>JAZKJV010007004.1:0-1200000 GCA_037367405.1 Ottelia alismoides
TAGGAGCAGTAAGATAGCCACCAATTACCTGATCCATATGAGGAGGAGGGAGACACATATGATGAGGAGCTACAATCCACACATGAGGAGGCACATTTTGATTGAGGAGGAGCGCTATGAAGATACCTTACTTGATGATTCCAGAGATGGGGAGCGATGCTGAGATGATAGACATGGACACAAGTGATTCTGATGATGATACCATGCCAGCCCATGCAGACACTCCCGAAGGATTTTCTTCTCTTGTTTTTGAGAGTTTTGTACATAATTCCGATACTCTCAATGTACATGTTGATTCTGATGATATGAATAAAAATGAGAACCTTATTGTTCCTGAATTGTTCCTTTTCTGGATGCTTTATTTGGTAAAGGAAAGAAAAAATCCAAAAAAGAATGATGTGACTCCAAACACTAAAAGATTGTTGAAAGATCGCATATTTCTGTAAATTCCACTTCATGATGCCTTGGATCATTTTCTACACTCAAGAAGCAATTGAAGAACAAATATACAACACGTAGGAAAAAGAAGTCACGTATAGAGAAACACATTTCGACAAAGGCATGTCTTGTGCTATATAGAACAAGTTACCAAAAAAAAGAGAGATTCATGTGCACATTATGTGTGAGATCTCCAATGCCACATTTCATCGCACTCTCTTATATAATGGTTCCTCCATTAATTTTTTACCATCTTGTTTACCAGATAGATTCAAGTTAGGTCATCTTTACAAATCACGCGTGATCCTTCGATTTTCTTATAGACTAGTAAAGAGACCTAAGGGCATGTTGACTAGCATTATCATGATTGTGATGAGTCTGCAATTCCCAGTGGACTACATTATCCTAGACATGGATTGCCCTACATAGTTACACCTTACCCCAATCATTCTCAGGAGGCCTTTCTTGCAGACTGCGATGGCTCTCTTTGATTATGATACTGGGAAGGTATCCTTTCGCAATGAGGGAGAGAGGATAAACATTGAGATAGCAAGAGAATCATCAATTTCTAGTGTCGCGTCTATTCACAATTTAGATGTCCTGAGTTCTCCAGCTAGTTGTGATTACATGGATGAGGTTCGTGATGACGACCTTGAGAGATATCAGATTAAGGCCCATGATATACTAGCAGAGGATGGGTCCTGCACATCAGTTGGAAGTTCTTCTGAGGATGGCTTTTACATAGACATATCAGTTGGAGCAACAGTTTGATGAGCTTATTGCAGATATCTCAAAGACTTTGCTTGATGCTTTCACTTTAGAAGATCTAGAACAGGCTTTCACTTACCTAAGGTTCTTCGGTTCTAGACTTTTGGAGGAGGAGCATAGTAGAGAGTCGGACACATTTATAGACACCTTCTGTAGTCTGACTCTAGACACATTTACTATGGTAAAGAGATTGATGCCATGTACAATATTCACTTACAGAGGCAGTTCTACACAATCAACAAGGGATTGGTTCGTACTTTCACAACAGATGATACCGTACGCTCCAGATTGAGGTGATCTACTCTGTACGGGACTTGTGACTACTTTTCCTCTTTATTTTCTCATGTACAGAGACCTTAAAGCCCTTTGTTTCACTTGTATATTCTTCTTAGATCCCAATCGTCCCCATTTTTGCTCATCTTTATACTTAGGATACCATATCCTAAGTATAGGGGGGATCGATTGTTTTCGTTGATTTTTTATTTTCGTATTTTTATCTTTTTACTTTTCTTTGTGTACATTCTTTTACACCCATCACTCGTCTCCAATTTTGGCCACATTCTTTTATATACTTAGGATTCTTGATCCTAAGTATAGGGGGGACCGGTCGTTGATTTCGTAGTCTTTTCTGATTTCTTTTTTTGTTTATTTATTACTTGTCCTCAGTCAGCTCATTTTCTCTTCCACTATACTTACGATGACCAGATTGTAAGTATAGGGGGTGACAAACTTCATATTCTTTCATTCTTTTCACCCACTTTTAATTAGCACGAGTTTTGTCCTCCTTATTCTCTTTTTGGTACTATGAGAATATAGCACAAGTTAAGTACCTTTTTCCATAACTCGTATTTTTATGTATTTTCTATATATACATAATCCATAAAAAGTGGGTATGGGTTAAATTTATTTAAAATTTATTAAGTATTTATAAAAACTTTGTAATAAATTAAAATATATGTAAAGTTCTTATTTAAAATTGATATTTAAAAGATGTATTTAAAAGTGCATAATACTTATTTAAAATCTTATTTATTAAAATGAGTAAAAATAAATTAACATAAAATCTTTGTATTTAAAATTTGTAACTACATTAGCTATTTAATCCAAAACAAAATATTGGTAATTTATCCTGTAATTTTTTAAAAAACGGTTATTTTTAAAAAATGGAAAATTTACAAAAAAAACTCATAAAAGTACAAAGCCCCAAAATCCATAAAATATAGCAAAATCTGTAAAAAATCCAAAAATTAAGTAAAATTCAGAAAATTTACCTCACAAAAATATTGTTGCATTTGCATTCGTATTTTTCAGAATAAGTTTGAGTTCTTGAACTAAAGATTGGAAATAGTCCAAAGGATGGAGGTTAATCATGGCCTTCAGGTCTTTGAGTTAAATCTTTGTGTTCCATAAGTAAAACACTTGGTGTCATTCGTTTAAGTCTTCAATAGTGAATCAATTTTGGACATATACACTCTACATTTAGCTCGACTTGCATGGGGTTGCAAAGGTCAGTTCATTTTAGTGGTGCATTTTCTTCCTTGTCTAGTTGCGCAGAAGTCTAAAGACGGAGGTTGTGGGGTTGAAATAAAGCTTCGTATGAGGGATGGTTTGTTGGCATAATTTTTTCTAAGACTCCAAAACATGGGCAGAATAAAAGATTATATATCCATCGAGGCACACAAGAATGCAGTGCAAATATTTCTATTACCCCAAAACATGGGCAGACCAAGATTCTATGTTCGTCAAGGAAAAAATCATGAAGTTCATTGTTTACCAAAAATGTTCTAAATTTGTTAAAGCATGCATATCTTGGTGGAGATTTGGTTACACCGATCAAGCTTCACAAGGAGATGTGACTACACTGGTCACACTCTAGTTCTTTTCTCCTTCTTCTACCTTCTTTCCTCTTTCGATTGTGGACACAATACGACCTAAACTTAGAAGGGAATACCCCCCTCCTCGAGGATCGATTAGCTGATGAGGAAGCCATAGAGTGTATTACTGGGGTGGTCGATTTCTTTGCCTCCTTAAGCAGGGAAAGCTAACACGATACACACAGTAAAAATAAAATTCAAGGTTGGAAGAGTTAGCGATAAGGATAAGTGGATCTGATTTGATTGTTGAGGTGAACCTGAATAAAAATTTGTGGAACTTGAGGACTATTAAGACTAAAATCCTACTCCTAGTTAAGGCTCTAATAAATACTTATTCTAAGGCTCGATCTTGCTCTGTCCTTTGTTTGTTCTCATGAATCAGTTTAGGGAAATAATTTCATTCTAACTTTCTTTCTTTTTCCTTATTCTTCAAATAAGTGTTTTTTAGAGGACTGGTAAAGTTTAAGTATAGGAGGTTGATGAATCCATGATTTATTAATATTTCTGTCATATTTTGTCTTAAACCCCTTAACAAATACATGTAAATATACATTAATTTCCATTTTTTATAAAAAAAATCTTATTCATAAAAAATGCATTTTTATGCATTAAGATATATATATATATATATTAAAAATAAGATAATAAAAATAAAGAAAAAATAAGACAAGCTGTAAATATGTATATATTATACAAGATGACTAAGAAAATATAAATATAGTTGTATAATATATTTATATAACCTAACTTCCGAGATCAAGTCAGCATAACTTGGTCGACAAACAATAAAGTAGGGGGAGATAAGGAAGAAAACACAAAAATACCAAACATTGTACATTACACATTAATTCACATTTATTTATTATATATATATACAATCTTCAGCAAATTTTAATTAATTCATATGCAGATATTATTCACCAAACTCTTCTATATCGTGTTTATAAAAATGTAAAAATAAGATAAAAATTTCAAGTTATATATATATCAAGAAATTTGGATTACAGATTATCAATTTCCAAACTTCCGAACCTCGTAACTTCTTCATACGAACCCCAGTTTCACTGTGTTCACCTTTAAAGTTCATAAAATAAAATTCTCTAATTAATGAAAGTGATTTCATTGAAAACGGAGTTCGTTTGCAAAAAGTCAGTTTTTGGCCTGATGATAATTGGGTTTCTGGGGTATTTATTTTATTATGTACATATTATAATAAAAAAGTGATTTAGCTATTTTTAATTATTTTATTTATCTTGTAGTTTATTTATAAAATAAAATACAAAAAATAAAGAAATTTATTTAATATTTTAAATAAATCAAAAACTCTAAAAATAAATAAATTTGATATACAATGTATATACATGTATTCATTAATATGTAAATTAAATTATTAAAATATTAAAAAAATAACGCGCCTTCTATTTATTATTATATAAATTAATAACATATAAATTGATATCTTATATATTAAAATATTGAATTAAAAATGTATATGTTATTTATCAAGTATATTATATGTATATTTATTAATATTTTATTTATATATCCTAAAATATACATTATATATAATATAACATAATTTAGATAAATTGAATTATTTATATTTTTTACATCTATTTAAAATAACCTTATTCAATATTTTTTGCTGAATTGTTATTTTTGGACTATTGTGGTGCTGACACGTGTCAGCACCATATTGCTTCTTCTATCTCAAAAAGAGGTTGTTGCACCTCTTGGACTACCCGAGTTCACTTATTTTTACCATTGTTCACTTAAACCTAATCTAACCATCCAGACGTCTCGCTTGATCAATCACCCTACACGCCAACCACTTAGATCCAACCAAACTTCTCATCTTCGTTCCTATTCAAGGCTGTGAAGTTGGCCATTTACAACTAACTCTCTCTCCAACTCAGAATACCCTAACCGAACCGCCATCCCTCTCCTTGAATCTATCTCCTCAGGTAACAACCGAGAGTGGTGGCACCTCCGTGTGGACGAGGGAACATCGGGGAGGGGTTCCAAGGTGCTACATCACCTTGAATCGGCGTCAATCGACCAACATTTGAGCTCAAACCACAACGGGGTTCTTGATCGAAGACAGAGGTTCGTATAACCTCATTCCCAGGTCACCTCTTCTGCCCTCTTCGATTTCATCGCCTGATTAGAGTTTTTAGTCACCATCTTTAGTTAGATAATCATCATCCTTAGCTTAGCAACCAAGACTTCCAATTCAATCCAATTCGTACTGCAATTTGATCTGAAAACTACATGATCTGAACCACTTCGGTTGCATCAAGAATCCATAACTTTCAGGTTGATTCCATCAGGAATCAGACTTATAAAATTTTTTTACAGGATCTCCTGACGTTTGGAGCAAATCTAGGGAGGTATTAGGAGCGCTATCTCACTCTAATTTGATTAGAACCAACAGCTATATGTGAGGACTTCGAGCTTCAGCACCAAGGATCCCTAAAAGCTCCTGACCTTCAGCCATCGCCGCCTTGGCCATCTTTTTTTCACCACATGAGAGCTCGAAGGGGGAGGATTCCCCTTCTGTCCCTACAGGAGATAGAGTATTTAGTCCACCTCATCGTCTGGAGCATTAGCACTTCCTAGAGTTTCATCGCCATTGTCGTCGCTCGACAATTGGGGAAGAACATACGCAAGAACAGTGAGAGTACAGTTTGCTGACGCGTGGCACCAACCAATGCTCAAGATCGTCCTGCGCAATCTAATCTCCGTCTTCAAATCCAAATTGTGTAGAAATTGCATTAAGTGCCCAACTAACTTCCAGATTTCAACGTCACCGCCAGACTTTCTATTGTTTGCAATTAGGTCCCCATGCGGGGACATAAGTATGACCAAATTGCAGAGAAATTTATTTTTCTTTACACTTGTACCCCTGGTCTTCTATAGACTTTTGGACCTCCTGGAGACATTATTATTTAGTGATGTTTCTAGGGTAGTTACTCAAAGTTTCGTTGCGTTCTTCATCATTTTTCATCGTTTCGTTGTTTTGATTTGATTTTCCAAAGATCATCTTATTTTGAGTTCTTTTTTGTGTCTTCGAGGTCGTTGCTCGATTTTCTTCTCGTTCCTACTATAGTATCACCTCTACTATATCTAACGTATCTCTACCATATAGTGTATATTTTTGCAAAATATATCTTCTCTTTTGAAAAAAAATCATCTTATTTGTCTTTCTTGTTTCCACAATTAGGATAGTAAACTATACGTTGTTCCACTTGTTATATAGTATCACTATTTTCCCAAAATTATTCATTTTTTAAAATCAAATAAAAATTACAAAATAAACATTTGCAAAAATAAAAATAAAAAACCGCAAAAACTAAACCCAACAAAATGAACTTTTCAAAGAAGAAAAATCAATCACAAAATCTTCAATCTTGGAATCTGAGCATACTTTATGCCTCCTTGTGTTCGACCTAGAGACACTTACCTGCTAATCTCAAGTGAAAAGGAAAAGAGAGAGAGAGAGAGAAAGCGATTATTTCTTTTTATTCATCTATTATTTCCTTCTCTCTTCTTCCTTATTTTTTGTTTGATCAAGTTGTTCTTCTCTTTATGGATTACTACAATCCGATGACCTTTTTATTAAAACCATCACGAAGGGAGGAACGCTCATCGATGATCTCTATTCAATTAATCATTAATTAGATGTCAAATCATAGATCGATCAAGGCAATCATGTAAATAATGAAATAAACATCACAATGAAACTGAAATCACCTCAATTAGATTCTTAATGCTAAAGTTATTGCATAAAAGGTCCAGGGGCACGAATGTAATACAACATATATAAAACCATACATAAACATCACAAATAGGTCCCTGTGGGAACTAAAGTGCAAATAAATAAATCCGCTGCTCAGATTTAATAATAACCCCATGCGTAGGGGTATTTTTGCAATTTGGATAAGCGGTCGGGTTGGCATTGCAAGTTGGCCAAGGAAACACGTGTAGCACATGTGCCTTGGACCCGTTTGAGATTCTGAAGAATGAACGTCCCCCCACTGCAATTGTCCAAGATCCTCATGTGCACGACACACAGGTGAGGCATTGGAGTAACAGGTTGGGGCAAGTGCAGGTCCACGTGGGTGGCCTGAAGTGATTTGGCCATGCCTCGTCTCCACATTGGCTAACAGAAAATAAAAAAGAAAAAAGTAAAGTATAGGATTAAATAACTTGTACCAAAAGTAATTAAATAACATAAAGATATATTATTCTTCGTACAGTTGAAAATGACTTCAAAATACAACATATTATGTGTAATCATGTGACATAACTACGTATTGAATATATTTATTTAGCAATATGGATATTCATGTATCAACAAAATATACGTATATCCTTATACCAAAAATGAAAACATGTACCAAATCTATATTCATATTCATATAAATGCAAAAACTCATCCTTAGATGTATCCATCCGCCAAATCAAAAATGCATATTCAAACTTGTTTAAATAAGATATGAAAGTGGACGAATAGCGATGTATGCATACCTGATTGCATCCCTAATTTGGTAACACCTATAACCTTGTTTTTAACCGGATCATTTACACCAATATTTTTGTATTTTATGGAATGTAAATAATATATATATTTCGATGATTATTTTGTAAATGCTACCATCTATATCATGATTGAAGTGAAAGTATTCCCAATTTATAAAAACTAGATATCTGGACCATGTAAATTTTAATACAAAAATGTGTATGTTGTAATTGTATCTAGGGATTTTTACCTTACGAACCTTAGAAACTTGTTAAAACTCCTCTACGACCTTTTGCACAACGTAATTACCTTGTCGACTCTGTAATTTACTCCAAGAATCCCCACGAGCTTCAAACAAATTAATTACAAGATTCAAGGGATAAGAGTTAGCAAGTTTATAAGGTCGAGGGAGGAATTATGTTGTTTCAAATGTCAAGAAGGTAATTTACGGAGTATATAATTCGTGGGGTAAAAATCCCTTGTATGTACCATACCAATCGAGTTTTTGGGAGACTGGGAGGAGACAAGTCCCCTTCACGTCTCCATCTCCCATCTTAAATTTATTGAACCTTCAAACCGAAAAATCTATATGAAAAACATGTCTTGATAATAAATATAATAACACAATACAATGCTATTTATTATTCACCATGCAATCATCATTCCAAGCCTCAACCATCCAGATTATGGAACATCAACCATGCCCGGAGTTCACACATATTCAAAAAAAAGGGTAAATTACAATTTAGGTCCTCATCTATGGGTCTGATCTCGGAATAGGTCCCAATCTTTAAATTGTAACGATTCGGGTCCCAAGGCCATTTAGAAAATGGAAAATTCGGCGTTCATGACGAATATACCCTTATCGGGAGGGAATGGGGGTTGGGATCCAACTTTTAAACAAGGGCATACTCGTCATCAGCCCCAAAAAGTTTATTACATTAACGACCCTTGGACCCGAATTATTACAATTTAAAGATCGGGACTCATTCTAGAATCGGACCCATAGACGGAGACCCAAATTGTAATTTACTCTAAAAAATGATAGAAGACACGAAATCTAGAGTTAGCATGATGAGAATGTTCTATGAATAAAGTTACTAAATCTAACACCAAAAATAAACTGTCAAGCAACTAATGTGAACTTTATTAGACGCATAAGCATAAAAATATAGCTTTAACTCAATTAAATCCTAGAGACAGACAGCCAATATCCTCAAAAATTAATTGCAAACGCGAATTTTCTTCAGAATGTTGTTTTTTTTATTCTGAAAAACCCATCCGAATGTTTTTCCAACGAAATTTCCAAGTACAGGAGCAATTCAAATAAATTACTAAACAAGGTATCGAAAACATGAGCCACGACTCCATTTCAGCAAAACGCCTCCGTGTTTTTCAGCAAACCGCCCATGCAGACTGCAGTGCCGGTGACCACATAGAATAATCTATCCAAACAACACCATAGCGCAGATATGTACACATAACATAACACACCAGATAAATAAAAAGAAAATATCCACACCCTGATCACTTGAAAACACTGCAAATATCACTAGAATAACCATACCTCTATGGTAACAGAGAACTACAAAATATAATCCAGATACAGAAGGGAGCTTGTATAACTTAGAACAATATTAGATTTACTCATACTCCAAAGCTGTTGCACACGGTTTTGATATTTGAATCAGTCAGGAGAGCTACACCTTCATGTTGATGTATAAATTACAATATTTTCTCTAATTTTCGATGAATCCGAAACAATCAGAATTTTGTCCGGAGAAACCAAGATTTATTTATCATGAGATGGGTTTAAAAAATTAATGAAGGACGGATTACATTCAATCTTCCGGCAGTAAGCAGTAACTATAGTAACCAAATACACGTGCCACGACCAGCCATCATCGTAATGTCCAGTTCAATTATAATTTTGTGTCAAGTGTGACTTTGGGTGCCTCAACCTGCATTAGGCACCCAATGGGCCTCTTGGAAAAAATAGAGAAGTAATGAAGATCCTGGAAAAATGCAACTCTCCGCCAAAGAAGAATATGCGGGAACTGTGCCTTTTGTCATTGAAATTCAGCATCCAAATCCAATTTCCTCTTCAAATTCGACCTATCAACGCTGCAACTTGTCAACATTAGTTCGATAAGTGGTGCTAATTTGTTATGGCTCTTCTGCCACCCTTTTAGTAGCATGCAGCAACGAGTTGTATACAAAACAAGCTTGATAAACAAAATAATACAATCACACTTACCTATTTAACTTTGGCCTGGGAGCCGTAGAACCAAATGCAGCAGCTACATCCACTGACATAGGAATAGTTCCACTGGGACCTACAGTGTCACCTGTATGTCTAGCTTCTCTAACGTATTCATCCCCATGGCCCTCAAAGCCCTCAGGTTGCAGTGTCACTCTTCTGGATTTTCTAGGTGGCGACAATACAACAGGAGCCTCTTGCACATTTAAGTCAAATGGACGATGATTCTTTGTATCACCCTTGGGAGGTGGTCTAGGCAGGAGCAATGCTTTCGTGGGGGGAGGTACCGATGAAAAATATCTGAAATGTAAATGAGATGAGGACTTCATGTGCATACGTCATATCCAAAACATTCTGAAATGCAGTTTAAACCTGTGTTCCAAAGCCTGCTGTGCAGAAATTCTAGCTTTTGGATCATATGTAAACATCTTTGACAGCAAGTCAAGGGTGTCATCACTAGCCATCGGAAAGAGTGTCCGCAAAGGAGGGGCAGGAACAAATTGGTATTCCACGTAGTCAGGAAGATATACCATATCAGGCCACTGTAATGGCTTTGGTGTCCCAAAAGCAGCAAAAATTTTTCCTAGCTGATCAATATCACTAGAACCCTGTTTCCCATAAAGCAATTAACCATTAGGAAGCCTCAAATGCCATTAAGAAAATTAACCATGCAGCAATATACACAAGGAAATGCAAAGTAATGCACAAATTATACAACAGCACACGTAAGAAAAATAGAAAAGGGAGTTTTTATAAAAACGATTTACACTTGGAAGATAACTCTTCTTAACACTCCCTCAATTCTTAGGGGTGTAAAAGATTCATGTTCGGCTTGTGGAAAAACCTCCAAAAGCTTGACAGATGGAAGATAAAGAGAGCTTGTGAGTTCTCTCTGCTAGATAATGCTGCCTGCCTAATTGGTCAGGCATGTTGCTGATCAAGGTTGCAAAGTCAGTATTTGGTATTTAAAAGGGCCACTAAATACAAAACAGATGGCATTTGGATGAATATTTCTTTTCATTTTCTAAAAAATATGTAATACATTAATACACATATTCTATATATTTATGTAGATTTCGTTGTTCACAAGACTGACATAATAAAATTAGAGTAACAATGAATATAAATTAAACATTATTATTTTAATTTATTTTATTGAACTATTCAGGAAAATAATACTAAAAGTCATCTTTATATATTAGTGGTTGGATAAAGTTATTTCGGTAGGCGCCCCCACCCCAAAATGCATTGTTGGACCGTCTTGCAAGATTGTCCTTATGAGCCAGCCTCACAGGTTTCTGTTCAAAATTCATCATATTATAGTTTCTTCAAATTTTAATGAAAATTGACTACAACTGGTTTTATTTGCTATCAGCTTGTTTCTCAAAGTACCTCTATGTTCTATGAGTAGAGGGTTAGTGTAACACCTCAATATTACGAAAGATCCGGTAATCAAAATAATGTAACCCGATTCAATAACCTGGCTCCAAACTCAAGTGCAAAAACTTAGTAATAAAGTTTTCAAATGTAATGGGTGAACACCCCAGATATCAACAACCCTGCTCCGAAATCAAGGGCAAAAACTTAGCAATCGAGTTTTTTAAGTGTCGATGAATTTAAATAAACCATTATACTTTTTATTTATTTTATTGAATTATTAAGGAAAATAATCTTTAAAAACAGCTTTATATATTAGGGGGCCTACAAAACCATATATAATCAGTGAGATTGAATAGAGTTATTTGGCTAGGACCATCCCCCAACCGAAAATGCGAAGTTGGACTGAATTGCAAGATTGAGATTACCAACTCTTCTTAGATTGGAGATCAATTTATTGGATTAAAATTGTCAAAAGTTAATTGTGTTATCGATCTAACTTTTTAGGTCGCCAACTACATGAAAGCTATTTTGATATAAGTCATCGGATCAATTTACTATACAAAACTTAAAGTAGTCAACATACGTGTGGTGGATGTGTGGTCATACACATAAAGATCGGATTCGGAATGATGCGATCAGAAGGAAAATTGGTGTATCTTTGATAGAGGATAAGATGAGAGAAAATCGTTTAAGATGATTTAACCATTTGGAAAGGAAGTCGGTTGATGTACTAGATAGAAGATGCTAGTTTTGGGATGTTGAGCCGGCTAGAGAGGGCGAGGAAGGCCCAAAAAGTGTTGAAATGAGACTATCCGAAGGGATCTTAGTATTTTGGAACTAAGCCGGAGGATGACCCAAGATAGATCTAAAAGGACGCAAAGAATCCATGTAGCCGACCCTACTTAATTTGGAAAAAGGTTTTGTTGTTGTTGTCAACGTACAATAATCGTACAACGAAGCCTGATTAATCATGCAAACTTAACCGTGCTTTATTTCAGAAATAAATGCAAATATTATAGCTGAAGGGATCGCTAAGGGCTTACATGGCCAACAAGATGTGCATATCATATAAGCTACTCATGTGTGTGTCTTGCAGAGTCTATATATTAAAAAATAATTATCATAATTTTCTCAAAAAAAAAAACAATAATTATAGCATGTCATAAATTTATAATTTAATATTCAGGTAGGCAACTTCCCCTTCATTAAAGAAGCGAAGCCCCTCATATGAAATGATAGTCTTGTTGATCGATCAGTAAACTTGGGAGCATGTGTTGGGAAGAGCAGGCATAACCCATTTAGGGTTGAAATGATAGTCCTGTTGATCAATCAGTAAACTTTGGGGCATGGGTTGGGAAGAGCAGGTTTAACCCCTTTCATGGGCTCAAGGGGAAGCCCCCGAAATCTAAACAAACATGCAAGCATCATTTGAGTTGGATTTTATAAATCAAGACATGTTTATAATGGGAACAGGTATATAAGCTATAGAGTAATCATATGCAAGCTAGTTATGTATAAGGTTGCATAGAAACCCTAGTTAGTTCTCAATCTTCTTATTGCGGGAGGAATCAGCAAAGAAGTATAAAGTATAAACTAATCCAAAAAAATAAGATATCACGAAATGAGTCGCTGATATTGGGCAAAAGCTAGGAAATTTGCCAAGGAATCCACGTTTCGCTTTGTAATCGATATGTGGGGGAAATCCGTGAAAAGGAAAGATGGTAGATATTGACATCGTTAATCTAGGTTAACAAAACTTTTGTTGAAGCTATTAGATTATCTTCTCTTTATTCTCTTTATTTTATTGAGTCAGTCATCCTTCGGGGTTTCTTATGTAATTATTACCACTTAAGCTCTAGGGTTTGACGCTATATAAGAAACACAACTTTTGTTGAAGCAATTAGATTATCTTCTCTTTATTCTCTTTATTTTATTGAGTCATGTAATCCTTCGGGGTCTTTTATGTAATTATCACCACTTGAGCTGCAGGGTTTCATGCTATAAGAGAAACCCCATACCCTTTGAATAAAGTATGCCACTTCATTCCATCTATTCTTTTCACATTGTATCAAAGCGACGGTCCTAAACCGGAGCACTGTGCCTCTTTTGACTCAAACCCTAGCCCTCACCATCAATCCCACTCCACCTGCTGTTGCTACGATCTCTGAGCTACTGTTGTTACTGCTGTGCATCGTCAGAGGAAGCCCTAGCTACAACAGACTACCGCTACAGCGCTGCGTTTGTTCTGAAACTATAGCGCTACAGGGCATTGCTACAATGTTGCGTTTTTTCTGAAATCTTATCTGAAATGCGAGATCTCGGATATGATTTGTGAATTCCAAACTGAAATCGGATCCAAAATTTGCTGTGAAATGCACTTGCTGACTGATGTGTGCCATTTATGATCTGAAATGCACGAATTCTGATGTGAATCTGATCTTTGTTAATTCTGGACTGAATTTTGATCTGAAATCTCATATGAAATGCAATTCCGTACCAGATCTGAAATGTGAATTCCAAAAATGTGAATTCCAGTTTGATATTGTTCTGATGTGTTGAAGAGTTAGTGCTACATCAAGGAACCCGAAGCAGCAACATCATATGACTACGGATCATTAGAGGGAAAATCAATTGCTTCAACCGTATCACTCAATCTTCCGCCACTGTTATCTATTGAAGATTATCATCTTATGCAACTTCTCAGAAATAGCCATAGGGTACAGACTAAGCATACTATTCATGCTCTACTACTACATATGTTGTCTACTGCTATGGCTAATGTGGCATCCCCATCTACTCATCAATGGATTATTGATTCAGGGGCGTCAAACCATTGGACTAGTGATGGAAACTCTCTTTCTTCTACTCAGCCATTTATTTCTGTGAGATCAGTTAAACTGGCCAACGGTCTTCCATCCTTTACAGGGGGAGGATGGTCCTCCTGAAAGCGGTTATGGCGGCAATTCCGATTTTCTTCATGTCTTCACGTATTTTACCGAAAGGGATTCGCTTACGTATTGAAGGGGTGATGAGGAGATTCCTATGGCGTGGGAGCAGGCAGACGGCCAGGGGCATGCACCTCGTTGACTGGGATACGGTTACCTTGCCAAAGGCGGATGGCGGTTTGGGTGTTCGGCGCTTCGATACGATGAATGAAATGCTGATCTTGAAGTGGGTTTCCAGATTATGGGGGAGCGGTGATGATCTCAGTTGCAATCTGATACGTCGTATTTACGGTTGCTCTAGCCCCTCGTCGCTTGTGCACCCTACGGGTGTGCTGTCGTCCCCTTTCTGGAAGGGGATTCTATCGATGCTCCCTCGCTTTCACGAGCTCTTCCAGCCCATCTTGGGCAACGGGCTCTCGTTCGCTTTTCGGACCGACGACTGGACTGGCGATGGAGCACTCGCCATCCGTTTCCCGTGGCTTTTTGCCTTGGCGGCGGACCGGAAGGCGAAGATTGCCGATGTTTGGTGTGATGGGAACTAGATGCCTCGTTTTTGCGCAAACTTTTCGGATCAAAGGCTCGAGGAGTTCCTTCGGCTGTGTGACTCGTTAGCTTGCTGTGAGGGCCCCAGGGGGGGAGGGACCACTGGGTTTGGAGGAGATCTTCTTTTTCGGTCAAGAAGACGTACGCGGCGATTCGCATGCCTCCGCCAGCTCTCTCCGAGATCCTCACGGGGGATTGTACCTTGATTTGGGGTCTTTGTCTCCCTGAGCGGATTGGTTTCTTTCTGTGGCTCTTCAGACGCAAGCGTTTAATGACTCGAGACCGTTGCGCGTGATTTTTTGGCTCTACTTCTGAATCTTGTTATCTGTGCGGGGTGGGCTTCGAATCGATGGACCATCTGTTCTTTAACTGTTCTTGCACTGCCGGTTCGTGGGTTGACCTTGGCCTTGGCTGGGTCTGCTCGACGTCCTTCGACGCTTTTTGGGGATCGCTTCGATCAGCTCGTCTACGGCCGCAGTTAGATTTGTTGGGCTCGTTGTCTTTTCTTTGGAGTATTTGGCTAGCCAGAAATTCTCTGGTGTTCTCGGGTTAAAGGTTCTATAGAGAGAATGTTTTGTCTCAGTCCAAGGCTTTTGTGGAGGCCTGGTCTTGTGATTTTTCTTTTCCCTTGTACTCTTTTCTTTTCCTTTACTTTAATTAATATATTGGGGAGGGCACCATAGCGTGCTACCCCCTCTTTTGGTCTTCAAAAAAAAACAATCCTGCACCTGGAGATGACTTTAGATATCTTAGTATCATATATACAGCATCCATGTGCACCTATCTGGGTTGTTCCATGAACTGACTCACCCGACTAACCGCAAAAGCAATGTCAGGTCTAGTGATAGTAATATAGAGAAGCTTTCCCACCATTTCTCTATATCTTCTTTTGTCAACTTCCTCTGTATCCTCTCCATATAACTTCATACTAGGATCTATAGGAGTAGTGGAGGGTCGACACCAGATCATACCCGTCTCAACAAGCATATCTGTAATATATTTCCTTTGGGTCATCACAAGACTCTGTGCATTCCTCGCAAATTCCAATCCCATAAAGTATTGTAGAGTACCAAGATCCTTAGTCACAAACTGATGATCTAAAAATGCTTTTGCCATCTTTATCCCATGCACGTCATCTCCCGTAACAAGTATATCATCAACATATACCATAATAACAACAGTACCTCTGGAAGTCTTCTGGACATACAAAGAGTGGTCAGCATTTGATCTTATGAACCCTTGCTCATGGATGAGATCCGAAAGCTTCTGAAACCATGCCCGCGGACTTTGTTTAAGACCATATATGGCCTTGTGAAGTATACACACCATCTGACACTCCCCCTCAGCAGCAAACCCCGGAGGCTGCTGCATGTAGACTTCTTCCTGCATATCCCCATATAAAAAGGCATTTTTAACATCAAGTTGGAAAAAAGGCCAATCACGTACCACAGCGACTGACAGAAGAACATGTAGAGTGGAATGACGTGCAACCGGAGAAAAGGTGTCCATATAATCCATGCCATAGGTCTGAGTGAATCCACGTACTACTAGCCTTGTTTTGTAGCGATTAAGGCTGCCATCCGCATTATATTTGAAAGACCCATTTACAACTGACCACAGAAGCTCCTGGGGGAGCAGCAACCAAGCTTACCACGAGACCGTAGGGCAGCCATTTCCTCCTCCATGGCTAATCGCCAGCTGCTGTCTTTTACGGCATCCTGCTAATTCCGTGGTATCTCCATGGTAGATAAGGCAACAGCAAATCTCTGAAAATCACCAGTGAGGCGATGAAATGAAACTTGTGAAGCAAGTGGATAAGACGCACACGTCCGCTTAGACTTCCTCAAGGCAATAGGTACATCCAAATCATCAACAGTGTCCACATGTATGTCATTGTCCTGTACTTGTGCATTGTCAGTCCCATCGTTACTAATATCACTTGGACATACCTGGGGCATGGTGGATGAATGACGGCCTTCATGAGCAGGATTCGGACGACGGGTATAAAATTTCAGTAAAGGTGGGACTGGTGGTTGCGGAGGTGGTGGTGGTGGTGATGGTGGTGGCACAACAGGAGTTGGTATGTTATCAAACTGACGCAGAGGAGGAGGTGGCACATAAATTTCATCATCAGTAGTGGAAGGAGTCATCCTGTCACCTGTAGGCGAAAAATACATCACAATCTCAAAGAAGGTGACATCGGCACTAACATAATATTTTTTGTTCACTGGATTATAGCATCGGTAACCCTTTTGAGTACGAGAGTACCCAAGAAACAAACACTTGACAGCCCTAGGTGAGAGCTTGTCAATCCTCGGAGTGAATTGATGGATAAAAGCAACTGAGCCAAAAACACGAGGAGTTAGTGAAGGATATGGTTAGATCCTCAAGCGCATCACGAAAGCGTGAATGTCGTATCGAATACGACGAGGAGCGACTAGTCGCACTAGTTGCTCGATGCAGCGGAATTTAAAAAATTTTCATGCGACGAAACCACATGATCCAAGAACACTTCTCGGATCGTTTCGTCTAAACCACAAACAAGTAATAGGATTACCTCTTGAAGCGTGGTTGCGATCGAGTCTCTAAACGAAGAGACCTCCTGTCTCAAGTCCGATCCGACGGAGGAGACGCTTGCGAGCGCGGGGATGAACCGCGTGCTTCTCGCAATCATGTTGATGATCCAAGCGGTGGATCTCCTGATCTCGACACACGAGATCCGACGTCTTCTTCACGAGCAAGGCACGCCGAAGTAGACGGAGTTCCACGAACAAGACATCGTGCAGCATAAAGACGACGCTGCAGCGATGAAGACTCTCTCTAGAGCATCCATGGTGGACGGCCATGAGAGGGAGAGAGAGGGCTGTCGAGTAAAGAGAAAGAGAGAGAGAGAGAGAGAGAGTTTGCTCCAATATTGCATGTAAATAGAGAGCATGGTATGCCTCTCTATTTATAGGGTTTGGGGATCCATGGATCTCAATCCATGGGACATATAAAATCAATGGATGAGATTGATTTATGTCAATCCAATGGTCAAGATTGTTGTTGGAAAAAACCAACAACTTTAGATTAAAATATAATTGACAAAATCAAATATAAATCAATCCAATAAATAAGGAGAGAATATGCATGGAGATCAAATCTCCCATGCATCATCAAGGTGGACGGCCATCCATTCCAAATAGGACATGGGTGCCGCCCACCACATACCATGTGGGGCAATCTCATGGAAATCCATGAGATTGCATGCTTCCTTGATTTTCTCCATTATTTATTTCCAACAACTTTTGTTGGTTATTTATTCATCAAAAATAATTCACAATTATAGTTGAGAATATTGCAATCTTGCCATGAAAAAATTATGAATCATATTCACAACCCAAAACAACATATAATTTACATTGTCAATTAATTACACAATGTGTATCCAATACACATAATAATTAATCAACAAATATAAATTATAATTAGCTCTCTCTCTAGTACATTATAAATCACATTTATAATATATTATGAATAATTGGATATTGCTATCCGCATTATTCTCATCCATGTCTCTTCCTATTGGGGTGGCGGCGGGGAGCGACGCGCCGTTGGGTGCAACTTCTGGCGCTCGCGGTGATGCTTCGACGTCGGCCTTCTCTCTTGCTAAGGCCTTTCCCTTGGCGGCTTCGTCTTCGTCTGAGGGCCGTGGTTCGTCTCGCTTGGTGCTTATAGGGGTCGCTCGTCACCCCGTCGTCGGTTGGGAGGCGGTGAAGAAGCATGTCCTTGGTGCTCTGGGTCCCTCGTTTCTTGGGGACTTCTGCGTTCTGGACGCCTCCCACTGTTGCCTGCGCGGTCTCTCTCCTCAGCTTCGGGACTTCATGCTGTCTCATGGTTCTAACGATGTGGTTTACTGGCGTCCACCCCGGGTGGCGGATGGAGCTTCGTCCTCGACTGAGGTTTGCATGGCCTCCATTACAGGTGTTCCGTTTCTTTCAAGATCTATCCCTGTTCTCAACAAGGTTTTCCACCGGTGGGGATCTATTCTCTCCATCTTCGACGACGGCCTCTCCCCGTTGGTCGACTGGCAGTCCTTGAAGGTCTTGTTCGAATGCAGCCCGGCCTTCCTCTGCGAGACGAGTGGGCGCTCCGTCTTTGGGTCTCTCAAGATTGGTACCTGGAGGTTTAAGCCTAGTCTTACTGTTATCCCTCCTCCTTCCTCGGATTCTGATGCTCAGTCCTTGAGTGGCGACCGGCAACTTCCTGCTTCGCCGGCCGGCGACGCTCCGGTTCACTTTGACGCTTCGTCTACGCCACCTCACGTGGCACGTGACGTTTCATCTCCTTCTTGCCATGTGGCGGCTTCGGTGGCTATTCCCGAAGTGACGCCGTGCTCTCATGATGTGGTGGGCTTTTCCGAGAAGCCCCTTCACGTCCCGCTTCTGACGCTCGAATCTTCTGATCTCCCTGGCGTGGGGGGGTTCGAGAACGATTCATCTTCTGCTTCAATTCGGTTCGGTTCGGCCCCTGCTTTGCGGTTTGGCTCTTCGGATCCTTTCGCGGATCCTACACTTACTCGGGGTGGCTCCTCGGTGCTGCGCGGATCGTGGCCGCGGCCCACGGTTAAGGACTTTCGGATGCCTCGCCCCGATTCTGTTGTGATTCAAATAGAGGCCCTTCGGTTGGATGCTAATCCCCATCTGGTCCCTTCGACTCCGATACGTAGCCCCCCTATCTCGTCTATGGCTTTCTCTCCCCAGGTCTCGGGAGCTCTTCTTACAGGTACAGGGACGGTCTCCTCCTTCAGACGCTTCGGATCTATTTACAGCAGGCGTATCCCTTCCTCCCGAGCGTCTCCGGTTATACTTTCTTGCGCTACTCTTCGGCAGGTTGTGGCTGAGGCCGCGGGCGTTTGCGGCATTGACGTCGGCGCGGGCTCTCCGGATGACGATGCACAGGGGATGACTCATCAGGGGTCGGATGCCTCTCGCTGCTGATTGGTGAACTTTCAGAGTTCTTTCTTCCTGGGGCCTTTGCCTTGGTTATCTTAATGAAGGTGTTGTCATGTAATGTTCGTGGTCTTGGTGATATGGCTAAACGTCGGTCTCTGGGCTCCCGTCTCTCGAAATGGGGTTGTGATGTTGCTTGTATACAAGAATCAAAACTCGCGGCTCTTGATGACTATACGTGGCGTTCTTTTGGTGCTGGTTCTTTTACTGAATTCCGTGCGACTAACGCGGTTGGCTCTACTGGGGGATTACTGGTCACGTGGCAATCTCGCTCGTTCTCCTTTAGATCTATGCTTGTTGGCCGTCACGTGCTCTCGATCGTATTGGAAAATGTCCGCTCGTATGCTCTCCTCGCTGTCTCCTGCGTTTACGCACCAACTTGCCATATTCTTCGTCGTGAATTATGGGATGATTTACGTGATGCCGCTAACTCTTTCTCGGGGATCCCTTGGATTGTGGGAGGGGACTTCAATGTTACCATCCACTCCTCCGATCGACCTCGCGGGCGGGGAGGTCGCGATCCTGGCTCGCAAGAATTTTTGGACTTAATGCATGACTTGGCGTTTGTGAACTTGGTGCCGAACGATATCTCATACACATGGCGGAACAACTCTTCTCGTTCCAGGATTGACCGATTTCTAGCAAATGGCTTGGCTATGGACTCATTCCCTCTCTGTTCTGTTGGCTCGCGTCCCTGTGCATTCTCGGATCACTCGCCTATTATTTGGGACGATGGTGTTGGACTTAATCCTCGGGGACTCTTTCGCTACGAAAAAAGTTGGCTATTGGAACCTAACTTTAAAGATATTGTCATGAACCATTGGACTCGCGTCCCGGTCTCGGGCTCAGCGGCATCTAAACTTACTCAGAAGCTTTCTTCCCTTCGTCGGGTCCTTGCTGAATTCAAATCTACCACTAGGCATACGCGTCATGTTGTGCGTGTCGAGGCGGAGAATCTTATATTGCATTTCGATTCCACTGAGAACGAGCGCGAGCTTACTATGGACGAGCTTCGTGATCGCTCTAATGCTATTGCGCGGGTGCAGGAGGATAAGAAGAGATCTATTGAATGGCGTCAACGCTCAAAGGAAAAATGGATCAAAGAAGGCGACGCCAACACGTCCTTCTTCCATCGGGCGGCTAGCAACCGTTGGCGCATTAATTCTATTCGGTCTATCTCCATCAATGATGATGTATTCACGGGTGATAGTGAGATGGGAGTCGCCACCTCTGACCAATTCAGACGTTCCTCTTCTGCTCTCCCTTCTCGGAGGTGGCGCTGGCTCGGGGCGGGGCGCCCCGTATTTCGGACGAGGACTCCTCTTTTATTACTCGCCCCATCTCCTTGGCGGAGATTAAGGTTGTTGTATGGGGCCTGAATCTTGATTCTTCCCCGGGTCCGGACGGTTTTCCCATCGCCTTCTACAGGGACTTCTGGGACGTGGTCTCGGGGGACGTCTTTGCGGTGGTCTCCGAATTTTGTTCTGGCAACCTCGGCTTTGATCGTATCACCCGGGCTAACATTGTACTTATTCCGAAGAAAACCCCTGCGCTTCGCTTTGACGACTTTCGGCCTATCGCCGTCTCCAATGCTATCTACCTCATTGTGGCAAGAACCCTGGCCAACCGGTTATCTCGGATCTTAGATGGCCTCATCTCGCCTGTCCAAGGTGCGTTTATTAAGGGTAGGCATATTGCGGATTGTATTCTCGTCGCGTCGGAAATTGTGGCCGATTGGAAGAGGGAGAAAAAGAAGGGGATTCTATGGAAGATTGACTTTGCTAAAGCATACGACTCTATTGATTGGTGCTTCCTCTGGTCCGCTCTGCATAGACGGGGATTCCCGAATCTTTGGATTTCTTGGATGCGCAGATGTATTTCCACGGTCTCTCTTTCTGTGCTTATCAACGGCCGGGCGGTTGGCGGTTCTTTTCAGCCTCGCAGGGGGGTGCGTCAAGGCTGTGAAGGATATGGTTAGATCCTCAAGCGCATCACGGAAGCGTGAGCGTCGTATCGAATACGACGAAGAGCGACTAGTCGCACTAGTTGCTCGATGCAGCGGAATTTTAAAAAAAATTCTTATGACGAAACCACATGATCCAAGAACACTTCTCGGATCGTTTCGTCTAAACCACAAACAAGTAATTAGGATTACCTCTTGAAGCGTGGTTGCGATCAAGTCTCTAAACGAAGAGACCTCCTGTCTCAAGTCCGATCCGACGGAGGAGACGCTTGCGAGCGCGGGGATGAACCGCGTGCTTCTCGCAATCCAAGTTGATGATCCAAGCGGCGGATCTCCTGATCTCGACACACGAGATCCAACATCTTCTTCACGAGCGAGGCGCACCGAAGGAGACGGAGATCCACGAGCAGAAGAACGGGCAGCATAACGACGATGCCGCGGCGATGGAGAACCTCTCCATGGCATCCATGGTGGACGGCCATGAGAGGGAGAGAGAGAGGGCTGACCTCTAAAGAGAAAGAGAGAGGGAGAGAGAGATGCTTCTCAAGCATTATGTGTAAAGAGAGAGCATGGGTATGCCTCTCTATTTATAGGGTTTTGGGATCCATGGATCTCAATCCATGGGACATATAAAATCAATGGGTGAGATTGATTTATGTCAATCCAATGGCTAAGATTGTTGTTGGTAAAACCAACAAATTTAGATCAAAATATATTTGAAAAAATCAAATACAAATTAATCCAAAATCAATTCAATAAATAAGGAGAGAATGTGCATGGAGATTTCATCTCCATGCACTTTCCATGTGGACGGCCACACATTCCTTTTGGGAATGATGTGCCGCCCCCCCTCTTTCCATGGAGGGAGCAATCTCATGGAAATCCATGAGATTGCATAATCAAATCACATTTAATTATCTAAGATAACTCTCTTTATAATATGAATCAAATTCATGTTGATAATTAAATCACATTTAATTATCCATTTTCTCAATGCTCGGATACATATATCAACAATAGAATTATCCATGAACTCTTTCAAGGATAATGCGCTTTCTCCGCGAATACTTGGAGATAAGGACAGGGCGATTGTATTGTTCCACGTATAGTGACATGGATATTGAGATCACATCTCAAAATCCAGATCTCGGGCCTTCCATAGATGCTTGATTAAATCAAGACCGTAAATCTAATCTTCTCATTGAATCTGAATCACATTCAGATCAATATCCAACATTTGGACTAAGATCAGATTACTTCTCTACTGAGAGGAGTCACTAAAATCCAAACCCGTTTCATCACTCCCTAGGAATGGAAGCGTCATGGTTATACAATCGTTTATGATCACATCACCCTCAGGTATTCCTAATACCTGTACATCCTGCATACTGGAAGACTCAGATTAAACCAGAAGTATTAGATCAACTTTACACTGTCTACTTCAGGGTTTTATCAGTAAGTTTCTCATTCGATCATTTGGAAGTCGGTATCGATCATATACTTTCCAAAAGCATATATCATACCTAGGTCTTGATCATATACTTTCCAAAAGTATATATCAAACCAACAAATTCAGTCAAGCTTCCAAAGCGAGACGACCGTGCGCACGGAATTTGATTCTTCCCAATATCTCATGAGTGAGCTCATGTCTTCCGGTTCAGTAGTGAACCTGTATGATCCCTTTGAGAGATCGTATTACTCATATGCCCTTATATGCACACCAGCGCGCCGGTGTATAGACCTTGATTAGGTCATCAACCTATTGGTCTGCCAAATGTACATACTCAGAGATATAGTAACACATTTGTCTCTGGTCAGAGGATGTGTGCCTATATCATGACAGCATATGATATGGGACTTTGGTTATCTCGATCTCGTTAAGTCAACTCTTTGACCTAACTCATCCGACACCTCCGAATCTCTATTCCTATGCAGAGGACCTGCATCAAGAGGTCGGTCAGATATCAACCTAAATGAGATAGGATTGCCATCTCCTACTCAGGCTGGAGATCATCTCTTAATAATCATTTGACGGTGCTTGATGAGTCCTCAATCTAACTCATTAGATATTCATCTAAGCACCAGCCTCTATGATTCAATAATTGAATCAACAGCTGTATGATTATTAAGATGGCCATGGTACATAACCCTAATTGCACTAAGGGACCTATTATGCAAATTATGTATTCTTCATTTCAGATCAAGGAGTGAATTGCAACAACATTTATTGCATAATGGCTCGCTGTGGGCTCGCATTTCCAACAGGCTGCCCCCTGGCGCCACTCCTCTTCGTTCTTGCCTCGGATGTTTTGACTCGTATGGTTCACGGCGTCATTAACGCTGGCCTCACGTCGGGTTTCCGTAAGGGGGATCTTTGCGTGCCTATTATCCAGTTCGCGGACGACATGATATGCTTCATCGAGGGGGCCCGGACGCGGTGGCGAGGATGGCTCATACACTCCATTTTCTGTGAACTTTCAGGGATGTCGACTAATGCGGCTAAATGTATTGTGGTGCCCTTCGGTTTGTCGACGTCGGAGGCGGAGGAGTGCAGCCGCTTACTCGGCTCTCGGCTTGGGGAGCTTCCTCTCCCATACCTTGGTGTCCCCCTTTCGGTTGGGCGGAACCGTTCTAATGACTGGCAGACTATTCTGGAACGGATGGAGTCGCGTTTGGCGGGATGGAGGGCTTCCTTGCTTTCCCGGGGAGGTCGTCTTGTTAAATCCGTACTCTCTGCTATTCCGATCTACTTCTTATCAGTTCGTAAAATGCCCGTGGGTGTTCGCGTTCGCTTGGAGAAATGCATGCGGAGATTTTTATGGGGTCGCTCTGACGGCAGTGGCAGAGGTGTTCATCTGGTTGCGTGGGAGGTGGTGACCCTGCCTAAGAGCTCCGGCGGTCTTGGCGTCCGTAACTTGGTTCGCGTCAACGAGGCACTTCTTCTGAAATGGGTGACTAAGATCTGGGGCAAGGATGATTCTTTTCTCTGTAATATGGTGCGGGCGATTTTGGGCGAGGATTGGAGTGGCTTTATACGTGGGGTTTGCCCTGTCCACTCCTCTCATTTCTGGCGCTGCGTGTTTGATACATATAGAAGCAATTGTTCCTTATTCACCCCTGTGCTGGGGTCGGGTGCCGTTCTCAAGTTTTGGCAGGACGACCGGTCGGGGGGAGGTTCCTTTCAGACACGCTTTCCGAGGTTATTTGCTCTGGTGGAGAATCGGCTCGCCTCTGTTGCGGATTATTGGATCAACGGTTGCTGGTGCCCATCATTCTCGGGCGTTCTTTCGGATCAACGTGCGATCGATTTAGCCTCGTTGCTGGAGGCCCTTTCATCTTCCGCTTCTCCCGGTACTCTGCGAGACCATTGGGCTTGGAAGGACGGGGCCTTCACCTCTCGTAAGGCGTTCCTTGCTCTGCTCTCTCCTCCACCTGCTATGGCCTCTACCCTGATGCGCGACTGCGCCTTATTATGGGGTTTGCGTCTGCCCGCACGGATCACTTTTTTCTTATGGGTCTTTCGTCATCGGCGTTTGATGACCCGGGACCGTTGCGCCACTTTTCTTCCTCCCTCCAACGTCCGGTGCCATCTCTGCGGGGTGAGGGATGAATCGGCCGACCACCTCTTCTTTCAATGTCTGTCGGTGACTCAGGTATGGGACGACGTTGCTTGGGCTCGTGCGGACAATATTGACGACTTCTGCGACATACTATGGCTCAACAGGACGAGGGCTCGATCTGATTTGCTGGGCCCCATTGCGCGCCTTTGGTCCATCTGGCGTGCTCGTAATGAGGCTATTTTCTTGGGGGTGCGTTTTTACAAGGAGAATGTGACGATTGCGGCCATCAGATTAATTTCAGATTGGTGTAATTAGTTGGGTCACGGCTTTCGTTAGCCGTTTGTTTACATTGTATTTTAGTCCCCCTTTTCTCTCTTTCCTCCACTCCTAAACCTGTAAGTATCTTTTTTTTCTTAACTTTACGTAATATATTATATTGGGGCGAACACCAACGAGTGTATCCCCCTCTTTTGAGCCTCAAAAAAAAATCATTTTGGACATACAATTATAGTTGAGAATATTGCAATCTTGCCATGAAAAAATTATGAATCATATTCACAACCCAAAACAACATATAATTTACATTGTCTATTAATTACACAATGTGTATCCAATACACATAATAATTAATCAACAAATATAAAGTATAATTAGCTCTCTCTCTCTAGTACATTATAAATCACATTTATAATATATTATGAATAATTGGATATTGCTATCCACATTATTCTCATCTATGATAATTAAATCATATTTAATCATTTTGAATCTCTTTTTCACATGTGTTCAAATAATATGAATCACATTCACATTATTCTCATCTTTGATAATTAAATCGTATTCAATTATCTTAGATAACTCTCTTTATAATATGAATCAAATTCATATTAAACATGATAATTAAATCACATTTAATTATCCATTTTCTCAATGCTCGGATACATATATCAACAATAGAATTATCCATATCCATGAACTCTTTCAAGGATAATGCGCTTTCTCCGAGAATACTTGGAGATAAGGACAGGGCGATTGTATTGTTCCACGTATAGTGACATGGATATTGAGATCACATCTCAGATCCAGATCTAGGGCCTCCCATAGATGCTTGATTAAATCAAGATCGCAAATCTAATCTTCGCATTGCATCTGAATCACATTCAGATCAATATCCAACATTTGGACCAAGATCAGATTACTTTTCTACTGAGAGGAGTCACTAAAATCCAGACCCGTTTCATCACTCCCTAGGAATGGAAGCGTCATGGTTATACAACCGTTTATGATCACATCACCCTCAGGTATTCCCAATACATGTACATCCTGCATACTGGAAGACTCAGAATAAACCCGAAGTATTAGATCAACTTTATACTGTCTACTTCAGGGTTCTATCAGTAAGTTTCTCATTCGATCATTGGGAGTCGGTATTGATCATATACTTTCCAAAAGCATATATCATACCTAGGTCTTGATCATATACTTTCCAAAAGTATATATCAAACCTTCAAATTCAGTCAAGCTTCCAAAGCGAGACGACCATGCGCATGGAATTTGATTCTTCCCAATATCTCGTGAGTGAGCTCGTGTCTTCCGGTTCAGTAGTGAACCTGTATGATCCCTTTGAGAGATCGTATTACTCATATGCCCTTATATGCACACCAGCGCGCCGGTGTATAGACCTTGATTAGGACATCAACCTATTGGTCTGCCAAATGTACATACTCAGACATATAGTAACACATCTGTCTCCGGTCAGAGAATGTGTGCCTATATCATGACAGCATATGATATAGGACTTTGGTTATCTCGATCTCGTTAAGTCGACTCTTTGACTTAACTAATCTGACACCTCCGAATCTCTATTCCTATGCAGAGGACCTGCATCAAGAGGTCGGTCAGATATCATCCTATCTGAGAAAGGATTGCCATCTCCTACTCAGGCTGGAGATCATCTCTTAATAATCATTTGACGGTGCTTGATGAGTCCTCAATCTAACTCATTAGATATTCATCTAAGCACCAGCCTCTATGATTCAATAATTGAATCAATGGTTGTAGGATCATTAAGATGGCCATGGTACATAACCCTAATTGTACTAAGGGACCTATTATGCAAATTATGTATTCTTTATTTCAGATTAAGGAGTGAATTGCAATAACATTTATTGCATAATGGCTCGTCGTGGGCTCGCATGTCCAACAGTTAGGGAGAAAAATTCCTTGTCAGGAAAGACAACAGAAAGAGGAGCTTTCTCACCCAATACAGAGGATGGCATACGATTGACCAGATAACATGCCATAAGAAAAGCATGACCCCAAAAAGACAGAGGAGCACAACTATGAATGAGTAAAGTCCGAGTTATATCAAGAAGATGACGATGTTTTCTTTCTGCACCACCGTTCTGTTGAGACGTGTAGACAAAAGTTATTTGATGAATAATGCCACGAGACAAGAAGAAATGGGAAAGAACACGAGTGCGAAATTCTAAGGCATTATCTGTGCGCATAGTCTTTACATTAGAAGTAAAAACATTCCGAACTTCATTGATAAGATTTTTTATTACATCCCCCGCTTCAGATTTATTTTTCAATAAAAAGACCCAAGACAATCTAGAGAAATCATCAACGACCACTAGGTAAAACCTGTGTCCCTGGTGATCAGGAACACGACTCGAACCCCAAATGTCAACATGCAACAACTCAAAAGGGGAGCGACTGCTCCGAGACTCATGACTAGGGAAGTAGATCTGTGATGCTTCCCCAACTGACACGCTTCACACTGAAAAGAAGACTTTGGTGAAATCTGGGGCAAGATATGTCGCAGCTTCTGAAGAGGGAGATGACCAAACGCAGTAGCAAAGGGAGAAGCAGTTCCACTGGACTGAGATGAGACACCAGCATAGGTACGGACCAACCGATAAAGACCATCCTGCTCACAGTCACAGCCAATCACCCTGCCCATTAAAACGTCCTGAAAAATAAGAGACGATGGGTCAAAAATAGCCCGACAATGCAAGTCCTTTGTAAGCTGACTAATAGAAAGTAAGTTCATTGAAAAATCCGGAGCATGCAAAACATTCTGTAGTCGTATGGAGGGTATCAAACTGATCTCCCCTTGTCCAATGATGGGGAATGAGTCCCATCTGCTATTACTACCGATCTCCCTGGTGGAACCTCCGTGTATGATGTAAACTTATTTATGTCTCGACTTGCACCGGAGTCCATAATCCATTCCGAAACATCAGAACTATGACAGGACGTAAAGGCATAAACGCTACATGATGTGCTAGCTGTGGCTGACGTGCTGGCAGAGGTTGAAGCTGATATGTCTGAGTGACCTCCTGGCGAGTCAGTAGTGGTAGGAGGCATGATATCTCGTAGTATGGCGACAAGATCCTCAAACCGTTGATAGGGAGTAGATGTCGGTGTAGGCACAACGTGCTCGGCTACACGGGCTGATGCTGAAGAACCATGCTTAGAATAGCATGTATCCTCCGCATGACCCGGGCGATAACAGAAGGTGCATGGCTGACGGAATCGGCCACCTCGACCACGAGATCCACAGCCACGAAAAGAAGAAGATGCACCTCCGCCTCTGGAAGCTGCCATCGCTGAAGGAGGTGGAGTAGTGGCAGTAGAAGGAACTGTGATTCTATTGAGCCGTCGATACACTTCCTCCACTGGTGGAATAGTAGCATCCGCCAGGATCTGCGAGCAAGCCGCATCATACTCCGGGTCAAGTGCCGCTAGTAAGACCCCCACCATTGTAGCATTCCGGAACGTCTTCTGCTGCTCGGGGGTCGCTGTCAGGGGAATAATACTGTAAAGTTTCTCAAACATCCCTCGTAGGGATGTATACAACGAATGCAACGGCCGACCATTCTTCTTGATCGTAAATATGCCATGCTGAAGTTGGAGGATCTTGGTGTCGTTCCTCATCTGCGAGTATGTCGCAGCAAGAATATCCCACATGGCCCTAGTCGTGGGTTGATGGAGGACATCATTAGCAATCTCCATCGTCAGAGTACCTGAACGCCAGACCTTAACATACGAATCATCACCCTCCCATGAGGCATAAACCCCAGTCTTCGCTGTCGGCACATCTTTGGTAAGAATGTGCTTCTTACTGTTGGACTTCATGAGACTCATGAACTGCATCGCCCAGAGCTCGTAATTTGTTCCATCCATTTTGACTATTGGCGTTGGACCTTTGAAAGCGTCGATGGAGGGCATGTCGACTTTGTTTTCTGACATAGTCGCCGAAGACGAAGAACTAGGGTTTATAGACCAACGAATAATTGTCTACATAAACATGTATAGAGTTGAGTGCATATATAGACTTATGCACTCAAATCCATGAAGAACGAGAAAGAGAAGGGACGGTGCTGAGTTGAAGGGGGGGCGTTCGACGTCGAGAAAAGAGGGGCGGGGGCGACGCGCCGACGGGCTGGAAGGGGCGACGGATTGGGGGGGGGGCAGCGACGGGGTGGTGTTGAGGGAAACGGTGGTGGCGGTGGGATGAGATTGAGAATGGTGGAGGGACGGTGGCTAGGGCTAGGGTTTTAGGGTGGAGGCTCTGATACCATGTTGGTGGAAATGAGAATGAGAACTTGTTTTTTCAGGGAACCCTAGGCTCTCTTATATAGAGGAAACCTATGGGTAAATTACATAAGATGGAACAAGGAAAATAAATATAACAGACGAGTAC
Source organism: Ottelia alismoides (assembly GCA_037367405.1). Lineage (NCBI taxonomy): Eukaryota > Viridiplantae > Streptophyta > Magnoliopsida > Alismatales > Hydrocharitaceae > Ottelia > Ottelia alismoides. The sequence goes on from JAZKJV010007004.1 coordinate 29,956, forward strand.
ATAAATACTAGAAATATCTCTACAGAAACATCACAAGACATTCTTTACTCGAAGAACTGAGCCACAAAGGTCGTCTTCGTTTGATCCAGTTCATTGTGATGTCTAGGGTCTTTTCCTTGTATGTGCAACTGCAGGGCACAGATACTTTGTTGCTTTTATAGATGACTATAGATGGAGTTCATTGGTCTACCTTATAAAGGAAAGATCTGAGATCAACGTGGGTAAGTTCTATGCATAGATCATTCTTTTTCTGCTTGCATTAAAATAATTTCATCTAATAATGCTCTTGAGTTCATGCAGAAAGATTTGACTATTTTCTTTGGTTCTCAGGGAACCATACATCAAACATCATCTCCCCACCCTGTGCAGCATAATGGTATTGCGGAAAGGAAACTCCGTCGTCTCCTTGACATCGCATGTGCTTTGCTTACTCAAATGAATGTCCCTGAAACTTTTTGGGTTGATGATACTCTCACTGCAGCTTATTTAATTAACCAGGTTCATCATCCACATTAGGATGTTCTTCTCCATTATCATTGCTCTATCCCAGTGATAGGCCATTTCTACTATATATATATGTGTTTTAGTTGCACATGTTTTGCTCACAATTTTCATGCTAAAGACAAAGATTTCTCTAAGTGTAATCGAATGCATCTTCTTGGGGTATTTAAAACTCAAAAGAGATACAGATGTTATGAACCAGCTGGTCATCGTTATTTTATCTCCGCAAATGCTACATTCTTTGAGAAGATTGATTTCATTACTGAGAGTGTTTGAGAGATACCGTTAGAGTTCCCTCCTCCACTACATGTTTACCATTGGAGGGAGAAACTAGCATCAAGATGATTCTTTTATCTATTCTGCTTATTGCAAGTTGCTGACTATAGAGATATTATTAACGCTATGTATTGTTTTCACAATTTATATTTACTTCCTCCATCTTATGTAATTTACCCATGGGTCTCTCCTCTATATAAGAGAGCCCTAGGGTTCTTTGTAATAGTGAATTTTTATCTTTTTCCCAACATGGTATTAGAGCGGCGGTACTAGACCGAAGCTCTCGTACCCAAGAAAAAAATCCTAGCACCCCCTTGCCCGCCCCTCTCGTCTTAGCACGACGCCAAGCAGCACCCAATGCACCGCCTTTGGATCCTCGTCGTCGCCTCCTACGGTTGTCGCTACCACCGCCGACACCCCTCCATCACCTGCTGCGGCTTTTATACCTCTGCGGGTTCCGTCACCATCTGCTGCATGTGATTCTGTTTTGTAACGACGATCGTTAATGGGAGTGGTTGCATCCTGAGTATACACATGCAACCACTTCCTCGTATGTCAGTGTAGACGAATCTTCTTTTGGCCTACAAACCCCTAGTTTTTTTCATTTCGACGGTATATCAGAAAACAAGGCCGGCATCCCCGCCACAGGTGCCTTCCGAGGTCCAACGTCGATAGTAAAGATGGACAAGACAAATTATGAGCTATGGGTGATGCAGTTCATGAGTGTCATGCAGTCTACCAGTAAGAAACATATTCTTACCAAGGAAGAGCCAGCTGAGAAAACTGGGGTGAACGCTTAGTGGGAGGCAGACGACGCATATGTATGTTTGGTTGTCTGGTACATTGATGATAGAGATCGCCAATGATGTGTTACATCAGCCCACCGCCAAGGCAATGTAGAACATTCTTGCGGCTACATATTCCCAAGCAAGGAATGAGACGAATACCATGCAACTACATCATGACATTTTCACAGTAAAGCAGAATGGACGCCCTCTTCATTCTCTATAAACCTCTCCATGGCATGATTTAGAAGGTCCACGGTTTTATGCCTCCAGCTGCTACCTTGAGCAACAGAAGGCATACAAGAATGCCACCATGGTTGTTGTATTTCTTGCAGCACTTGATCCAGAGTATGATGTTGCTCGATCGCAAATTCTTGTAGATGCTATCATTCCTCCCATGGAGGAGGCTTACCGCAGACTCAACATGATCACTGTCCCTTCGTCTGTCTCTAGCCAGACTTCTTCTGTAATGGCCGCCTCCCGCGGTAGGGAAGGATCTTCTCAAATTCATGGTCATTGACCTCGTGGCAGAGGAGGTCATATTCGTCAGCCATGCACATATTACCACCGTCCAGGACACTCAGAGGATACATGCTACTCCAAGCATGGCTTCACCTCCAACCCCTATACACCTCCAATGGCTAGATTTTACCTCGTGTGTACATTCACAGGCCAACTACTAGACCCCCGTCTCCTATGCCTTCCCCATCATCGAATACTCCCCGGGTAAATCATGAACATTTGGTTACTATGATGGAATTGTTGATGTTTCTATACAGTAGGAGACTTTACAGGGTTAGAGTGTAGCTCCGCAAGAGATTGTGGTACATAAGACATGTCATCCAGAGGATCTTGACAAGCCTATTGCATTTCGGACGAGAAGGCATACATGTGTTTTCTATCCTCTCTTAGGCCATGTTTCATTGGGACATTTATCGAAGTGTTTCAGGAAGTTTGCGGTGGGACTATCGATCGTTACGATCCCACACACATATCACGAGGCTATGCAGGGCATATAGTAGCTTCTTGCTACGGAGGAAGAGATGATTGTACTCCAGTTACAAGACACATTGAGCTTGTCACTGCCCCCAACAAGGGCTTCTGTGCTTAGCTACAAATGTGTTTTTACAGTGAAGCAAAGAGCAAATCAAGGTTGCAAAAATCGGTAGTCGATACTCGATCGGTTGGGTCACTGACTAAGGATTAATCGGCAATCGGGCAATTAATCGGATTTGAAATTTTTAATTATTCTAAGTATATAAATCATTTTTATATGTATATTCTTATATATTTACATAGATTTGTACAATTTTTATATTACCATAATGAAAGAAAAGAAGTAATTGAATTTAAATAAAACATTAAGCGCATTAGAATAAGTTTTCTTTAAAAAAATAAAAAAATATGGTATCTCCAAGCAAAAATTGATCGTCTAGTTGACCTAGTCGGACTTAGTCGGTACTCGGTCGCCCACCCCACCTACTAGACTAGTCGGACCTACTAATCGGGCTAGTCAGAGGACTTTTACAACAGTGGAGCAAATAGCAGTGTTGATCGCTACAAGGCTAGACTTGTAGCACGTGGATTCAGTCAGACATATGGGCGGACTATCAAGACATTTTCTCTCATGTGGCATATCATTATACACGTTGAATCCTCCTTTCTGCTATTGTGACGAGACTAGTCACACTCCAACTTGATGTCAAGATTCAAGAATGCCTTCTTGTATATTGATATGCATGAAGTCTATATGCAGTAATCACATGGCTTTCCTGCAAAAGGGGAGTATGAAAATATATGCATACTTCATAAGTATATCTATGGCCTTAAGCAGAGTACCAGAGCATGGTTTCAGAAGCTCTGGGACCTTAGAGTAGTAGGACTTCAAGAGATCAACAGTAGATCATTCGCTCTTTGTGCGCAGAAGTTGCAAAATATCATGAGGTATTATTGTCATGCCGATATATTTTGACGACATTATTATTATAAGAGATGATTTACAGAGGATTAGTGAGTTTAAGGAGTTTCTTTGACAGCAGCTTACACCAAAGACCTTGGCAAAGTATGATACTTCCGTGGGCTTAAATTTTTCAAGAATCAGAGAGGTCTTGTAATAACTCAAAAGAAGTGTTACATGTCTCTTTCTAGAGACTTGGATGGAAAATTACATACATGTCACTATTTACTTGTCACTATTTACTCTGTTTAATGTATATGAAGTCTTCTCCAGGTACAAGATTGTTATTTAACAAAAGGACACCTCTTGCCATCATAAGCATGTGCAAATGATGACTTTGCAGGATGTCCAAAAGACAGGAAGTCCACCTCTGGATTTGCAGTATTCATTGGGAGCTCTTTGGTCTCATGGAAAAGCAAGAAGTAGACTGTGGTTGCTAGGTCAAAGTGTTGAATCCGGACGACAGATCCATGGTGCAAGCATGGCTTAAAATTTTGGTGAAATTTCAACGATTTTTTTTGAAGAAAAATAGGGAGTTGTCCCAAATAGGATCTACCTCAGTGTGTACGTATAACTATATTAAGAAAAGGGAGAAGAAAAAAGTTACATCATACTACAGTTGTCAAGATATGCAGAGCGCCCTACAATGCTCCAATAGATTATCCGTATGAACCCTCCCCCCTAAATGACTTTGTTCCTAAAGTGCCAAATCAACCACAACACGGCGAACGGGTACACACTACCCTCATGGTCGTAGCTGCAGACTGATCGGATCTCTCCAGAATGCAAGTCACTCGCTTCGGGCCAGTCACGTGATGCTTTCCCGACTCCAAATCTCAGCAGATAAAGGGCAAGAGAAGAATAGATGATCAGCATCTTCCCTCTCCCCTCTGCACCTATCGCATGTAGCATCATCCTCCAGTCCCAATATCCACCTCGGACGATCTTTCGTAAGGATCCTTCCTAGTCTAAAAGCCATAAGAAGACATTGACTCTGTTGAGCATCTTGTATAGACATATGAGGCTCGTGTTGACCCGAAACTCCTCATGTACCACCTTCCTGTCGTCCACTAGAAAACGATAAACCTTTCATTCTGTAAGCCTACCATCTCCCCAGACAAGATGATCTCTTCTCGAGAACGTACGCTCTCTCTGAAGCAGCTCAGTATGTAAAGAGAGGGACTCCTCAACCCTCTTCTCCAACAAAGCAAACAGAAACATCGGAGACCGGGTCTCAAGATCCCAAATCTCCTGCACTCGCATCTCACTGTCGACCGCCAATCGCAATAGGTGTGGGTATCTCTCCTCAACGCTCCATCCCACGTCCAATCATCCCTCCAGAAACAAAATCTTGTGCCATCCTCCAGAGTTGGTCTCAGTCTAGAAGCAATCTCCAAAATAATTAACGAAATTCCCTTCCATAAGGATGATGGAAGCCGCCCCAGGTCCACTTCCAACGACATGGTAACACCGTAGATCTTCTTGAGCAAGCGACACACCAGGTCATGTGACTTCCCACATACTCGTATCACCCATTTTGCCATAAATACCTTATTTATGACCCCCATATGCATTACCTCGAGTCCATCCTTCTTCTTTGTTGTCGTCACCCTGCCCTATTCCACCAAGTGGATGCCCTTCTTGTCCTGTCGCCCATCCGACCAGAAGAACCTCCTCATCAAAGCCTCCATCTAGCGCAGACCCCTGCAGGTAAAGATCTTGTGGAGCAAAAGAATATCGGGATGGCCAAGAGAACGTGCTTCAAAAGCATCAACTTCCCACCCTTTAAGAGCAACATCGCCTTCCATCCTGCTAGCCTTTCTCTCAGTCTCTCCAGCGGCATCTTCCAATCATCCGACCTCAGCTTCCCAACCACCAGTGCGAGCCCCAAATATGTGATCGGCAGGGCCGCCATGGGGCAGCCCAGCACCTCTGACGTACGCCACACCTCGTCCTCCGCAAGACCGAAAAGGTACCATGGTCGACTTCTCCTTATTGATGCAAAGCCTCGAAATGTCCCCAAAGATATCCATAATGCCTTACGCTCTACGAATCTTCTCCTCCGTCCCCAAGAAGAGCACAGTGTCCTTGACGTACTGTAGAATTGGAATGGATATGCCCTCCCTATGATACCCAGAACACCACCCCATTTGTACTGCCAATCTCTTCATCATCATTAAGGCATCTGCCACAATTCGACGAAATTTTCATTTCCCCAAGTTGGCAAAATTGAAATCGCAACAACGAAATTAGACAAGGCTTCTTTGCATTCTCATGATTTCGACTGAAATAGGTAAAATATCGGTGACATGTCGCCAATATTTCGATTTCCCCAAGTCACTGATATGGTAGAGAAATCGACATTTAAGTCCTTGGGTGCAAGGAAGCACTAAGATGATGTGGACCAGGTCTATTCTGACTGATCTAGCTCTTAACACACCTCTTCCCATGCAGTTACTAGGTGATCATCTGGTTGCACTATTTATTGTTAACAATCTAACTTTCCATAAGAAGACCAAATACATCGAGATGGATTGCCACTACCACTAAACATATGATACAGAAGGGCTTCATATCTACTTCTCAGTTCTCACGTTAGCTCAAGGAACATACAATTGACATTTTCACAAAGGCCTTAGCCAGGAAACCATTTCAGAAATGTAATTCCAAGTTAAGCATGATAGACATTTATGCTTCAATTTGAGGGGGGTGTTATACAAATAGTATTTATGTATTTCTTGTTTCCCTTTTTATATGATTTTCCTATTGGTTATTTGGCCTCTTGGGTTTCTCACAAAATAAACAATAAACAACGCATTCATTTCTTTCTGCACCAAACAATTGGTAGCTTTCATGATCTCCTCCCACTACCACTATAGTGTAAGCTACCACCACACCACATTGTAGTCCCCACCACCACATCTCATATTTGCTTATGTTTCATGATCTCCTCCCACTATCACCATAGTGCAAGCACAAGCTCCCACCCAGTCCCACTCTACAACATAGATGTTGGGGCATCGTTATATATCCATGTGGAATAAGATCATCAACTTTTGAGGGGACCAACCTTCTTAAGAGAAGGCAGAAAAACTAAATAGGGTGTGGCCCGAACAAGAAAAGGAATTCCTTTTTTTAAAGCATTGTCTTCCATACCCTAATATGTATAAAAAATTCCATTGCATGTATTTATGTTATATTTTAATTTTTCTTTTCCTGTTTTCTATAGATATTTCTATATTATTGTATTGTTTTCTATTTCTTTATGTTTATTGTCTCTCTTATGTAATTTACACATAGGACTCTCCCTATATAAGAGAGCCTAGGGTCGAATAGAATGAGCACGCTCTTCTATTTTCCCAACATGGTATCAGAGCTGCGGCCCTAGGCCGAAGTTCTCATACCGAGAAAAAAAACCTAACCCTACCTCTCCACCCATCGGCCTCTCCTCTCTCGTAGGGCCATCTCATTGATGCCTAGCCCTTGTCGCCCTCAACAAGCCCTTGCAACACCCCCAGGCGTTCGCACGAGGCCCCCAGGCCCCTGCGAAACTTGCACTCACGGGCTAGAGCGTCGCTGGGCACCCAGCCATCACCGCCAGCCATCGCGAGGCTCCCAAGCGCTCGTGTTGCCTGCGCCGCATGACTCCCGCGCGCCTCCGCACGACGCCACAATGCTCCAGGCACCACCATATCGCCTCTGATCGCCCACCTGCGCCGCCACGACGCTGGTTGCGCCGTTGATCGCCCTCCATCATCGCTGGGTGACTCTACAACGCTACTATAGCACCGCTAGGCATCCTTCAAGGCAGCCTACGGTTATCTACATCGTTGTGTAGCACCGCCATACGGTCCTCTTGCCCCCGCACGGCCATCCGTTGACGATAGCAGTAACATCTCAGCCCTCCGTTGACGACAATCCTAGCCGTCAACCGTGAGTTTCGTTTTATGGATATAGGGTTGGTTGTGGAATGAGTCTACACCCACAACTCAACCCTCATATGTCCATGTAGACAAACAGTACTCCTTGTCTATCACCCTTGTCTTCCTCGTCAGATACGATATCAGAAAGTAAGCCCATTATTCCCATCAATGGCGCATTCAGAAATCCAGTGCAGATTGTCAAGATGGATAGCTCCAATTATGAGTTATGGGCCATACAGTTCATGAACCTCATGAAGTCCCAAGGGATAGTCTTCTCGAAGAAGAACCGACAAAGAAGACAGGGATGTATCCCTCGTGGGAAGAGGATGATGCATATGCACTGGTCTGGCTGTCCGGTACATTGGCTCCTGAGATTGCCAACAATGTTCTTCACCAACCCACTACAAAGGTTGTGGTATATCCTCGCAGCCACATATTTCCAAGAGAAAAATGAGACAAAAATCTTGCAACTCCAGCACGATATTCATATAATGAAGCAAAGTGGGTGACCTCTTCATGCCCACTACACAGCCATGCATGGGATGTTCGAAAAGCTTCACAACTTCGTTCCTCTCACTGCCACTCCAGAACAATTGAAGACCTTTCGCAATGCTACAATGATTTGTGTGTTTCTGGACTCCCTTGATGCTCAGTATGAGGCCGCTTGTTCTCAGATTTTGGCAGAGGCATCTATTCCTCCCATAATGAGGTCTTCAGACGATTGAGCCGGATTAGCTTCCCATCTCAGGCCTCGATGCCTAACTCCTCAGCTACGGTTGCATCTCGAGGAAGAGGGGGCTCTACTCAGTTTCATGGGCGCAAACCACGTGGCCGAAGTAGACGTGGTCATGGTCAACCGTTCAGTTGTTGTCACAGATCTGGATATACAGAGGATACCTGCTACTCAAAGCATGGCTTTCCAGCATCTGCCTGTATCGCAGAACATGCTCAGCCTATCACTTCAGTCACGTAAGAGCAGAGATACGATGAATTTGTGTCATGTCTGAGGAACATCATGCCTCCAGTCAGCACTCCTACAGTAGAGTTCAGCTCTGATTTCGCCGCCACAGCAGGAGCAAGCACCTCAGGTAGTATTCATGCATCTACATCATATCATCATACAGTTATCTCTGAATGGATCATAGACTCTGGTGCGACACATCATTTGTGCGATGATAAAAACCGACTCACGACTTACAGACAGATTCCTCAAGGGCGGATAATGGTGATTGCTGACGAAACTCATTCCCCGATCACAGGATAGGGGGAGATCACCTTGACCCTCTCTATGAGACTACAGAATGTTCTGCATGCACCTGATTTCTCTATGAGCTTTCTATCTATTAGTCAAATCACTAAGGATTTAAATTGCCGAGCTATATTTGACCCATCCTCTCTTGTGTTTCAGGACATTCTTACGGGCAGGGTGATTGGTTGTGACCGTGAGCAGGGCGGCCTATACCGTCTAGACCAGACCCCATACGCTGGAGTATCTACTCGTTCCACTAGATCCGCCCATCCCTACTTGTGGCATATGCGCTTCAGCCACCTTCCTCTTCATAAACTTCATAGAGTTCTTCCGCGAGTCTCATCTCACACAACATTCAGTTTGTGAAGCGTGTCAGTTAGGGAAACATCGTTGGTCTGTGTTTCCCAGTCGTCAGATTCGAAGCAGTCGCTCCCCTTTTGAGTTATTTCATATTGATATATGGGGTCCAAGTCGTGTCCCTGATCACCAAGGGCACAGGTTTTATTTAGTTGCATAGATAATTTCAGTCGCTTGTCTTGGGTCTTCTTGTTAAAGAATAAATCGTAAGCTGGAATTGTCATTATCAATTTCATTAAAGAAGTGCAAAATCTTTTTTCTATCACTATTAAAACTGTGTGAACTGATAATGCACTAGAATTCTGCACATGTGTTTTGTCCCAGTTCTTCTCATCCATTGGAATTGTTCCATTAGACAACATGTGCTTATACCTCCTAACAGAATGGGGTTGCTGAAAGGAAACATCGTCATCTCCTTGATATCACCCATACTCTCCTTGTTCAAAGTAATGCCCCTCACTCATTTTGGGGAGATGTTGTTCTCACCGCATGCTATCTAGTAAATCAAATGTCGTCCTTTGTACTGGGTGAGAAAGTATGTTTTCCCTACTCTTTCTGACAAGGATATGTTCTCATTGACCCCTCGTGTGTTTGGTTCTGTCGGCACTCATCCACAAGTTGTCCCTGGTCTTGACAAGCTCTCTCCTCAGGCAGTCAAATGTGTCTTTGTAGGTTACTCCAGGACAGGACTCAGAAAGGCTATCGGTGTTATGATCCAATTCACAGGAAGTACTATGTGAGCGCAGATGTCACATTCTTTGAATCCATTATGTATTTTTCCCAAACAAGTAACCAGTTGACATTCTCTGCAGTATATGATGAAATCTATGTACCTCCACCACAACTTTTGCCACCACCATCTGCTACTACGTCCATCTCTCCATCCTCGCCTACTACCTCACCACCTTCCTCGCCAGTCACCTCGACCTTACCACCACCTAGTGTTCCGGTTTCTCCTCTACCATACCACTACAATCGACGGCTTGCCCCCGCTCTTGCTCATGGTTCGTCATCTATCATCCCCCAGGTATGTTCTGAAACTAATATTGGTCTATTAATGTGCATCAGCAGGAACAAGTGTAGGTACCAGACAATCTAGTCACAGGCAGGAACAAGGTTGTAAAAGTCGCCTGGCTGGCCCGACTAGTAGGTCCGACTAATCTAGTCAGTGGGGTGGCCGACCGAATACCGACTAATTCCGACTAGGTACACTAGTCGACCAATTTTTTGCTTGGAGATACCATATTCTTATATGTTTTGCTTTTTTATAAGCAAACTTATTATAATATTCTCACTGTTTTATTAAATTCAAATAATTTTTTATTATGATAGTATAAAATCGTACAAAATCTATGTAAATATATGTATAAAAATGAGTTATATATTTAAAATAATCATAAAATTCAAAGCCGATTATAGTCCGACTAAATCCGATTAGTCGTCCGACTGCCGATTAATCCTTAGTCAGTGACCCAACCGACCGAGTACCGACTACCGACTTTTGCAACCTTGGGCAGGAATGATGGAGATCTTGACATACCAATTGCACTCAGGAAACTAAGACTTACATGTGATACCTACCCACTTGTGTCGCATGTTACCTTTGATTGTCTACAAGGAGAGTTTCGACATTTTTCAATGGCACTATCTACCATGGCTATACCACGGACATATTTGGAGGCATTAAAGGACGGTCACTGGTTTCGTTCTGTGGAAGAAGAGATGGATGCTCTTCAGTCTAGAAGTACTTGGAGCTTGGTACCGGCCCCCCTGGGGCATCCTTAGTGAGCTGCAAATGGGTCTATACGGTCAAACAAAATGTCGATGGTCGCATTGATAGATACAAAGCCAAATTGGTTGCCAGAGGGTTCACGCAAACATATGGAGTGGATTATCTTGATACTTTTTCTGCGGTTGTGAATCACTCTACCCTACGGATTTTGTTGTCTATAGCTGTGATCCGGGGTTGGCCCCTATTCCAACTTGATGTGAATAATACTTTTCTATATGGAGATCTGCAGGAGGAAGTCTATATGCAGCAACCGCCAGGGTTTTACCGCTAAGGGGGAGTGTGGTCAGGTCTGTAGACTTCATAAGGCGATACATGGCCTTAAGCAGAGTCCAAGGGCTTGGTTTCAGAGGCTCTCAGGTTTATTTCAGAAACAAGGATAACTAGATCAAATGCTGATCACTCCTTGTTCATACAGAAGACTGCTAGAGGAATGACGGTCATTATGGTATATGTTGATGAGCAAAGGAATTCTTAGGTCATGAATTTGTTACTAAAGACCTTGGAACTCTTAGATATTTTCTGGGGCTGGACTTCGCTAGGAATCAGCAAGGGCTTGTGATGACTCAGAGGAAATATATTACTGACCTACTGAGTGACACAGGCGTGCTTGAGTGTCGTCCAGCCACAACACCTATGGATCCCGCATCAAGATGTATGATTATGATACTGAGAAAGTTGACAAGAGAAGATATCGAAAGTTGGTGGGAAAACTTCTCTATATCACCATTACATGACCAGATATCTCTTTTGTTGTAAGCAGAGTTAGCCAGTTCATGGAGCAACCCCGACAGATGCATATGGATGCTACACACATGATACTAAGGTATCTCAAGTCATCCTCAGGAGCAGGATTATTATTCAGAAAGGAAGGAGATATTACCATCTCAGCCTGCGCAGATGCGGACTATGCAGAGTGTCCTAAAGACAGGAAATCAACCACAGGATTTGTTGTATATGTTGGAGGCTCTCTTGTCTCATGGAAGAGCAAGAAACATACGGTAGTAGCCAGGTCCAGTGTTGAATCTAAGTATAGAGCTATGGCCTAGACAAGCAAAAAAATGATGTGGGTGTGAGCAATTCTTGCATATCTGCACATATATACTCCACTGCATATGACATTGCAATGCGACAATCAGGTTGCTTTATTTATTGCTAATCCTGCATTTCATGAAAGGACAAAGCACATTGAGGTAGATTGTCACTATATACGCAACATGATTCAACAAGGGTTCATCTCTACATCACATGTCAGCTCAGGAGATCAAACAACCGGCATCTTCACCAAAGCGTTAGCACGAGGATCATTCCAGAAATGTTCATCCAAGCTGAGCATGATTGACATCTATGCTCCATCTTGAGGGGGAGTGTAGAGATATTTCTATATTACTATATTATTTTCTATTTCTCTATGCTTCATCTTGAGGGAAAGTGTAGAGATATTTCTATATTACTGTATTTTTTTCTATTTCTTTATGTTTATTGTCTCTCTTATGTAATTTACCCATAGGACTCTCCATATATAAGAGAGCCTAGGGTCACATAGAATAAACACGCTCTTCTATTTTTCCTAACATTTTGTACTAACAAATCCTGATGTAGGGGGCTAGACCACCCCTTTATCTTCAAATATCTGCACATGATTGGGCATATATGTAGCCTTAACATTATAACTTTCTTGAGCAAAAAAAAAAGAAGATATATGATATTAGCCACAGCATAGACATATGATCAAAAAAATGTGCCTGCAAAAATGGACGGCGTAGGAGAAGTTCTGCAAATATGCAGCCTGCAGCCCATACATCAACTCCTGCACCATATTGCTTTGTTCCAAACAACAATTCCGGCGCTCTATACCATCTAGCGAAAACCTAAGGGACAAGACTGTCAGCAATAAAAACATAACGGTGGAGCATTTCAGATGACAGTACAAAATATAATATGTTGACAATAATTCTGGAAAAGGCAAATTTTTAATCACTTCACAGTGAATAGACTGAAATTCTGATTTTTTATCATGTTCACTTGGGTTACAACTGAATTCACGTCAAAGAATATTCAGTGAAATCATTCATAAGATTAACAAAATAAGACTGGGTAATGCATATACATCACATCCATCCATCTGTCACCCAATATTGGAGAGTTGCTTCATTGAGTCTGCTATTATAAATCTGAGAAATCATTGATTTATTTATTTTTAAAAAAGGAGCGTTCACCGCTAAGGTGCGCAAAAACTTCATATAATCACATGAGAAAAAGTACCAAGCTACATAGAAATGTAGCCATGAATATTACATAAATCAAGATTCTGTTAGCATGCTCTACAACATTCTCAACTTAAAAACTCTCCTGCCTGAACACCACATTATTCCTCGCCAACCAAGGAGCCCAGACCACGACAACAGCCAAGGATCCTTGTCAGACCCAAGTCAGTTCAACCCGGTGCAAAAATTGGCCATCCTGGAATGCCAACCTTATCCAAAATAGCCTTAGATTTCTCACAAAGAAAGAAAAGATGATCTACATCTTCTTTAAGAAGCCATTTATTAAGATTTTTACACCCTATAACCCTGAGTAATTTCGCAATAACATTCATAACCCTGCATAATCGCGAATTACATGAGAAACCCCGAGTAATGCTTAACTCTTACATGACATAACCCTATGTTATGTTCCGTTTGGGATACCCGTTATATTTGACGGTTTCCGTTGAAAAGACAAAAATGCCCCTGATGTTCATTCTTATTTGCAAAACATGCCATCATCAGTTCCCCCTCCCCCGCACTCGAACCCTCCCCCACCTCTCTCCCCGATTTGACCGACCACCTCTGCACCCCCTCCCATGCATCGACGATGAGCTCTCCTCGAAGACCCCCCGCGCCGATCTGCTCCCCCCCTCGTCGAAGCCGAGTCTGCGCTGACAGGCTCCCTCGTCCAAGCCCACGCGCCTTTGTTGCACCCCAGCGAAGCTCCCTCGTCGATGCCTCCTCGAATCGCATCCGCATCCAGCTCCCTCGTCACCACCCCCCAGGTGGGTTGCTCCTCCCCTGCTCGACCGCCCCTCCTCGGTCGAGCTCAAAGCCCCCTCCCTGAGTTGCTCCTCCCCAGCTCGATCCCCCCCCCCTCCGAGTTGCTCCTCCCCTGCTAGACCGCCCCCCTCCTCGGTCGAGCTCAAAGCCCCCCCCCCCCCCTGAGTTGCTCCTCCCCTGCTCGCCCCTCGCAGCTGAGCTCAAAGCTCCCCCCCAGAGCTCAAGCCCTCCCTCCCCCTCCGAGTTGCTCCTCCCCTGCTCGACCGCCGCCCCTCCATCGAGCTCAAGGCCCCCCCTCCCCCCGGAGCTCAAGCCCCCCTCCCCCTTCGAGTTGCTCCTCCCCTGCTCGACCGCCCCCCACCCTAGCAGTAGCGCCAAGCTTGCTGCTCCCCTTGGTTGAAGCCCCTCTTGCTCCCCTGCTCGAATCCCCACCCCAACAGCAGCGCTCCCCTGCTCGAATCCCCATCCCAGCAGCAGCGCCAAGCTTGCCCCCCCCATCTGGCGACCCGAGATTTTGCCTCTGCTCGAAGCCCCGCAACCCACTGCTCCCTTGACCCGAAGCAAGATGGAGGTTGAAGGGAAGGGAGAGGGGTTTTTTTTGTTTGTTTCCTAACCGTTGGATTGAGGATGAGTTAGATTAACTCATTCATATGGTTGAGTTAAGATATTAAACTAGCAGAGGGTTATGAGTGTGAGACGGAGTAACTATCCAGGGTTTCTCATGTAATTCGCGATTATGTAGGGTTATGAATGTTATTGCGAAATTACTCAGGGTTATGGGTGTAAAAATCCCTTTATTATTTTATTTGAACACATTATACATATATATGATGGAAGGTAATATTCGATATATTTAAAAGTGTCCTACGTATTATTATATAGAGAGGCTAAGGTTTAGGTTTACACACAATCAAAAATAAAAAATACCTCTACTTAATGTTCATACAATTTCACTATGGAGCATAGATGTCCAAAATTCTCAGTTTGTTATAGTGTCGCTCAAAAGAAACGTTAGGAAGGAACATATTTGTTATGTGATCTGCAGAAGTAACACTGGAAATTCGAAGAAGACCTCTCTAGATGAGAGGTCTCTTGTGAAGTTGCTACTTAATGTTCATACAATTTCACTTTGGAGCATAGATGTCGAAAATTCTCAGTTTGTTATAGTGTCGCTCAAAGAAACGTTAGGAAGGAACATATTTGTTATGTGATCTACAGAAGTAACACTGGAAATTCGAAGAAGACCTCTCTGGATAAGAGGTCTCTAGTGAAGTTTTTTTATGAAAAAGCAGGTGAGATCCCAAGAGCGGGATTCACCACTCAACGAATTTCCATTAATGTCAAAAGTATTACATTAGCGTGATAGCCATAGATTATACAAGGAGTTTATATGGTGAATCACATTTTCATAGTTAGATGTTTGCCTTCTGAAAATAGTATCGTTTCTTGTACGCTAAAGGCCCCATAGAACAGCAAAAGGCCTCGCGCGATCATCGTGAGAGCTTCCTCCCACCCCTCTAATGGAAGACCAAAACTCCGTTGAGCCGTCCGTCGTGACCCAGTCGCACCCAATCCCACGCCACACATGTGCCGAGGATGGGCACGTGAAGAATAGATGATTGGAGTCCTCTATTCCGCCAAGACATCTGTCACAGAAAGTGTCATCCAGGTGAAGGAGGCGGCTCCTCCTTGCTTTGTCCATCAGTCGATCTCTTCTGAAGCACCACAGGAAGAATTTTACATGGATGGGGATGTTAGCCGCCCACACAATTTTTAGATCTTGTATTAGTGTTGCATCGTGGTTCCCCAAGTCACTGCGCAGCTCTTTGTATAGTTTTTTCACCGACATGCTGGAACCTCCCCATGAGAAGTGATCGCGTTCTCCTGAAGGAGCAGGCGGCTGGGGGATCTCCCCGATCATCTTGATGAGTTCCTCCGCGCGTTGGTTAGACAGCACACTACTGAACCGTGGCCACCAGTTACCAGCATCCACCGTCTGTGCAAGCGAACAGTCTTTCTCCGTTGCCTGAGCGAATAAGTGCGGGTATCCAGCCTTCAGAGGGCCATCTCCCATCCAATTGTCAATCCAAAATCTAAACTCGTTGTCATCCCCGACACATGGTTGCAACTTCTGCGCTAAGCATGGTAACACCTCACGGATCCCTGCCCAAAGCGTGGAATGGTATCGTCTCGTGCCTGCTTCAACTTCACCTTTCACCGCGTAAAACTTCCTGAGTAGGGAGACCGCCAGCCCATTCGAATTCCCCCAAACGCGCACAGCCCATTTAGCGAGCAAAGCCTTATTCATTAGATGTATGTCCCGCACCCCCAGGCCCCCCTCCTCCTGCTCCCTGGTGATCTCCTCCCAATTCACAAGATGTATCCTAGATCTCTGTTGATTTCTGCTCGACCAAAGGAATCTTTACATCACAGCCTCCACCTTCTTCCGAACATCAACCGGTATTAGACGGGTTAATAGGAAGAAAACCGGGATCGCCGAAAGTGCATGGCGAAGCAGAACGAGTTTCCCACCCTTCGAAAGCGTGGACGCCTTCCAGCCGGCGAGTCGTTGCTCCATCTTATGAATCACCCCATCCCAGCCCGCCTTCTTAAGCTTTTCCTCCACCAGTGGAAGACCTAGGTAGTTGATGGGCAGATCACTATCCGGCAGCTGGTGGCCGTCTCAAACTCGTTACGCTCCACCTCGCCCAGATGGAACGGCACCACCGTTGACTTGCTCCTATTAATCTGAAACCCCGAGATACTACTGAATATCTGCACAATTGGTGCCGCATTGATGCTCTGTTCCGTAGATTCCCAAGGAACAGAAGCGTGTCGTCCGCATACTGCAAAATGGAGGATAGAGATGTTTTCCATCCTAAAGCCCTCGCACCAACCAGCCTCATCCGCTCACTCCAGAAGTACAAGCCAAGCGTCCGCGACAAGGACAAACAACATGGCTGCCAGCGGGCACCCCTGGCGCACCTCACGTTGACGTCTCTAGTGAAGTTGTAATCAACATCTACATGTTTAATCTTATATGGAACATGGGGTTGTTTTCTGTATGCACGATAGTCATGTCATTACATCTCAATTCAATCACTCCGTTGTTTTAATATGAAGATCCTCAACACTTATATTAGACGTTGCATCTCTTCATCATCCTAAGCCATTATTGTGCATTCTTTATCTACGCTCGATTAGGATAGCAATGCTTGTTTCTTGCTCCTCTAGTTGACAAGATTATCATTAAGGTAGTGGGATTCCTCTCTATAAGACATCTTCATAATCCGCATTAAAATATGTTGTAATATCTGGGGAGTAAAATAACTTACATTCAAGCAGCATTAATATACCTCAAGACCATCATGACAACATCCCAACAAGCATGGTAGGCCTACTTATGAATTGACTAAGTTTCCGATTGCCAGGGAGATAAAACATCTACAAATAGTAAGAAAGAGGAGCCTCCCAACTAGCCAACAATATTGTTCCTCGTCCATTGGCTTTGATATACCCCAAGATCGTTATTGCAAAATTTCAGTGGACATGTGTAGGCTTAATCATGAACTATTTTTCCCAATGTCATAGCAGGTCAGTGATAGTAAGATAAAGGAAGTCCAAACTAGACAACGATATTACCCCTCTAGTAATAGTAAGAAGAGGAGCCTCCCAACTAGCCAACAATATTGTCCCTCGTCCATTGACGTTGATATACCCAAAGATTGTTATCGCAAAATCTCAACGGATATGTAGGCCTAATCATGAACTATGTTTCCCAACTGCCACAGAGATGTCAAGTGGATAATAGTAAGATAAAGGAAAGTCCAAACTAGACAATGATATAACTCCTCAACCACTAACTTGTTTTCATTATACTACCGAGCCCTGGGACCAATCGAGATCTTAAGTCATTTTGGCACCAAACATGCCAAACACTTGTAAAAGATCAACTGCATACTTCCTCTAATACAGATCAAGTTCTCTACGAATAAAGGAGCTTCCCAACTAGCCAACGACATTACCGCTTATCCACTAGCTAGTCCTTATACAACCAATCCTACTATAAAAAAATAACTTCTATTCAAGCAGCCTTGGTATACTTCAAGACTATTTGATAACATCCCACTAGACAATATGCATATGTAGGCCTCCTCATGAACCGACTATGTTTTCCAACTGCCAAAGATATTATCCCTCAGTTATTGACCTTGATATGCCTTAAGCATGTCTTAAAATGTCGACGAATTTCGTCGATATGTCAGTTTCACCAAGTTGGCGAAATTGCATGATATGTCAAATTCCAGTCTTGTTCCTTTGCATTTTCATTCAGTTGAGATCGATTTCAGAGAAATATCAGCAACATGTCGATAATATGTCGTCGATATGTCGGTTCTTCCATATCACTAATATGGTATCTGTTAGAAAATGAAGAATGCGGAAGCGTAATCAGAGATAAATGATTAACAGAAAGAACACCGAGATTTTTTACGTAGAACTTTATTCCCTAAGGGGCAGGATGAAACCACACGAGAATGCCTTTTTACATAGAACTCTATTCCCTAAAGGGTTGATGGCTCTATTGAATTTTTTCATCTGATACAATAGGTCTGGGGCCTCTTATATAGCCCCCACTGACCCTCCAAGTCCCACAGATAGTATATGTGGGACTAAACCAATGGATGTGGTAATCGGACCCTGAAGGGATCCAATTACCCATCTACATGAGAGGGACACATATACTCCAACACCCCCCCCAAGCTGGAGCATGTAATGCTCAACTTGGACAAATAAAAAGAAATCTCAAACTCACAATACAAGACACTACAAACAATATCAACTCAACGCAAACACAACTGTCGGTTGTTGTCGAGGGCATTGCTTCTCTTGCCGTGCACATGATGAGAAACAAACGGGTTGGAGTTAGAAAATGAAGAATGCACAAACAGGCTGGAGTTAGAAAATGGAGTTCAATTACCCACCTACACAAGAGTGACACATATACTCACAATACAAGACACTACAAACAATATCAACTCAACGCAAACACAACTGTCGGTTGTTGTCGAGGGCATTGCTTCTCTTGCCGTGCACATGATGAGAAACAAACGGGTTGGAGTTAGAAAATGAAGAATGCACAAACAGGCTGGAGTTAGAAAATGGAGTTCAATTACCCACCTACACAAGAGTGACACATATACTCCAACATTCCCCCTCAAGCTGGAACATGTAATATTCAGCTTGACAACTAGAAAGAACTCTCAAACTCACAATACAAGACACTACAGACAATATCAACTCAATGTAAACACAATTGCCAGTTGCTATCGAGGACGTTGCTTCTCATGTCGTGCAAGTGATGAGGAACAAACGGGCGGGAGTGTGAGTTGAACTGAGTCTCCTTGTTGGAGAACATATGCTCTGATTGCGTCTGTCAGAGGCACTGAACCGACTATGTTTTCCACTAGCTTGTCCTTATACAACCAATCTTACTATAAAAAAATAACTTCTATTCAAGCAGCTTTGTTATACCTCAAGACTATTTGATAACATCCCACTAGACAATAGGCATGTGTAGGCCTCCTCATGAACTGACTATGTTTTCCAACTGCCAAAGAAATTGTCCCTCATTTATTAACTTTGATATGACTTAAGCGTGTCTTAAAATGTCGACGAATTTTGTCGATATGTCAGTTTCGCCAAGTTGGCGAAATGGCATGATATGTCAAATTCCAATCCTGTTCCTTTGCATTTTCATTCAGTTGAGACTGATTTCAGAGAAATATCAGCAACATGTCGATAATATGCCGTCGGACTGTCGGTATGTCGCTTCTTCCAGATCACTAATATGGTATCTGCTAGAAAATGAAGAATGCGGAAGCGTGATCAAAGATAAATGAGTAAACAAGAAAGAACACCGGGATTTTTATGTAGAACTCTATTACCTAAGGGGCAGGATGAAACCACACGAGAATGCCTCAAAGGGTTGATGGTTTTATTGAACTTTCTCATCTGATACAATGGGTCTGGGGCCTCTTAGATAGTATATGTGGGACTAAACCAATGGATGTGGTAATTGGACCCTGGAGGGATCCAATTACCCATCTACACGAGAGGGACACATATACTCCAACACCCCCCCCCAAGCTGGAGCATGTAATGCTCGGCTTGGACAAATAAAAAGAAATCTCAAACTCACAATACAAGACACTACAAACAATATCAACTCAACGCAAACACAACTGTCGGCTGTTGTCGAGGACATTGCTTCTCATGCCGTGCACATGATGAGAAATAAACAGGTTGGAGTTAGAAAATGAAGAATGCAGAACAAACAGGCTGGAGTTAGAAAATGGAGTTCAATTACCCATCTACACGAGAGAGACACATATACTCCAACATTCCCCCTCAAGCTGGAACACGTAATGCTCAGCTTGACATATAGAAAGAAATCGCAAACTCATAATACAAGATACTACAGATAATATCAACTCAACGTAAACACAATTGTCGGCTGTTGTCGAGGACGTTGCTTCTCATGTCGTACAGGTGATGAGGAACAAACGAGCTGGAGTACGAGTTAAACCGGGTCTCCTTGTCGGAGACCAGGTGCTCTGTATTGCACATGTCAGAGTCACTGAAACTGAATGAGTCTCCTCGTCGGAGTACTCTGGCTCGCCACATGTAGAAGACTGAATCATATGGATAATTGCTTCATCTCAAGCTGAAAAAGTCATGGAAAACATCCTTGTCGCAGTCGAGGTCGCTGGAGAATGGAGTCTGAAAAGTCTCCTCATCGGAGAACTGGGTCCATCCCATATTGACTCGGAGAATGTGATTTTTACTTGGGAGTCCATGTGAAATAACATGAAAATCCTCGCCCACAATGGCATAGAGAATGGGATCTCTACTCTGGAGTCCTTATGGATCACATGAAAACTTTGATACCAAAAACAAAGATGGGGACCACACAAATAATGATCGCAAACTTGTGCGAATCAAACATAGACTCGAAACCAATTTGAACGTCGAGTCTGAATTTGAACTGTAGAGTCTGAAATCTGGCTGGAGAATCTGAATATGATACATAGAACTCTATACAACACTCCCTTTTTCTCCCATACTTATCGGAAAACATTGACAATGACAAAGTTGGGAGAAGACAAGAAAGATGGGGAGAAATAAAAAATCATGTTGAGGTATTTATATCTCATTATCTTTATTTTGTATTTCCTTATTTTTTCTGTCCACTTTATATAATTTTTCCTTAGAGCTTTACTCCTATATAAGAGAGCTCTAGGGCTACGATGAATAAACTTTCCACTTCATGCCTTTCCACATGGCATCAGAGCGACGGTCCTAGACCGGAACTTATGCCCCGGACACCCCACCCCACCTAAATCCTAGCGCACCCCGCACATCCAGCCGCCGCAGCTTGTCGTTCCCATGTAGCTGCTGCCGCCAGCCGTCCTGCGCAACAGCGCAGCAAAATAGAACAGCAGCCGCAGCCCCTACCACTGGTGGCAGCACAACAGCGGCAACAGCCGCCGCTGCCACCACCGAACCAGCAGCAACAATCCACGCCACCGCCATCCAAGGTTGCAAAAGTCGGTAGTCGATACTCGATCGGTTGGGTCACTGACTAAGGATTAATCGGCAGTCAGACGACTAATCGAATTTAGTCGGACTTTAATCGACTTTGAATTTTATAATTATTTTAAATATATAACTCTTTTTTATACATATATTTACATAGAATTTGTATGTTTTTACACTATCATATAAAATAAAAAAAGTAATTGAATTTAAATAAAACATTGAGCATATATTATAATAAGTTTGCTTATAAAAAAAGTAAAACATATAAGAATATGGTATCTCCAAGCTAAAAGTTGGTCGACTAGTGTATCTAGTCAAATTTAGTCGGTACTCGGTCGGCTACCCCACTGACTAGACTAGTCGGACCTACTAGTCGGGCCAGTCGGGCGACTTTTACAACCATGCCGCCATCGACATTCTGCAGTGGAGCCCTAAGGTTGCTGCCTCCGCTCCCGCGGCCCCTTGTTGTCTTTTACATGCTCCATCTCTTGTTTGGCATGTTCCTGGGTTTTTAGGGTGTTATTTGATCATCTAAAAACACCCTAGTTACGTAAAGAGGCCTCCAACGGATGGAAGAAGTTGTGGTATGAGTCTACACCCACAACTATCTTCTCGTATGTCAGCATAGACGCAAGTATTTATGTCTGTGGACCCGGTCTTGGAGATTGTTGTGAGCACAACAAAGCAGATGTTTCATCCATGGGTGCCTTCAAAGGTCCAACACCCATCGTCAAGATGGATGGAACGAATTAAGAACTATGGGCCATGCATTTCATGAGCCTAATGCAGTGTAATGGCAACAAGCACATCCTCACGAAGGAGGAGCTAAGCGACACGACTTGGGTTGATGCCTCATGGGAGGCAGACGACGCTTATGCGCGTGTGTGGCTATCTGGTACTGTGTCAATGGAGATAGCTAATGATATTCTGAGTCACCCTACTACAAAGTCTATGTGGGACATTCTCGCCTCTATGTACTCTCCGGCAAAAATCGAGTCGAAGATAACTGCAACTCCAACATGATATCTTCATATCGAAGCAGAATGACCTTCATCTCCATACCCTTTATACGTCTTTAAGGGGTATGTTTGAAAAGCTTCATGGTTTCGTTCCCTTGACTGCCAGACCATAGCAGCTCAAGGTGTACTGAGATTCGATGATGAACGGAGCTTTTCTAGCAGCTCTTGATGCTAAATATGATGATGTTCAAGCACAAATTCTTATTGATGCCACCACACCTCCAATGGAGGAGGCATATCGCATATTAAGCAGGCTCCTTATATCTCCTGGTGGTATTCAGCAGTCTCAAACCTCTTCATCTATGGATGAATCTTGTAGTAGGGGGAGCCCTACGCAGTACTGTAGTCGTGGTAACCGTGATCAGGGAGGGGGTAGTCGACCTCGTCAGCCATGCACCTACTGCCATAGGGCAGGCCACTCTGAGGAAACATGCTACTCTAAGCATGGGTTTCCCGCTTCAACTCGTGTTGCAGAGCAGACTCAGCAGGTTGGTAGTCCATCACCTGCATCTGATCAAAAATTCGACGAGCTTGTAGCGCGGCTCGGAGAGATTATGCTTGTTCCTGGGTCAACCATCTCTCCTTCAGGATCCTCAGAAGTAGCTGCCTCGACATTAGCATCCACATCAAGTAAAGCATATGCTCCTATTAGTTATTACAGGGCAAATTTGTCAGAATGGATTATGGATTCAGGAGCATCCCATCTTTGCGGTGACAGAGGACAGTTTAGTACTTACAATACGACTCAGTCAGGGAGATCGATAGTAATAACATATGGGACACACTCCCATCACCGGTCAAGGGGAGGTGCAGTTAACTCCTGCAACGCGACTTCAGAATGTTCTCTATGCTCCTAAATTTGTTTATGAATTTACTATCCATTAGTCAAATCACCAGGGATTTACATTGTTGTGCCATATTTGACCCTTCTGCTCTTGTTTTTCAAGGCATTCTTACGGGCAGGGTGATTGGATCTGGCCATGAGCAAGGGGGCCTCTATAGACTGGTACAACCTCCATATGCTGGTGCTTCTTTTCTTTACACTGGATCCGTTTCTCCGTATGTGTGGCATCTTCGATTTGGTATCTTCCTCTGCAGAACTTGTCAAGTTCTTCCACAGATCTCTCCTCGCTCTACCTTTCATTGCGAGGTCTGCCAGCTTGGGAAGCATCATCAGTCTGCCTTCCAGAGTCGTTAGGATCGAAGTAGTCATAGTTTTTTTGACTTAATTCATCTTCATATTTGGGGTCTAAGTCATGTCCCAGACCATCAGGGGCATAGGTTTAATCTTGTTGTTGTGGATGATTTTCAAGATTGTCGTGGGCCTTTCTTATTAATACAAGTCGGATGCTAGTCTTGTTATTCAGTCTTTTATTAATGAGATAAAGAATGTTTTCTCTACAAATGTCAAATATATTCGTTCCGATAATGCTTTAGAATTTTGTAGTAATCAACTCTCTCAATTTCTTAGAACCTACGATATTGTTCATCAGACTTCTTTTGTGCTTATACATCTCAACAGAATGGGTGGTTGAACGAAAACATCACCATCTTTTGGATGTTACCAGGACCCTCTTGATCCAGAGTCGTGCTCCTCATTCTTACTGGAGGGATGCAGTTCTAATTACTTGCTACCTGGTGAATCGTATGCCATCATCGGTTCTGGGAGAGCAGATCTCGTTCTCGATTATGTTTCCTGACACGAATCTTTTCTCGCTTACGCCACGTACTTTTGGGTCGGTTATTTTTGTTCATCAGATGTCTCCAGGTCTTGACAAGCTCTCTCTTTTTTTTGAAAGCTGCACGGTAGGGGGAAGCACTCAGAGGTGCCCGCCCCATCAAAATATATTTATAACAAAACCAGTAGATAGGTTACACAGCACCGATTACCACCCAAAAAACAAAAAGAATACAAGCGGCTCAACGCAACAACCACTCGTCCACCAGCCTCCTTGTATAACACTGCACATTTTCTTTGTAAAACCTTTGTCCCGAGAACACCAAATCATTTCTGCTACGCCAAATCGCCCACAGAATAGCCATCGGGTGAAGTCGTTCTCTTCTCGACCTCGTCCTATTTTCATACATCGCATTCCAGAAAGCAAGGAACTCGTCGGACCGGCACCACAAAATCCCCGCGTCCTGCCATATCTGCGATACCACAGGGCATGTAAAAAATAGATGGTCCACCGATTCGATAGCGTTGTCACAAATTAAGCACTTATCGGAAATGATGCCCAGGAGTTTCACGCACCGATCACGCGTCATCAGTCTCTTATGCCTCAGAAGCCACAGGAAAATCCCCACACACTCCGGAAGATTGAGGCTCCAAATAATAGAGCAGTCCATGTTTAGGACCTCCGACGCTGCCGGCGGCGGCCTAGATATGGCCCCGTACGCGCCCCTAACCGAGAAGCAGCCCTCCTTCCAGAGCCACTGATCTCTACCCCCACCAGGGGCACCCACATTCCCCACAGCGTCCAGCAAAGTCAAGAACTCCTCAAAGCATCGGTCAGAGAAGATGGCGGAGAACGCAGGCCACCAAGAACCATCAACCCAGCATTCCTCCACCGAACAAAGTTTATTATCCGCCAGCGCGAATAACCTCGGAAAGCGAGAGCAAAGAGGACCCGCTCCCGACCAGTCGTCTGCCCAGAAAGCAAAAGAGTCCCCCCTACCAAGCACCGGTCTGAAGAGGTTGAGATTCCTGACGAAAGTCTGCATGACACCCCTCCAGAAAGGCGTCATAGCCACCATGTTGGGCCCCTGCAACCGGGGCGCGCCCGTCACCCCATATATGCTCCAAAGCACCAAGCAAACAAAGTCATCACCTGGACCCCATACCCTCCTCGCCCACTTAAGCAACAGTGCCTCATTCATCTGCTGAAGAGATCTCACCCCCAAACCCCCCCAAATCTTCTTCCGAGTGACATCCTCCCAGCCAACAAGATGAACCCCCGCGCGCCCAGTAGAGGCATTTCCCCACAGGAAAGCGTGCATCTTCCTCTCAAGCCTCTCCAGGATCCCCTTTGGGAGCTTGCGGCACGAAAGAAAATAAATAGGAATGGACGACAATACCGCCTTGACCAGAACCAACCTACCACCCCTCGAAAGGAGCGAGGCCTTCCAACTCGCCAGCCTCAAATCCACCTTCTCCACCACCCTCAACCAATCACCTAGCCTCGCCCTCCCTAGACCCAGAGGTATGCCGAGATAGTCCAGAGGGAGGGAGGCATGCCCCGAAGCCAAAGAAGAGGCCAAATCGTCAGCAAGACATTCCGCCTGCCCGAAAGGGACAAAAGAGGACTTATAGTCATTCTTCAATAAACCAGAAAGCTCCGAGAAGACCTCCAGAGCCGTGGCCATGGCCATGGCCTCCTCGACCCCTCCCTCCATGAGGAAAAGAGTATCGTCCGCGTATTGCAAGATCGGCACATGAACCTCTCCCCTCGAGAAGCCGCTACATAGGCCATGGTCGACCACGCCCTTCGCCATGTCCCCCAGCACATCAGCCGCAATGATGAAAAGCAGAGGAGCGAGGGGGCACCCTTGCCGCACCCCCCTACGGGGATGAATCCACCCCCTTCCGGCCTGCCATTGATCAACACCGAGAAAGATGCCGTGGTGATACACCGCCGCATCCAAGAAATCCACCGCTCCGGGAAGCAAAGTCTCCTCAACACGGACCACAGGAATTTCTAATCAAGGCTGTCATACGCCTTTGCAAAGTCTACTTTCCATAAAATACCACTCGTGCCCCTCCTCCTCCAATCGGCAATGATCTCGGAAGCAATCGTCGTGCAATCAGAGATCTGACGGCCCGGAACGAACGCGGATTGCGCTGGGGAAATCAAGCTACCGAGGATGCCAACCAACCTCCTTGCCAAAACCTTGGTCGTGATCAGATATATGGCGTTAGAGAAAGTGATAGGGCGATAGTCATCAATGGACGTCGGCGGCGAACGCTTAGGAAGCAGAACAATAAGCGCCCTATTAATACGGTCAAAACCCCTATTCCCATAACAGAATTCCCGAACCACATCAAGCACCTCATGGCTAATAAGGTCCCAGAAATCCTTGTAGAAAGAAATCGGGAACCCATCGGGGCCAGGCGCAGCATCGCCGTTAAGGTCCCACACGGCGTCCATGAGCTCCTCCAGAGTGACGTCACACACCAGCGCCTCGCAAGCAGACGCCTCCACCAACCTACAATCACGGCCTAGCCATCTCCACCGCCGAGAGATGACATCCGCGGATACAGCCCTGAAATGATTCGCAATAGCCAAGCCCATGCTTTTATTCCCCTCCACTGTGACCCCACCAACAGTAATTGAACTCAAGTGCCCTGCGTCTCCCACTTGCAATACGGTGAAAGTGCGCCGTATTCGCGTCCCCCTCCTTCAACCATGTGCTTCTCGACCGCTGCCTCCATTCAGCCACACGCTTCTTATCTTCCAGAGTAACCGCCTTCTGCGCCTTCAACTGCGACTCCAGTTCAGCCGGAACGAGCGGCCTCACATCTTCAATCGCGTCCAGGTCCCTAATGATGTCCTCAGCGGCCCTTCTAGCCACGCATCTCGCGGCCCTCGTAACCCTCTTGAAAACCGCAAGCTTTTTCCTCAAAGATTCAAGCTTTTGCACAAATTTTGACGTGGCAGATCCCGAGGGCTTCGTCTCAGCCCAGTGCACCGCAACAAGGTCCCTGAATCCGTCCTCAAGCAACCAGCAATTCTCGTATCTAAAGCCCCCTATGCTCCGGGCTAGCCCCAGAGCATAAAATCAGCAGGGTATGATCTGACCACGACCTGGGCTTGGGACCCACCGAGGCCAAGGGCAACATCTCCAGTAGCTCATTTGAAACGAAGAATCGATCCAGCCGTGACCGCGATTTAGAGTTTCTCCAAGTATAGGCGGCGCCTTCCGCGTCCAACACCTCAAGGCCAAGCGAGTCAATAGTCTCAGCGAAATCCACGGAGCCCGAGTCTTGGCCCCCTCTCCCACCGGGCCTATCGGAAGAAAACAAAGTTACGTTGAAATCCTCACCCACCACCCACGGGACCCCCCCCCCACCGCCCTCCCAGCCTCCACCAGATCCTCCCACAACTCCCCCCTCCGGTTACCATCACAAGGTCCATACACACAGGACACCACCAAATGCTCCGCAGAGGAAGTACCAACTAGGAACACCGTTAGCACATGCCTACCCAGGATCTCCGAGGCACACGACCACAACGACGAGCGCCATGCCACCAACAGCCCACCCGAAGCCCCCGAAGCGTCCAAAGCCCTGAACTGATCAATACCACCAGCTCCGCACGCCGCCCAATCCTCCCCGAAACCGAGTGCAACTTAGTTTCCTGCAGCATGACGATATCACAGCCCCATTCAATTACTCTAAATCCCATCACTTTCTGCTTGTCCAGATCCCCCAGACCACGAATATTCCAAGAGAGTATCTTCATTTAGGAACCGCGTGTTGCCCCTGCACCTGAGCGACCCCGGCAGCCGCCGCCACAGCAACTATGAAAGGGGGGCGCGGGCTAGATTGCACTCTAGGAGCCCTCGACTTGCTCTTCCTTCTATATCGCTTCCCACTTCTTCTATCACTACATTCCGCTCCTCGCCCCGAGCAGGGCTCTCCTCGACCTCACGCGCCTCGCCCGCCATCAGGCCGAAGCTTCCCACGACGGGTGACTGCAAAGTCCGGGCCCCGCCTTCTTCGAGGATAACCACCGGAGCAGCAACTGGCAAACGCTGTGGTGCGCCATCAAGAATATCTCTAAAACTCCAAGGGGGGAAGACCTGCGTAGGAGTGCCCGAACATGGAGGGATGGAGAGGACACTCATTGTGCCGGACCGCCCAAATTCACCGCCCGGATCCGGGAAGAGCCAAGAAGAAGACCGACCGCCCAAGTGATGACCCGGATCCGAAGCAAAACCCGAGTAGCAGAGCGCCACATGCGAATAAGCCACTATCGGAAACTGATCAGAAGACCCCTTGGCCACGTCACCCTGCAAATGGAATGTGTCAGACGAAAAAGCAACCGTTTCAGAGGAGTTCTCGAAGCGCCTCGCGCAAACAGCCATGTGGGCGCTCCCACCGAAGGGTCGTCTCGGAAAATCAACCGCCATCGACGAGCCCAACGCGTCCCTCAGCCCTTCGCCTCCCACCTTCCCCGACGTCACCACCGGCCACGACGCCGTCGGAGGAGACGGAGGATCGTCAATGGAAAGCTCGATTGCGAAAGAGTACCTTCCGACGATCATCTCCGCGAACTCGCTGCGACCTCCAATCTTGTCAAGGAAAGACGTGGTGCACTCGAACAGGACCTTGGTTTCCTCCACCGGGGTACCTGGCCGAAGTCCATCATCAAGGACTTCCCGAACACAACCCCACCGCATCAGGGCCCTTAGCGAACAGCCAACCGTCCGTGAAAGGAACGGAACTCCCCTGACCGTAGCCACGCACACTTCCAGGTCCTTGCAACACTCATCACCGAAGCGCATCCTTCTCCACACCATGTTCCCGACGTCTCCGTTATGCATCAGCCTTCCCGCCTGAGCCTCCGATAAGCCTCGGACACAGCGCTGCCTATTATCCAGCAAAACCACGTCTCCCGCGAACTGAGCACCGAAGAAACCACGTAGATACGAGGCGACCCCTTCCACGTCGATAACATCTCTAACCGCGATGCCAATAATCGCATGCAGCTTTGTCCCATGCACGTCTGGACCATGCATGGCAGTAAAACCTTCGTAAGTAGGTCTTCCTCCTTCTGCCACGCCGGTTGCATGAGCACAACCCTTCGCGCTTTGCTCCTCGCCCCGCGATGAAGATTTGCCGACCACTTCTGCAAAGGTAGGCCCTCCTTGAAGCACCGCAGCCGACCCTCCTCCCGAGCTTGTACCTTGAAATGATGCCTGCCTTCTGCTTGTGTTCCTCGCAAAGACCGAGGAGGCTCCCATGCAAGAAGCCTGCCGGTGGCCAACCTTCCCGCATGAGTAGCACCTCGGTGGTAACAGACAGACCGCTGCAGTATGCCCGCCTTCCCCGCAGCGGAAACACTGACACCCCGGCTTCTTGTGAGAGACAACCGTCCAATCTTCACCGGCTCCGCGGTTGCCAACCCCCTTCTCCTTTGCTCTCCACACTGTCGTGACCTTGCTCTTTCCACGCCCTACGAAAGCTCCATCACCGCTCGCACTCGCACCTCTCGCACTCGCACCACGCCCTACGAAAGCTCCGTCACCTCTGCCACTCTGGAGCATGTTTGAGCATATCGGCCCTCGAATATCTGATTTTGACTCTTCAGGTTGGACTCTGGATCCGACTTCTGACAAGCTCTCTCTTAGAGTTATCAAGTGTGTTTTTGTTGGGTATTCCATTGCCCAAAAGGGATACCATTGCTTTGACCATATTCGACGAAAGTATTATGTTAGTGTGAATGTCACCTTCTTTGAGTTTATTATGTATTTTTCCCTACAGGTGATAAGCTCATTCCTTTGGAGAATGAAGAAGAGGTATACATGCCTCTACCTCCGATTTCGTCTACTCCAGGCTCCACTTCACCATCGTCGACACCACCACCTCCTTCTCCTCCACCACCGTCGACACCATCACCACCTCCTCCTCCACTACATGCCACAACTACTTTCTTTCCGCAAGGTTTACCAGCGCAGACATCGTGCTCATGTGCCTCCTCCATCATCCAGCACGCTCCAAGTATGTTCTGAACATTTGAGTTTCACTAATGGCACTGGTGATTTGCATGTACATCTTGATGTGCAGAAGGCCTTAGATGATCCAGTCTCAGCTACTGAGGAAGCTGAGGACCTTGATGTGTCTATTGCCTTACAGAGGAAGAGGCGTGCATGCACTATATATCCTCTTGCTTTCCATGTCTCTCTGGCACGACTCTTAGAGGATTTTCATAGGCTTGTTGTGGGTCTGTCGACCGTGTAGATACCACGGTCATATCAGGAGGCATTGCAGGGTACTCAGTGGCATCTGGCTATGAAGGAGGAGATGGCAGCGTTACAGTCTCGCAGTACTTGGAGTATTGTTCAGGCTCCCCCTTGTGCATCTCTTATTGGCAACAAATGGGTGTCTACGTTGAAACACTGTGCGAATGGTACTGTGGATAAGTATAAGGCCAGACTTGTTGCTCGTGGGTTCACTCAAACTTATGGGGTGGATTATCATGATACATTTTCTCCAGTTGCTCGTCATTCTACGCAATGGATTCTCATTGTTGTTGTTGCGGTACGTGACTGGCCGTTATTCCAATAAGATGTCAAAATTGCATTCTTGTATGGGGACTTACAGGAGGAAGTCTACATGCAGCAGCCTCCATGATTTGTTGTTGAGGGGGAATCCCATATGGTGTGCAGGCTTCACAAGGCCATTTATGGCCTTAAGCAGAGTTCGAGGGTTTGGTTTCAGAAGCTCTCAGAGTTGATTGAACAACAGGAGTTTGTCAGATCTACTGCAGATTACTCTCTTTTTGTTAGGAAAACCCAGAGAGGTATCTTTGTTATTTTGATCTATGTAGATGACATTATTGTTACAGGCAGTGATGAACAGGGCATTTAGGCAGCTAAGGATTTCCTTGGACAATAATTTGTGACCAAGGACCTTGGCAGTCTTCGTTACTTTCTTGGTCTAGAATTTGCAAGAAATCAACACGATATGGTAATGACGCGAAGAAAATATGTCACTGACCTCCTATCTGAGATGGGCATGACTTGATGTAGACCAGCTACCACTCCAATGGATCCAAATGCTAGGCTCTATGATGATGACTCTGAGTAGGTGGATAAAAGGTGATAGAGAGAGATAGTAGGGAAGTTGTTGTATGTCACCATCACCAGGATTGACATATCATCTGTTGTTAGTAGAGTCGGCCAGTTTATGGAGCAACCCAAGCAGGTTCATATGGATGCAGTAAACATGATCTTGAGGTATCTGAAGTCTTCTCCAGGTGCAGGACTTTTGTTCAGAAGAGACGCACCTTTCACAATTACTGGATGTGCTGATGCAGACTATGCTAGGTGCCCCAAGGACAAGAAGTCCACATCAGGCTCCATTGTATTTGTAGGTATCTCGCGAGTTTCATGGAAGAGTAAGAAACAAACAGTTGTGGCTAGATCTAACGTTGAATCAAAATCTAGAGCCATGGCCCAAGGGAGCACGGAAATGATGTGGGCCAAGTCTGTCTTGACTGACCTAACTATTGAGGTACCTCTTCCTATGCACCTCAAATGTGATAACCAAGCCGCTTTATTCATAGCTAATAATCCAATCTTACATGAAAGAACAAAGCACATCGAAGTGGATTGCCATTACACCCGTGATCTAATTCAGAAGGACTTATTTCCACCTCTCGCGTTGCTTTAGGCAACCAGATTGCAGATATGTTTACCATAGCTCTTGCTAGAGGTCCTTTTCACCGTTGTTGTTCCAAGCTGAGTATGATAGACATATATGCTCCAGCTTGAGGCAGAATGTTGAGATATTTACATCTTATTATCTTTATTTTGTATTTCCTTATTTCTTCTGTCCACTTTATGTAATTTTTCCTTAGAGCTTTATATAAGAGAGCTCTAGAGTTACGATGAATAAACTTTTATTTCACTCCTTTCCACAAACTACATAAGCTGATCTCACATTTTTTTGATTTTTCTTCTCACAAATTAAAAATATATATATTTCGGCTATTTCTTTTTTATAGTCGTATTTTTTCCCATACGATTTTTTGTACGCACCTCTTTTTTTAAATAGTCAATTTTGTGCCTGAAAGCTCCTCTCATTTTTTTGTTTTTGAAATCTGTTTGGCCCAATTCTGGGCCCAAATATCTCACCTCTTTTCTTCTCTCTCCATTTGTTTTAATTTGTAGCAACGAGCCCATTGGGACAAATCTCATCAAAAAAACTATTTAGGGTTCCCTACTGGGAACCCGTCTCTCAATCAATGATGTTTGAGTTCCCGCGATGGGAACCCTCTGGTGGATCTGAACTATTGTCGTTGTCTTGGAGTCTTGTCGCTAAGAGGTGAAGATGTGTTGCCTCCTGCTCCCCTTCTTCTTCACGATCTCCAGTTGGAATATTGTTACCGCTTGGATCACGAGCTCTGCGGCACCTGGAGATGCGGCGGTGATCTGGAGGGCGAGGTTGCGGAGATCTGGAGGAAGATGATGTCTGGAGGAAGATGTTGTTGTAGATGTTGCCGCTTGGAAGAGGAGAGGAGGTGTGGCATGACTGGTGCCTTCTTGACCATGCACCGCCTGCAAAAGGACTTGGAGACACCGTCGTGGGTGTATGAAATAGGCAGCGATGCCTCCTGTAGGCTAGAGAATCGAAACCCTATTTTTTTGATACAACTACGGTGGGTGTGCCTAAAGATGGCTGACGACGATCCGCGCATGTATGCAAATTAGGGCACTGAAAATCCTAGACCGAATCTCGAACTCCAGATTGATCGCAGGCGGCGTCTTGCAGATTTTATGTGTTAGAGTTATTATACCTACATTTATGTTCATAACCCTTCGGATTCCGTAACCCTTAACCTTTCGGGTTTCGTAATCCCTCGAGGGTATTTACGTATTTTTTTCCTTTATACTCTCTAGGGTTTTCTCTCTATATAAGAGACCTTAGCCCTATGGAATAGATATCTCATTCGTCTTTCTTCTCCATATGGTATCAAAGCAATGGTCCTAGACTATGATTCTGACCTAAAATCCCCACTGCTACCTTCAAGCCTCCCAAAAGCATACGCGGGCCCTCTTCCCAAAATTAGGGCCCCATGCAAGACCCTCTAATCGCCGCCAGTGTAGCAGCTCGACCCCAAACGAGCATCTCCAGCACCTACTATTGATGTTGGAACCACCTACGGAGGCACGCTAGTGCCGTTAGGGGACCACAACCCTCCTGCTAGCGCTGCCCAGCACTTCCAGGAATCCAAATCTGTTGTTCGTTGAGGTTTTTCCAGCCCTTCTTCAAGGGCAAATGTGAGTTCTAGGGTATTTTCTATCCCTTTTATGCATCCTTAGTTGATCACAAGGTCTTCTTTCTATTTTAAGACAACCATGGCACATTCTTCTACCGAGACAAAGCCCTTGGCCACGAATATTATGGAACAAGGTACTACTATCAAACTCAAGGGCACAGAAAATTACGTGCACTGGTCTCGATCTTTTATGGTGTTCATTGGTGGTCAGAGGAAACTCTACATTCTGACTAAAGATCCTTTAGATGAAAAGGACAAAGAGCACGACAACTGGCAGACAAACAACTACTTGGTTATCAACTGGATGACCAACAGCATTGAGGCTCGCATTGCTTCAAATCTTCTTTACAAAAATACGGTCAAGAAAATGTGGGAGGATCTCGAGCAAACATACTCCCAGAAGAAGATGAAGTCACGCCTTGCAGACATTTAGAGGTGAATTTGGTCAGCATCCCAGGGTGATTCCATCCTTATTGAATACTACATGCATCTCTCCAGCCTATATAAGGAACTTGCAATATTTCAGCCCTCATGTTGCACCAAACAGATACAAGAGCATTCTGACTGGCAGGTATATTGCTTTCTTGATGGCATGCATTCTAGATACCATGCAGCAAACGAGCAATTTCTTATATTAGACACACTGCCAACAATGAAGGCCATCTTTGGCCGACTTGAGGAACTCGAGACATCGATTGTCAGGCCTCCCGGCTTACCTTCAACAGAGAACTTTGCACACATCGTCTCATCTGGGCGAGGAGGCAGATTCGGCTTACGAGGAGGACGCGATCATGATCCAAGAGCGTTCTGACTGGCAGGTATACTGCTTTCTCGATGGCATTCATTCTAGATACCATGCAGCAAAGGAACAATTTCTTATATCAGACACACTGCCAACAATGAAGGCCATCTTTGGCCGACTTGAGGAACTCGAGACATCGGCTGTCAAACCTCCCATCTTAACATCAACAGAGAACTTTGCACGCATCGCCTCATCTGGGAGAGGAGGCAGATACGGCTTACGAGGAGGACGTGGTCATGATCCAAGTCGTGGTCATGGACAAGAATATGGACGACGTCGTGACTTTGGTCGTGGTCGTGGGAGAGACTCTATTGCCCCCATGCACTCACTGCGGTAGGTGGAATCACCCAACTGAACGATGCTGGCAGAAGTTTGGTGTACATTCTTATCAGGCCAATAATGCCTATGATGATGCATATGATATGGAAGATGCATTGCCTACAGCAACCTACAGTGGCAAGACTGTTCATCTTAATGACACGGATTACTCTCGCTTGATGTAGGTCCTTCAGACTCCAGGGCTTACTACTGTTAAGATTCTTATGAATTTTTATCTTTATTTATATTGTTTATTTCTCTTGTCTTGTTTATGTAATTTACCCTTTGAGCTTTTCTCCTATAAAAGAGAGCTCTAGGGTTGTATGGAATACAATTTTTAACTTTTCCTTCCACACGGTATCAGAGCGACTGTCCTAGACCGGAGCCTGTACCCTAGAGCCCTACCCCACCAAAACCCTACCTCGCCACCCGCGCATCGCCGCCAATCCTTGCGCGCGCCTGCGCTGCACCGCGTGCCTGCGCCAGCGCATGCACCTACGCATCGCCGCTCGCCCGCGCCTGCGGCGCCTCCGCCTGCACGCCATCACACACGACACTGTGCGCCCTAGCGGGCTCCTAGCATGAATTCTAGGGCAGAGAGGCCTTTGATGGTGCAAGGTATAGGTGAGCGTGCGAAGGGTGAAATGCCATGCGTGTGAGCAGCTAGTCCCGCCGGTAGGGAATTGAGACATTTTTCTTAGGACTTCCGATCAGTATTACCTTTCGCGTCCCTCTGGGATGTATAATATCTATCTTCTCACCATCCCCATCGTGTGGTCCATGCTCGTGCATCGCCAATAGAGAATTGA
The DNA here is from genome assembly GCA_037367405.1 of Ottelia alismoides. Lineage (NCBI taxonomy): Eukaryota > Viridiplantae > Streptophyta > Magnoliopsida > Alismatales > Hydrocharitaceae > Ottelia > Ottelia alismoides. The sequence continues at coordinate 65,378 of JAZKJV010007004.1, forward strand.
TACCGTGTTCTTGGACACTTAGGGTGTGACATGAATATCTAAAACACCCTAGTTACCCAAAGGAATCTCCAAAAGAATGGAAGAGGTTGTGGTATGAGTCTACACCCACAACCATCTTCCTGTATGCCGGTGCAGACGCCGGTATTTCTTGTTGCTGACCCAGTATTGGAGATAGTTGTGATCATGTCCGACAACAAAGCAGAAGTCCCATCCTTGAGTGTCTTCAAAGGTCCAACACCTATAGTCAAAATGGATGGGACCAATTATGAACTGTGGGCCATGCAGTTCATGAGTTTGATGCAATGTGATGGCAAGAAGCACATCCTCACGACAGAGGAGCCACGTGACAAGACCGGGACAAATGCCTCATGGGAGGCGGATGATGCGTATGCACACGTGTGGCTACCAGGGACTGTATCCATGGAAATAGCTAATGATATCCTGAGTCAACCTACTGCAAAGGCTATGTGGGACATTCTTGTCGCTACATACTCTCCGGCGAAGAATGAGTCGAAGATACTACAGCTCCAACACGATATCTTCACATCGAAGCAGAATGGTCGCCCCATTCACACCCTCTATACTTTTTTGAGGGGTATGTTTGAGAAGTTACATGGGCACATTCCCTTGACTGCTACACCAAAGCAGCTCAAGGCATACAGAGACACTGTGATGACTGGAGTCTTTCTAGCAGCCCTTGATCCTGAGTATGACGCAGTTCGTGTCCAGATCCTTACTGATGCTACCATACCTCCGATGGAGGAGGCATATCGCAGATTGAGTAGACTAACTATATCCTCTTGTAGCAATTTACAGTCTCAGACATCTTCAGCTATGGCAGTATCACGTGGTAGAGGAATCCCTACACCCATATCGTGGTAGGGGAAGCCCCAACCGGGGCAGAGGAGGGAGTAGTCAATCTCGTCAGCAGTGCACCTATTGTCACAGGTCTAGCACAATAGATTGGGAGTCCACCATCTGCATCTGACCAGAGATTTGACGAGTTTGTGGCGTGACTAAGAGAGATTATGCATGTTACCTCTAGGTCAACCAGCTCTCCTTCAGGGTACTCAGAGGTAGCTGCCTCAGCATCAGCATCCACGTCAGGTATAGAATATGCCTTTACTAGTTGTTACAGGGCAGACTTGTCATAATGGATTATGGATACAGGAGCTTCTCATCATCTTTGTGGTGATAGAGGCCACTTTAGTGTTTTTCGTCCGACTCAGTTTGGACGATCTGTTGTGATAGCAGATAGGACACACTCCCCCATTACTGGTCAGGGGAAGTACAGTTGACTTCCGTACTGAGGTTTCAGAATGTTCTTTATGCTCCTGAATTTTCTATGAATTTATTATCAATTAGTCAAATCACCAGATACTTACATTGTCGTGTCATATTTAATACATCTGCTCTTGTGTTTCAAGATATACTCACAGGCAAGGTGATTGGAACTGGCTGTGAGCAAGGAGGCCTCTACAGATTAGTGCAGTCTCCATATGCTGGTACCTCTTCTCTTCGCACTTGATCTATTTCTCCATATATGTGGCATCTTCGATTTGGCCATCTTCCTCTGCAAATGTTGAGCCACGTTCTTCCACGGATTTCTCCTCGCTCTACTTTTCAATGCGAGGCCTGCCAGCTTGGGAAGCATCATCGGTCCACGTTCCAGAGTCGTCAGGGTCGAAGTATTCACAGTCTGTTTGAGTTGCTCCATTTTGTTATTTAGGGTCCCAGTCATGTCCCAGATCATCAGGGACACAGGTTTTATCTTGTTGTTGTTGATGAGTTTTCGAGATTGTCTTGGGTATTTCTTCTTAAGAACAAGTCTGATGCAGGTCATGTTATCCAAACCTTTATTAATGAAATAAGGAATATTTTTTCTGCAAAATTCAAGTTTATTCGTTCCGATAATGCACTAGAATTTTACAGTATGCAGCTTTCTCAATTCCTTAGGTCTCTTGGCATTGTGCACCAGACATCTTGTGCATATACTTCCCAAGAGAATGGGGTGGCAGAACGAAAACATCGACATCTGTTAGACGTTACCAGAACTCTTTTGATTCAGAGTCGTGCTCCTCATTCATACTAGGGAGATGCAGTTATAACTGCTTGCTATTTGGTAAATCGTATGCCCTCTTTGGTGCTAGGAGAGAATATTTCATCCTTGATTGCGTTTCTCGAGACGGATCTTTTCTCGCTAACGCTTCGTGTTTTTGGTTATGTAGCTTTTGTTCATCAAATGTCTCCTGGTCTTGACAAGCTCTCTCCCAGAGCTGTCAAATGTGTGTTTGTTGGGTATTCCAACATCCAAAAAGGATATCGGTGCTTTGACCATGTTCGACGAAGATACTATGTTAGTGCATATGTCACCTTTTTCGAGTCCATTATGCATTTTTCCCCCACAGGTGACAGGCTTACTCCTTCAGAGGATGGAGAAGAGGACTTCTTCCTCCGTCGTTATCACCTACGACATCACCTCCACCACCACCTCCTCCACCGCCACCTCCATCATCTCCTACTTTCTTTCCGCAAGTTTACCAGCGACGGCCCCATGCTCATGTGCCTCCTCCGTCGTCCAGCACGCCCAAGGTATGTACTGAACATTTGAGTTCTTTTGATGGCACTGGTGATTTGCATGTGCAGACTAAGGTACAGGACGTGGATACTATGTCTTCTACAAATGTTGAGGATCTGGATATGCCTATTGCACTACGGCGGCAGAAACGGGCATGCACTATGCATCCTATTAGTTCTCATGTTTCCTTAGGGCATCTTTCTAAGGATTTTCAGAGATTTGTTGTGGGATTGTCTACCGTGGAGATACCACGGTCATATCAGGAGGCACTACAAAGCGGTCAATGGCGTCTAGCTATGGAGGAGAAGATAGCAGCTTTACAGTCACGAGGTACATGGAGTGTTGTCCATGCTCCACCAGGTGCGTCTGTTGTTGGCAGCAAGTGGGTATTTACTGTAAAGCATCGGGCTAACGATACAATAGACATATACAAGGCCAGATTGGTTGCTCATGGGTTCACCCAAACCTATGGGGTGGATTATCAGGACACCTTTTCTTCTGTTGCACGTCACTCTACCCTGCAGATTCTTATTGTTGTTGTTGTGGTTCGTGATTGGCCACTTTTTCAGTTAGATGTCAAGTATGCTTTCTTGTATGGAGATCTGCATGAGGAGGTTTACATGCAGCGGCCACCTGGGTTTGTTGCTGAGGGGGAGTCCAGTATGGTGTGTCGTCTTCATAAGGCTATATATAGCCTAAGCAGAGTCTGAGGGCTTGGTTTCAGAAGCTCTCAGAGTTGATTGAACAGAAAGTGTTTGTCAGATCCACTGCAGATCATACTTTTTTTGTTAAGAGAAATCAAAGAGGTATTGTAGTTGTTTTGGTTTATGTTGATGACATTGTTATCACTGGCAGCAACGAACAGGGCATTCAAGCAGCTAAGGATTTCCTTGGACAACAGTTTGTTACCAAGGACCTTGGCACGCTTCGTTACTTCCTTGGTTTGGAGTTTGCACGAAATCAGCAGGGTATGGTTATGAAGCAAAGGAAGTATGTTATTGATCTTCTATCTGAGACAGGCATGACAAGATGTAGACCAGCTACTGCCCCAATGGATCCTAATGCTAGGCTCTATGATGATGACTCTAAGGAGGTGGACAAGAAACGATACAGAGAGCTGGTAGGGAAATTATTATATGTTACTATTACCAGGCCTAATATATCTTTCGCTGTGAGCAGAGTGAGCCAGTTCATGGAGCAACCCAGGCAAGCACACATGGATGCAGTGTGCATGATCTTCAGATATCTGAAGTCATCTCCAGGTGCAGGTCTTCTTTTTAGAAGAGATACGTCTCTCACAGTTACTGGGTGTGCAGATGCAGATTATGATGGGTGTCCTAATGACAAGAAGTCCACTTCAGGCTTCATTATGTTTGTTGGTAGCTCAATGGTCTCGTGGAAGAGTAAGAAACAAATTGTTGTTGCTCGGTCTAGCTCTGAATCAGAATATAGAGCCATGGCCCAAGGGAGTACAGAAATGATAAGGGTCAAGTCTGGCCTGACTGATCTAACGATTGAGGTGCCTCTTCCTATGCATCTCAGATGTAATAATCAAGCAGCCTTATTCATAGCTAATAATCCAGCATTTCATGTGATAACAAAGCACATTGAGGTAGACTGTCATTATACTCGTGATTTGATACAAAAGGGGCTTATTTCAACGTCTTATGTTGCTTCAGGAGATCAGATTGCAGACATGTTTACCAAAGCTCTTGCAAGAGGTCCATTTCATCGTTGTTGTTCCAAGATGAGAATGATAGATATATATACTCCAGCTTGAGGGGGAGTGTTAAGATTCTTATGTTTCGTTGTCTTTATTTATATTGCTTATTTATCTTGTCTTGTTTATGTAATTTACCTTTTGAGCTTTTCTGCTATATAAGAGAGCTCTAAGGTTAGATGGAATACAATTTTTATCTTTTCCTTCCGCGGCTACCACTAGTAACACTACAACTGTTGCTCTGGTTACTCATTCATGTACAATAGCCAACTCTGTTGTCACTCCTGCTCATGGAAGGCCGTATCGATATCGATACCGTTTCGTTCCGCCCGGAAATGGATATATCGGGATATAACGACGAGATATCGACGATATCGGTGGAAATGTCGAAAATGGCGCAAAAAGGTCAATTTTTTGGCATTTTTTCAGAAATTAAGATCATCCAAGATATTAAAACAACAAATAACGTACAAATACACACTTATGTCACACATATCGATCCATTTATAGACCATATATCACACATATCGGTATCGCTGCTATCGCACATATCGGTCATGTCGATGTTAATAACTTAATGTCGATTCTTGACTTATAAATATTGGAAATGGATTCCATTCAAGTTCTTATAAGTTTATAACATGAAATACTACAAATATACACCTCATAAGTCATAACACACAGATAATTTATGAGGACTATGGTCCTTAAACTGCACATATCGGTTATATCGATGGGAATATATAACGAGACAATCATTGTTTGGCATAAAGATTTATCTATATAAAAGCTACAACAACAAATGAGAAATATCCAAATCAATTTAACAATGTAAAATGAGATGACCTAAAATCAAGAATTCCGCGACGAATCTAAATTACCCAACTGCCTTGTTGTCTCTCATAGCGGATTGCGGACTCAATGAACTCGCAGTAGTTTTCCCATGTCATGTACGAGTACATGGCCTTATAATCCATAATATACTGCATGTATTGGTGGTCATCAATCCCTATGAATATCCTGAGTCGAGGATAAGCATTGCTAGATCCGGTGTCACGAGGTACACGTCGAGGCTACGAAGTACTAGCTTGAGATCCTCGGGATGACGACGAAGGAGTAGGAGAAGATCTCTGTGGAGGTGGACCTGGAGGAGGAGTGTACTCAAGGAAGAAACCGAAACTGTCACCACCAAAGAAGTTGCCCTGGCTGAGCTGCCTTTGCTCGGGTTGGCTACCTTGGTAGTTCTCACCGATTTAGCTGTTATATCCTCCATACCCACTGTTGCTACCATATCCATAAGATGGAGGAGTATACGCCTGAGGAGGAGGAGGAGGTCCAGGTGGAGGAGCAGGAAAATATTCAGGGAAGACGCCAAATGATCTTTCATCTTGTGAGGTTCCATATCCGCCCATGGGACTGGGTGTTACTCCACGGTATGGGCTGTCAATGTCCACGCAACTCAACAAACCTACAAATGATATAATCGTCCATGTAGCTATCTGTAGGATGATGGCAACGTCGTCTATATGCATCGTAATCCATAGGTCCTGGACTCGGACTTGGGACAAATTGCCCATGTATGTTTCCACGTCGTTCCATGTATTCTCGCTCTGACTCGAATCTTGTATCATCGCGTGGTCCACGACCACCTGACCCCCCTGAATATGTCTCCATCACCTGATCCACCACGGCCACCAACAGCATCATCATCATCATCGCTCACACTGTCATCTTTTGATTTGGATTTGGATTTCGATCCAGTAGAGAGAATGTCGTCCACAATCGCATCAAGTTCCACCCCTCCAAGAGGATCCGTGATTCGACCAGATCTGGCCATGTAGTCGCTAACATCTGCTCCCATTTGTTGGTTTATATTCTGATTCGGCCTTCCTCCCGGTTGATCGAGCAATGGAGCACCGTTGGAATCCAACCACCTCAGTTGAACATCTTCATCTGCATCGTCGTCGTGCATCTTGAAAATATATGCAAGATCGATGGGGTCTGTGTAGTCCTCTCTGTCATGTCCCTCTTTTACATGTTTCATCTTCAACCTCAAGTTGTAGTGCACGAAAACAAGATCGTGGAGTCGTTGTTCTCCCAACTTGTTCCGTCTCCTCGAATGGATCAAGTTGAATGTGCTCCAATTTCTCTCACAACCACCGGCAGATGCTGTTTGGGACAATACTTTCACTGCCACTTTGCGGAGGTTGGGAGCTACCATTTCTTACAGTAACCACCATTCGGCTGTGGAAAATCCAAAAGAGATACATCAAAAATCAATAATAGTCAAATTCTTATACATCTCAATCAGTAGACTACCGAAAGAACTCAAGACATCCCTAAAGTATTTAATCTGCACATTAATCGAAACTTTAAGTCATAACATGGTTTGTGCCTCAAAATAATTTTAAAGACTCTGTATGACTGTAATACTATATGCGATTATAGATTGTACATTATACAAGCGTTCTTACGGTCTTACCTCATTCATGCACGAGGTTTGTGCCTTCTCGTCCTTGACGAGCTTCTCCATCACAACTTGTACAGCTGCTGGAAGGTCAACATTTGTACCAAGACTGTTCTTGTATTGGTACTTCGGATTCACGTAATATGCTGGAGACGAACAATTCTCAAATTGTAATAATTCAAAAGTACATACCTACAGAAATGGAATAAAAAAACTAAATGGATAATAAAACTTACCAGCCTTGTGAAGCGAATGTGAGAGCATCTTGGACCATCGTTCATCTATGATGTCCAACCATGCTTTAAATCTTCTCTCAACTGCTTCTCTAACATTCTCCCTCATTCAGCGCATTGCCTCGTAGATGACTCCCATAGTTGGCTTCTTATCCCCATCTACGATACGCAATGAAGAAACAACAGGTTCCATTATTTCCGTGACCCTTATCACGTCATCCCAGAAATGGAGATCATTGATGATTGTCTCCACTCTCCTTCCTCCTTCAGTTCGAGCTTCTAGGTTCTCGAACCATTCACCTTGGCAGCACATATTCTTCAACCCTGCCTTGTGTTGTTTGAGGCTTTGCAATGCTATGAAATTAATTGCAAAGCGTGTGATCCCAGGCCTCACCAACTCACCATTGTTTGTCCACATCATCAAAGCCAACACTTTAGAATTGTTGTAAATAAAAGTCGTGATCGCCTGTGCTTATTCCATCACCTTCACGACGAGCTTCCTCTTGCTGAAGTCCTTCAGAATCAGATCTATGCAATGCGCAGCACACGTCCAAAAAATGTCGTAGCTGTTGGACTTCATTATTGTTTCTCCTGCTTTCTTAAAGTTGTTGCCGTTGTCCGTCACAATCTATACGATGTTCTCTTTCCCAACGTCCTTGATGACGTCCTTCAGCAACTTCAGCAGGTACTTGTAGTCCTTGACCTGTTCAAAAGCATCGTAGATGACTCCCATAGTTGGCTTCTTATCCCCATCTACGATACGCAATGAAGAAACAACAGGTTCCATTATTTCCGTGACCCTTATCACGTCATCCCAGAAATGGAGATCATTGATGATTGTCTCCACTCTCCTTCCTCCTTCAGTTCGAGCTTCTAGGTTCTCGAACCATTCACCTTGGCAGCACATATTCTTCAACCCTGCCTTGTGTTGTTTGAGGCTTTGCAATGCTATGAAATTAATTGCAAAGCGTGTGATCCCAGGCCTCACCAACTCACCATTGTTTGTCCACATCATCAAAGCCAACACTTTAGAATTGTTGTAAATAAAAGTCGTGATCGCCTGTGCTTATTCCATCACCTTCACGACGAGCTTCCTCTTGCTGAAGTCCTTCAGAATCAGATCTATGCAATGCGCAGCACACGTCCAAAAAATGTCGTAGCTGCTGGACTTCATTATTGTTTCTCCTGCTTTCTTAAAGTTGTTGCCGTTGTCCGTCACAATCTATACGATGTTCTCTTTCCCAATGTCCTTGATGACGTCCTTCAGCAACTTCAGCAGGTACTTGTAGTCCTTGACCTGTTCAAAAGCATCGACGGACTTAAGGAAAATCGTCTACCGTCGCAGTAAACGAGGAAGTTGATGATCTGCTTCCTCGTATAACTTGTCCAGCCATCACACATCAGCGTCATGTCGTAATCTGGCCATCTCGCGCTCAGGTCCGAGGTGTACTCGTTCATCTCCTCCTTCTCTTGCGCAAGATACATGTTCATCAATTCTTTGGCACTTGGAGCCTTCACTCCTGTTCCACTTGCGGCAATCTCATCAATGGCGTGTTATAAGAAAGGTCTACTAGCGACATGGGTTGGGATGCTCTCCCCAAAGAAGAGCTTGCCTATGGCCCTGCCCACTCCCTCTCATGCATTGGTGAACATCCCCATCACCGTCTTTTACTTCGGGTCCTTCCTTGCTAGTACTGCATGGACCCACTCCTCGTCAAGAATGGTTCTAGTCCCTTCCCCTTGTGTTTCTTAATGGGTGGTGGTACTGGTGCACCTCCAGAACCACTCCCACTGCCACCAGCACCAGGGAGGCCGCCGCATGCACCAGCGAGTTCTCTCCTCTCAAACTCGCTCCTCATGGACTCTTTTGTCGGCCTCCTACACGCCCTCCTCTCCGCTTCGGTCTAAACGTTATCGGGTAGATAAAGTCATCGTCTTCTGAATTTGAGAGGACATTGAACTCCTTCTCAAACATGAACTCCTTGAACTCTTCATCCCGTCTTGACCTCTCCACATCCTTCTCCTTTTTCCCCTCCATACTGGCCTTCACCAAATCCATCATGTCTCTTGGACATCGAGTACACTTGGTAACATTTTTATTGTTTCCAACAAGATGATGCTTCAGTGTAGTAATACCCCCTCCTCCCAGCCTCTTACCACATAAGTTAGTTGCATTGCGGTTTCGCTTTTTTGCCATCTGGAGCGGTGGCATACTTCCAACCAATGTCTCCACTCTCGAAATCCATCTGCCCACGAGAACCATCAGAGTCTGAACTGAAGTGTACCATGATCTTGAATCCTTGATATGAAAAAAGAAACAAAAAATCAAAAGCCCCAAAATTCAACACCAAATTACTCAATAATTTGAAAAATTATTTCTACTATTTTCGGATTTAATAAATTACCCCAATTTACCTAACATAAATCATCATGAAAAAAGTTTAACTAAGGCTAAATCATAAGATCCAAATCCATCCTACCATAACATCACCTAATAAGCCCAAAAAAACCAAAAGCCCCAAAAGTCAACACCAAATTACTCAATAATTTGAAGAATTATTTCTATTATTTTCGGATTTAATAAATTACCCCAATTCACCTAACATAAATCACCATGAAAAAATTTTAACTAAGTCTAAATCATGAGATCCAAGTCCATCCTACCATAACATCACCTAATAAATCCAAAAAAACCAAAGCCTCAAAATTCAACACCAAATTACTCAATAATTTGAAATATTATTTCTATTATTTTCGGATTTAATAAATTACTACAATTTACCTAACATAAATCACAATGAAAAAATTTTAACTAAGGCTAAATCATTAAATCCAAGATCATCTACCATAGCATCATCTAATAAACCCAAAAAAATCAAAAGTCCCAAAATTCAACACCAAATTACTCAATAATTTGAAGAATTATTTCTGTTATTTTCTGATTTAATAAATTACCCCAATTTACCTAACATAAATCACCATGAAAAAAAATTAACTAAGTCTAAATCATGAGATCTAAGTCCATACTACCATAACATCACCTAATAAACCTAAAAAAACCAAAAGCCCCAAAATTCAACACCAAATTACTCAATAATTTGAAGTAGTATTTCTACTATTCTCGGATTTAATAAATTACCCCAATTTACCTAACATAAATCACCATGAAAAAATTTTAAATAAGGCTAAATCATGAGATCCAAGTCCATCATACCATAACATCACCTAATAAACCCAAAAAACCAAAAGCCCGAAATTCAACACCAAATTACTCAATAATTTGACGAATTATTTCTTCTATTTTCGGATTTAATAAATTACCCCAATTTACCTAACATAAATCACCATGAAAAAATTTACTGAGGCTAAATCATGAGATCCAAGTCCATCCTACCATAACATCACCTAATAAATCCAAAAAACGAAAAGCCCAAAATTCAACACCAAATTACTCAATAATTTAACGAATTATTTTTTTATTTTCGGATTTAATAAATTACCCCAATTTACCTAACATAAATCACCATGAAAAAATTTTAACTAAGGCTCAATGATGAGATCCAAGTCCATCCTACCATAACATCACTTGGTAAAACTAAAAAAATCAAAAGCCCCAAAAAGCAATACCAAATTACTCAATAATTTGAAGTATTATTTATATTATTTTCGGATTTAATTAATTACACAACTAGACTTAACAAAAATCAACATGGAATATTGTTTTCTAAAGTTAAAACATGTAATCCAACTATACTCATTCTAAATTTTACAAAAAAACGATGATTATGGATCAAATAACCATCAAGAACAAAAGCCCTAACAAATTTTGAAATTTTATTCATTAATTAAGAGAAGATCATTGTATCATACCTCAAAATGCAATGGAGATGGAAGAAAGGAGCTTGGGAGCTTCAAATTTCGGTGTGGGCGAAATGAGGCGATATGGCATTTTTATAACCGAAATGAGGCGGGCCCTCAATTTCGTGCAAGTGGAGAAACGAATATGCCAAGTGTCGGCGATATATCGCCGACAAACAGTATATCGCTCATATATCGGCGATATATCAGCGATATATCATCGACACCCGATATTTAGATATTCATAGTAATATCGATATCCATGACCCGTCGATACCGATATATCGGCGATCGCGATACGGACTTACATGGAAATAACTTGTTTGCTCAAAGAAAGTAACATCAGCAGACACATAGTATCGACACCCAACAAGATCATAGCAATGATATCCTTTTTGGGTACGAGAGTACTCAAGAAAGACGCATTTGATGGCAAGAGGGGATAATTTGTCAGCTGTATGAAAGTTATGAACAAAGACAATACAACCAAAAATTCGCAGAGGTATGGGAAAAAAAGACTCAGTAGGGTAAAGTAAGGAAAATGGAGTTGTTCCTTTTAGAATAGACGAAGGAACACGATTGATGAGTAAACTGCAGCAAGGATAGCATCTCCCAAATAATGTTTAGGAACACTCATTTGACTAAGAAGATATCTGGCAACATTTAGCAAGGCCTTAATGTCGGTTTCGGCCACCATTTCGGTGACGACCAAAAAAGAATTTCGATGGAATTTCGGTCAAATTTCGATCGAAATTTCAATCATTTCGGTCATTTTTTGTGCTAGGACCCCCATATTTTGGCCATTTCGGTCGAATTTCGATTTCGATTTGATATCGATATTCGACAGAAATTCGATGGAATTTCGCTGAAATTTGAGGCCTTGACATTTAGCAAGTGTCGGAGTTTCCTCTCAGCTATACCATTCTGTTGTGAGGTATATGGACATGATGTTTCGTCAATCGTGAACAGTTCCCTGGGACGCAAAGAAAGAGGTCAAGTCTTGTTGTGTTAACTCAAGAGCATTGTCAGTACGAATGATCTTAACAATGCTCCTTTCATAGAAGGTTTTAACATATTGAAAGAAATTTTTGACAATTTGATTAATCTTCAAAGGCTCCTTTAATAGATATACCCAAGAAGATCGACTATAATTATCAACGAAAACTATAAAATAGCGATGACCACTTAATGTGCAGATCGGACAAGGTCCCCAAACATCACAATGAACAAGATGAAAAGCAGCAGTACCACGAGACTCAGTACGAAGAGGAAACAAAGCTCGATGGTGTTTCTCAAACTCACGTGCCTCACACTAAAAGGGCTTCAGAGCAGAGAGTTCAGGAAACATCATGGAGATGGCCTTCGCAGAGGGATGCCCAAGGCGCAGATGCCATAGGAACGGATCTTCGGAGATGGACACAATACCAACAAAATTGGAATCCGAGGGTATGTCAAGAGATAATATAGGTCGTTCTTCTCATGACCCCCACCAAAAATCTGCCTCGTCCGAATGTCCTGAAAATAACAAGACTCGTCAAATATCACACGGCAATGAAGCTCAACACAAAGCTTATGAACTGACAACAAGCTAAGAGGAAAATCAGGAGCACAGTGAACCCCAGAAAGTCGGAGCTTGAAAGAGAATTCCATAGTTCCGACAATAGTAATCGGTGATCGAGTCCCATTAGCGGCTCGAACTGACTTCACAGAGGTAAATGGTATGGAAGAGATGACCGACTACCTTCTCCAGTGAGATGAGTAGAGGCACCGGAATCAATAATCCAAAGTGGAGCAAGAGCATGAAAGGTCGTATCGCGATATCAGCGGGTCAGGGATATCGATATTACTATGAATATCTAAATAACAGGTGTCGGTGATATATCGCCAACACTTGGCATATTCGTTTCTTCACTTGCACGAAATTGAGGGCCCATATCGCCTCATTTCAATTATAAAAATGCCATATCGCCTCATTTCGTCCACACCGAAATTTGAAGCTCCCAAGCTCCCTTCTTCCATCTCCATTGCATTTTGATGTATGATACTATGATCTTCTCTTAATTAGTGAATAAAATTTCAAAATTTGTTAGGGCTTTTGTTCTTGATGGTTGTTTGATCCATAATCATCTTTTTTTAAAGGGTAAATTACAATTTGGGTCCCCATCTATGGGTCAGATCCCAGAATGGGTCCCGGTCTTTAAAATGTAACGATTCGGGTCCCAGGATCATTAATGTAAGGAACTTTTTGAGGCTAATGACGAGTATGTCCTTGTTTAAAAGTTAAAATTCAACCCCCATTCCCTTCTCAACAAGGGCATATTCGTCATGAACCCCAAAAGTTCCATTTCCTAAATGGTCCTGGGACCCGAATCGTTACAATTTAAAGATTGGGACCTAGTCTGGGATCTGACCCATAGATGGGGACCCAAATTGTAATTTACCCTTTTTTAAAAATTTAAAATGAGTATAGTTGGATTACATGTTTTAGCCTTACGAAACAATATTCCAAGTTGATTTTTGTTAAGTCTTGTTGTATAATTAATTAAATCCGAAAATAGTAGAAATAATTCGTCAAATTATTGAGTAATTTGGTGTTGAAATTTGGGGCTTTGGTTTTTTTGGGTTTATTAGGTGATGTTATGGTAGGATGGACTTGGATTGAATGATTTAGCCTTAATTAAAAAATTTTCATTGTGATTTATGTTAGGTAAATTGGGGTAATTTATTAAATCCGAAAATAGTAGAAATAATACTTCAAATTATTGAGTAATTTGGTGTTGAATTTTCAGACTTTTGATTTTTTAGGTTTATTAGGATGGACTTGGATCTCATAATTTAGCCTTAGTTAAAAAAATTTCATGGTGATTTATGTTAGGTAAATTGGGGTAATTTATTAAATACGAAAATACAAGAAATAACTCGTCAAATTATTGAGTAATTTGGTGTTGAATTTTGGGGCTTTTGATTTTTTTGGGTTTATTAGGTGATGTTATGGTAGGATGGACTTGGATTTCATGATTTAGCCTTAGTTAAAAAAATTTCATGGTGATTTATGTTAAGTAAATTAGGATAATTTATTAAATCCGAAAATAGAAGAAATAATTCGTCAAATTATTGAGTAATTTGGTATTGAATTTTGGAGCTTTTGGTTTTTTTTGGTTTATTAGGTGATGTTATGGTATGATGGACTTGGATCTCATGATTTAGCCTTAGTTAAAAAATTTTCATGGTGATTTATGTTAGGTAAATCGGGGTATTTTATTAAATCTGAAAATGGTGGAAATAATACTTCAAATTATTGAGTAATTTGGTGTTGAATTTTAGAGCTTTTGGTTTTGGGGGTTTTATTAGGTGATGTTATGGTAGGATGGACTTGGATCTCATGATTTAGACTTAGTTAAAAAAAATTCATGGTGATTTAAGTTAGGTAAATTGGGGTAATTTATTAAATCCGAAAAAAGTAAAAATAATTCGTCAAATTATTGAGTAATTTGGTATTGAATTTTAGGGCCTTTGATTTTTTGAGTTTATTAGGTGATGTTATGGTAGGATGGACTTGGATCTCATGATTTAGCCTTAGTTAAAAAATTTTCATGGTGATTTATGTTAGGTAAATTGGGGTATTTTATTAAATCCGAAAATAGTAGAAATAATACTTCAAATTATTGATTAATTTGGTGTTGAATTTTGGGATTTTTAGTTTTTTTGGGTTTATTATGTGATGTTATGGTAGGATGGACTTGGATCTCATGATTTAGACTTAGTTAAAAAAATTTCATGGTGATTTGTGTTAGGTAAATTGGGGTAATTTATTAAATCCGATAATAATAGAAATAATTCTTCAAATTATTGAGTAATTTGGTGTTGAATTTTGGGGCTTTTGATTTTTTTGGGTTTATTAGGTGATGTTATGGTAGGATGGATTTGGATCTCATGATTTAGCCTTAGTTAAAAAAATTTCATGGTGATTTATGTTAGGTAAATTTGGGTAATTTATTAGATCCGAAAATAGTAGAAATAATTCTTCAAATTATTGAGTAATTTGGTGTTGAATTTTAGGGCTTTTGATTTTTTTTGTTTGTTTTTTTTATCAAGGATTCAAGATCATGGCACACTCCGATTCAGACTCTGATGGTTCTCGTGGACAGATGGATTTTGAGAATGGAGACATTGGTTGGAAGTATGCCACCGTTCCAGATGGCAACAAAGCAAAACCGCGATGCAACTTCTGTGGTAAGAGGCTGGGAGGAGGAGGTATTACTAGATTGAAGCATCACCTTGTTGGCAGCAATAAAAATGTTGTCAAGTACGCTCGATGTCCAAAAGACGTGAGGGACTTGGTGAAGGCCAACATGGAGGGGGAAAAGGAGAATGATGTGGAGAGGTCAAGACGGGATGAACAGTTCAAGGAGTTCATGTTTGAGAAGGGGTTCAATGTCCTCTCAGATTCAGACGACGAGGACTTTGTCTACCACGATGACGTTCAAACCGAAGCGGAGAGGAGGGCGTATAGGAGGGCGATAAAAGAGTCCATGAGGAGCGAGTTTGAGAGGAGAGAACTCCTTGGTGCACGCAGCGGATTCCCTGGTGCTGGTGGCAGTGGGAGTGGTTCTGGAGGTGCACCAGTACCACCACTCACTAAGAAACACAAGGGGAAGGGACTAGAACTATTCTTGACGAGGAGTGGGTCCATGCAGTACAAGCCAAGCAAGGATCCGAAGCAAGAGACAGTGAAGAGGATGTTCACCAATGCACGAGATAGAGTGGGCAGGGCCATCGGCAAGCTCTTCTTCGGGAGAGCATCCCACCCCATGTCGCTAGTGGACCTTTCTTAAAGCACGCCATTGATGAGATCGTCGCAGCTGGAACGGGAGTGAAGGCTCTAAGTGCTAAAGAATTGATGAACAAGTATCTTGCACAAAAGAAGGAGGAGATGAACGAGTACATCTCGGACCTGAGGAAGAGATGGCCAGAGTACAGCGTGACGCTGATGTGTGATGGCTGGACAAGTTATACGAGGAAGCAGATCATTAACTTCCTCGTTTACTGCGACGGTAAGACGATTTTCCTTAAATTTGTCGATGCTTCTGAACAGGTCAAGGACTACAAGTACCTGCTGAAGTTGCTGAAGGACGTCATTAAGGACGTTGGGAAAGAGAACATCATACAGATTGTGACGGACAACGGCAGCAACTTTAAGTAAGCAGGAGAAACAATAATGAAGTCCAACAGCTACGGCATTTTTTGGACACCATGTGCTGCGCATTGCATAGATCTGATTCTGAAGGACTTCGGCAAGAGGAAGCTCGTCGTGAAGGTGATGGAACAAGCACGGGCGATCATGACTTTCATTTACAACAATTCCGAAGTGTTGGCTTTGATGAGGCGGATATTCAATGGTGAGTTGGTGAGGCCTGGGATCACACGCTTTGTAACCAATTTTATAGTGTTGCAAAGCCTCAAACAACACAAAGCAGGGTTGAAGAATATGTGCTGCCAAGGTGAATGGTTCGAGAACCCAGAAGCTCGAACTGAAGGAGGAAGGAGAGTGGAGACAATCATCAATGATCTCCATTTCTGGGATGACGTGATAAGGGTCACGAAAATAATGGAACATGTTGTTTCTGCATTGCGTATCGTAGATGGGGATAAGAAGCCAACTATGGGAGTCATCTACGAGGCAATGCGTTGCATGAGGGAGAAGGTTAGAGAAGCAGTTGGGAGAGGATTTAAAGCATGGTTGGACATCATAAACGAACGATGGTCCAAGATGCTCTCACATCCTCTTCACAAGGCTGGTACGTAATATTATCCATTTAGTTTTTTTAATCCATTTCCATAGGTATGTACTTTTGAATTATTACAATTTGAGAATTGTTCGTCTCCAGCATATTACTTGAATCCGAAGTACCAATACAAGAACAATCTTGATACAAATGCTGATCTTCTAGCAGCTGTACAAGTTGTGGTGGAGAAGCTCGTCAAGGACGAGAAGGCACAAACATCGTGCATAAATGAGGTAAGACCGTAAGAACGCTTGTATAATGTACAATCTATAATCGCATATAGTATTACAGTCATACAGAGTTTTTAAAATTATTTTGAGGCACAAACCATGTTATGATTTAAAGTTTCGATTATTGTGCAGATTAAATACTTTAGGGATGCCTTGGGTTCTTTCGATAGGATAACCGTGGTTAATGGACGCGGCAGTACTCTTCCTGGTAAGGACTAAGTATATTGATTGAGATGTGTAACAATTTGACTATTATTGATTTATGATTTATCTCTTTTGGATTTTCCGCAGCCGAATGGTGGTTACTGTATGGGATGGAAGCTCCCAACCTCCGCAAAGTGGCAGTGAAAGTATTGTCCCAAACAGCATCTGCTGGTGGTTGTGAGAGAAATTGGAGCACATTCAACTTGATTCATTCGAGGAGACGGAACAAGTTGGGAGAACAACAACTCCACGATCTTGTTTTCGTGCACTACAACTTGAGGTTGAAGATGAAACATGCAAGAGAGGGACATGACAGAGAGGACTACACAGACCCCATCGATCTTGCATATATTTTCAAGATGCATGACGACGATGCAGATGAAGATGTTCTGCAAAGGTGGTTGGACTTGAATTCCAACGGTGCTCCATTGCTCGATCAACCGGGAGGAAGGTCGAATCAGAATATAAGGCAACAAATGGGAGCAGATGTTGGCGACTACATGGCCAGATCTGGGCGAATCATGGACCCTCTTGGAGGGTTGGAACTTGATGCGATTGTGGACGACATTCTCTCTACTGGATCGAAATCCAAATCAAAAGATCACAGTGGGAGGGATGGTGATGATGATGTTGGTAGCCGTGGTGGATCAGGTGATGGGGACACATATTCAAGGGGGTCAGGTGGTCGTGGACCACGTGATGATACAAGATTCGAGTTAGAGCGAGAATACATGGAACGATGTGGAAACATCTATGGACAATTTGTCCCAAGCCGAGTCCAGGACCTAAGGATTACGATGCATATGGACGAGGTGGCCATCATCCTACAGATAGCTACATGGATGATTTGATATCATCTGTAGGTTCGTTGAGTTGCATAGACATTGACAGCACATACCGTGGAGGAACACTCAGTCCCATGGGCGGATATGGAACCTCACAAGATGAAAGATCATTTGGTGTCTTCCGTGAATATTTTCCTGCTCCTCCACCTGGACCTCCTCCTCCTCCCCAGGCGTATACTCCTCCATCTTATGGATATGGTAGCAACAGTGGGTATGGAGGATATAACAGCTACAGCGGTGAGAACTATCAAGGTAGCCAACCCGAGCAGAGCCAGCTCAGCCAGGGCAGCTTCTTTGGTGGTGACAGTTTCGGTTTCTTCACTGAGTATTACGCTCCTCCTCCAGGTCCTCCTCCTCTGCAGAGATCTTCTCCTACTCCGTCGTCGTCATCCCGAGGATCTCAAGCTAGTACTCCGCAGCCTCGACGTGCACCTCGTGACACCGGATCTAGCAATGCTTATCCTCGACTCGGGATACTCATAGGGATTGATGACCACCAATACAGGTAGTATATTATGGATTATAAGGCCATGTACTCGTACATGACATGGGAAAACTACTGCGAGTTCATTGAGTCCGCAATCCGCTATGAGAGACAACAGGGCAGGGGGGCGATTTAGATCCACCGCGGAATTCTTGGTTTTAGGTCATCTCATTTTACATTGTCAAATTGATTTGGATATTTCTCATTTGTTGTTGTAGCTTTTATATAGATAGATCTTTATGCTAAACAATGATTGTCTCGTTATATATTCCCATCGATATGACCAATATGTGCAGTTTAAGGACCATAGTCCTCATAAATTATCTATGTGTGTTATGACTTATGAGGTGTATATTTGTAGTATTTCATGTTATAAACTTATAAGAACTTGAATGAAATCCATTTCAAATATTTATAAGTCAAGAATCAACATTAAGTTATTAACATCGACATGACCAATATGTGCGATAGCAGCGATACTGATATGTGTGATATACGGTCTATAAATGGATCGATATGTGTGATAGAAGTGTCTATTTGTACGTTATTTGTTGTTTTAATATCTTGGATGACCTTAATTTCTGAAAAAATGCCAAAAAAAATTGGCCTTTTTGTGCCATTTTCGACTTTTCCACTGATATCGTCGATATATCGTCGATATATCCCGATATATCCATTTCCAGGCGGACCGAAACGATATCGATATCGATACAGCCTTCCAACTTATTTCACACAGACTGTGATTGGCATTCCTATGGACGTTCCTCCTCCAACAATCGTCTATACTCGCCAGCGTACCTCTATACCTTCTACACAAGTGTCTGTACATTTGCATGTCCCTTTTATGCAGGATGGTATGGCCACTTCGAGTACTCCCACCACTGCTTCCTCGGATTTACCTGAGGAACTTCCTCTAGCTCTACGCAAGCAAAAAAGGCAATGTACATATCACCCCATGTCACATTTTACTTCTACAGATGGTTTATCTGGCTGTGACAAGAGATTTGCAGATGCTCTGAATGATATTTCTGTTCCAAAGATCATTTCAGTGCAATACGACAGGATCATGGTTGGCGACAGGCCATGGATGAGGAGATGGATGCACTTAGCTCCCGGGCAAGGCCTTAAATATCGGTTTCGGTCACCATTTCAGTGACCGATCGAAACGGAATTTCGGTCGAAATTCGACCGAAATTTTGGTCATTTCGGTCATTTTTTGTACTAGGGCCCCCAGATTTCGATCAACTCTGTCATTTCGGTCGAATTTCGATTTCGACAGGATATCGATATTCGATAGAAATTCGACTGAATTTCGCTGAAATTTGAGGCCATGCTCCCGAGGCACGTGGGATCTTGTGTCATGCCCTCCGAGAGTTCTCCCTATGGCTTGTCGATGGGTCTTCACAATCAAATAGTCGTCTGATGGTTTTATTGATAGGTTGAAAGCCAGATTGTTGCCAAAGGTTTCACACAAACCTTTGGAGAGACCTTCACGCCCGTTGCCAGAATGGGGTCGATACATACCATTCTCTCTATTGTTGCCAACAAAGCTTGGCTCATTTATCAACTTGATGTGAAGAACGCCTTTCTTTATGGTGATCTTGAGGAGGAGGTTTACATGATGCAACCACCAGGGTATGTAGTCGAGGGGGAGCATGTATGTCGACTACACAAGGCCATTTATGGCCTAAAGCAGAGCCCCAGTGCATGGTTTGACAAACTCACTACAGAGATCAACGCACTTGATTTTCAAAGGACAACATCCGACTACTCTGTCTTTGTTAGACGACAATCTTGTTGTCAATGTTGATGATATGGTTGTCACAGGAGATGATGTAGACAGTATTCAGGAGACCAAGACCTTTCTCCAGAAGATCTTTGTCACGAAAGACCTTGGTCAACTTCGTTATTTTCTTGGCATCGAGGTTATACGCACTACAGAGGGGCTCCATCTTTCACAAAGGAAGTATTGCCTCGATATTCTGACTGAGGCAAGACTACTTTGATGCAAGCCATCTGGCATCCTTGCAGAAGTGAGAAAATATTCAGCATTTAGTGATCCAGCTTTTGAGGATGCAACACGGTACAGAAGCTTAGTGGGAAAATTACTCTATTCATTGTTACTAGGCCAGATATATCATATGCTGTGAGCAGAGCCAATCAACATATGGAGAAGCCTCTTTACAGTCACCAACAAGATATTCTTTTGATCCTTCGATATTTGAAGGAATCTCTCGGACGTGGACTCTTCTATGTGGTAAATGGGCACACTAATATCTCCGCCTATACATATTCTGACTATGCTAGCTCTCCTGAGGATTGTCGATCCATTACAAGATACGCCATGTTTGTTGGGCATAACCCTGTTACTTGGCGAAGCAAGAAGCAGACAGTGGTCTCCAGATCCAGTGCGGAAGCAAAATACAGGGCAATGGCTCAGGCCACCTATGAGATCACATGGCTTGCCTCTTTCCTAACAGAACTTGGCGTATCAGTCTCCACTCTTGTACCCTTATACTGCGACAACAAGTCTGCCACGTACATCGTCACCAATCCAGTTTTCCATGAGCAGACAAAACACGTTGAAGTTGATTGTCAATTCATTCGTGATGCAGTATGAGGAGGACGAATCAGCACTCCACACATCTCAATCGAACTTCAACTTGCAGACAGACATCTTCACAAAGGCTCTTCCAAGGAAGCACCTCATGTACTTAGTATCCAGGTTGGGCACGATCGACAGATGTGCTCCAACTTGAGGGGGAGTGTTAGAGGTATTATACTTACATTTATGTTCATAACCATTCGGGTTCCGTAACCCTTAACACTTCAGGTTTCATAACCTTTAACCCTTCGGGTTCCGTAACCCCTTGGGGGTATTTATGTATTTTTCCTTTTGTACTCTCTAGGGTTTTATCTATATATAAGAGACCCTAGCCCTATGGAATAACTATCTCATTCATCTCTCTTCTCCGCATTATGGTTTCTGAAAACCCTAAAACATTTCTCAAACTTTAAGCAAATCAAAGAACAAATCTTCAAGAATACATATTCAAGAAAAAACAATCGAAACTGAATCTGTTTTGATAATCAAATCTCGAATAAATCATAAACATAAAATAATCCTCAAGAATCGAATCCGCTCTGACAACATGTTAGAAAACGAAAAATGTGGAAGCGTAGTCAGAGATAAAGGAATAAACAAGAAAGATACACCGGATTTTTAAACCCTACTCCCTAAGGAGCGGGATGAAACCACAGGATAACGCCTCAAAGAGTTGATGTGTTTATTGAACTTTATTATCTGATACAATGAGTCCGGGGCTTCTTATATAGACCCCACTGACCCACCAAGTCCTATAAATAGTAATGTGGGACAAAACCATTGGATGTGGTAATTGGACCCTGGAGGGATCCAATTACACATCTACATAAGAGTGATGCATATACTCCAGCAGTATCAAAATAGACATTTTTGCGGCCATGACCTTAAGACCGTCATGACCACATCCCAATCAACATGTGTAGACCTACTCATGGACTAAGTTTCTCAACTGCCAAGGAGATGTTAGGTCCGATGATAAATAAGATTATGGGAGCTCCTCAATTAGCCAAGGATATTACCTCTTATCACCACTAGCTTGTCTTCCTTATACTATCGAACCTTGTAATCAATAGGGATCTAAGCGGATTTGGCATCTTAGCAGAATGGTATTGTAGAAAGGAAACTCCGTCATCTCCTTGACATTGCACATACTTTACTTACTCAGATGAATGTACCCAAAACTTTTTGGAGTAGTGATATTCTCACTGCAGCGTACTTGATTAATTTTTTCCCTCATCCATATTAGGAGGTTCTTCTTCATTCTTATTACTTTCTCTCTCTGTCATAAGCTATTTCCGCTACATATGTGTATTTTTTGTTGCACTTGTTTTGTTCATATTTTTATGCTAAAGACAAGCTTTCTCCTCGTGCGAATAAATGCATCTTCTTGGGTATTCTAGAACCCAAAAGGGATACAAATGTTATGATATCATTGGCCATCGTTATTTTGTCTCTACATATATTATATTCTTTGAGAAGACAGGCTTCTTTAATGAGAATGTTAGAGAGATCCCTTTGAAGTTCCCTCCTCCACCACAGGTTTACCAGACGTAAGAGAAACATGCATCTGAGATGGTTCCTTTACCTATTTGGCTTGATTTGCAAATAGATAATCATGAAACCAATATACCCTCACCATATGCTACTTCGGATGCGATGAACACGGATGGTCCATCTTCCTCTATTGAGCTTCATATTGCTCTAAGGAAGCCCAAAAGGCAGTGTGATGTATACCCTATGTCAAAATTTACTTGTACTGATGGATTATCTAGATGTGGCAGGGTGCTTACATATGCTTTTATAGTTATACCTCTTCCACAAGATCATCATAGAGCTCTTTAGCATCCGGATTGGAAGCAGGCTATGGATGAGGAGATGGATGTTCTTCTCTCAAGGGGCACTTGGAATCTTGTTCCATGTCCCACAGGTGTAGCTCTTGTAGCTTGGGGATGGATCTTCAGGATCAAACATGATACAGATGGATCGGTAGATAGATTGAAGGCCCGACTAATGGACAAGGGATTCATCCAGACTAATGCATTGATTATTTTGAGACTTTCTCTCTAGTGACCAGAATGGGGTCTATCCGTACGATTGTTTGTGTTGCTGCCAATAAGAGCTGGCTGATTTTTCAGTTAAATGTCAAGAATACCATCCTCTATGGTGATTTTGAGGAAGAGGTCTATATGATGCAGCTACCGGGTTACATCATTGATGGGGAATACGGGTGTCATTTACGCATGTCTATCTATGGCCTAAAGCAGAGTCCACGAACATGATTTGGCAAGCTTACTTCTGATATGAGCTCACTTGGCTTCCATAGGATGATTTCTGATAACTATGTTCATCAGACAAAAGACTTCTAGCTTGATGACATGGTGATTACCGGTTATGACAAAGCAGACATTCTAAAGACCAGAGCCTTCCTTCAGAAGATGTTTGTCACCAAGGACCTTGGTCAACTCTGATGCTTCCTTAGCATTGAGGTGATACATATTGCAGATGGATTACACTTATCACAACGGTAGTATTATCTGGATATTCTTATAAAAGTAGGGTTACTTGGATGCAAATCCGGCATCCCAACAGATTG
Organism: Ottelia alismoides; assembly: GCA_037367405.1. Classification (NCBI taxonomy): domain Eukaryota; kingdom Viridiplantae; phylum Streptophyta; class Magnoliopsida; order Alismatales; family Hydrocharitaceae; genus Ottelia; species Ottelia alismoides. The sequence continues at coordinate 88,981 of JAZKJV010007004.1, forward strand.
CATAAACATGCTATATCTACTGACCTAAGTTTAAGGATAAGACACGATATAGAAGCCTAGTGCACAAGCTGCTCTACCTGATACCACCAGGCCCGATATATCATATGTCGTAAGCAAAGTCAGCCAGCACATGGAGAAGCCTCACTACAATGATTGCTACCAATCTTGTATTCCATGAGCGGACAAAGCAGATTGAAGTTGATTGACAACTCGTTCGATATGCAATACAAGGAACGAAGATCACTACTCCGCAAATCCACGGGCCTTTAACTTGCAGATATACTCACAACAACTATGCTGAAGAAATGCATGTCATGGTTGATTTTCAAGTTGGGCATGATGATCGATAGATATGCTACAACTTGAGGAGGAGTGTTGAAACTATTTTGATTGTCTTCTTTTTATTTTATTTATTGTGTCATGTAACACTTCAAGGTCACTTGTGTAATTATCACCACTTTGTCTCTAGGGTTTCACACTATATAAGAAACCATATGCCCCTTGAATCAAGTATCCCTTTCATTCACATCTATTATTTTCACAAATATTAAATTTGTTTTGTAGTTGATAATGTTATTATCTATGTAGATCATCCACAACTCCTAGGATATTGGTGGCACCTCTGTGATATGCTCATATTCCGACTCGATGATATGGGATTGATTTTAATATTTAATAGCTTCAATATCTACTACATCAAGAAACATAATAACTAGTCCATAAGGAAAAAATTCCTTTCAAAAGAAGCAACTCCAAAAAGTGTAAGCTGGCATTTATCATTTGAACAATGTAATTTTGAAGTCTCGAAGAAAAGCAGCCACGGTCAACTTGTCATCCCTTTCCACTCACTGGAAAAAGACCCCACTTCTCCCTTACAAAGAACTTTTCCCATTAAAACAAGTGTCAATGCATGTTGAATAGAGATGTTGGTGGGAATTTCATGAACACAAATAACCTATGATTTTCTCCAGATTTGATGGCACCAGGTTTAACTAGTGGTTTACGTTATTTGACCGCCAAGTAACCATATCTTCATATCTTCAGACAGCACATCAACATCCATATATCCCGAGCATAGATGGGTAGGCATCAACATAATAGAGACGGATATGCACTGAATTTCTAAAGTCGTATGCTAGTAGGAATTCAACGAGGCAAGAACGCAAGAAGGATGGGTCTGAAAAATCCTTTCACGATCGATGTCACAAAGAGAGAGAATGTCAGGGTCGGCTCTTCCACAAGGAGAAGATGGATGGACTGAGACCCGCTCAATCTTCTACACCAATGTTTCTCTCGGCCAAATCATAAAGAGAAGATAAAATCTTCCTAAGAGGGAATGAGTTCCCTAAAGTACGGCTCACATCCTGCTAAAAAAAGGCAACCCTTCGCAAGATGGTTTACAACTTGGGATTACAATCAAAACGTAGCAGTCAACTGTTATCCCATTATCGATAGAAATCATCATGTTGGGTGTCCTTCATGGGATTGCTACAATTATAGGCAGTTTGATGTCATCGTTGAAAGCATGAGTTTAAAGGAAATAATCCACAAGCATTACATCATGACATGAACTCACTACTTCAATTTAGTAGGTTCAGATCCAACAAGAAATCAGAAATTACCTGGTGGGTGAATTTGCGGTCTGGGCTGCCAAATATCCGTGCCAAGCCAAAATCTGCAAGCTTGAGTTGCCCATTGGAAGCAATAAGCAGGTTGTTGGGCTTCATATCCCTGTCATTCAAACAGTCACGTGTATGATTTATACATGAACCATAATTTGAAATCCCGGCAATGAATTCTCTCTCTTTTGGTTACCGGTGTAAGACCCAGTTCTTGTGGCAGAATGCAAGGCCTCTCAGCGTCATCTGCAGGTAAGACTTGATATCTGCGGGGGAGAGGACAATATTCCTGTCGCGTATGACAGCTTCAAGGTCGCTCTCCATGAACTCAAACACGAGATGCAGGTTGCCCTTGTGCGGGAACGCATCGATGAGCTCGATTATGTTCTGATCCTTGAGCTCCTTGAGCAGCTTTATCTCACGCAATGCAGTGAAATTCACACCTTCCTTATACTTACCCAGCCTGATCTTCTTGATGGCAACGGTCTGTCCCGTCTGCGTATGTCGATTATAATCTTTAAAAAATGCCTTTTTTAAACAAATTATGAACAGAATGCCAGAGACGAAAGGACATATTTAATTCTGACATATTTAATTCTTTCAGTATCATCTGAAACCATTAAGAAAAAAGAAGGATAAAAGGAACTAGAGGAAAAGACCTTAGTGTCGATGGCTTTGAAGACGACCCCGTAGGTGCCCTCTCCGAGGATCTCGCGCTTGAGGTAGCGGTCGGCGATCCGCCTGGAGTTGGAAGGGTCCTCCTCCTCGTCCAGAGGTCCTCCTGGGTAGGGTTGGGTGGGTTCGACGGAGACCATTTCGGAGGTGTGATAGAGGCGATGCGGAGATTGGAGGTTCCGAGAGGAGAAGTAGACGTTGGGGTCTGGATCTGACATAAATTAAGTGTTTGGAGAACGGTCGTCAGTGTCAGTGCTATTGAAGGGAATATTGGGTTTTTTATGCATAAAGGTGCGGTTCATACTTATATGATTTTAAAAAAAGGGGATTTTCTATGAGTTGTGCCTCAGATATTGCAATTTCAATTATGTCTCTCTCTTTTGGGAATACTGGTAGTGCCTCCGACTTCATGGCGTTATATCACTTGCGTCCTTCGAGTTAGTGGTCGTCCATACTCATCATAGACTGACGTTAACTTTGGGGACACAAGAGGAATTTAATTTTAAAAAAAAGGGTTGGAAAGGCATCCCACCATCTTCCTCCTCCTCTCGGTCATCTTCCTCTTCCTCTCCTTCCCTTCCTCCTCTCCAACCTCCTACTCCTCTTACACTACCTCCTCCTCTCGCTCCCAGCTCCTCCCCATGCCCCCGCACCTCAGCCCTGAGCTCCTTCCCCTCATCCCCACTGCCCCCTGCCGTCGACCACCTCCTCCTCCAAGTCCTACCACATCCTCCCCAGTCCGTCCTTGCAACTCCTCCCCCGCCCGCCCCTCCGTTTGCCCCCTCCTCCCCAATCCGACCCCCTCCACCTCAAGCTCCTTCCTTCGCCGCCCAAACCTCCTCCGTCCCCTGATCTTCCATCCCCCACCTTCTTTGTTCTCCTCCTCCTCCTCTGCTCGTACATGCTCTGTCCCCCGCCTCCTATAGCCTCATCCTCCTCCTCCGCCACCTCCTCCTCTCATAGCTCCTTTGGCCCCCACATCCGCCAGCTCTTCCTCCTCCTCCCAATCTCGCCACCTCCTCCCAGCACGTCCCCACACCTCCTCCTCTGCTCCCTCCTTCCCAGCATGCCCTCTCCAGCCCCTCGTTCTGTCCACTTCTCCCCATCCTGACACCCGCTTCGCCCCTCCTCCCCAGCCTAACTCCCGCAAATCCTCCTTCGCCCCTCCTCCCCAGCCCCTCCTTCTGCCCCCTCTCCCCAGCACGACCCCCTCCTATGCCTCCTCCACAGCCCGCCCCATCCAGCCCCTCTGCCGACCAACTCCCAGTCCTGCCGCCCTTCCTCTGCAACTGCACCCTCCAGGATCTAGAGGAAAGAAGCGACTCAGGCGGAAGAAGAGGATGACGTGGTGGAGGAAGATGGGTGGGCGGTTATACCCCTCTTAACAGTACCATGGTTTGAAGAAATCATGGTTAAGTTCAACTCAATGATGGTTAAAGTTACAGAGGGGCATAAGTGATAGAACGACAAGAAGTTGGGGGCACTACTTATTCCCAAAAAGGGAAGGGCATAACTGAAATTGCAATATCTTGAAGTGGCTCAACTGATAAAACCCCAAAATAACGAGTGCATACCGATGAGGTGGACAGCTGCTAGTCTTTATTTGTATCGTATACCCATGCGGGTCAGATCTCAGTCGGCTCAAGAAGTTTGCACGAGCTCCAACATGTCCATCTCAATCACACCTCCATGATTGGTTCATACCACCACTCGTAGAGATTCAGAGGCCTAACATTCTTAGTATTACCTACATTCCCATTCCATGTTTTACTTCTTTGAGTAGTGTTGTATTAAAATTGTTAACATAGGTTTTAATTGGAAAACCTATTAAGTACAATTCGGTATTCATTTGGTTTCAATTGGGAAACCAAATGGTTTGGTGGGAAAGTGGGAATTCCCAAATTTGAAACATGGTTGAGTTTGGGTGGAAGTTTAGTACCATACCTTGGAGATCTAAACTTTTGGTGGACTTATATATGAGTTCACACCCCAAGCTCTTGTAGCAATAGTAGAGAGGAGGAATGGAGGACCACACGCGCGCGCGCGCTCCGCTCCGCTCCGTCTCCGGCTCCGGCTCCGGCTCGGGAGAGTCAATTCAGATCTCGGATCTCGATACTTTTGCTGTGGGTTTCATTTGGTAACCATTATGGGCGCGTTTTTTGGGATCCGAAAGGATGCGTTTTCGAGACGCATTTTTGGAAACCAAAGGTCGCGTTTTTAGGACGCGAGCCCCTCTATTTATATCCCTCACTCGACTCGGTTTTTCTTCACTCGCAAGAAAAACCTCTCACGCTGTTTCTCACTGGTTCTTCCTCTCACGGACGAACGTTTTCTTCTTCCTCTCTCGGCTGCAGTTCTCTGAGGTACAATCGAGGACGATCCCGTTGGTGTGCGCCGACGACGATCGTGAGCCGTCGTATCCTGGGAGCAGATCGCCAGTACCCTACGCACCGGTATTGTGGGGGCGATATCTTCTCTAAGGACAGTCCATTGCATGGACGCTTCGGTGACTTCTAAACTGATCTTTGTTTTATTTTGCTTGCCGCAATACGTTTATTGCTTTACCCTTTCTGGATCATGCCCGTGTTTATGTTTCTGTTCTTTTAATCGGTTCATGTTTGCACCTTATAATCGGATAATGATTGGGAAACATACGGTGGATATAATCTTATTCGATTTTGTTTCCCTGTTAATTCATTTGGATCCGATATTATACTGTTTAATGTATGCACTGGTAATCTTATTTTCAACAATCTCAGAGAAGATATCTGGAACCGATTCTAAAATGTCGGAAACAATGTTTAAATCGAGGGTAGATATGACGGGTATGCCTGAAAAATTCGGTGGACAGAATTTTAAGCGTTGGCAACAACGCATGAGGATCTGGTTAACCACCATAGGGTTAATCTCGATGCTTGAAACCGACTGTCCTACGGTGGAGGCGGAAAACCCCTCACCCGATAGCCATAAGGCGCAATCTGCGTGGAAAGAACGCGATCGTATATGTCATGGTTGCATCTTGTTGGCTCTGTCCAACACTTTGTTTGACGTATATTGTTCGTCCACGCAGACTGCGAAGGGGCTATGGGAAGACTTGGATCGGAAGTATAACACCGAAGATCTCGGTATTGAGAAATACTCCGTAGCCAAATTCTTGAAGTTTTCCATGGCCGAAGGGAAGTTTGTTTCTGAACAGGTATACGAGTTTTTACTCCTGCTCCATGGTTTAGAGGATGCCGAAATTAAACTTCCAGAGAAGTTTCAGGTCATGTGCATCATAGAAAAATTCCCAAAGTCGTGGGAAGACTTCGGTATGACCCTGAAACACAGAAAGGGGAAAATTTCTATGGATGACTTGATGGTGGCTATTGCCATAGAGGAGGAACACAGGAAACAAAAACCTGTGCTTCCTGTTGATATTCAGGCTAAGGTCAATCTTATGACCTCGAAGGGCAAGGATAAGAAGGGAAAGGGTCCAAATAACAATAAAATGAAACCAAAGGGCAAGATCCAGAAAAAGGCAAAGAATAAACCCTGCTGGCACTGTAATCAGGTTGGCCATTGGAAGAAGGACTGTCCGTCCTTGAAGGCTCAACCTAAGGCTACAGACGGGAGTCCACAAGTGAACATGATCACTATGGGACTCGGGGCTAGCGAGGGGTATGTCTCTGTAAAACCTGAACTATACCATATCCATGATCCAAATGAGTGGCTCGTGGATACGGGAGCCAATGTAAATATATGTTCTGACAGAACATTATTTTCTTCTTATCAGACCTGCAGCGGTGGGACTGTGAAGATGGGGAACGACTCTGCGGCCAGGGTGCTAGGGTCGGGACAAGTCAACTTGAGGTTCTCCTCTGGACGTGTCTGGACATTGCACAGGGTGCTGCATGTTCCTGACATCAAGAAGAATGTGTTATCTGGCTCTATCTTAGTTAGAAATGGTTTTGAATTAAACTTTAAATGTAATAAAGTTGTTATTCTGAGACATGGTGTCTTTTATGGTAAAGGCTATTTGGCTGACTTTGATTTGTTATTTAGAATTAGATGTGATTCAGTAAACATTAATGAATTGAATGTTTTGAATGCTGAATGTTCTAGTTCTGTGTCTCAAGTTGTGAATAATCTTGAATCTTGTGATCTGCATGTAAACCTAAATTCGATTAAAAGGATGATGAATTTAGAATTGATCCCTAAACACACAATTGATAAAACTCAAAAATGTGAGATATGTGTGCAAGCAAAGACACCTAGGAAGTCTTTTCAGTCTTTCTCTAGAGATAGTGAGATCTTGGATCTAGTGCACACGGATATCTGTGAGTTTAATGGTGTATTAACCCGAGACAATAAGAAATACTTTATCACCTTTATAGATGATGGAAGTAGATACTGCTATGTACATCTAATGAAAACCAAGGATGAAGCATTAGAGAAATTTCTTATCTTTAAGAATGGGGCTGAGACACAAACAGGAAAAGTGCTTAAACGCCTTAGGTCAGATAGAGGAGGTGAATATACCTTTAACTTATTTGATGAACAATGCAAATCTTTTGGCATAGTTCATGAAGTTACGGCCCCATATTCACCGCAATCAAATGGGATAGCAGAACGGAAAAATAGAACCTTAACTGACATGATCAATGCTCTCCTACAGAGTTCTGGACTTCCAACCTATATGTGGGGAGAAGCCTTGAATACGGCTTGCCATATTCTGAATAGGGTGCCTCCAAGACATATGGAAAAATGTCCCTTTGAACTTTGGAGAAATAGGAAATCGAGTTTAAGATATCTCAAAGTGTGGGGCTGTCTCGCTAAGGTTTTAGTCCCAGAACACAAGAGAAAGAAACTTGGTCCTAAAACTGTTGATGCGGTCTTCTTAGGTTATCTAGAAAATAGCTATGCATATAGGTTCTTGGTAATTCGGTCCGAGATACCGGGCATGGATGTCAACACTATTGTTGAACTCCGTGATGCTACCTTCTTTGAGGATGTCTTCCCATTGAAGACTGGGATTCCTCAGAACCTGACCATTGAGGGCGCCTTCACATCAGGATCTATTCCAGATCAAGTGGAAAGGATATCGAATGTGGGGGTTGAGACTCAACCTGAACCCAATGATCTTTCTGAAGAGATTGAGCCAAGGAGGAGTAAAAGACCTCGGATAGCCAAGGATCTGGGTAGCGACTTCGTTGTCTACCAGATCGAGGGTGATCCTCCAAGTTATAAGGAAGCCATAGCTTCATCTGAAGCAAAACAATGTGAGGAAGCCATCAAATCTGAGATGGATTCCATTATGGCTAATGGAACTTGGGAGTTGGTTGATTTACCCAAAGGGTGCTCTACTATTGGGTGCAAGTGGGTGTTTAAGAGAAAGCTTAGACCTGACGGATCAATTGAAAAGTACAAAGCCAGATTAGTTGCCAAGGGCTTTAGGCAAAAGGAAGGTATCGATTATTTTGATACCTATTCCCCTGTGACTAGGATGACCACAATCCGGATGCTCATAGCATTGGCATCTGTATATGATCTCTCTATCCACCAGATGGATGTGAAGACCGCCTTCTTGCATGGCGATCTTGAGGAAGAGATCTATATGGATCAACCTGATGGGCGTGTGACTCCTGGGAATGAGGGAAAGGTTTGCAAGCTTGTGAAATCCCTTTACGGATTGAAACAAGCACCAAAGCAATGGCATGAAAAATTTGACAAAACCATTTTGTCATGTGGCTTTAAGGTTCATGAATCCGACAAGTGTGTCTATTCCAAGGTGAAAGGTGATGAGTGTATTGTCTTGTGCCTATATGTTGATGACATATTGTTGTTTGGATCACATATGAGGATTATTAATGAGACTAAGGCTTTCTTGAGTAGCAAGTTTGAGATGAAGGACATGGGTGTTGCTAATGTGATCTTGGGTCTCAAACTGACAAGGTCAGTTGATGGGATTGTAATTTCTCAATCTCACTATGTTGAGAAGGTACTTGAGAAATTTGGATATAACGATTGCAAAGTTGTAAGCACTCCTTTTGATTCATCCAAAATGCTATTTAAGAATAAAAGTGGAGTACCTATAGCCCAGCTAAGGTATTCACAAGTAATAGGAAGTTTAATGTATCTTGCAAATTGCACGAGACCTGATATTTCATTCTCGGTTGCAAAGCTGAGTAGATACACTAGCTGTCCTGACCGTACTCACTGGGAGGCTCTGGATCGAGGACTGAAGTACTTGAAGGGAACTATTTCCCTTAGTTTGCATTATGGTAGACATCCATCTGTACTAGAAGGATATAGTGATGCAAGCTGGATAGGGAAAATAAAGGAGTCTGGGAGTAATGGTGTTACAGGGTATGTATTTACCCTTGGAGGCGGTGCAGTCTCCTGGAGGTCTGTGAAGCAGACCATTCTAGCTCGATCCACTTTTGAGGCCGAGCTGTGTGCTTTGGACACCACTGGAATAGAGGCTGAATGGCTAAGAAAACTTCTGTCTGAAATTCCCATGGTAGGTCAGCCTGTTCCTGCGATCTCGATACATTGTGATAATATGACCACAATTACCAAGATCAAGAGTTCAAAGTTCAATCAGAAAACAAGGAGACACATAGAAATCAGACTTAAGGCGTTAAGGGAATTAGTGTCTCGAGGAGTGTTGGCTGAGGATTTTGTTAGATCCAAAGACAACACGGCAGATCCGTTGACTAAGGGACTTGATAGATCTTTAGTCCTAAAGTCTAGGCTTGGGATGGGACTGAGACCCATTGGGAGTTCCTCTACAGTAGCAACCCAACCTAACTGAGTGGAGATCCCACAAAGTAGGTTCAATGTGGTAATAACAAGCTATTTGGAGAACTGGTTGGCACTCTAAGTTTAATGCGTAAGCATGAGCGTCTTATCCCTGGAAGCCTGAGTGCCATTTAAGCTGCAAGTTTAGGAAGAGCATAGGCTCTGAATGGGTTCAAGCCCTTGGGCAGGATGTTAGCAGTGCATCCTTGGAGAACGCCACCTATATGAGTGTTACTGTGGGCCGCAGTTAAAGGAAGAGGGTCTTTCCTGAACACACTCATGAAACAGGATAAGGGTGCATGGCCTTTAAGAGCACCAACCCTGAAGATTGTACCAAGAACAACGCTTTGTTGTTTCTACCGTATACTTTAACACTAAGGTCTGAAGTTCAAGACGTAGTTCACTTCGTTCCTGTTAAAGTGAAAGTAGTAAACTCAGGTAGAGGTTCAAACCGGAAGGTACCTTTACTGAAAGCAAAGTGTGGGCAGCCGAAAGAAGTCTCTTGAATCTTTTTGAATCTCTTTTTCAAATTGGTGAATTCGTGGGGGATTGTTATATTAAAATTGTTAACATAGGTTTTAATTGGAAAACCTATTAAGTACAATTCGGTATTCATTTGGTTTCAATTGGGAAACCAAATGGTTTGGAGGGAAAGTGGGAATTCCCAAATTTGAAACATGGTTGAGTTTGGGTGGAAGTTTAGTACCATACCTTGGAGATCTAAACTTTTGGTGGACTTATATATGAGTCCACACCGCAAGCTCTTGTAGCAATAGTAGAGAGGAGGAATGGAGGACCACACACGCGCGCGCGCTCCGCTCCGCTCCGCTCCGTCTCCGGCTCGGGCTCGGGAGAGTCAATTCGGATCTCGGATCTCTATGGACGCGTTTTTTGGGATCCGAAAGGATGCGTTTTCGGGACGCATTTTTGGAAACCAAAGGTCGCGTTTTTAGGACGCGAGCCCCTCTATTTATATCCCTCACTCGACTCGGTTTTTCTTCACTCGCAAGAAAAACCTCTCACGCCGTTTCTCACTGGTTCTTCCTCTCACGGACGAACGTTTTCTTCTTCCTCTCTCGGCTGCAGTTCTCTGAGGTACAATCGAGGACAATCCTGTTGGTGTGCGCCGACGACGATCGTGAGCCGTCGTATCCTGGGAGCAGATCGCCAGTACCCTACGCACCGGTATTGTGGGGGCGATATATTCTCTAAGGACAGTCCATTACATGGAAGCTTCGGTGACTTCTAAACTGATCTTTGTTTTATTTTGCTTGCCGCAATACGTTTATTGCTTTATCCTTTCTGGATCATGCCCGTATTTATTTTTCTGTTCTTTTAATCGGTTCCTGTTTGCACCTTATAATCAGATAATGATTGGGAAACATACGGTGGATATAATCTTATTCGGTTTTGTTTCTCTGTTAATTCATTTGGATCCGATATTATATTGTTTAATGTATGCACTGGTAATCTTATTTTCAACAAGTAGAACCTGGAATGAGATTATCTTATGGGTATATTCGCATACCTTCAATAGTAGCAATACTTAGTTCAATCCACAGGCAACCTTATCGAAATGGCCCCCTTTTGCTTATCTCCATTCACCATGTAATCACCGAAACAAATCCCAATTGATCCAACCAAACTCTATGATTCGATGGAGATAAAGTTCAAACTTAAGAGAATTCAACAGTTGTAGTGGCATTACCCATCTCTGTTTGGATTTATGCGCGATCCTTCCTTATGTTACCCCCAAACACCTTCACATAAAGATCATGGAACTTATTTCACAAACTTAATGGGATAAAATTACAAACAAATAAGAAGAGGTCATCAACCAGAACGGCAAGTACTCATATCTGATCGAAGCTTTTTCATTTTAATTTGATAGGACCAGTGTCGTCCCTGACATTTCGTGGGCTTTGGGCAAAAGAAAAAAAAATAGGCCTTTATAAAAAAAATTCTACGAACAATGTACCCTTATATAATTCTATTAAATTTTGGGCTTTAGCATTGAGTTTTTCACCCAAAATTAGATTCTATAAAGATCCATTTTGACAAATTGTTTCATCGAAAAATTCGATTCTACAAGGCTCATTTTTTGGTGAGTTGTTCTACTGAAAATTTGATTCTACAAGGCTCCATTAAGAATATACTTTTTTTCTAAATTAAAGGTTGAATACATAAAAATGGGCCCCTAAAGTTGATAGGCCATAGGCGATTGCACTCGGAAACTATCCTCATGGGCGGTCCTAAGAACCCCCAACAAGCACTCATATCCGATCGGATCAATTTCATCTTAATTTGATAGCAAACTTAATGGGATAACATAAAAATAAGAAGAGGTCCCAAACCTGGCTCATGAAAAAAGGGTGTCAACTGGAATAACATAATCACCCGAGATGGCATCAGATATGAAGAGACAAAAAGCTAGTTCGGGATTTTCATTCTTAATCACATGTTTTGGAGACAAATAATTAGCATGTCCAGTTGGCGTAGTTGAATCTTCTCCACTAGCATTTGGAGATCCAAGAGAAGTTGGACAAGAATATGATAAGGGATAACGGAATACTGGACATGCTGGAGAACAGTTGGGGATAATCTCTCTCAATGTTTGCAGGCTTCGGTCATCTTCACTCTGTTCTTATGCACAGTTGCACAGCCAGCACACTGATGTTAAAATCCCATTGTTTTTTTCACTAAAATATGTTTTAGAGTTTGCTTGATGTGGAGCCCCATGCCCTCTTATAAAGTGAATAAACATTGTATAAAGTGGATACACATTTGTAAGTTTACATACTCAAAGTTCTTCACAATCTCACCCGTTTGATTCAAGTAGTTCTAGCTGGAGTGGTTGTCACATTCTCATGTGAAGGAATGTGAAGGTTCCTATTCCCTCTTTTTTTCTGTTTGGCATTCATGATCTCTGTTTAGTTGTAATTGCATAAGATACGTGAAACTACATCTTAGGTTATGGGGGTAAGTATTGCATTGGTTATCCACCTTGAAACAAAAAAGAACATAAAAATAGAGGCGAGCTTTCGCGAAGTAATCACATATTACCTACTGGAGTTTGAATTATTTCAAGAAGATACGCTGATGCGATAGTGGTTTGCAAGTTGAGGAGTGATGAATCTCTATTTGATCACATTTATTCTTTCATTTTGACCTTAAATCCCCAGGTAAATGCATGCAAATAGCAATAGTTTGTACAAATAACATGCATTATTTAACCTATAAATACAGGAATTTAATTCCAAAATAAAAGAATAAAGGAAAAGAAAAAAAGAAGGAAATATCAAAGATATTGACTAGCCCTGAACCCCGAGACCAAGTCAAGATTGACTTGGTCAACTAGAAATAAAGTAGGGGGGGTAAGGCCAATAAATATACAAAAATATATACAAAAACCCTAAGTTTATTAGTTGTACATGGCTCAATATTCATCTATTTTATTTTTCATTTTATACACCCCAATTAATAAAGTGTTCTACATGAAACTTGTACAAAGAATACATAGAAAAACATAAAAAGTAATTCCCAAGAAAAATAAGGCACAATGCAACTGGGACATACAGATAAAAAAGGCACAACTTGAACTTCACGGATCAATATCTTCTCCACATAAACCCAAAATTCACCAAACTCACCTTTATTGTTCTTACTAAATTATATATCTAATGAAGATGATTTCATTAAAAATAGAGTTAAGATGCAAAAGCTGATTTTCGGGGGTCTCATTATACTATATACATGTATATTTTATTCATTTAATTTATCTTTTGTATTTTTACCTTGCTTATATTTTTAAATACTTGTAAATATTATTTGAAATATACTGAAAATATAGACACAAAATAAAAACATTAAAAAAACATTAAAATAAATAATACAATAATATATATGGGTATATTATACCTAGAATGTATATATGAAGGTTATGGAAAGAACCTTAAGCGCATCACGGAAGCGTGAAGATCACATCATATGCGATTAGGAGCGACTAATCACACTAGTTGCTTGCAGCAGCGGAATTTTAAAAAAAAATAAATGATGAAACCACATGATCCCAAAACACTTCTCGGATCTTTTCATCTAAAACACAAAGCAGATATCGCAATACCTCTTGGAGCGTGGTTGCGAAAGAACTCTCTAAACAAAGAGGCCACCCATCTCAAGTTCGACCAGATAGAGGAGATGCTTGCGAGCGCGTTAATGAAATGTGTCCTTCTCGCAATCCAAGATGTTGATCCAAGCAACGGATCTCCTCATTTTGTCATATGAAATCTGAGGTCTTCTTCACATACCGGAATCACCGAGGAAGACGAAGATCTATATGCGGTCAAAGCGGCAGCACGATAGCGTAGCGATGACGGCAATCCTCTCTAGGTCACAAAGTGGACGACCACTTTAGAGAGAGAGATGGGCGTGCATGATAATGACAAAGAGAGAGTGAGTTTGTGAATTCTATGTTGTAAAAGAAGATCTAGGGTTGCCTTTTTTTATAATATTTTGAAGTCCATGGTTCTCAATCTATGGGTAACACAAATTCAAAGTTGAGGTTGATATGTGTTTCTTTTCAATGGACATGATTTTGTTGTAAAAAATACAATAATAATTAATTTAATTTAATTTAATATATTGAATAATCATCAATATAATTAATTCAATCAAATCACAAGACATTAAAGGATTAGGAAAGGAGGCAAGCTCCTTCATAATAAGAGGGGGGCGGCCACCATGATTTAGGACCAGGGTGGTCGTCCACCCTCCCTTTAAGGAAGGAGTGCTCTCTTTTCCTATTCTGTGAGATTATGTATCTCACATTATCCTTTAATTATTTACAACAATTTTTATTATAAATTATTTCACAAAAATAATTCCAAATTAATTTGTGAAATTTCAATCATGACATTGGAAATTTGCGAATCACATTCACAACCCAAAATAAAATGTAAATTACATTTTCAATTAATTGTCTTGTGTGAATACAATTCACATCAACATTTAAATTATAAATGTTATTTACAACTAGCTCTCTCTTATATATTATATATCACATTTATAATATATAGAATTAATATGGATAGTGCTATCCATATTATTCATATCCATGGTAATTAAATCACATTTAATTATCTTGGATTATCATTCTCATGCATCAGAATAATATGAATCTTATTTATGTTATTCATGGTAATTAAATCACGTTTAATTATCCATTTCTCAATGCTCGTGTATACAATACATCAATGGAATTATTCTTGAACTCCTTCAAGAATAATGCGCTTTCTAGGCAGATTCTTGGGGATAAGGACATGGTGATTGTACGTTCCGCGTATAGTGACTTGGATAATAAGATCATATCTCAAATCCAAATCTCGAGGACCTCTCATAGATGTTTGATAAACTCAAAATCGTAAACCTAATCTTCTCATTGTATCTGAATCACATTCAGATCAATGTCTAACATTTGGAGTAAGATTAGATTACTTCTCTACTGAGAGGAGTCACTAAAATCCAAACATGTTTCATCACTCCCTTGAAATGGAAGCGTCATGGTTATACAATTGTTTATGATCACATCACCCTCACATGTACGTCTAGAAGACCTTGAATAAATCTGAAATTTTATATCTCTTTTAGATGGTATCCTTCAGTGTTTTATCATTAAGTTTCTCATTTAATCATTGGGAGTTGGTATTGATTATATACTTTCTAAAGTATATATCATACATAGGTATTGCTCATATACTTTTCAAAAGTATATATCAAACCTACAAATTCAGTCAAGCTTCCAAAGCATGACAACTGTACACGAAATTTGATCACAATATCTCATGAGTGAGCTCATGTCTTCCAGTTCAGTAGTGAACCTGTATGATCCCTTTGAGAGATTGTATTACTCATATGCCCTTGTATGCACACAAGCTCGCTGGTGTATAGACCTTGATTAGATCATCAACCTATCAGTCTGCCAAATGTACATACACAAACATATAGTAACACATCTGTCTCCGGTCAGAGGATATGTGCCTATATCGTGACAGTATACGATATAGGTCTTGGTTATCTCGATCTCGTTAAGTTAACTCTTTGACCTAACTTATCTAACACCTCTGAATCTCTATTCCTATGTAGAGGACATGCATCAAGAGATCAGTTAGATATCAGCCTTTAGAGAAGAATTACCGTCTTCTTCTCAGGTTGCAGATCCTATATTAACAATCACTTGACGGTGCATGATGAGCCCTCAATTTAACTCTTTAGATATCATATGAGCTCCAACCTCTATGATTCAACATTTGAATCAACATTTGTATGATCATTAAGATGGCCATGGTACATAATCCTAACGTACTAAGGGACCTATTATGTGAATTAGTTATTCTTCATTTCAGAGCAGGGAATGATTTGTAATAACATTTATTGCATAATGGCTCGTCGTTGGCTCACATGTCCAACAATCTCCCACTAGCCCAAAGAGCCAATAATGGGCTTATCTTTTAAACCCATACTCCATGTGATAATCATAAGGTATTTAGAAAAATATTTTAGTAAGCTGACTAGTCACTCTATTCCTGAGAGACTATGCCAAGTCTTTTTATGGTACTTGCGTGTCTTATAGTAACAGTGCTCGCATCCAATGTGGATGTTCATCTTGTGCAACACAATACTTAATTTTGTTAAAGCAATTATAGTGTTTTTAACACTACAATTCAATAATCATTATAACCAGTATATAATTTCTACTATCCTTATCAGAATACCCTTATTTTCGGAGACCTCTATCTCATAAGATTAAGATGCAGTCTTAAGTCTAATAAGGTATCTACAATTAAGACCTTTTAGATCATTATCTATAAAAGTCTTAAGTTCTTGAAGATCAAACATTGAGACCACTATCTCAAAAATCTTGTCATTTTTGAAGATATTATTATAACTATCAAGTGTTTTTCTCCATAGTAGGATTAGTAATAGTTTATTACTCCCACTGCATGGCAGACATCTAGCTTTTGTACACATCTAGCATACACAGAGCTTCCCATAGCTAATACACTAGGGCACCCAGCTTTGGCATTCACATCCTTGACTCTTTGAGGTGTTATCCCTTTAGATAGGTCAGTACCATATCTTAAGGGAAGGAAGCCTTTCTTGGGATTTTCAAAGAATGGAACATGTCCAAGGTGTACCACTAATGTGACGGTCCCAATGCCCTCTTCTCTTTACTTCTGAACATCTTCAAAACTAAGATCTAAGAGATATCCTTGAGATCATATCTCAAGAATAGACAGATCAGAAAACACATATTATCATCTTTTATCATTTCAAATGACCATGACTTTATTTACATTTAGCACGATGAACACACTGGCTCTCTCACTAAGTTTCACATGCTTCATCAAGATTCTATCTGAAATCATAACATTTATAATTTCATCAAATTTAATGTCCCAACTACAAGAAGCTTATTTGAGTCCATAGATGGAGTTCCTTGCACACCTTGCCTTCCTCAACTATGAAGCCCTGGAGTTACTTCATGTAAATATCCTCGGTGAGGATTTCATAGAGGAATGCAATCTTGGCTTCCATCTTGTAGATGTCATAGTCAAGTTGTGTAGTTATAGTTAGCAATATTCTGATGGTTTTAAGTATGGTGACTGAAAGAGCAAGTCTCATCGTAAGCGATGTCTTCTCTTTGTATGTATCTTATGGATACGAGCCGTGCTTTGAAGGTCTCTGCAATCTCATCTGAGTCCGTCTTTCTCTTGAAGATCCATTTACACCTAATGGGTCTTACCCTTAAAGGTGGATCCTCGAGGGTCCATATACAACACTTGTATATGAAGTCTACTTCGAATTTTATTGTTAACGTCCATCTCTCCATGTCATGATGTTCAGAAGCTTCATCATATGAAGTTAGATCATTGTTAGACTTAACTGACACATGGAATCCATATCCTTTAGGTGGTCTTACCACCCTCAAACTAATTTGAAGAGGTATGAGTGTTTCATCTTTAGTTGTCTTTTTAGTTTCCGAGTTCAGGAGCCTCATTATCTTCTCAAGATTCAATGAGTTCCTTTACTTCATTTTCATCTTGATTCTCAAGAAAATCATCCTCTTAGAATCATATTCTTAGAGATGAAATCTTTTAAGAATCTCAAGGTCATAAAGTAGGTGTCCAATACCATCCTTTATATTCCTAATGAAGAAGTGCTCTTTGATGCTAGATTCCAGCTTTCTTGTATCCATGACATGGTTATGGACCAAGCAACTCCTAAATCCTCCAGTGTCCAACATTGGGCTAGATTTGAAACCATAGATATGAGTGTTTTCGGGTTTAGATTTGCATGGAATCTTATTAAGGACGTATGGTGTAGTCTCTACTACATATATACCTAGAAACTAAGAGGGAATTACGCTAATATTCATCATTGATCAAATCATGTCACACATGATCCAATTGCATCTTCCTACAAATATATTGAGTTTAGATGTATTAGGAGGTGAGATAAGAATGACAATCCTTTCTCCATAAGGTATTCCTTGAATTCGTCTAACATGTACTTGCTACCTTAGTTAGATCAAATTCATTTCATCTTCCTTCTAACTTTGGTTCTCAACCAAAATTGTGAAATCTTTGAACATTTCAAAGATTTCTAAGGTGAATGGAAGAAATCTCATATCATAAATAATCAACAATTGATATCACATATCATCAATGTTTATTATGATATGGATGATCCACAGACATCAATATGTATGAGATCTTGAGTACCTATGCATCTTACATCATTCACAGAGAAGGGTGTATCAGACTTTTTACTTTGAATCTCTATTCATAAGTATGTAAGTTTTGAAATTTCAGACAATCTAAAGTTTCATCTCTTACCGGTATATTGATCTCATCGATAGGCATATGTCCAAGGCCAGATGATATATCATTGTTAAGTGATCTTCATCCTCTTATTGATCTTTTAAGGATTAATTTTTCAGTATTAGAAATGTTAATGAACCATCCATTAATTTTATAATTAAATAGAGTCCTAGAGATGCTAGTTTACTATCTGAAATATATCCATCATAACTCTTTATGATAGGTCTATTACAGAATACATGTTTATTTCCAACATTTAGAAATAAATAATGAATGTATTCTAATATCTAGGTCATAGCAACATTCTCTAAGACTGATGGCTCTCTCACTGAAAATATGTAGTTTATATATCCAATGGAGATTGTTGCAACAATTGCATCAACATCCATGTGGATGACTATTAAACCTTAAGATCAAATTTTTTAGTCTTCTAAACCATATGCAACCAATTGCAAGTGTTATTAGAAGAATGAGATACAATTATTAGATTTTGATCTTATCTAATAAGCAAGTCAAGTCATTCTCTAAGGATCTTAGATAGACAAGATAGTCATACCATCAATACATCAGCTTGTTGTAATATTGGCATTCTTCCAACTCTTTGGATGTCATATGTATGGAAGTCACAGAAGTACAATCAACTCTTTGACTTTCCTTCTTACATGGGTCAGATCCATGCTTCCACTCCGCTTCCTTCATCTATAAACAACCATTTCTTAAGATAAAGGATCTCTTATGTTGAACTCAAAGTATTTCAATATAAGAGTATTTCAACATTTATATATGCTTCACTTAATGCATACAATATGAATATATAAAGCTCCATGAATGACTTGAGTATAGGCAGTAGAATGATGACACTCATTGTATCTACATCCATCTAGACTCTCAAAAACTTTGGTTCAGGCAGGTACTCAAATATTTTGAGTACATCTTCTCTTATCAAGCCACCATTCTGCATAACGCAATGAACCATGTCATTCATGACTAAATGTCGAGAGCACACATGTATGCCAAAACATCTTCTTTGGTTTTATAAGGATTTGTTATAATTACGATCATCATCGACATGATACTTCCAAAGCACATTCGATGAGAGATCAAGAATATAGAGACATACAAACTCAAGGTTATTGTCTTATTATCTATGTAATTATCATTCCTCATTATTATGAGGAAACTTGTACAATGCAACCACAAACATTATGTATCCAACTGCAAGTACAATATCTTGATCATGGATCCAATCCATGATGCTTTACTCATTATTATTCAGTATAATTTTGAATGGGTTTAATGTAGGAAATAAGAGAATTTGCATAAATACATATTTTACTTTGATTAAGGACTTTATATCAAAGTTATCTTGCCTTGTCAACTCTAAAAGTTCATTCCCTTATTCACTTTCAAAGTAAGAGGCATGCTTACCATTATATCTCAAGCAAGATCTGGGATCTCCTTTCTTACCTTTGTCACATCTCAATAATGTGAGAAAATGTAACTCGGATAAAAGAAGTGGAAACTCATTCCGTCTTGCAAGTCCAACTTGCATTTCCCAATTCAGTCTTTAACACCCTGACCCACCACCCCTAAGGCGATGTTGACACGTCATTAATTGAACCAACCGTCAATAGGATTAGAACCCGCTATGCACATTCCAATATCGCCCCAATAATATGAGAAATCGACGTTGGGGTCACTAAGCATATGACCTTACTCTTTCAAGAACCAAAGAGCTCAATCCATGTGCACTTGTACACAAGAGCTACCACTTCAGACATGCATCTCCTACATACAATCCATGGCGACGAAACCCTTTACCTTGACGAGAGACCATGGATGTCACTTATGTGATACTCCATATCATGTTCAAATTTTAATTAACTATTATGAATCATATTAACATAATTAATTCTTCCAAGGGAATTACAACTCTATTCATAATAGAGTGCTTATTTTAATTTGATCTAATTAATTTAATCATATTAAATCAATGATCATCCAATCAATCAACCAACAAACAATTAGGGTTTGCTTGATATTATAATATAGTATACACACTCACAAGTACGTATTATTTTGTATTTTAATAATTAGAGTACAACTTGACTTACTCATATTATTATTTCCTCAAAACTGGATCCGGCCAGTACACTCGAGTAATGCTAGGAGGGAGCATTTCCTTGACATGCAAGGTGCTGATTAGTAAACCAATCCGGCATACCCAAACTAGACACCTTCACCATTCTGATTGAGAACAACACAAAATAATGCCAATGTACTTGTGATTTTATCGATCAACTTTGACGACCGACGTTATACTATATATAGTAACCACTTAGATATATAGGGACCTTAAAAATAATTTAAAGGATCATAAATTTCTAGTCATATCAAGCGAACATGTTCTTGATATTGCATGTAAAAATTATCCTACAACTATTGTAGGATAAACTAAAACTTACATTCAATGGCCAATGATGTATAATCAATTATTTTTATAATTATTAAGTATCATAATTAATAAAGATAAATCCATAATTTCCATGATTTCCATTGAATAATAAACACATTAAGTAAAAAGATTTGATGATCCAATCATTATCCGACCCATAGCCACTAAATATGGAATATCTAAAGCAAACAGAGTCAGAATCGCATGAAATAAATCCGAGTGATTTGCTAATTGGTTCTCTACTTGATTCATGTTTATTTCATATTTCATGATGAAAAAACAGCGAGCAAAGATAATTTTCTTACGGATCCATGAATACATGCAAAGATAATTTCGTGGCGAGAACCCTTCGAACCCTATTCATGCACTTTTGGTACCAGTAATAGATTACTATTTTTGAGACATATTTAGACATTCTAAATACATTTTAATAATAAAAAAATACGTCCAAATAGTGCACAAACATTAGGTTGTTATTTTAGCGAAAAACAAATTCAAAATCTTACATCCAATGCAAAAATAAAGAGTCTTGTACAATTGAAACATAAACCTTGTTCACCTAGGATTTTGGATCTCATCTAGGACATTGACTAAGACTTTGATACCACTTGAAGGTTATACAAAGAACCTTAAGAGCATCATGGAAGCATGAAGATCGCATAATATGCGATTGGGAGCGACTAGTTGTATTAGTAGCTCGTAGTAGCGGAATTAGAAAATTTTAAATGGTGAAGTTACATGATCCAAGAATACTTCTCGAATCATTTCATCTAAACCACAAAGTAGATATCGGATTATCTCTTCGAGTGTGGTTGTGATCGAAGCCTCTAAACAAAGAGAACACATGTCTCAAGTCCAACCCGATAGAGGAGATGCTTGCAAGAGCATTGATGAAATGCGTACTTCTCGCAATCCAAGATATTGATCCAAGTGACGGATCTCCTAATGTACTCATACAAAATCCAAGGTCTTCTTCAAGTACCGGAAGCACCGAGGAAGATGAAGATCCACGAGTGGTCGAAGCGGCAGCACGATGGTAATCCTCTCTAAGTCACAAAGTGGATGGGCACTTTAGAGAGAGAGGGGCGTGTATGATGAAGAGAAAGAGAGAGAACTTGTGAATTGTATGTTGTAAAAGAATAGCTAGGGTTGCCTCTTCTTTTATAATATTTTGAGAGTCCACGTATTTCAATTCATGGACAACACAAATCCAATGGTTGAGATTGATTTGAGTTTCTTTCAATGGTCATGATTTTGTTGTTAAAAATACATCAAAATTAATTAAATTAAATATATTGAATAATCATCAATATAATTAATTCAATCAAGAGGTATTAAAGGATTAGGAAAGGAGGCAAGCTCCTTTCTAATAAGATGGGGGACGACCACCATGATTTAGGACTAGGGTGGTCGTCCACCCTCTCTTCGAGGAAAGAGTGCTCTCTTTTCCTATTTTGTAAGATTATGTATCTCATATTATACTTTAATTATTCATAACAACTTTTATTGTAAATTATTTCACAAAAATAATTCTAAATTAATTTGTGAAATTTCAATCATGTCATTAGAAATTTGTGAATCACGTTCACAATCCAAAATAAAATATAAATTACATTTTCAATTAATTGTCCAATGTGAATCCAATTCACATCAACATTGAAATTGTAAATGTTATTTACAACTAGCTCTCTCTTATATATTATAAATCACATTTATTATATCTAGATGTTATGTGGATAGTGCTATCCATAGTATTCATATCCATGATAATTAAATCACATTTAATTATCTTGGATCATCATTCTCATGTATCAAAATAATATGAATCATATTCACATTATTCATAATAATTAAATAATATTTAATTATCCATTTCTCAATGCTCAGATATACAATACATCTATGGAATTATTATTAAACTCCTTCAAGAATAATATGCTTTCTCCGCGGATACTTGGAGATAAAAACATGGTGATTGTAAGTTCCACATTTAGTGACTTGGATATTGAAATCATATCTCAAATCCAGGCCTTGGGGACCTCTCATAGATGTTTTACAAAATCAAAGTTGTAAATCTATTCTTCTCATTGCTTCTGAATCACATTCAAATCAATGTCCAACATTTATACTAAGATTAGATTACTTCTCTACTGAAAGGTGTCACTAAAATCCGGACATGTTTCTCACTCCCTTGGAATGGAAGTGTCATGGTTATACAATTATTTATGATCACATCACCATCATGTATTCCTAATACCTGTACATCCTGCATACTAGAAAACCTAGAGTAAACCCGAAGTATTATATCTCTTGTAGATAGTCTCCTTCAGAGTTTTATTATTAAGTTTCTCATTTGATTACTTTCCAAAAGCATGTAACAAACATACAAATTCAGTCAAGCTTTCAAAGCAAGACGACCGAGCATGGAATTTGATCCCAATATCTCATGAGTGAGCTCATGTCTTTCGGTTTAGTAATAGACATGTATGATCCCTTTGAGAGATCGTATTACTCATATGCCCTTGTATGCACATCAGCTTGCCGATGTATAGATCTTGATTAGATCATCAACCTTCCGGTTTTCCAAATGTACATACTCAAACATATAGTAACATATATGTCTCTGGTCATAGGATGCGTGCATATATCATGATCGTAAACGATATAGGTCTTGGTTATCTCGATATCGTTAAATCAACTCTTTGACCTAACTTATCTAACACCTCCAAATCTTTATTCCTATGCAGAGGACTTGCATCAAGAGATCGGTTAGATATCAGCCTTTAGAGAAGAATTGTCATCTTCTTCTTATGCTGGAGATCCTCTCTTAACAATCACTTGATGGTTCTTGATGATTCCTTGATCTAACTCTTTAGATATCATACAAGCACTAGCCTCTATGATTCAATATTTGAATCAACAATTGTATGATCATTGGCCACGGTACATGACCCTAATTGTACTAGGGGACCTATTATGCAAACTAATTATTCTTCATTTCAGATCAAGGAATGATTTGCAATAATATTTATTGCATAATGGCCCGTGGTGTGCTCGCATGTCCAATAATATCCATATATTTAATTAAGTATACAAATAAAATAAAAAAAATTAACTAAAAATATAAAAAATAAGTATTTAAATATATTATAAATATTTAAAATATGTAAATATGATAATAAATATAAAACATAAAATAAAAATTAAATAGGTCAAATATAAGTATGCATACATATGTATATCATTGTAAAAAATAACATCTAACAATTAAGGTTGTAAAAATCAATAAAATCACCTAAAATAGTACAAAAATAATAAATATTTCTTATGTTTTAACTTTTAATTAATAAAATCATTTATTTTTTAACCAAACTAATAAGGGAATTATTTCATGTTTTGTCTCGTAGTGTGGACGTGGCCCAATCAGTACACTCCCTTGGTTGACTCGTCGGTCAACTATCCTTGCTAGCCCTAGGCATGTGTCAAAATACCGACCCTGTCTCTTCTCCATTTTACGTTACTCGATGTAATCGTCTTTTGGGCAACCTATCTTCATAAAAAAAATTGTCATTGCATCCCTCTACCATGCCATATTATTTGGATCATTGTTCGATCATCGAGCTCGATGCTAACCATAGCCAAACATCCCTGGTATATAACCTCACATCCTCCTCCATTTTTGGTGGTTCCCCTTTTGATCTTCATCATATCCCTTGGTTTTGCCTTAAGGAGTTTGCCCTTAGTGATAGTAGCTGGCGCTCGGCATTCCACAACAAGAAGGAGGTCGATCGTTGGTGGTTCCACCCATCGCCGGAGCTCCGCTCTTGGCGGTTCTGCTCATGGTTTCACCATTGGGTACGAGTTGATTTTTCCGCTTTTTAAGTAGATTCTAATTCCTAATTTTATTTCTGCATTTCATTACATCCATTCACTATTGTTTTTAGCTTAGAATTATTAGGGTTAAGTTCACCAGACTCTAGTGCTCCGACCTTGATTCCTTGTCAAACCAACATGTTCCGACTCATATGCACCACCTCCTACTTCCCCCTTCGTTTCTACATCTTCAGACCATCTCATCTCCCTTTGATCAGTCCTAGATCAAGAGATCAAGTCTCCTTCCTTCGCCAGCCATCACAGACGTCTGCTACACTCCATTATCACCCATTTCCATCAAAATAAAACCTAAGACCACTCCATTTTTTGTCCTTGAGCTATCAGTGCAGGTCTTATGAGTTGAGAGGCCCGTTTGGGGTCAATTTTGATCAGCATAAAAGTATTTCAAACGTCGAGCTTCCCCGAGAATCCAGGTCCCATCGATAGGACCTGGACCTTTTTTAGCATGCCATTAGTTGCGAAGGAGCATCAGCTCCATTATGAGTCAGCTAGGAGCACTCCAAGTGCCTAGAGCGGAGAGCTACGCCCGATCAAAGTAAACAAGGAGCCGAGTTCCTCCCTGTTGATGAATCCCATATTAATCTACTATATTTATTTATATTATCTCTCTAGATCAAGAAATACAATAAAAATCTCTAACAACTAATACTAATTGATTAACTTTATATTGTAACTAATCATCCCTAATTATTGTATATTAATTTTTCTATTATTATGCTTATATTTTATGTGTTTATTTATTATTAAAATCCAATAAAAATTAGATTAATATTGTGCATAATTATTTTAACATAATTCATTAAATAAAATTCCAAAAAATAAGAAAACAGATAAAATTAAATAATTTATAACTTTAAATTACTTGCAAAAATATTTACTGCATATAATGATTTTATTTCTCTTTGAATTCTCATGAAAGTTGTAGATCTCATCAAGATCTACAACTCTCATGTTGACAACTTTTTCAGATTAATTTTCTTTTTATTTCTTTTGCATTTTATTCTATTTAATCGATTTCTTAAATTTCTTATTGGGCTACGCGGTTGATGAATCTCCATTTCATCACATTTATTCTATTATTTTGACCTTAAAAATCCTAGCAAATGTATGTAAATACCCTTAATTTAGGCATTTTATCATCCATACATTGTTGTGTAAATAGTCTATAAAATATGTTTTTTAATGCCAAAATTATAGAATAAAGAAAATAAAATAAAAAGAATAAAATATTGAAAACATTTTATGATCCGAAACCCCAAGAATTAGGCATCTCGATGATTAGGTCGAAAGGAATAAAGTAGGGGGAGATAAGGTCCAAAATACAATAAAAATTCCCTTTTATTTCATTCATTTTCCTTCAATTTTGGGACCTCTTTTTAGTTCCACTTTTTATACTGCAAATACATAAATTTTGTACATGAAAGTTGTAGATAATTAAATATAGAAAAATACAAAATTGATTTAACACAAAAATAATATATAGATAAAAAGTTATGATATGAATAAGTTCCAAAAATCCCAACTTCCCATACCCATATCTCTCAAATAAAAACTCAAAATATATCAAAATCACATTTAATTGTATATAACTTTTAATAAGCTATTTAATGAAGATAGTTTCATATTTTTGGACTTACGGTTTGAAAGTTAGATTTTGGACCCCTATTGTATACTCTACCCGATTAAAATATTCATTTTATTCATTATTTTTATAATTTTTTAATTTTGTAAATATTATTTATAATATATGTGCATATTAAAACTGGAATAAAAACATTAACAAATCATTAAAATCAAATACTTGTATAAAATACATAGGTATAATACCTATAAGTATACCTATAGAATAAATACATCTATTTATTTAATTGTATATATTATATCTTAAAAATAAAATAAAAATATATTTAAGTGTATAAAATTAATTATAAATTTATAAAATAATAAATTAAATTAATAAAATCAAAATTATAAAATAAAAATAGAAGACTAAAATACATAGATAAATATACCTATATATAGCCCTCAAAAAGGAACTTATAATTCCAAACCTCTAAAAAATAAATAAAAATCATAACAATTTTTTTCATAAAATAATAAATATTTTTATTTTATAACCTAAAACTAATAAAATCGTTTATTATTTTAATTAGAATTCACAAATCTTTTTGCCAGGGATTTTTCTGGTTGGTCCACGTGGACCAACCAGATCCGTCCGTTGGTTGACCTCGGTCAACTCTCTAACCAAGGTTTGTTCCTGCCTGACACCTCATTTTTATCGATCTTCTCGATTTTTCCGAGGCTTCATCTTTCACCATTTCGCGATGCGCCCTTCTTGACTTTTTCTCCCATTGATCGATGATACACGCCCTAGTGTTTTCTTGGGTTGAGCATCGCTGATTCGCTCGGTCTTCATCGATTCATGGAGCCGCTTGTCAACGTGTATAAAAATACCTCCGACTTTCTCTCTCTCTCTCTTTTGTAACTCTTCCACCTTAAAACCCTAAACCTAGGTACTCAGGGACCCTCCCGGTGACAGTAGGAATCGATCCCGACCTTCGGGGGCCGCCATAGGTGTCGAATCGAGTTGATCCAGCTCATCGGAGCTACATCGCCGGAGCTTGCGCTCGACGTACCCTAGTGAGCTTTCCTTCCCCTTTTCATGCTCTTTTTATTTCTTAGTTTACCAATAATCATAATCCGCAATTTGTTCCATCTGATTTCATCCCATATCACAGGAATCTCAAGAACTTCATCCGACGGAGCTTCTTGCTCCGCCAGCTGGTTCTCATCATCCCCGGTACCCTCTGCCTCGCCAAACACCCTCACCTCCTCCCTTCCCACGTTCTCGCCACCTGATGCACTCTCTCTCCCCGTGTTCTAGCACAGAACACGAGTCATCCTCCTCATCCTCCACCGCTCGCCAGAGGGGCTCCCGCATGCACCACCATATGTTCCCCCATCATCCAAAAGGCCCCGAACCTTCCCTTTGTTTGCTTGAACTTTACTTGTTGGGTATTGGAGCCAAAGGACCCCCAAGGGGTTGGTTTTTGAAGAAACTTGAGGTTCCTGGAGCCTCTATCTTCCTCAACTCCGCCTGACATCACCGGAGCTCCAGGACCTCGATTGGAGCCACCAGCTGACACGGGAGGCTTGGACGTCATTGTGCGCCTCCCGCAGGCTGCTCAGGTGGCTGGAGCATAGCAACACTGTTGATCAAATCTCGACCATTGCCATGTTCTTCCATGTTCTTATAGGGGAGTTTAGGACCGTTGGATCGGGTTTCGATCCCAGATCCTCCAGCCTCTAATCGATTAGGCTCTCCCCGATCGTCCTTCCACATTTGAATCTGGGTTGTTGGGAGCGAACATGTATCGGGCGTTAAGAAGACGACACGTAGCAAGTGATCCATCGGCAGTCGTCTGATCTGTCGAGAGTGGGGTATTTTACACCCTTACCCTTCTCAATTTTTGTATTTTTTATATAGAACTTAATCTTTCAATTGCAGTATTAGTTATTTTGTAATTTTTATAAAAAGATCCTCAAACTTCTTGCAATTGCAAACTAGTCCAAGCCATGTCACCTCACGTGACGCATCACGTGAGGCGATGATTTAGCGACTGGACCCCTAGGCTTTTGGGTATTGTTATTTCATCCAGAATTTTTTTTATAATGTTATATTTTTTGGTAATATTGCAAGTAAGTCCTTGTATTTCTGGAGAATTGCATTTTTGCCCCTGCTAGCGGCTCACGTGTGCCATCACGTGAGTTTTGGCATTTTTATAGAGAAGTCCTCGTGGGTTGTTGATTTTTTTATTGGTCCTATAACTTGGCATTCTAGTTATAATATTTTTGTTGAAATTACACTGTGGCCTCTTGAACTTTTGATATTTACAGTTATGCCCTTGCGAATAGTGTAGTTTCTCTTTTTTGTCTCTATTTATTTCCATTCATCTACAAAATTCAAAAAATTCCCAAAAAAATAGCATTGTGTTCCTGTTGCGTTGATCTTTCAATGCGTAAATTTTTATTTTCCATTCTGAAGCTTTTTATTATTTATAAAAAAAATCAAAAACATGCCTTTTTCCCCTGTTTGCAAAAGAAAATACATAAAAATTATAAAAACCTCTTGAAAAAATCTCAAAAAATATATTTCCTGTATTTCTTTATGTTTGATCTTCGGCCCAAAAATCACTAAAAATATAAGACACTTAAAAAATAGAAAGATTCTAAAAACCTTTATAAAAATTTATAAAATCCATTAAAATTCCAAAAGTACATCTTCTGGTTCTGAATTTTTCTTTACTTTATTATCTTTATTTTAAAATTAATTTGGAGAATTTTTTATTCTGATTGGTATTTTATATCTTCATTTTAATTTTGGTCATTAAATTATTACCTGTTTTTGGGTAATTTTTACTTTTAAAATATATAAAAATTAGCAAAAATTCTTAGAAAATCACAAAGACAGTAAAAAATTATTAAAAATACAAAAATATTTTATTTTCATATTTCTGATTATTTTTGTTAATTTTTATTGCAACCCTAGCTTGTAGTATATATACATATCTTAGATAGCTTATTATACATATTAAAAAAAGAAAAAAAATAAAAAATAAAAAATATATAATATAAAAAGAAAATAGAAAATCAGAAAATTAAAAATCAAAATAAAAATATAAAATAATTAAAATAAAATAATTAAAAAAATCCACAAAAACTGCAACTTGGCTAAGTGTTTGAGAGATAATTGGTACTTGGATTTCTTTCTTCCCTGCTCTATTCCTTTGCTTCATGCGTTCGACCCGTACTTGCTTGCCATTATACACTCTTAGTAGGGTATACTAAATTTTAACTCTTGGTCTTAATTGCTTAATTACTTGTGTGGGTTAATTGTTGAACGACAAGAAGATTCGAGTAGTCGCCTACGACAGTGAGCCTGAATTTCAGGCCATTACTTAGCGACTCCCATCTTTTCATTTTTCAGTAAAAACTTTAAAATTAAGTGTTTTTACTCATTAAAAATACTTCAACAAATTCATCGTTGTACAAATGACTTCTTCTAACTTTTTTACCAACATGAAATTTGTAGATATTAATGAGATCTACAACTTTCATGTTTTAACTTTTTCCTAATTCGGCCTCCTATTATTTCTTTTTTATTTATCTTTATTTTTATTATTTTCTATTTTTCAATTGGGCCACGTGGCGCCCTCTGGGCCGCCCACGTGGCCCTGTCCTCTTCTCTCCACACGGCCTTCTCTTCTCCGTTGGATCATCTCTTCCCCACCTTCGTCTCCATCTCTCTTCTCAATCTCAACCATCTGATCTTCTCCCTTTGCTAGATCAGGAGCCTTCATTTGCGCATATTTTAAGCCGTCTGATTGGCTTCATCAGACGATCTTCACCCCCATCCACGCCGCGCTTCATTTTCAGCCCTCAGATCTTCCCCCTTCTCCATCTCAGTCGTCTGCACCCGTACTCGTCTCCACCCTCAGATCTCTTCTGATAAACCTCATCTCGACCGTATGTCCCCTCTCCACTCTCAGCTCTTAGATTATATCGCTTGATCTGATCTGAGCAGCCCACCAATACCTTCATCTGGGTCATTGGATCACAAGATCCAATGGTTCCCGTCCATCTTCCTCCTCCCACGCACCACACCCCCTAGTGTTACACTTCGCGACAGCTCCTCCCCCTTTCAATTTTAACTCCGCCATCACTATACCTCTCCGCTCCCTAACGGCCATGACACGTAGCCCTATCTTCCTCCATCCTCGCGTAAACCCCAGCACCCTCCTCATAACTCAACGCATCCAGCATCAACCTCTCAAAACCGTCGTCCACCTTCATAACTCCCGACCACCCTCATCGTATAAATCGATATGCTCCACCACTGTCGCCCCCATCCACCAATTCACGGGCTGAGGCCCAGCCCTCCTCGCTCCTCCAGTGATAGTGGAGGTCCGATTTGGCACGGCGATGATGACCTTACGCCCAGGTGTCAAGCCATGGTCTCCGACCATGTTGTGGAGCCTCTGGCCCGCTAAGCACCCCGTCGTGGTTGTGCGGGTTGTGCAATGACCTGAGCTTCAGGCAAGCTCAGCCCAAGCCTTGCTTCACCTTCTTCTTCCTCGTTCGATCTCCAGGTATCACTCTATCTCTCATTTTCTTTGATTTCCTTGAATTAATCCCATGCACACAATGCCTTTCACCCTCGCCCGGCCATCCACTTAGCTCCGCCACATAACCACCATCCACGCCAGCCACTCCGCTCACCCTTCCCCCTTCTCCAAACCTCCTCCGTGTCCTTCCCCTACTTCTTCCCCTCGCTAGAGATGAAGGCCAGATCCCCACTCATCCGCCTTCGTTGGACCTCCATCTCACCCACTTCACTCACCCGCACTTCACACAACGCTTCGGCTATATGACTAACAAATACATGTACCTTCAATGGCCGAAGAATTACATCCATCGTCGATCTCGAGCTCCTCCTCCGGTGACTCTTCATCGGCAGCCATCTCCAGCTACCCTCGCAGCTTCGCCTCCGGTCAGCCACCTTCGCCAGGTGGCCACGATGCTTCGGCAACCTTCTATGGACTCATAGGAGCACGACGGAGCTCTGGTAGCCTCACCGGAGCTCCAACTACGCCGTCTCTCCTTCGGCGACGATGAAGCGTAGGTGTCATTGGATGGTGCCTCTGTAGCGGCCATCCAACGACCCTGATGGAGCCAAGTAGCAGCCACCGACCCTGCAGCCATGGAGACTCGAGCCAAGAGCTGAAGCGTCAGGAGCAGCCACATGGCCCGAGCTTTAGCCACCTTCCATGCCTAGCTCCCTACGCGAGGGATTGGGTTAATTACACTGAAGCCCTCAGAACTTTCAAATATTGCAACCAGGTCCTCAAGCACGTGCCTTACGTGTGCACCTGGGGTAAATTTTAAGGAAGGTCCTCTGACTTTACATAACTGCAAAAAGCCCCCCACGCTTCATGGAATAGAAGGGCCCTATCGATTTTGCTAAATTGTAAATAGGTCCCTCCGGGGGCATATTTATAATATTTACCATTTTATTTTCATGTATTTTATTACAATTATGTCCCTCGCACTATTTATTTCTTATATTGATGATATTAAGTCCAAAGTGAGTGATTTTAGTTTCATTTTAATGCTTATTTTACCCTCTATCTAATGGCATTGATAATTTGATATTTTAACACTCTATTAAATGGGCTAATTTTTGGGGATCTATAGTGTCTACTGCTCGTTGATTTAAATGCCATTCATTATCTTTAATGTTCAATTCAATTTTGAAATCGATCTATATTTTCTTGCTCAATGATTTGATTGATTAGCATCATATTTGTATATCATTTCTTCGTTAGCATATCATTGCATACTTTATTTGTTGCATCTCATTTAATTGCACTTTAAAATCAAACAAAAACTGCATGCGTCATTCTACTGTTATCTTACATTATTTTATCTGCATATTTTATCTGGATATCATTTTGCATGAAGACCTAGGTTTAGAAAATACTCACTCATTACTTAATCAATATTTTTTGATAAATGGACGAAGAGGCTCGTGAACATGTGTTCGACCTTGGTATACTTGCCAAGTAAATTAACTTCCACATATTCGAATGTGTAGTTTTTGTTGAACCATTTTCACCACATGTACTACGATAAAAGACTATTATTGATGTGGTGAAAATACGACTCATCAAATGGCGTCGTTGCCGAGGACATGGCTCATCTTTATTTATTTATCAAATTTCATTGTATTATTTTTATGTGAATATTTTCAAAAATTTTAGGTCTTTTCTTCGTGTTGATTTTGCATCATTTCATGATAATTTTCTTGATATTTTTTCTGACATATTCTTTTGTGGCAGGGCCCATTGAGATTGAAGACGTTGAGACCCATGAAGGCGTGGAGTTGGGAGATCCCATTGCGAGGAGCCACAAAAGAAAAACAAGAAGGATTCAAGGAAATATAGTCAACATTCTTTCATGCATTTTGTTGTTAAAAAATGTATGTTATGCATTGTTAGCGGTCCTCGTTCGAGGGCTCACGTGTGTAAAAGAAAAAAAAAGAAAAAAGAGAGTAGATTACTCGATGTTCTACCCCTCCCCCCTCCCTCACACACACATGCACACATCCATATATGTATATTCACTCCCCCTCCCCCACCCCCAGACACCATCTATGTATATTCACACAATGCATACACCCTCCCCTCCTATATCTTCATCTTCATCTGTTGAAAATTCACCACCTCCCCCCTACCCATCTCCATGATATTCATCTACGTATATACACCCCCTAACCCTGACCAATCAGAGGCCCCCAACCCAAAAATTCTGCATCTGATACTTAGGCTATTTTCAGCCTGAGTATAGGGGGACTCGAATCAATCAACCTTCCCTCCATATGTCTTCTTATACTTAGGTCATTTTTTACCTAGGTATAGGGGGACCTTCTGAGTCAGTTCTGCTATATCACCTTGTATTTAATCGGATCTATGACTTCATATCACTTGTGCAATGAGGACATATCAAAAGTTAAGTATAGGGAGGTATACCATATATTATTTTATATATACTTTAGACATAGCTCGTATGTTAAACGTTTTGAAATTTTCTGGATTAAGGTTAAGTTTACTTGTGAACTGATTTTTGAAATTTTATGTAAAAATCTTTTAATAAAAAAATTGAGGGATTAACTTTTTGTAAATAAAATTATCCTCTTTCAAAATTTCCCATAAAAATCTGAAAAATTAAAATTTTCTTTGGTAGAGACTCGGACTACTAGGCTTAAAAATGAGTAGCTACTCTTCAGTGAGGGAACTTCGATCTCCCTTAGTAGAGTGGGTGGTTTAGAGGACACTATGGCTCCGTCCTCAAGTAACATAGGTAGCCGTCTAACGGTCTGTGCTTACACCCATACTGGCTGGAAGTAGATGTAACTATTCATATGAGCTTGGGCCAGTCATCATCTCTCTGAAGAATTAAAAAAATGAAAAACTAAAATTCATAAAAATTTGCAAAGATAAAAATCACAAAATTCACTAACCAAGGAGTTGGTGTATTCCTGACATATTCACTATCACTCAAGGCTTAAGGATTTGAGGACACTTTTCAGAGATCTTGAGAGTCTGAGTTAGCCAGCCTTAGTCATTAGGGTTTTGAACTTAATAATCCACACTTCCCTAGTTTGAAAGATTTGGTCGCTATATTACACTCTCCATCGCTACCTTCTAAAGAATATGATCAGCACATCACTTTCACAACTGCATGATTTGATGAGATGAGTTGAGGCACTAGGAATGGTGATTTGAGTCTAGACCCGATATAGTGATGCTCGAGGATGGGATAATGTTAATGAAGGCTTCAAGAAACCAAAGTGTCATCAAACCCTAACCAGTATGTGAACAAGTTTGCATGATATCGTTTGATATCTACCTATGTGCGAGGGTGTAATGAAACCTAATTAAATTGTTGATCAGTGTACGCCAACTTTTGGTAAAAGCAGTGGAGCTAGCCAAACAAATGAAATGATAATTGGAGAAGTTCTCTCATACAAAGAAATGCTCAATCATTACAATTACGAATTCAAAAGGGCTTCCACCAAACCCAACCATTTCAAAGTGTCCACTTGGACCAAACGCTATTAGGACCAAGGAGTCGGGCTAGCACCAAAAAAGGCTCTGCATCGTATAGTGATACAAGTATGGGTGTCGAAGGTATCTTAGATACTCAAAAGAGATACACCCAGTGTACTCCCAGGAAAACAAGTGCAGACGACTCCAAATTCTCTCGACGACCACATTGATCAACAACAAAAAATATACATGTGTTGAGTAATAAGGCGCTCGAGTGGCCCTTTGTTCCAATGCGAGGGAGAGAAAAATATACACAATCCTTGCCCTCCATCATCTAGCCGTCCATCTACACTTTCAAGTCTAACGAACTAATGAGACAGTTGACTAAAGCAAGAACCGACTTATTCCCTAGTGTTGAGGATTAGGTCTATAGGAGAGTCTCTTGGACTGGAACCTTGGGTGATACTCGACTCGACTCTCATGATTGCAGTACACTAATTTTCATATCCTTATATTTTATGTACAAACAGAGAGTCTGATAATTAAAGAATTTAGATTTCTTTTGACTAGAGTATGGTTGAGCCAAGAATTCTAGGATCACTCAAATTGAGGGTCTTCGACGAATAGAGCCTTGAAAATTTTACATGCACTGTCAGGAATTAATCCGACTCCTTCATTCTTTAGATGCTCGAGGACGAGCATAGTTTAAGTATAGGGGTACGATGAATCTCAGTTACATCATCGTAAAATCCATTTATTATTCTCGTAGCTTAAACAATTCAATAAAAACCACAATTAAATCACTAATATTAACTATTCTTATTTTGTAAATAATCTGTGTATAATTAACCTATATTATTGTATTTTAATTACCAACCTTTTTTCTTATTTTCTTTATTATTAAAAATCTCTAAAAATTAGATTTATTATTTTTTTATGATTATCTTGGTTTTTTAAAGAAATTAAAAATAAAAAATATCAAAACCTTTAAAATTAAATGTTTTACTCATTAAAAATCCTCCTAAAAATTCATCTTTGTACAAATGACTTCTTTTGACTTTTGACCAACATGAAACTTGTAGATCTCAATGAGATCTACAACTTTCATGTTTTAACTTTTTCCTGATTCATCTCCTACTATTTCTTTTTTATTTATCTTTATTTTTGCTATTTTCTAATTTTTCAATTGGGACACGTGGCGCCCTCTGGGCTGCCCATGTAGACCTGTCCTCTTCTCTCCACCCAACCTTCTTCTAGGTCGTTAGATCATCTCTTCCCCGCCTTCATCTCCACCGCCCATCTCCCTTCTCAATCTCAACCATCTGATCTTCTCCATTTGCTAAATCTGGAGCCTCCATTTACGCATAATTTTAAGACGCCTGATTGGCTTCATCAGATGACCTTCATCCCATCCACGTCGCACCTCATTTTCAGCCCTTAAATCTTCTCCCCTTCTCCATCTCAGCCATCTGCACCCGCACTCATCTCCTCCCTTAGATCTCTTTTGATAAACTCATCTCGACTACACATCCCCTCTCCACTCTCAGTCCTTAGATCGGATCGCATGATCTGATCTGAGCGGCCCACCAATGCCTTCACATGGGTTGTTGGATCGCAAGATCCAATGGTTCCCGTCCATCTTCCTCCTCCCACGCTCCCCGCCCCCTGACGTTACACCTCGCGACAGATCATCCCCCTTTCCATTTTAGCTCCACCATCACTACACCTCTCCACTCCCTAACGGCCATGACACGTAGCCCTACTTCCTCCATCCTCGCGTAACCCCCAGCACCCTCCCATCACTCCACGCATCCAGCATCGACCGCTCTAAACCTTCATTCCACCTTCGTATCTCCGGACCACCCTCTTCCTATAAATCGATATGCTCTGCCACTATCACTCCCATCCACCAATTCACAGGCTTAGGCCCGGCCCTCCTCACTCCTCCGGTCGCCTCTGGCCCGCTGAGCACCCCACTGTGGCTGTGGGGGTTGTGCAATGACCCAAGCTTCAAGCAAGCTCAGTCCAAGCCTCGCTCCCCTTCTTCTTCCTCGTTTGATCTCCATGTATCTTTCTATCTCTTATTTCTCTTTGATTTCCTTGAATTAATCCCATGCACACAATGCCTTTCACCCTCGCTTGATCATCCACTTAGCTCCTCTGCACAATCACCATCCATGCCATCCACTCCGCTCACCCTTCCCCCTTCTCCAGAACCTCCACCGCATCCTTCCCCTGCTTCTTCCCCTTATCAGAGATGAAGCCTAGGTCCCCACTCCTCCGCCTTCGCTGGACCTCCATCTCACCCACTTCACTCGCCCGCACTTCACACATGCTTCAGCTATACGACTAACACCTTCAAGTACCTTCAATGGACAAAGAATTACATCCATCACCGATCTTGAGCTCCCCCTCCAGTGATGCTTAATTGACATCCATCTCCAGCTACCCTCGCAGCTTCGCCTCTAGTCATCCACCTTCGCCAGGTGGCCACGATGCTTCGACAACCTTCGACGGGCTCATAGGAGCATGCAAAGCTCTGGTAGCCTCGCCGGAGCTCCAACTATGTTGTCGCTCCTCCGTCAATGATGAAGCGCATGTGTCGTTGGATGATGCCTCTGCGGTGGACATCCAACGACCTTGATGGAGCCACGTAGCGGCCACCAACCCTGTTGCCATGGAGACCCGAGCCAAGAGCCAAAGCACCAGGAGCAGCCATGTGGCCCGACCTGGGCCACCTTCCATGCCTAGCCCGCAACGTGAGGGGCTGGTTTAATTGCATTGGAGCTCTTAGAGCTTTCAAATATTACAACCAGGTCCTCAGGCATGTGCCTCACATGCGCACCTGGGTTAAATTTCAAGGAAGATTCTCCGGCTTTACGGAATTGCAAAAAGGACCCTGTGCTTCATGGAGAATTTATAGAAGGGCCCCATTGGTTTTGCTAAATTACAAATAGGTCCCTCCAAGGGCCTATTAGCAATATTTATCATTTTATTTTCATGCATTCTATTACAATTATGCCATCGCACTTTTCTTTCATATTAAGTCCAAATTGAGTGATTTTGGTTTTATTTTAGTGTTTGTTTTGCCCTCTATCTAATGGCATTGATAATTTTATGTTTTGACACTCTATTAAATGAGTTAATTTTTGAGGATCTATAGTATATGCTGCTCGTTGATTTAAATGTCATTCATCATCATTAATGCTCAATTCGATTTTAAAATCGATCTATATTTTCTTGCTCAATGATTTGATTAATTCATGACATATTTTGTATATCATTTCTTTGTTAGAATATCATTGCATACTCTATTCATTGCATCTCATTTAATTGCACTTTAGAATCAAACAAAAATTGCATGCGTCATTCTACTATGATCTTACATTATTTTATCTGCATATTTTATATGCATATCATTTTGTATGAAGACATAGGTTTAGAAAATACTCACTCGTTAATTAATCAATAATATTTGATAAATAGATGAAGAGACACGTGTCCCTGTGTTCGACCTTGGTATACTTGCCAAGTAAATTAACTTCCACATATTTGAATGTGTGGTTTTTGTTGAACCATTTTCACCACCTGTAATACGATAAAAGACGATTCTTAATGTGGTGAAAATGCGATTCATCACTCTTCTAACATATGTAAGTCCTTGGATCTTCAATGGTCAGAATGTTGATGTATATTTGACTCACGATTAAAATGTATTGGTTGTAGAAATAATAGAGAGAAATCTATTTATCAAATAAAAGACAACAAAATAGGAGAGAGAGAGAGAGAACGTGAATAAGCAACTCTCTCATAATTTTGTCGTTTCACTATTTATTTATCCATGCAAGTGTTTCTGGATCGAACACAAGGAGGTAAAAAATCACACTTTGATTTTTGAGAAGGGAAAATATTTTTGTGATTGTTTAATTTCTTCTCGAAGGAAATCTTTTTGCAGTTTTAGTTTTTTAAATTTTTATTTGATTTTTAGTTTTCTAATTTTATTAAAATTTTTAAAGTGGTAGATTTTCAAAACAATGATCTATTATATAATATATATGTGGTAAAAAATATATGTGGTTATAAATAATAAATCCTCGAAGAACACTCGAGCAACGAGCTCAAGAGCACTCAAGACAAAATCAAAATAGAGTCAAAAATCGAATAATAAAATCTTGATGAAAACACGATAAAAATACTTCGAAACTCGATTCAAAATAAAACTAGGGTAGTTGTGTAACTACCCTAAGAAAAGAACACAAAATAAGATCTACAAGTGTCCCAAAATAGTCCTAAAGCACATGGGTACAATTGTAAACAAAATATAAAAGGAAAAATAAGAAGTTTCTCAAACAGGTCCCTCGTCAGGGTCCTAAAAGTAATAAAATGTTCTGTGTTTTACACTTAGGTCTCCACATGGGGACCTACATGTAATTCTGGAAAAGTTCTGAGGCGGCTTGAAATGTTGGAACTCCATTGGGGTTTCTTGCAATTTTCACACCATTTCAATAATCAACAGTCACGATTTCAATAATCAACAGTCACGATTAGATTGAGTGTGTACGATCGAGACCGTTGATGGCGGACATGTGTTGAGATTCTGTAGCGTGTTTGTTCTAAGCATGTTCTTCCCCAAATGACAGAGCGACGCAATGGATCTTGATTCTGGTCGAGCTCCCACGATGGCAGTTGATGGCAACACTCCTGTAGGGCCAGAAGGGGGTCTCCTACTCCCTTCGAGGTCGCCTACGATGGACAATAAGACGGCAAAGAGGCTGAAGGTCGATGAAGCCCACCAGCTAGGGTTTGAAGGAGCTGCCATTGTTCTTGAAATCGATTGAAGATTCACCTCAAATTGGTGGATAATCGTAGATGGCCTTTCTTCCAGATGAAAGATCTGCCTGCAAATAGAATAAATGGCTTGATTTCATAAGGGAATCGACTTGAGAGTGGGTAGTTCTTACAACTCAATTGGGTTCCAGAAAATGTGTGTTTCTGAACAAAAATTGAGTTTGTTTTAAATCAAATCGAAATGGATCTTTATTGTTGATGAAAGAAGATGATTAAGATGATCTAATGATGCGATTTAATTCACTAACTGAATGCAAAATTTGAGGGAAAAAAAGGGCGGAGGATGTGTACATGGTAAATGGAAGGTTTAAGACCCTTCGGTCGTAGCTCGATGGTCGATACTTGCCGGAGCTTCACAACACGATGGTAGCAATTCAAGACTGATGAACGCCTTGTAACTCTCATCGGATGAATGCCCTTCCATGCTGGGAAACCCACTGGTGTTGTCACCACTGGAGGTGATCAGAGCTCGATGAGGAAGTTAGGTCGATCGGTCTATCAGTTCTGGAATAGAAGAGTGCCGGAAGAGTTAGTTTGAAACACTAGAGTTTGATGAATTAAATAGGATGATGGAAGGGGAGTGAGGGTGGATCCAATGGTGGCTGTGTAAGTAGATTGTTAGGTCTATAGTATGAAGGGTTAAGATCAGAGAATGGAGATGAGGTAAAGCATGGATAAACTAGAAAACAATGGCTGTTAGAACATAATGACGGCTGAGTTCTTGGGGAAGATGAGTTGTGGTGTAAACACGTGTCAGCACCACATTAAACCTTAAACACAATTCATTATAAATTAGATAGTAAATAGTAAATGCCATTATTTTAAATAGGTATAAAACAAGAAGTATAAATAATTAAATTATCTAAATTATGATATAGGTTATATTTATAAATAATGTATATTTTATGATTTATATATAATATTGATAAATATATAGTATACTTAATACATATTTTATTCATTTTTTATTAAATATTTTAATAAATAGTTTATTTTTTATATTTATTAATTAATATAATAATAAATAGGAGTTGTATGAATTTTTATGGATTTTAATATATATATATATATTAATAAATACATTTATGTAATCCACAGTTCAAATTCATTTATTTTTTAGGGTTTTTTTATTATTTAAAATATTAAATAAAGTTTTTAAATTTGTAATTTTTTATATAGATAAACTTCAAGATCATAAAATTAATAAACTTATGAAATCAGTGATACTATAAATAACATGTACAAAATAAAATAAATAGCCTAGAAACCTAGTTGTCATTAAGTCCCAAAATCGACCTTTTGCAAACGGACTCCGATTTTAGTGAAATCACCTTTATTAATTAGAGAATATTATTTTGTGAATTTTGAAGGTGAGTAAGTAAAATTGGAGTTCGTATGAAGAAGTTATGAGGTTCGGAAGTTGGGAAATTGATAATTTGTAAGCCAGATTTCTTAGCATATATATGTTAGAATTTTATATGATTTTTATATTTTTATATACATTTTTATGAACACAAGAGAAGAGTTTGGTGAAAAGTATACATAAATGAATTAATTAAAAATATTTGAAGTTTTAATAAACAATGAATAAATAATATCAAACGTTCTATGTACACAATTAATTATTTTTATTGTCTTCTTCCTTATCTCCCCTTACTTTATTATTAATCGACCAATCCATGTTGATTTGATCTAGGGGATAGATTATATAAATATATCTTACAGCTATATTTATATTTAATTAGTCATACTGTTCATATATACATATTTACAGCCTGCCTTTTTTTCTCTTTCTTTTTATTCTTTTATTTATTTACATGTTTTTAATGCATAAAAATACACTTTTATTTAATAATGGCATTTTTATAAAAGATGTAAATTAATGCACATTGACATGCATTTGTTAAAGGTTTTAATACAAAATGAGATAGAAACAATAATGAATCTTGGATTCATCAAATGTCGACAGAGTGGATTTACGGACTTTTGCCTCCAACAACCAGAGTTCGCCATGATCTTCTAGGGTACTTCGTAGAGAGATAGGAGCTTCATCTTTTGCGCCTGGACCTTAGCTTTCGTCTCTGACTCTCAAGCACTTCAAACGCAAGCGGAGGAGGGACTTGGGCTCTACCCGAGCTCCGCCCACTCACCGCCTTATGGGGAGGAGAGGGAAGAACAAAAGGTGCAAACGTCGTTCAATCTGATCCTCCAAATCAGATCTGGCGATCCTTATTACACCCGAGTCTCACTCTGAGGCATCATTTCAGTCCTGAGGAACAGATCGCCCGAACCTGTAAGCGAAGCACTAGAAGTTGACATGTGGCCCGAGCCGGACCACTCGAGCCTAGTCTCGGTCATGTGTGTTACACACGTGAGTCTAAAAAAATTGCATATCGGTCCAGTAAAGATTCAAAATTGTAGATAAGTCCCTCCCGTGGAGAAATTGCACTTATACCTTAGTAGTTTTCTATAATTGTACTTTAGTCCAATTTGGGCCTCTTTGTAATTAAATAATTCATGTTTTATTGTAGTATGCATCTGCTTTGTTCTCTTAATAACTTATGAACTGTTTATCCAAATTTAATGAAATTAGTGTCATTAGAAAGGTACTTTTGTGCTCTTTAATTTAGTGCAATTTAATTACGAATATGATCTATATTTCACGTATTAAATTTTAGAGTAGTTATTCTATCTATGCAACCTTATTCTTCACTCAAAATTAGATTGTATTTAGGTTGAACTCTCTTCTTGACATTGATTTTATAATTAATTAATCAATTATTTTCGTAAGTCGACGAAGTACGAAGGACCGCGGAGGTGAGGAGTTTGGAGCTTCAGTTGAAGAGATCGCAAATCAATTTTTAGTAGGAGAATATTTAGTCAAATTAAATAGTAGATTGTGTTGTACCTTCTGCGTAGTATTTGTTGTAACTTTTTTGTAATTTACAATTAATTGCCAAATTTACAACGATTCTCGATTGAGTTCTCGCGTATGTAAGGAAGGCCTCTATTATTTTTGTGTGTTAATTGTGTGGTTGTGTCGAGAGTGATTATAGACTTAAGTGACGATTTAGGTCAAGGCACCATGCTTTAAATAAAATTATCTTAGGTCACTTTTGCTTGATCTATCTCGTAATTTAGGACACACAATTTTTATCTCATAGGATTCACAACAATCATAGGAGATTCTTTGAGATGCACTTAAGCGATGTTCTATTTAGACAAATTAATGGATCTTCTTCATCGCTAATAGAACTCTTGCTAGGTGTGGCTTTTTTGACTTGCATCATTTGGAGTAATATTTATATATTCAGTCTTGCATCCACATGGAGAGTGCTGGGAATCATTGTAAGTATTCCTAAATGACTACGTACATCATTGATTTCCAACTACAATCTGTTTTCCTTCTTCTCCCTTGGTTTTTACCAAACTAGAAATAAAGGAAAAAGGGAGTGTACGTTAGGCAGTTATTGCGTGGTCACCTAATTCAAGTGATAACCAACAAATAAAATTGGGATTGAATTAATGCAAGTTGACGTCAAATAATTTGGAATAAAATTAACATTGTTTTACGGGCATTAAACCCTCCTTGTATGCAAGTACTTACCCCCAGATAGAGTGTATGAGGATGGATCCCTAAGGTTAGAGCCCAAAACCCTGGACTTCCACCCTAAGCCTCCAAGTCTTACTTTTCATGGATTTTGGGAGCTGCAAGTGGTTGCCTCTGACTTAGAAATACATTTTGGTTGTCTGCACTTATAAGTTCCTTTTGGGGTGTGATATTGAACCTGGCAGGCCAGGAAGATTACTCCATTGATTGAAGGCTTATAGGACTTGAACTGGGTGTAGTAGGGGACTCTCTGTGTGATTGCATAAGATTGTTTGAATCACCTATTAAAATTGACAAGATAATAAGACTGAACTCTTATGTCTTTCACGCGTTGAGTTGGTGGATTTACTAAAAGGGGTTTAATTGCATTGTATTGTGTGAGTTGATCCACACATTTATGTGCATCGTAGTACTAATTCCTTTTGAATCGAGCGTGCTCATATCTCATGTTCGCTTTGAAATAAAAGATGGATAATTGGTCAGAAATTTGTTCAGACTTCACGAACCTTTTGTTGAACCATCCAAATATCACATCTTCCAAGGTCCAACCACTTCCTTCCCATGTACCTTCTTGGATTTGAAATAATCCTTGTTTTGATCTGGTGTTTCATGATTCATTCTTAGGGAGCAGTCACATCCCAATCGATCCTTTTCTTTTTTCTGCCGTCACCAAGGAAGACCATTTCCTTGGTGAGATTGACTTGATTTCAATGTCCTCATCAAGATCTCACTCCGGTCCTATTTTTAATGAATGATTAGAAGATTCATTCATGATGCCTCCAAAGAGATAGAACAGAGAGGAGGATGAGCGTGAAGATCAAATGCAAATGGTATTAGCAAGGCTAGCAGTGTCGGGGCAAAATGTAGCATTATTGAGATCACAGATTAGTCAGCTAAACTTGGAATTATATGCACTTATGGATGTGTCATACAATCCTAGATAATATCAAATGACAAATTGGTTGAGTCCAGTAGAGCCTGAAGTAGAATACGAGTTGAAGTCGCAGTTCCTTAGCTTGTTGCCCCACTTTCATGGGAATGCACATGAGGAGCCATGTGTATTCCTAAGGGACTTTGAGTTGGTCTGTACTAACCTTAGGCATCCTAGGGTTAGCCAAGACTACATTAGGCTCAAAGCATTTCCTTTTGCCTTAAAAGATAAGGCTGATTATTGGATGAAGAACCTAGGTAGTTGTAGCTATCTATGTGCAGTTCAAGGATCTATTCTTGAAGAAGTTCCACCCTTTGAGTAGAACTAACTTGATGCGCCCACACATTACTAGTTTCTCCCAACTACCTAATGAAGCATTCTGTGATACTAGAGAGACTTAAAGACATCTTGCAGAAGTGTCCTTATCACGACTTAGAGCATACCGTCCTGGTTCAGTCAGTGTATTGTGGTCTCAACCCTGAGGTGCAGGGTTTAGTTAGTGCTGCTTGTGGAGGTAGCTACACTTCACGTTGTGTGGACACCGTCTGGAAGGTGTTTGAAAGGATGGTTGGTACGAGCCGCGCACAAATTGCAAGCATATCTCAGATAGATGCTCCCTTATCACTCTTACCAAGAGGGGGAGCGAGGGCTATAGTTGATCCATCCGACATGGGTATCATAGTAGATCAATTAATAGTCGTAGAGAGGATTAACAAGAGGATGGATGAGTTGGATAACAACTTATCCAAATTACCAAAGCATATGACAGAGCTGTCAGAGAAGGTGTCCAAGATCAGAATACCTGTCGTGACTGCATTTGCTACTCCCTTTTACCGTGTTCATAACATCCAGGAGCAACCGATATCAGGGCCACCCCAGTCGTGGGTAGAGGACCAAACTCTTATCCATTCCTATCAGCAATAGCCACCATCTGTAGAGATAATTACCGAGGAGCCTTCCCAGGTGTGGGAGGTAAATGGTGTGTGGTATACACATAACCCAGCCAGGTAGGGAGTTCATTCTTTCAATTCTTCCTTTCGTGTTGCACTCACACCATTCATTTGTGTTATACTTAGGATATGCTTCATCCTATGCATAGAGGGGTGAGCTCCCTCAGGTTATTCATTATTTATACTCTTGATTGTCTCTCAATTTTTGATACTATATCTATATTTAGGGATATTTCACCCTAAGTATTGGGGGAGGGGACAAGCCGAATCTAATAATTTTGTAAATTCTGATCCTTGATCATCCCTATTTTATATACAATCTATTATACTTAGGATTAATTAATCCTAAGTA
The DNA here is from genome assembly GCA_037367405.1 of Ottelia alismoides. NCBI lineage: Eukaryota > Viridiplantae > Streptophyta > Magnoliopsida > Alismatales > Hydrocharitaceae > Ottelia > Ottelia alismoides. The sequence goes on from JAZKJV010007004.1 coordinate 133,585, forward strand.
CATGGGGGATGATTGACTTCTCATTCTTTATCTAGTATTGTAGTATATACTTTCCTATACTTTATGCGAGTTATGTCTTCCTTTTTCTCGCTAACCTATGAGGACATAGATCAAGCTAAGCATAGGGGGTTGTATATATGTTGTATATATTTTAGTCATAACTCGTACTTCCGTATTTTCAAATAATATGGCTAAAATACTATATAAATAAGGAAATACGATTAATTACCTATAAAGAATAAGGGTTAAATGGGGCTGCCCCTAAGCTAACTTAGCTCCCCCCGCCCCAATTTACCAATTTTTTTATTTTTTTTAAATTCTTCCATTGAAATTCATCGCTATATCCCTATATTATGTCATTCAAGTCTCGTGCAAAACAGAGACTCCTACGGCCTCTCATCCAGACAATCATTTTTTAACGATCGCGGAATGGTTGAAATCGACCTTTGTCTAGATGGAGGCTACAGGAGTCTCTGTTTCACATGAAATTTGAATGCCATAATATAGGTATATATCTTTGAAAATCCATGGAGGCATTTAAAAAAATAAAAAAGTGAGAAAATGGGGGTGGGGGAAGCTAAGTTAGCTCCCTCTGGGGGGCATCCACATTTTTCCCAAAGAATAAATAGATATAAAAATTCCTCAAAACTATTCGTATATACTGATTAATAAAATGGTTAAAATATTAAGTAAAATGATTTGAAAAATAATTGTACGATATTTTGAAAAATCGTTTAGGTATTTTGCCTATGTTTTCACATCGACTTATATTATTTTTCTCTTTGATTTTATTTTAGTTTCGATATGCACATATGTTATAAATAATAATTACAAAATTTATAAATATAAATTTGTGAAACTAATGAATAAATTGAATATTTTAATCGGTATAATATACAATGAGGGATAAAAACCTAACTTTCACATTGTGTAACTCTAAAAAATATAAAACCACCACCATTAAATAACTTGTGAAAATTTATATACAATTAGAGTGATTTTGATAGGTTTTGATTTATTTGAAAGATATGGGACTGGGAAGTTGGGTTTTTGGCTTTTTATTTTGTGTATAAGATGGACACTGTGCATTATTTGTGTAAAAACTCAATTTTGTATTTTTACTCACATTATTATCTACAACTTTCATGTACAAAATTTCTTCATTTTATGAATAAATCATAAATAATAAAATAGGTGTAAAAAATGCATAAATGATGAATAAAAGAATTGGGTTTTTATTCTATTTTTGGTCCTTATCTCCCCCTACTTTATTCCTTGTCGACCAACTCAATTCTTGACTTGGTCTCAGGGTTTAGGGTCATAAAATATCTTTGATATTTTATTCCTTTTCTTTTCTTCTCTTTATTCTATAATTTTAGCATTAAAAACTATGTTTTATATACAACCGGTATAATAAATAATGAATGATATTATGCACAAATTAATGCTATTTACATGCATTGGCTAGGTTTTTGAGGCCAAAATGAAAGAATAAAGGTGATGAAATGAAGATTCGTCAAGTACTTCTACCACCTCCATTTAACCATCTTTTTGAGCGGCTAACGGGTCGAGAAGCTTCACCCTCGACCCAAGAGACTTCTTGTGCAGGCAGGAATAGTAGAGAGCTGTTTTTGGGGCTTGATTTAGTCGTGGACATAAGCCCCATGTCATTCAACTTCTTCAAGATCTAGGTCTCTCCTCAGCGAGATCTGGATTCCTCTGAGACCTCGGGCCGCTGAGGAATCAACCAAGGAGCATTCTGAGCCACTTAGCAAAGCATGAGACCTTTGGGATCAGGAGTTTTGCCACATTGAAGCTTGACCTATCGAGCCTTTGTCCCTGTTCTTCCTGAGCATCTCCTAGCCGTCAGATCAAGAACACGTACAGATGTAGCAAGAGCTGTTTGATCCATCACTAAGCGACCACCAGATCCAGTTGCAGTATCTAGTCAGAGCCCTCCATCCTCGTACCGGTATCTGCTCCTCCCAACCATCCACATGGATAAGTGGTGTTACATCCGCTGTCCACTCACACTTATTGAGTTTGCATATTTCCCACTCCTCTTTTTATATTTTATTTTTTAGTCTATAAACTTCCTTTTTAAGTTGTAATATTTTTGCATTATTTACATTAAGGACCCTGAGCTTTATTTTATTTGTACTTTAGTCCATTCCACATCACCTCACGTGCTTGTGCACGTGAGGGGGTAAGATTTTTACGTGGACACCTTTGCAAGTTTGTGTATTTACTTTTAGCCTTAAAACTTTGAATATTAGTGTAATATTTTTAGGGAATTTGCATACTTTACGTTTGTTTTGGATAATTGCATTTATACTCCTGCGAGTGCGGATATTGTATTTAAATACGAAAATATTTCATTTATGTCCGTAGACTTATTTAAAGTGTTATTAATTGCTTTGATAATTCTTGAAAATTGTAATTAGTCAATGTATTACATATTTAATTTTGTAGTTGTATTTTAATTACTAAAAAATATCATTTTACATCTAAAAATATAGGAAAATTATCTTAAATTCCTGTAATCATATTATATAACTTATATTTTTCTTAAGGTAATTAAAATCATTCTCTTATTTATAAAAATACAAAAATATTACACCTTTTCTTATTTAGCACTTAAAATCCAAAAATTAAAATTATTTGGAAAAAATTCAAAAATTTCAGTGTATTTATCTACTATGTTTTATTTTATGACAAAATATTTTAGCAAAATATTAAGAAAAACTCCTAAAAATTTAAAATACTGAAAATCTTATTAAAATTCTAAACTTCACAAAAAATCATAAAAATATTTTCTAAGTCTATGAGTTTTCTTTATATTATCTAGTATTTAAGGAAATTGAATTTGGGCTCAATCTGAAATGATAAATAGTTAATAAACCCATTTCAAGTTCCCCGGTTACTATTTTGTTTATTTTGTGTATTTCCTTGTTTAAAAATCCATGAAAATTCTCAAAAAATTATCAAAAATAGAGAAAAATTTAGAAAATCTAAAATTATTCTATTTCTGAATTTTTAAATTTATTGGTTATATTTGAAAAATCTAAAACGTCTCTTCTATCCTTTTCTTCATATATTCTAAATATATATCTATTATATATTAACCTACATTCTATTTTGTCTTAAAAATTAAAATTAAACATTTTCATAAATAAAAACATAAAAACATAAACAATTTAAATCCAACAAAACATTTAAAAGTAAAATATACTATAAAAATTCGAGAGTGGCCTATTCATCTTTGTTGTCTACCTTGTGTGCTTCTTTGTGGTTCGATTCCCACTGCTTGTGTACTATACACATCCTTTGTAAGGTATAATAAATTTTATCTCACCTACATTTATTTTTTAATTACTATTCTATGTTAATTGTTTAGATTGCACTTGAGTTGATTGTTGAGAGATAAGAGAGGCATCGATACATCGATTACGGATCCGACTTGTCAGAGACTGTATGCCCTCAAAATCGGACGATAGACACATCAATTCTCGTGCATTTCAAATGACGCCATTTCCGGGAAGCATTGGTTTGTAGTGTAGAGCAAACACTTAGATCATTTTGACATCATTGATTTCATTGCCTATTTTCTCTCGTTATTCTATTTTTATCTGAGATCATTCTGACCATTTTCTTGTTTGATTTTTTTGTTAAGGTCCTCTTGTCAAGGGATGATTTCCTTGGAGATTCTACAAACTTGAGAGCTGTGGAGACCAGTGGTTCTTTTCCCATCGATAGGAGAGAGTAGCAAAAGAGACAAGGAATCAAGAAGAATCTTCTTAGCATAGATTTACTTTAGTTTTTGTGTGAGAGAGATTTATTCATTAATTCTAATAATATCGCACATGAACACTTGGACACGTGAACTCTCACAAGTCCATTTCTCCATGTGATTATTCATTTTGGGGACTTGATCAGATTTCCACATTTTCATCACCTCATAACTTCATTTCTCCCTATTTCCCTCTTATTTTCATTTATTTTGCATGACTTGTTTTCTACCTTCTTTTTATTTTACGTCTTGTGGAATGAGCCCTTAGATCATTAGGAGTGATTACTCGGTAAAATTAGGTCCAAAGCCCTAAAAGAATTTTTATATAGTCTCTATCGCTTGAATCTAGTCAAATTGAACAAACTTCTTCATATTAATAAAATCTCATGTTCTAGGGTGATTTCATCGTTGAATTTCATATAGATTAGGTTACAAATTTTAGCATGCATCTCACATGGAGAGAGCTGGGAAATACTGTAAGTCTTTTTACTGAGTATCACATCATTTGATTTCTGACTTGCATTACTTTTCTGTCTTCTCCCTCTAATTTTGACTACATAGGCCAAGCAAAGAATTGATTAAATCATTAGAATTTTTGCATGAATTTTACCCAAAACAATTGGAAACCCATAAAAATTTAAAAAAGGATTGCTAAGAAAACCTTGACCTAATTAAAATTGATTAATTGAACTTCATTATTTTGGGTTCACAACATATTCAGGTACCTTCTAGACAGAGTAAGACACGATCCTTAAGGAATAGAGTCCAAATCCCAGCCTGGGTACTGCCTTGTCTATCACATGGATGAGCGAAGTATTGTCGCTTTTATCATACATGGACAAGTAGGATATAGTCTGCTTGTGGCCTTTGTTTGAAGTATCGATCATAGGCCATTCCCTCACGGGAGTGTCCGCCTCATCGTCTCGCGTCCGAGTAGGCTCTTGTCTGCTTGCAGACTTGGTCCGAAGTATCGGTTTTGCCTATCAGCTTCCCCTCTACTTCTTTGGATGAGTAGTGGTCAAGATCCGGTAACAAGGACCTTCAAAAAGTACATGCTACTGGTTACAAAGGAAGTTCAAAGTACATGATACTTTTCCGACAATACTCACTCACCTATAGGATTAGCCGCTAAAGACTAATTGACAAGATTTCCTGATACAACCAATAAAATTGAAAAGATAATTGCCGAACTCTTACGACTCATTGTGTTGAGTTGGTGAATTGACCCTTGTTTTGTGGTTTGATTGATTAGTTTTAAACATGTCAAAAATGCACCTATCATCTTATACTTCTTTTCTCACTTCCCCATTTTGCCCTGCTCTTTTTTGAGCCTTCTCACCCTCTTAAATTCTTCACTTCATCTACATCATCCACTCCTTTTTCTCTCCTAAGATGTCACATCATGTATGGTTTTGTTTGGACCTTGTGAACACCCACATCGATCCCCGGATATCGACATCTTCAATAATACAGGGTGATCTCCAAGAAGTACGTTCGGACCTTGTGGACTTCTCTTTAGACCACCCGATATTCACTTGCTTCGAGGATCGAGATGACTCTTTTCTCGATCTTTCCCCTTCCACTACTTTCCTTTCACCAATAAATCCATTGTTCGAGTCAAACTCTCATCTCAAAATTGTTCCTTCTTTTCTTAGGATTAATCAGATCTTATTTCCCAATCTAGATTCTCCATCAAATCAGGAGCTCGAGTTACAGCTTGATATTGAGATGGCTCCACAGAGACGAGACAAGGGACCAACTTTGGATGGGACAATGGACCTGAATGAGGTCAACAACCATTTGCTAGCATCAATCCAAGCCATTCAACAGTAGTTGACAGACCAAGATCTTGCTCAAGTTGTGTTCAGAGAGATGAACAATGATACAAGGAGGGACCGAGAAAGTTGAGGAGGAGAGGACGAAGAACATCATGGTGTAAATGATGTGGACCAGCCTGCAGGAACCCATGGAAGAGAGGAGAGAGTTGGACAACCCAAACCAACTCTGAAGGAGACATAACCCTGGCGCTGGCCAGGTTACCGAGTGGATCTAGATACCTATGATCCATAGAAACTTCGAGTTGAAGCCCTCATTACTCCCTCTTTTGCTAATCTTCCATGGCAATAAAAATGAAGAACCTTACATTCATCTGCAGCAATTCAACATGATATGCAACACCATGCACTACCCTAACATCCCGTTAGCGGTAGTAAATATGTCCACCTTCCCTTTCAGCCTTCAGACAAGGATATTTACTAGGTCAATCACCTTGGAATGTGGTGACGACCTGGGATGAATAAAAATCAATAATTTTGCAAGTATTATCCCTTGGGACGTCTGAATCAGATGTGAGCCTTGATCTCTAGCTTCTCCCAAATGTCCCACGAACCATTTCACGAGGCATGGGAAAGATTCAAAGATCTCATACCGAAGTGCCTCCATCATGAACTGCCAAAGACCATCCTGATCCATAACTTCTTTGGGGGCTTGCATCAAGAAAACCAACGACTCGTAGATGCCGCGTGTGGAGGATCACACTTCAATAAGGATGAAGGCATCGTATGGAAGATCTTCGAGGATATGGCCAATGGTTTTGGAGCCCTATCTGCGTCCCGTGTATTCCAGAAATATCCACTGATCTCACAAAATCCAATCAATGCGACATCCTACCATGACGAAGAGAGAGATGAGTTCCAACTCGGCATCACCGAGAACCATCTTTCTTAGGTGGATATCATTGAAAAATGATCACAAGACCTTGAAAAATTAAATGTGATCGAATAAAGAATAAATTCGTTGGACAAGCTCGATCAAATTTCCAAGTATCTTGAGCTCCTGATGAGCACCATCTATGCCTACCAATATGTGAAGGAACCAACTGAACATTGTACCGAAACAAAGGAGCTATCCCATCAGCAGAATCAAGGGCCTTCCCAGTCAGTTCAACACGTATAGTATGTGCAAGCACCCGGCCAAGGATCATCATCACCACAACAACAAATGGTAATGTACCATCAAGAGCCCCAGGCTTATCCCGAGTCTTTCTATCCACCACCTCCGCATATCCAGGATGTGAATGCCACACGGACCAATGAACAAGCTCTGACCCATCCTAGAGGACAACCATAGGTCCGAGCACAATTATTCGACCATTCATTCCTCAACAAGGTGGACGGAACTTCAAGCCACAACACCAGAAACACCATCAGTCTCCACATGATAGCAACAACTGGAGACAACATCGACAGTACCAACAACCGGCCAATCGCCCACCATACTATCAATAGCAACTGACTGCTCAATATCAGAACCATTTCCTCCTTCCTCATTATCAACAACAACAACAATTCCCTCCTCATCAATCCAAGTACTACAAGTAGTAGTCGCAGTATCACCAACCTCACTAACTCTCCCCCTCAAGCTGGAGCATAGATGTCAATCAAGCTCAACTTGGAACAACATCTTTGAAAGGGTTCTCTGGCTAGAGCCTTGGTGAGCACGTCGGTTGTCTTCTCACTATAACTAACATGGGATGTAGAAATAAGGCCCTTGTGCATCATATATCAAGTGTAGTGCCAGTCTACCTAGATATGCTTGGTTCACTCATGGAAGATTGGATTGTTGGCAATGAATAGTGCGGTCTAGTTGTCGCATTGAAGGTGCATAGGAAGATGCACCTCAATGGCCAGCTCAGTTAAAACTGATCTAACCCACACCATCTCTGTGTTGTCTTGTGCCAAAGCTTGTACTCTAATTCATCATTCGATCGGGCGACAACGATATGATTCTTGCTTTGCCATGATACTAATGAATTCCCTAGAAATACTGCGAACCCAGAAGTTGACTTCCTATCCTTGGGACATCCTGCGTAGTCTGCATTGGCACAAGTCGTAACAGCAAGGGATGTGCCTCTACTAAACAAAATATCAGTACCGGGTGAGGTCTTCAGATACCTCAAAATCATATGCACTGCATCCATACGGGTCTATCTTGGCGGCTCCATGAACTGACTCACTTTGCTTACTGCAAAGGATATGTCTGGCCTAGTGATTGTCAGATATATTAGCTTCCCAACTAGCTCCCTGTATCTCCTCTTGTCGACCTTGTCAGTGTCGTCATCATAGAACTTTATACTCGGGTCCATATGAGTAGTTGTTGGCTTGCAATCTGCCATACCTGTCTCTGATAGGAGATTTGTAACATACTTCCTCTGGGTTTTCACAAGACCTCGCTAGTTCCTGGCGAACTCCAGTCCAATGAAGTAGCGTAGACTATCAAGGTCCTTAGTCACAAACTACTGACCCGGGAAAGCCTTAGCTGCTTGAATCCCCTATGCATTGTCCCGTGTAATGATGATGTCATCGATGTATACCAATATATCAACAATTCCCTTCTGGGACCTCTAAACAAATAGGGAGTGATCTATAGTGTGTCTTACGAACCCCTTCTGTTCTATCATATTAGAGAGCTTCTGAAACCATGCTCTTGGAATCTTCTTAAGGCCATAGATCATCTTATGAAGTCTGTGCTTTTTCTCATCGCAATCTGAGGACTAATCGGCTTTCTGGGAGGCAAATTGATTTTTCTTGAAGTGCTCTTCTGACTGGTCATCAGTTGGAGGTTATTGGAGTATGGCTTGTTTTTATTCAAACATGACCAATGCCGAGTAAACACCGAATTTACATTTTGGCTGATTGAACTTTGATTAAAGGGGCTAGATCCGACACATTTTAAATCATGAGATTAGTGCTACTGGCCTCCAGTGAGAAAACAGATGAGTACTTGGCCCGAGTGTGGAAATTGGATGTTCAAATCTGGGTGGATAGAGCTTGAGGACAAGGTACATAGATTTGTCGGCCCATGGGGGAAGGGATGAGGCATCACCTCCTTCACTGCTCGCAAATCCTCCGAAAAGGAGAAAGCGGTAGATTATGGCCTTTGTCCTTGATTTTGGCACTTACTTTGGTGCTATAGAGCATTCTTGGCTTCAATCTTTTGGGCCAGTGGACATATTTTCCATGTCAATCTTCAACTTATCATTTGTGAGTTTATGGACAGATGGTTGAGATATGCTTTCAGATTCCATGAGTTGGAGGTGTTTCAGATGAGTGTTTGTCTCTGTGTTCATTGAGCGTTTGTCTCTGTAGGTCCTTCGTTATGCTTGAGGAGTTTATATTTCAGGTGAGTACTAGTATCTGTAAGTTCGTTTTTCTTGAGGAAATTTTTCCTCTCATTTCCAGGTAAGCCTTGTATACTATATCGAGGGGGTACGGTGCGGTCGTCACCTCAAGGGGTTTGGGAGGAAGGAGGGAGAAGGGGTCAAAACAAGGAGATGGATACAGATAGCGGAGAGAAATAACCACTGACCAGAATTAGTCGGCCATCACCATTGCATCATGGCTGCTCCATTACATATCGTTTTAAACATTGATCATAAGCGATTAGCGATGTCGACTCAACAAGTCACTTCTGTATGAAAGTGTGGAAGCTTTTACATCGTATGATACTATTTTACCCTGCGTAGTTTCCTTCTTGCAGTGCATATATTAAGTACGGTTTAACTTCATGTTCTAACGATCCGTATACACAACACAGGAAATCCGAGAATCAACGACAAAGGAATCTTAAACACTGCAACAAAAATTATCACATCCTCCATTTGGCATTTCTAGCACTTCTCTGAACAGAGCACCTTCATCGTTTTCTTCTTTTTATCATTGCATTTATGCCCATTGTTTCTCCTTATAAAGATACGAACGACTGCAAAGCGGCTTCTTGAGAATTACGGGCCCGAGCGACCACGGCGGGGCTACAGATTGGGGAGAAGGGGATCGGCCGTATGGGGTTACAGTGCGAGATTTAGGAACAGAAATACAATACAATGTCCGTTCTCTTTACTATTACCATAACAATCGTACCATAAACATAAAACAAACGACAAAGTAAAGGAGCAGGAAAGGTTGTGCTCAGAGAACACGATCAGTCAGCGCTTCTTGAGCAACCCCTCAGCCATCTTGAAATAATCTCCGTATCCACTTCCTCCAGCATCAGAGTGAGGAGCAGAGGAAGGTTTTCCGCCTTCCGGTTTCTTCTTCAAGAGCCCTTCAGCCATTTTCAGGTAATCTCCATACTTGCCATCTTGCTTGGGAGGGGGATCGGAAGGGGCTCCAGATCCGGCTCCGGCTCCGGCTCCGGCTCCGGCCGGTGGTTGAGCTGGGCTGTAATGACGAAGATAGTCCTCGGCCTTGCCGACGTACTTCCCCATCCCTTTCTCCTCGAGCTTACCGTAGTGGGAAGCGGCTCCGAGCAGATCGGCAGCCGCACCCGCAACCTTCCCCTTGTCGACCTTGTCCTTGGGGCCGCGAGCCGCTTCGGCTAGCACTTTGGCGCTTGAGAGGATCTCGGATTTGCTGGGCACTGGCCTCTGCGGATTCTGATTTGACGCCATGGGTAAGGTGAACCTGAAGTTGAAGATTGGATTGAGGGAATGGTACCAGGGAGACCGATGTATTTATAGGATCCACAGAACGAGAGGGAGATTTTTGCTTTATTGTCGATTAAGAGGGAGAAAAGAAATAGGCACGAAGATGTGGAGCGGAACGCGTGGCTGCCGCGTTCACGGCTAAACTTTCTTATTCTATCGTCCAGACGGATCTAGTCGTGCCTTGCTTCGCAAAGTGATCCCAAATTTCTTATTATATAAAAAAACTTATCCTCATTTCACACACATATATTTTACGTTCTAGTCGAGTTGTCAACCCTTCGACACCAACCGCCAAAGTTTTAAAAATCGAACCGAACCGATCGGTTGAACTGGATAAATCAAGAATCGGAGGAAAAACGGTTCAACCGCCCGGTTTTTATTCAAAAAATAAAAATCAGTCAAAACCCAGTTGGACCGTTTAAACCCGATTGAACCAATTGAACCAAACCATTGGTTCAACCATTCATTTTTTTGACAAAAAATAATTTCAAATAAATTAATAAAATACAAACTTTTTTTGAAATATTCATAATCTAGTCTCATTCTAACTTATAGGATAGTATCCCCTTATCTCAACTCTTTCACATATGCCAATGACTCATTATCACTTGTCCCTTCCTGCCATATGAGCGCTACCTATCTCTTTCCACATTGTGTATGAGGTTGTCCACTTGTAACAATAACAAACGAAGAAGACATTGTCGTAGTAATACTATGAGAATCAATAAATTAACAACACTTAGATGTTATTTAGAGTTTAAATAATTTTAAAATTATTATTTTTTTACAACTTTTATATAAAATTTACAAATTATGATTATTATGTACTTTTAGTTTTTTAAGAACATTTATACCCCTAACTTTTAAGCATTTTCACTTGTGTTCCTATATTTTCTTAAAAAGTTCACAATATCATCCTTACATTCATATAAAATGAGAACAAAACTGTATTAATAAAAGTCCAATACTGTTAACTTTGTAAAAATATAAGGGACATACGCAATTATGTTAAAAATAGGGGTATAAGTATTACTGGAAAAACTTAGAAGGACAAGAGTAAACAAATCATCGAAAGATATGATGTAGCATTTTTCATATTTATTTGTATGATATACCGGTCTAACTCGGTTCAACCCGGTTGATACGATCCAAACCAACAATACAACGGTTCGGTCTTTTCCGATTTCTTTGAACTGCTGACGTCATCACCGGTTCGACCGGTCGGTCCCATTAGTCCGACTATAAAAACTAAAAACTGATACATGCTTGGTTTGATGTCCGGTTCGATTTTTAAAACCTTGCCAACCACAACAAGGCCGGTTCACAGGTACAGTACGGCTCACCAATTTGAAACGGTTTGGTTCCAACATTGAATGTTTTTATTTGAAATCCGTTCGATCAAAATTGGATAAGAATACAACTTTGATTAAATTTAAAAATAAACTCACCTTTTTGTTGTCAATAATTGTCGACCAAGTTATTTGATAGTAAGATTTCTATTATGAATACATGTTTATTTTATTACAAATGCCACAAAGGTAGCTGGTTTATGTAATAGAGGAAAGGGAGCATACTTCATGAAGTATGTAACTAATGTTAAATGTTATTGAATGATTTAAGTACGAAGGATAATACATTAGAAATAAGATGATAAATCATGGATTTATCATTGGGGACACAACTTGATTAGTTTATTTGATTAGGCTTAATTTATGTAATTAAGTGAAATTTGAGTTATTTAGGTTAATAAGCTTGTTCCATGATTACTTTATCTTGTTTTGTTCAAATAGTTAATTTGATTAGCAACATCTTTTAAAATTTCTAACTACAAGTTGTTTTGACCATGTCCCGTCGAGCGGACCAACGAGAAGTGAAGCGGAGTCTCGTGCTTAGTGCTTGAGCCAAAGAGGGTCATTTCAGCCACAATGGGAGAGATTTAGCTACGCAGATTAATACTTTTCATTTCATTTTTTGTATTTATTGTTGTAATCATTGGTTGTAATAATTAAATAATTACTCATTTAAAGCGGCTCTGATTTGAGAGTTCACGTGTGTAAAGAAGGCTCAGACACTTATTCTTTTATGTGTGTTAGCGTGACCTGTTGCACTCTCACTGAGAGTGGGGCTCAACTTGAGTGGTGAAATTAGGCTAGGCACATGATTAGATTAGGTTCAAATATGTTTGTGCCCTCGTAATTTAGGTCACACACATCTTAAGACTCACATCCTTAAGATTCATTAATAAGATGCACATAAACACACAAAATTTGCTCAAATTGAAATCCATTCTTTCACGCTAATAGTATCTTGTTTATATGCAGCTTTTCTCGACTTGCATGAATTTAGTGTAAATTTAATATTCAATTTTGCATAATACATGGAGAGTGCGGGGAAGCGTTGCAATTATACTTCTCCCTGAGCATGCATCATTAATTTCACGATGCATTCAGTTTTCCTGATTCCTCCCATGATTTTACAACTTAAATCTAAAAGGAAACATGGCTAAACATTAGGCATGATTTGATTGTGCTTACATTTAAGCTAGTGATGAAATGCTAATTGACAATATTAATTACTCATTGTAATATGGTCAACTATCTCTAAATCAAAACCAAGTCAATTAGAACTCTATGAAGAGGACTTGATTTAATTTATATCCTGGGCAAGTGCATGATCAAACATAAGGACAAGAACAATTAGCTAACTTAATCTAGGTGTTAAATATTTAATTTAGTAATTTAGTAGTGTTCTAGGTCAAGCAATAATACTCAATGAAATGCATGATATTTTTAAAAGAATTGTCTGCAAATTTATTATATGAAAAAAATAATGCTAATGCAACATTAATTATATAATGGAAAAAGACAAAAGGAAGCTCCTGATTTAATAAAAAAAATTTGATCAATTAATTCAGAAATCAATGAAATGGATAAAATTAGTTATAAGTTCCAATTAATCAAACTAAGCAAGTTGTGAAAAATTAAACAACTGACATGATCACTATTACAACAAATTTCTCAAGTACGAATCTAATAAAAAAATCAATTAAGCAATGATGTATTTTAGGGATGTAATTAGATTTGGGAAGATGTAATGCAAATCAAAAAGTTTAACATATCAACAAACACCTAGAAGGTAAATTTTAAACTCGATATTAAAGTTGAGTAGATAATTCATACACTCTGAAATTTAATGCGTGAAGGATGGATCAAATCAGTAAATAAAATGCACTAAATTAAAGAGCATAAAATTATCTTTAAAACAACACCGATTTCACTAAATTTGGATAAAAGGTTCACAAGTTATTCACTAAACAATATAGAGGTATATTTGCGATAAAACTTAATAAAAACTCACAAAAAGCAGCAAAAGAGGTCCTCATAAAGACTAAAATGCAATTATGAAAGCTGTTGAGGCTAAGCGTGTAAAAATACACAAGCGGAAGGGCTTATTTACAGATATAAGAAATCGACAGGGTATACCTGCAAATTTCACCGCCATACGTGCATTGGGAGAGCGACACCAGGCTCAGAGCGCGCTCTAGTTCATTATCGCACATGGGGATCGAATGGCTTTGATGCGATGTTGGATGTCAAATCGGGCGACTTGCGTTAGGGTCGAACCGATGGCTGAGATGTGATCTGGAATGGAGTGTTCTTGATCCGACACCGATAAGGCCCGTTGGAGCAGATATGAATGCCTTGCCTGCTTAACTAGGATCGACTGGATCTCCATCGATCTTCATCCGATCTGAGGCCTAAACATCTCAGAAAGTTGTTGGTGGTCCTTTATGCTTATTAGAGATGGCGATCGGGTCTGAGTCCCACTGATCAAGGACCTATAGCTGAATCTCGGTTATGCATACACCTCAACCTATAAGTCTTCGATCTGGGCTCCAAATAGCTCCTTAGCACCTGCAAGTTATTCACGTGCTCAAAGGCGATGCTCCGACGGAGTTTATTGAGCAAAATAAGGTAAAATGATGTGAATGGTTCGACCTCCAACGGAAATGGTCAGAATGAGGTTGAGATCTCAGATAGGTATCTAGTGATCAGAAGGTAATAGAATGGTGGAGAAACATATGACAACGGTAAAGGGAGGATAGGAATGGAATGGAATCGATTGAACAACCTCCGATCGAGCAGATCGGAGGGGGATTTAAATCTACAAAATTGAATTAAAAATGAACTAAAAATGATGAAATTAAATGTTGAAATTATCCTAAATAAAATCTATGCAAACCTACGATGGATATGGAAGGTCTTGACCTCGATTCGACGGTGTTTTTTTAGATATTAGATAATATAAATAAAATTATGAAACTTTAAACATATTTTTGAGGGTTTCTATGATATTTATAAATTTATAAATTTATATGAGTTTTATGATTTTTAAGAGTTTTCTTTGATATTTTGCAAAAATATTTGCTTAGAAAATAAAAGATATAAAAATACGTAAATGCGATTTTTTTTGGAATTTTCAAAACATTTTGTTTTTATGGATTTTTAAATGCTAAACAGGAGAAAATGCAATATTTTTTATTTTTAATAAATAATAAAATAATTTGAATTGCCTTAAATATATGTGATATAATATGGTTCCAAGTTCTTAAAAATAATTTCCTATAATTTTTAGATACAAAATGATAAATTTAATAATTAAAATGCAAATACAAAATTAAATATGCATAATAGGGACCTAATTGCAATTTTTAAGAAAGTTCAGAGCATTTAATAACACTTTAAAGAAGTCCAGGGGCATACATGAAATATTTACACATTTAAATACAATATACACACTAGTATGGGTATAAATGCAAATAACTAGAACAATAGGGCAATATTGTAAATTTTACAAAAAATATTTCAATTAATATTTGAAGTTTTTGGACCAAATAAAAACACCACACTTGGAGGGGGTCCATGTAAAACTCCCGCCCCCTCACGTACACAAGCACGTGGGGTGACTTGGAATGGACTATATCGCAAATACACAAAGTTTGAGATCATTAATGTAAATATTACAATTTTTTTACAACTAAAAATAAAAGTTTATAGACTAAATATTAAATACAAATAGGCAGAGGGGAAAATATGTAATATACCCCTCTAAGTACACTGGCAGACGGCATAGATCAAAGCACTTATCTACATGGCCCCTTCTCAACGGCTGATGCCGGTTCATTGATGGATGGTGGAGATTAAATCTCACCCTCAGATATGATGGCTCTCATTCTTTATATAGAACATCGGTTGTGCGATATGGAGTGGAAATCTAATTCAATGCTGCTCAATTGATCAGGAAAAATAATCGAAGAACAGTTGGGAAGTGAACTTCAATTGAGCCTCCTGAGTGATCCTGACGTTGTCCCGAGTAACTGAGATGTGCTTCGCCTTCCTGGAGTGAATTAGTAGTTGGGAGATGGTTCAAAAAGATCTAAGCCTCATTGAAGGATGCCTGGTGGGTCGGAGGAGCTGAAGCGACTGGAGCTACTTGGTCGACTCGATTCAACCTTCAGATGAAGTCGTTTCCTACACAGACAACTTCAGGGCTCGAGGGTGAGGTCCCTCAACCCAATGGTGAACAGAAATGGGGCTGAAATGGAGCAGGTGATGATCTCTGATGGCTTGCAGATGAAGGAGATCTGTCTCCCATATATGAGCAAGATCTGGGGTGGAAAATGGACTGGAGCGATAGAAGATGATGAGGCAAAGATGTGACGGTGGTCAGCAGGTCGGTCAATGATCGGAATTGGGTGGAACAGAGGCTGGAGCTCAGAGCTCTAGTGAACTTCGATTTTGGTTTTTACACTAAAATAGATAAAATCAAATGACATAAAATGCAAGGCTATGCTAATGCTACTTCTAAGAATAAAAAAGACAAGGAAAATAAGAAGCTCACCAGCCTGGGAAGCTGGGAGCAGAACCACCAAGAGCTAGCTCCGATGATAGCTGAATCACCTCCTCTGCCTTTCCTCTACGCCGCAAATCAGGAGGCTCTGCGTCCTGTCACGAAAGGCAAGCTCCATGAACGATTCTTGGGGAGAAAAAAGTTGGTAGGAAGGATTAAATTTTCAAAATGGGCAGAGGAGATACGCTATAGAAGCTGCCCAAGTGATGGTCTTCACCAAGGATTTTGGTTGATTCGAGGGTTGACTGTCGCCAACCCTTAATCCACATAAATGATTAAATGTAGGTGAAGAAAGAAATAGAAGGAATCGATGGCAGAAGGGATCTGTATCATGCTGGAAATTTTGGTGAAAATGGGGAAAACAAATGGAACAGACCGGTCCAAGAGGGGGATGGGGAATTGATCGAGGTCAACTAGGACCGACTTTCTCTTGGTCCATGTTAGACACAAGAAGAAAAAAAATAAAAATAGAAAAAGTGAAATTAAAATAAAAAATGATTTTATTAATTTTTTTCTCAAAACATGAAAATTGTTATTTTATGTATTATATTTACGTGGTTTTTATTTATTTTTATCGGCCTATTTATTAAATCTTAATTTATACAAGTATAATTATAGGCATAAATACCTATGTTTTGTGTATTTGATTTTTATTTTGTATTTATATTTTATTATTATATATAAATAATTTATATGTTTATAATATATTTAAATAAATATATATCCTTTTATTTAATTTTAATTTTCTAATTTTATTTACTTAAATAAATAGAGGTAAGTATATTATAGGTTTAGTATACATAATGTATTTTATTCTATTATTTATTTTAGTGAATTTTTAATGGTTTTATTCTATATTTATTTTTTATAAGTTTTATATAAGATTTACAAGTATTTCAAAATATAAAAAGAATGAATATATAAAGAATGAATAAAATGAATACAATATAAATGTATATAACACAACGGGGCACAAAAAGCCAACTATTGTATCTTAACTCCAATTTTAATGAAACCACCTTCATTAGATGGATAATTTATTTAGAGTACAATAAAGTAAGTTTGGTGAATTTTGAGTCCATATGGAGAGGATATGTATATGTGAAGTTTTGATTGTATCATTTTCATCTGTGTATCTCAGTCATAGTGTACATTATTTTTATATGCACTTATTTTTTTGTTATTTTCTATGTATTTTTGTCTACATGTTTCATGCAGAAAATATCTTTATTCAAAGTGTGTAAGAGTGTGTATAAGTTAGTGTAAGTTTTATCTATATGTGTAGTGTATTAGGCATCTAGGGTTTCTAGGTAACCGTGTTATTTTGCATGTATTTCTTTGCCCTTATTTCCTCCTACTTTATACTTTATCGATTAAGTCAATATTGACTTAGTATCGGGGTTTAGGACCGGTCGACATTTACAATACTTCCTTTATTTTTATTTTCTTTATTCCTTTATTTTGTGTTTAAATACAAGTATTTATGCACTATTCACAGACAACAGTTAGTGAGTTATGGTATACACATTAGATGTATTTATATAAATTTGTCTAGGGTTTTAAAAATAAACAAAAGGAATAAAGGTGCATGAATGTGTATTCATCAATCATATAGGTTCAATACTAAACTGAAAGACATGAGCTCACTCATGAGATATTGGAACTAACCAAATTCCATCGATGGTTATCTTACTTTGGAAGCATGATAGGATTTGTAGGTATGATATATGCTTTTGGAAAGTATATGATCAACACCATCTCCCAATGATCGAATGAGAAACTTAACGAGAAAAATTTGAAGAAGATAGTTCAAATATGATCAGAACTTCGACTTTACTCTAGGTCTTCCAATATGCAGGATGTATATGTATTAGGAATACTAGAGGGTGATGTGATCTTAATCGAGTGTATAACATTAATGCATCCATTCCAATGGAGTGATGAAACAAGTTTGGATTGACTCCTCCCAGTAGATTAGTTATCTAACTTTAGTCCAAATGTTAGACATACATTGATAAATTTAAGCTAAAATTGGGACTATAATGCAAGTCGAAAAAAATAAAAGGAATAAAATGAACCTTGGTTTGTGGGAGAGCAATACATGCATTGCACACAGGATCTCAATGCATGTGAGAGGTAAGGATGTATCCCTAGGATAGTGCCCAAAACCTATTATTAAACCTTGCATAATGGACTTCGAATATTCACCTTGGGTCCCTCCATCCTCATTGCATACTCTCTACTTAGGCTCTTCTTAGCCTAAGTATATGGGGACCTAAGCCCTTGTCACCCTCTCTACGCATTTGATCCCAAGCTAGTTCATGTATGCACTTTTATATTTTAGCATGAACTATGGCTTCATATCACTTTGTTCCATGAGGACATAGCAAAAGCTAAGTATACGGGAGTGTATTGTATATTATATATATATATATATATATATACTTTAGCCATAGCTCATATATTGAAATTTTCGAAAATTTTTTGAAAAATCTTGGGGCTAAAGTATATTATGTGAATTAATTTTCATAAAAACATTTGTTAAAGCTTTGAAAAATTTTCTAACTGTGTGACACTATTTTGAAAAATATTTGACAGCGATTTAAAAATGGGGTTTGACTCGTTTTGAAAAATCATTTGAAAATTATTTTGAAAATATATATTACGTGACATGATTTGAAAAATGTTTTTAAAAATTATCTTTTCAAAAATAAGGGACTAACTGATTTATTTTGTAAATACATTTAACCTTATTAAACAATTCCATAAAAATAAAAAAAACTCTTCTTTAGCAACAATTCTGACTACCGAGCTTAAAATGAGCAGCCACTTCTCAGTGAGGAACTACGGTCTCCCTTAGCAGAGTGTGTGGTTAAAAGACAATGCGAATGGCACTATCTTGAAGTAATACGAGTAGCCATCTAATGATCCGTACTTACATCCATACTGGTTGGAAGTAGATGAAACTATTCATATGTGCTTGGACCAGTCATTATTTCTCTAAGGAAATAAAAAATCCCATAAAAAATTCAAAATAAAAAAACAAAAATCACTAACTTTGGAGTTGGTGTATTCCTGACAGATTCACTATCACTCAGAGCTTGAGGATTTAAGGATACTTGATTTTTGAGATCTTGAGAGTCTAAGCTAACCATCCTTAGTCATTAGGATTTGAGACTTAATTACTCATACTTCCCTAGTTTGAAAGATATGAGTGCTATATTGCACTCTTAATCTCTACCTTCTAAAGAATATGACCATCACATCAATTTCGCAACTACATGAATGATGAGATGAGTTGAGATATCACTTGAGGGACTAGGACTGGAGATTTGAATCTAGCCCCAATTTAATGATGCTTGAGGATGGGATAAAGTCAATGAAGGCTTCAAGAAATCTGATTGTCAGCAAACCCTAGCCAATATGTGAACAAGTTCTCATGCTATTGTTTGATATTGACCTATGTACCATGATGTGATGAAACTAAATAATTATTGATCAGTATGCGTCAACTCTTGAAAAAAGTAGTGGAGCTAGCCAAAAAGAAAAAGAAAAGAAAAGAAAGAAATATTAAATGAAAAGAGCTCTAAAATAAAAAGTCAAAATTCAAAGAGTTTCTCTCTCAAAGGAAAGCGCTCCCAATCCTTTCAAAGTATCCACTTGGACCAAAGAAAATTAGGACTAATGAGTCAGGATAGTATCTCAAAAAGGGATTTACACTGTAAGCGATACAAGTCTAGGTGTAAGCATGTTTGATACTTAAAGAAGGAACACCCCAGTGTACTCCCAACAAAATAAGTACAAGCGACTCAACAACTTTTGACGGATGCGCTGGTCAACAACAAATGTGTGTGTATGTGTGTTGAGTAATAAGGCACTCAAGAGAAACCTTGTTCCATTGTAAGGGAGAGAAGAAAAATACACAAACCTATGTCCTCCATTATTTGGCCTTCCATTTACACTTTCAAGTCTGATAAACTAATGAGACAGTGGATTGAACATAAGAAAAGACTTATTCCCTAGTGTTAAGGATTAGGTCTAGAGGAGATCCTCCTGGATTGGGAACTTGGGTGACATCTCGACTTGACTCTTATGATTACAGTACACACTAAAAATCGTATCTCTTATATTGTATGTACAAAATATAGAGTCTGAAAATTAGAGAAGTTGGATTCCTTTCTACTAGAGCATGGTTGAGCCCAGAAATTTAGGATCTCTCAAATTAAGAGTCTTTGATGAATTGAGCCTTGAAAAATCACATGCACTATCAGGAATTAATCTGACTCCTTCATTCTTAGATGCTCGAGGATGAGCATAGTTTAAGTATAAAGGGGTGATGAATCTCTGATTAATCATATTACCTATCAATTATTATCCTCCTTGATTAAACATCTCAATAAAAATCTTCATTAATTCTGCTTTATTAATGATTGACCCTCTTCCTGTAAATAACCCTTATTATTATATTATTATTAACCTCTTTTATTTTTTATTTTCTTTATTTTATTTTCTAATAAAAATCATGAAAATAGATTAATTATTATAGATATTTGTTTTGATTTGAAAAGAAATTAAAAAGATAAAATGCCACAAAAGAATTAAATCAAGTGTTTGCAGTACACACTAAAAATCATATCTCTTATATTGTATGTACATAACAGAGTCTGAAAATTAGAGAAGTTGGATTCCTTTCTACTAGAGCATGATTGAGACCAGAAATTTAGTATCACTCATATTAAGGGTTTTTATAAATTGAGCCTTGAAAATTCACATGCACTGTCAGGAATTAATCCGACTCCTTCATTCTTAGATTCTCGAGAATGAGCATAGTTTAAGTATACATGGATGATGAATCTCAAATTAATCAAATTACCTATCAATTATTATCCTCCTTGATTAAACATCTCAATAAAAATCTTCATTAATTCCGCTTTATTAATAATTGACCCTCTTCCTATAAATAACCCTTATTATTGTATTATTATTAACCTCTTTTATTTTTTATTTTCCTTATTTTTTTCCTAATAAAAAATTTCAAAGAATTAGATTAATTATTGTAGATATTCGTTTTAATTTAAAAAGAAATTAAAAGATAAAAAGCCACAAAATAATTAAATAAAGTATTTTTAATCCTTTAAAAATACTTCCAAAAATTTTGCTTTGTGTATTTAATCTCTTTTATCTTTTTGTCCAACATAAAAGTTGTAGGTCTCATCGAGATCTACAACTTTCATGCTTTTACTTTTTGCTAATTCATCTTCCTTTTAATTCTTTATTATTTCCTCCTTTTTTTCTTATTTTTGAATAAATCCATTGGGCCATGTAGCGCTCTCCGGAGCCGCCACACGACCCTTTATCTTTGTGCCACCCAACCGCCTCCAAAACCCTTAGATCACCCACAACCTGCCTTCATCTCCACCGTCACTGCTTGCCGCCCCTTAGCTGTCTGATCTCCTCCCCTTGCTTCATCTGAGTCACTCCTTCCCACCTTATCTCGGTCGTTAGATGATGACGCATCCAATGGCTGAGCTCCCTCCACATCACCTCTCCTTACACCCACTGTAGGATGAAGCCCCGGCTCCATCTCCATCGCACGCTCCCGCTCCGCTCACCACCCTTAGATCAGATCTCCCGATCTGATCTGGGTGGCTCACCCTCACCTCAATCATGATCATTGGATCAGAAGATCCAATGGTCCAGACCCCATCTCCTACCTCAAGCTCACACTCTACCCCACATTTTCCACTCTGACCACCTCGCACCCTTCCTATTTTAGCTCATTCACCTCGCCACCTTTCCTCGACCTAACTATGCCCCCGTGTAGCCCTAACACCCCCTCCTCACACGACCATCAATGCTATCAACCCACACCTTCAATCCTTCGCACAACCATTGCAAACATCCCTCTTTACCACTCAAGGCTTGAATCCCTAACCATCCTCCTCCTCCTGTGACAAAGGAGGATGGAGATGAAGCACGAGAATGGGTCGATGAGACGGCGTAGACCCATGGCCCCGATGTCCATGTCATGGAAGCCCTAGGCACGTCGTTGAGCTCCGAGGTCTAGCTGCCCTCGATGAGGGACGACCGGAGGCTCCTACAGAGACTCAACCCAAGCCTCCTCCACCACAATTCCTCTTCTCTGATCAGGTACATCTCCACCTTTTATTTTCTCTACTTTTCTCTTAATTTCCTCTACGCAAACACATAACCTCTCCGATCATTGACCTCCCTCCACCTTTATCATGCCACCAGCATCTTCGCACTGCCATCCGACCACCATCTTCTTCCTCCGCAACCTCTGTCAACTCCAGGCCTCTTCCTCCATCGGAGGGAGAGGAAGACTTGCTTCAGGTGCCACATTCTCTGCTCCACTCGCCCATCGACCCACTAAACATGCTTCGACTACCTTCTCTAACCCCCTACATGTCGCAACTGATGACATGGATTTTGCAAGGGTCTAAAGCGATATCCTTACGGAAGCGAAGATATATCATCGCTGAGGAGACTGCTCACAAAACCACATGGTCAATCAACAATTAACCTACACAATGAATAAATCAAGCAAGTCAAGCAAGTGTGAATCAGAATTTATTATACCCTACTAAATATGTATAGTGACAAGAAAGTAGGGGTCGAACTCAGGAAGCAATGGTGTAGAGCAAGAGATGAAAAATCAAAGCACAATCTGTCTCTCAAACACTTAGCCAAATTAAGATTTTTGTGGGTTTTGACTTTTTTTATTTTTAGTTAAGTTTTAATTTTGCAAATATTTTTGTATTTTTAACTTTTTTGAAGATAAAATAAAATAAAGATGGAAATAAAAGTAAAAGAAAATGAATTATGGGTAGAAAGTAAGCTTTTATGTATAGAGATATACACAAGGCAAAAGTAGGTAAAAATATGCCGAAAATTCAGAGAAAATATATTTTTTTATGTTTTTTAGATTTTATATTTTTGTGATTTTTATGGAATTTTTTAAAAAAATTATGTATTTTAAATTGGAATAAAAATCAAAATGATGAAAAATTAAACAAACAGAAGTATTTTTGAGTTCGAAAATAATAAGGCAACACAGAAAATCCCAAAACTATTTTTAAGTCAAAATATACTTCAAGATACAAAGTGTAGAATAAAGGAAACTATTTTTGGATATTTTATGAATTTTTGAGAATTTTATAATATTTTGAGTGTTTTAATATTTTTAAGAGTTTTCTTTTATATTTTTATTTGATTTTTGGTCATATGTTCAAAAAACACAAAATATACATGAACTATTTTTCATGGAATTTTCAATGTATTTTAATATTTTTCTAATTTTTATAATGCAAATAAGGATAAATAGCTCACATAATGATTTTTAATAAATAGAAAATAATTTAGAATATCCCACGAAAAATATATGTGATAAATATTGTTATAGAGTATCTAAATTAATTTTGTTAGGATTTTTAGACCACCGGAGCTATTTTTCACAAAACAAAGACCACAACAAGAAAATCCATACTAGCAGGGTGTTTATGCAGATATTTAAAGTTTATGGACCATATCCGAACACCACAGAAAACTCCGGGAGGTAAACCCACAATGTTTCCACAAATATTCAATGAGATACATGTGGAGGGATATTTTTGTAATAAATAACAAGTTTGAAGGCCAACATGCAAATTCTTCACAAAATAATATACTGAATATCAAAAAATTACTACTAAATGGCAATAAAAAAACCTACAAGGGCTTTTATGCAAAAACACCACAGTTTGTCGGCTGACATGGCAAGGGACGAAAGTGTAAATAGCAAAAAGAGTGAGGGTTCAGTTGTAATTATTACAGAATCTTTTAACCTTTAGATGAAAGCTTGTGGACCTAATAATAAAACCAAAATGCACGAGAGGAGATATGGAATATGCCTTGAATATCGTGCGGAGACGGACAGTGGATGACACTTCACTTGCCACGTGGCGTTAATCTAACGGTGTGTACCCCTTTGCGGATGGTGCACTGAGATTAGACCTCAGTTGAGATCCAACGATCAGGGGCAGCGCTTGATTCGACGGTTGGGGCTTAAACTAGGGAGTTGTTCCTCATCGGACGGTGGCCGGATGGCATGGAAGAACACCGAAGAACAACGAGTCTCCCTCGCTTTAAATCGACGAATCTGTGCCCTCAGACCTCCTCCTATGCGGCTGATGGTCCCAAAAGAGTCCTAAGGTCCTTCCACGATGGCTGGGGGCGTCAAAATGCCCAGAAGAGCTACAGAGTGGTCGAATGAAGCAGCTGGACCTAGAGGTCTTCTCCTTGTTCAACGGGCCTCAAGAAGGCTCCCTTATCTGATATTTCCTACAGGAGATGGTCAGGGGGCAAAAAGCGAAGCCAGAGAAGGCTTCGGAGGTTGGGATGAACGAAGGATGAAGGATATGA
The DNA here is from genome assembly GCA_037367405.1 of Ottelia alismoides. Taxonomy (NCBI): domain Eukaryota; kingdom Viridiplantae; phylum Streptophyta; class Magnoliopsida; order Alismatales; family Hydrocharitaceae; genus Ottelia; species Ottelia alismoides. The sequence goes on from JAZKJV010007004.1 coordinate 158,190, forward strand.
GCCCCTCCGGTGAACGATAGAGGTGGAGGGTCAGGATCACTCGTTCTGAGCAAGAACAAGGTGGCTGAGAGTGCATCAAGTGTCGAGAAGACAGAGAGGGAGGCTATGAAGGTGACACGTGGGGCAGATCTGGCCTGTGGTGCTTGGGACAAGGCGGCAGAGCTCGAGCTCTGTCGTACTAAGAGATTAGAAAATATGCTAAAATGGATAGAACAACATGAAACTAAGGCTAAATCTAAACAACTCGTACCCTAAGGAACGGAAACGAGCATGAAAAAGAGAGCTTACCGGTGAAACATGACCTGGAGATGAAGCTCCGACGATGATGGCAATAGACCTGGATCATTCAATTCAACACTCTCGTTCCACACTGGAGCATCGAGGAGGTAGCTGCTATCATTGGCTATCTCAATCCGAGCTTAGATTAGGGTTCATAAGAGTGGAAGAGGACCAGAGAAACAAGGTTGGTCGGATGCGAGGTTAAATAAGAGGGGATATTTGACCCAAGATATCTCTCGATTCAGAGGGTCGAAACCCAAGGAACCAAGCCAACGTGCAAGCTTAATGGTCAGAGATGAAATTTCGTGAAGAGTGCGTGATGAATCAGTGAAAGAGTCGATTGGAAAATTGATGCGAACATAGGTCAACCGCTCTAACGAGCGTCAAAACATGGGGGAGCATAGAGCTAATCGGGGTCAATCAGGGCTGTGCTTTGATTGTTCCACGTCACCTCACTACATGACAAAATACAATTCAAAAATAATAAATTATTCAAAATAAAATAAAAAATGATTTTATTTTAAAAAACTCAAAACACCAAAAATCTTTATTATTTTATATAGTATTTAATTATGATTTTATTTATTTTTATGACTTTATTTATTACAAGTTGATTTTGGAGTATATAATTATATGTATATTATCTATGTTTTGCATATTTTATTTTTATTTTTATTTTTATTTTATTATTTTTTTATTAATTTATATAATTATAAATTACTGTTATGTACATAAATTATTTTTATTATATTTTTCGAATGCATTTTGTATACTTTAATAAATAAGGTATATAATATATATAAGTATAGGTATTTCATATATGTATTTTATATACCTATTTTATTTTAATATTTTATTTATGGTCTTATTATATTTTAAATATGTAAATATACTATAAATAATACTTACAAAATTATAAACATATAAAACTGTAAAAATAATAAAGAATAAATGAAATGAATATTTTATATAGATAAACTATATAATATGGGTCCAAAACCTAACTTTCACACCTTAACTTTAAAAAATATGAAACTACCTTCATTAAATAGCTTATTAAAAGTTATATACAATTAAAGGTTATTTTGATGAGTTTTGAGTTTTATGTAGGAGATATGGGTCTAGGACGTTGGGATTTTGACATTTTATTTAGAGTATAAAATGAACATAGTATATTATTTTTTTGTAAACTTAATTTTGTATTTTTATTTGTATTTTATCTACAACTTTCATGCAGAAAGTTTCTTTATTTGAGGTATAAATAATAAAAAATAAAATAGATCTCAAAATGGACTTATTGATGAATAAAAGGATGAGGATTTTAAAGGAAATTTTACGCTTATCTCCCCCTACTTTATTCCTTGTCGACCTAATCACCCAAATGCTTAGGTCTCGGGATTTAAGGTCATAAAATACGTTTGGTATTTTATACCTTTTCTTTTCTTTTCTTTTCTTTCTTCTATAAATTTGGCATTAAAAACTGTATTTTTTACACAATAAATAAAATAATCAATGAATGTTAATTTGTAGAAAATAATATTATTTACATGCATTAGCTAGGGGTTTTAAGGCCAAAATGTAGAATAAAGTTGATGAAATGGAGATTCATTAGCAACCTTCAATGATTGGAGCTGACCTCGCTGCTCCAATCTAGAGCTTCTACGCCGATGATGGAGTACCGCCTTGCCATTCTGACTGTCGACAACACTTCCTCGCTCCAGTTGGATCTTCACCTGCCTCCTCTGATCCTTCCCCGAGCTTCATCGATCGAGGAGGACAGTGGTCGAGCTCTGTGGGGGGTCATCGCAGTCCCACCTTCTCCGTCGCACCTGAGAATAAGAAGGCAGAGGACAAGTCTCCAGATGCTATCCAATTGCTTTGATCAGATGATCTACCTAATGCTCTAGCCTCGGTACCAAACCAAGGGGCTCGGTGGACCTGAAGCATCGACGAAGTGTGGAGGCCGGCCACATGACCTCCAAACATGCAGTCGGTCTGACCCTCGCCCCGAGCCAACACCGCGCACGTGCAACACGTGTGTGGGATGGGCAATTTGCATCAACACCCCATGCCTTTTCAATAATTACAAACAGGTCCAGATCATGTGCTCTACGTGCAGCATTAGGGAAAATTGCGTATGAGCCCAGCTGTTTTTATGATATTATATAAATACACTAGCATGTGGCTAAATTGCATGAAAGCCACTCTGGATTTCCATAATTACATAAATGCCCCTATAAGGACCATTTTGCAATATTTCCTCTATTTATTTTGCGTGTATTATTGCATTTATGCCCCTGTACTATATTGTTAATATCTTGAGCATATGAACTTCAAATTGGATGATTTCAGTTTCATTTGATTGCTCATTTAATGCTCTTCATGATGACAATATTATTTCTCTGATTTGACACCTATTTTGGCATGCTCTATTTTAAGTTATTTATGTGGCATATGTTCCTCATTTTAATGTCATTATTCGAGCTATGAAAGATACTATGATTTAATTGATATTGACTTTAATCCCCTTTATTTATGCTCATTGAATCATTCCAGGGCATCTTTTCGCATGCTTGTCCATTTGTGCTTGCATCGTCATACATTATAGCACCTTATGGCATTCGTGCGTCATTTTTCTTAATTGCTAAAAATCAAATAAAAATTGCACTTATCTCCTTATGCATTGCATAACATTTCTTCGCATATTGTATCATATTTATCCTAATAATTAAAATAAAAAATGCATCTTTCATTATGTGTGTTTCATAATCATGCATCATATCTCTGCATATTATTCATTTGCATTATTCATTATCTGTGTAATTTTTGTTCTCATTATGTGATGTGTTTACTTTGTTTGCATTAAGAAGATCTAGATCTATGATTTTAATCGTTTAAATTTAATTGTTAATTTCCAAATAATCGACGAGGAGGCTCATGTCCCTGTGTTCGACCTTAGTACACTTATCAAGTTATAAATATTCCACATATTCAAATGTGTGGTATTCTGCATAAATCCGAAATCGTCTCCTATACTACGGAGATAAAAACAACATTTTAAAAAGGCGATTTAGAGGTTCATCAACCTTAGAAGGAAAATTACATAAGATAGATATAAGAAATAGAAAAGTACAAAATAACTCGTAACATGTTACATTTGATTTATGCCATACTCTTTTTGTTACGTTGGCTCCTATGTTGTACCCATTGGTTTCCCACTCAGGTTGTAGGTTTACATGTAATAAATATATATGATCAAGCAAGTGGATGTTGCATAGGATTTAATAGTTTCAGACTTTAGCTTTTTTTTTTACAAATTAGTGATATTACAAAATGATGAATAAATTGTTTAAAGAAATGCGGAACTATACATGTAAATGATATTATAGAAACTAAGTCATTATATATATTCTTCTTTCTTTTATGTTTTGAATGGTAGTTGTATGTACTATTTATGATTATTGTTTGGTATACAAGTACATACAGTTATGAGAGGCAGTCGAGATGACCAGACGTCCAATCTCGCTAGCTATGGGGATCGAGTGAGGCATTACATCAATCTCACTAATTTTTTTTAAGAAAAGATTTTCCTCTTTTGAATCCCATGCTGTCTTTTGAAAACACTAGGATGCTTAATAAGTCTATAAGTCACCAATCACATGTTGACACATTCGATATTAAGGATATGCAATAAAAAGATATTCGAATTACAACATAAAATCAAATATGAAAACAACATCGAGACTAGATACTAAATTCACAAGATGCGGCCATTGCACTCTAAATTGGATCATGTCATAAAATATAGACCGAATTACGTCTCGACACCCAATTTTTGTAAATATTTGGTCCATTATCAACTGAATCGCATATATTCATCATCAATATGATTCAAGAAAAGGAAATTAAACAATGATCTGCTTCATGTCCAATTCCAACTTAGCCACATAAAAAAAATCCAATTTTTTAGTCTATGAAGGTTGATATTACACAACATGAAATTGCATTTTATGAGGACTTGAAACAAAATATTTATATATTATTTATAACATATTTTAGGATCTAAAAGTAACAAAAAATCAAAAGAAATCCACTACGTTGTTGACCAAAATCATGAATATGTGTGATGCTTCGAACATGAAACACTCCATGAATGCCACCAAACTTGGGTAGACAGTTCAAGGTTGTATCTATGTCTTACGTCTATAAATCTTGCTTTATAACAGAAAGATTATATGTTGCTAAAATCATCTAAATACAAAGAAAACAAAAAAAAATAATGTACTTGCAAACGAAAATATATGGGCAAGATGCAACGGACTTGAATATGATTGTAAGTCTCTTGACTGATGCTCTGATACTACTTCATGAAGACCCACCACTCTATGTTGTATCACAGGACGAGGATTTGCGAGTGTCCTGGTTTATCCCATCTGAGATCACTACAAGAAAAATGAGTTATGGCCACTGAATGTGGCTAGGGGAACTTGTGGTCACGATAATTCTGTGGCCACTAATTTCTCGTAGCTACAATCCGTGACCAAAGTCTTCATACAAGAGCTGTGGCCACGACAAGCTCTGTGGTCACTTGTAGTGTCCACGACATATTTGTGGTTAGAGAACTCTCGCGACGAGACTTGTAGCTACGGCTACTGGCCACGGCATGTTGTGGTCATAGCCCAATTCTGTAACCACAAGTCCCACATCCGTGGGCATAGTTCTGTAGTCACAACTTGTTTTCCTTGTAGTGGATGTGGCCAACTCGATGGAAGCGACTTGTGGATCGATGGATTATGGTGAGGATGACAGGGGAGATTGGCGGGGAGGAGGATGGGGGTGGTTGGGGTCGGTGCCGGTGGCGACAGTGGGGGTTATAGGAGGGTAGCATACTGGGGGAGGAAGATGAGGGATGAGATCGTGGAAGCTGATGGGAGACAGGGCTTGTGGGTTACTACAATATTAAAAAACAATAGCTGCATGATACAATCAAGGTCAGATTGCCTCAATGATATGGTTGAGTTAGTGGTGTTAAATAACAAAGTGTTCTACGTGTAAAAGAAAGTGACTATTCATCGTTCTACATGTAATTTAGAATTATGGAGTCTTCAGCGTGTAAATATAAAACTGTAAAAGATTATATATCTTAAATTTTCCTAAATAAATCTTCAAAAATATTAAAAATTATGAATCGTCCAAAACACATAAAAATTCACAAAATTTAAAAGCCCTTTAATACTGCATATTACATGTACTAGTACATTTTGATTTTCAAGAATATCATAATTTACTTTTTAAATTAAAAATCAAAAACCATAAAAAAATCTAATTTCAAAAATATTAACATATCTAAAATTATAATGACTCAATTTTATCTTATATTAGCTATTCAAGCCAAAGATTTTATGTTTTGAACTAAAAAGTCTAAAAGACCTTAAAAAATGGAAAACAATATTGAATCCACAAAAGTTTAGAAAAATGTAAAATAAAATCCTATTCCATATATGTCTACATATATTTTCATATCAAAATACATATACACATAAATATTATATAGTTATGTTCTACCTATTTAATACCGTAGTTTCGACATTACACAATTTATTTTGTAACTTTCCTTTTAAAAACTAAATAAAATTTCATAAAAAGAAAATTTTGAAAAATAAGAAGTACAAATAAAGTATAAAATTCTAAAAAAAATAAATGAAAAATGAGAAAATAGCATGCCAATACTTATCCCTTATTGACTTAAAGGCACAACAAACAAAAGCAAAATAAAATTTTCAAAATTAAATATAACAAAAACCACACTCAGCCCGAGTACCTTCACATATACCCCTATGTACTTTATCTACGTAGCATCCAGCCACCTATGTTTGACATTATTACCTACTTTCACAATACATCATATTAAGAGCAAACTGGTGACTGAATCGGAAATTCCAACAAAAGGGTTGGATCTGGTTAGACCATGAAATCAAATCGGTTTAATCGGATGATGATATTATTATTTTTCTAAAATCAAATTAGACCGAATCGGTAAGGAGAAAATGGTTGAACCGGATAATTAAACTAGAATGAATTATACATGTACATAATATACACTCAAACACACTTAAAATAAATATAAAATATACAAATAATTAAAGTATATTACTTTATAGTTTATACATAAAATATTTTCTTGAATATGCAACAGTAAATGGTATTAATATAGATATAAATAATATTTGAAATAAATACTTTAGCATAATGATGGGTTAATTATATTTATCATCTAATTTTAAAAAAAAATCAAGTTGGAATAGTTGGTTATTATTCATTAATGGGGTAGAAGAGATCATGAGTTCATCACTTTACATTGATTTTATTATAAATTCAAATTTGAATTGTGGTTGAGTGAATTTATTGAAAATGGTTCCATCCGTTTTCAACACTGACTAAGAGTACAAAAATAGATCTTAAAAATCAATCACCTGAATTTCGACTTAAACAATGATAAAATTCACTTTTTAACACAAGGCAAGCCCATGTGTATCAGCTACTTAATTCTCCAAACTTCTAAGATAAATGCGAAGGTTTGATTCGTGCAACCACTGAAGGGATCAATTGATATTCCATGGTTGAATATAGCTCCGAAGTTCAAGCCGAAAAGGGATGTTGGACATAAAGAACTTTTGTTGCAACATGTAACTTAACATAGTATTTCCTCAACTGCAGGACTAGTTCATAAATTATGGTTTACTGTAACAAGATTTAGTACATGGAGCTCTATTCTATGTAGCACAACATTATAAGTTGTTTCATTTCCTGGAGCTCCATTCTAGAGAAAGAGATGTATTTAACGCTAGACAAGAAGTTTTCAAAATTTGGAAATCAAAGTGAAATCCTATAAAACTAGAGGTTATTACGAAGGTTTTAAAATTTAGAAAAAAAAATGACATGGAACTTCACTTTTATTTTTTTGATGCATGGCGTGTGATGGCTTGGGTAAAAGCCAGTTTTTTAATATCTAATTCTTGCAAAACAGGTCCACTTAAAAGAGAATTAAATCTCACGTTGAGGTAGGTTACCCAAGGAAGCAATCATCACGAGACACGACGTGAGTATTAAAATGGAGCAGATGCATAACGGGACGATCATGCTCATCGAGCGGCTGTGGTGCGCTACTGCACCACAGCAGACGATCCAGACGCATGCATAGAGCGCGGATCCTCTGCTGGCCAGCAGGGATCTGCGGTAAAGAGGGACGGTGTTCGGGCCGCTCGATCGAGATCGAGTGGTTCGTACTAAAAGGGCCCACAAAACTCATGATTTCGTGCGAACCGCTCGATCTCGATCGAGCGGCCCGAACGCCCTCCCTCTTTACAGCAGGCCAGCAGAGGACCCGCTCCCGCATGCATAACGCAATAAACTGCTCTTAGAAAACTGTTTGCGCACTCTTATGCCAACAATTGGGTTCTCTCTCACACGAAGATTTGTTTGCATCGGATTCCATTGCCAAATCCAATAGCAAATTGTTCCAGTAAATGACAGATCCAATCCACCAATGAAGAATGTCACAATCTACACCTACAAATGTAATATACAGTGTATTCACCTGAAGTTGGCTCAACATATTTATCTCTTCCATCTGTATTTATTGGTAGTTTTGTGCATCAGTTGTCCTCCTTCCCTAAGCTGTAGAATATGATTCTATCTGTCATTGCACACGGCATTGAGCAGGACATGCCCAAGCATCAGATCCACGAAGTACTGGTGCCCGATCTCCCCATCCTTCCACTTTGCCTTTGCTGGCGCCCTCCCGTAATGCACCCCGTCGTTGCACCGGTTGTCATAGTGCCAATGGAACGCCATGTCGAACTCGTCAATAACCCCTCCTCCTCCCTTATCCATCAACCCTCTCATCTTTTCTACCATCAGTATTGAATGCCTCCATCTTACTCGGATTGAATGCAAGCGTCCTCGCGTACCCCCCGGTTGCAACAGTTGTTCTATAAAACAATGCAGGCATTCTCTTCCCATTCTGTTCCCACTCTCGATACACGTCAGTGAAGAATTGCACTGCGTGCTCCGCAGCTTTGACAAAGGCTCGGAGGCTGCGCCAACGGACACCGGCATGGAGACCGGAGTTGAGGATCATGATGTCTGGAGGGAGTGGCTCATCAAAGTAGAGGCGGAGGAGGGATCGGAAGGACGGGTCTTTGACGGAATTCAGGCCTTAATAATTGAGAGACTCGTTCCAGTGACCATTGAAGATACTTGTGATGCGGAAAGAGTGGGAAGAGTCAGATGGGTCCGTGAAGTTCAGGTTGAAGCGCCGCGGCACGGATTTGACATCCGAGAGGCCTAGGATGAAGTTGAGAATGTTGCGGATAGTGTCCACATGGTTGGAGTCACCCCAAAAGAAGAGCCATCTGCAGTCATTACTAAACATGGTAAAGATTTGCATTCAATGCTTGCTTTAAAAAAAAGAGAAGAGCACGGAACAAATCTCGTTTATTCCATCTCCTGAGATTTGTCTATTAGGTGCACTCGATCGAGATCTATATAGACTATTACATGCTAGTAATTTGATTGAATAGAACCATGGTACTAGCTGCCTAAGCCAGTCTGCGGCAAAAAGACATTACAAACTAAGTATCAATAGATGCGAATTCATTTTAATGGTCAGTATGTTTTCGATCTAAGTATCTAAATAGCTGCTCAAGTATCATAGCATTGAAATGAGTTCAATCTCCTCTTTATCTTTCGGCAGATGCCGAATCTGAATATATTGGTTACTAGTTCTTGTCTTGTCAGATACACAGCTGGTTTCTTTACAACTTTTTACACTGTAATTTGGACAGGCACATCTAAGATTTTCTGCAAATTAACACACCCCTGTCCGGATCTTATACAAAATTTCGATCCATCCCTCATATAGTACTGTTTTCGTAAATAGTCATTTAATTCTTCATATCGATATTAGAATATGGAACCTCTAGCTCTACTCTGGGCAGTGAAGAATCCTTGCCATTTGCCGTATGAGTTTATGTATCCTTTTAGTCAGAAAAACTTGACAAACTTGATCTACATCCGATTATTTGCATTTCAGAAGAGGCGTACCTGTTGTGGAGGCACTTCCAAGCCTCAGCCTGGGAGAAGAGCCTGAAGGAGCAATGCGCAGAGTAGACCCAGCCGTTGCTCTCGAGAGATCCCAATGGCCCATAGCACCAAGGCTCCTCGCACCTCAAGTCTAGATCCAAGCATCGGTACCTCCCCTTTGCATCTATGTCGCAGTCCTCCTTCCACCGCTGCCTCGTCCACCTCCCCGCCCATGCCATCCTCCGCAAGTCCTCCCGTCTGCACAACTTCAACTCCGACAATTCCACCGTAGCTCCCTCGGCCTTGTAGAACTCAATCTCCATCCTCCTCAGCTCCTTCTGGTATGCGAACCGCTCTGGTGAGAACTTGAGGCCCTCGAACCTCCGGAAGAGGAGGATCACAGTGAAGTTGAACAGTCCAGCAAAGTCCTGGTGCACTTGAAGGGACAGAGTGTATGAGCCGTTGCCATGATCGCGCAGTTGTGGACGGGACTTCCACTTGCTGCCGGCGAGGTCCACTTCGAAGTAGTCCCAAATCCGTTATCGTCCACAGCATGGAAGAGAAACTTGTGGATGTTCCCCGTCGGTAGCCGGATGCGGCCAGGAAAATTTGGGTGGTTGTCAAGGCCCGGGACAGTTATGTTCGACGTGCAGGCATCGCGGCAAGGTGTGACGCCGGGGGCAAGCCACCTAGAGAGGAGGGTGGACGTGAAATTCGGGTACAATTCAGCAGAGATCCAATTAGCCGTTTCCGGTGTGGTAACGAGTTCGGCAAGGATGGAGGTAGCGGTTGCAGGTGGCGCGTGGGATCGAGGAAGGAGACGTAGAGTGGCAGCAGCGTCAATGGCATGGAAGACAATGAGGATTGAGAGGAGGAGGAGAGAGGTTGATATTATGAAACAACGGCGAGAGCGACCGGGCTTTGTGTCTGAGCCTTTATCTCTCTAGCGGCATCCGGTTGGGTTCTCGTCGGCAGCCACCATCTCTGCAGATGACAGAAAGGAGAGGACTTCATGTAGCTGAAGGTGATGAAGTGAACTAATGAAGGAGGGGCTCAGAATCCTCGGCTTTGTGGGGAAAACAGCAGGCCTGACCTGCTGTGTTAATCGCAGCCACCATTTGTCCATCCAACGGATGAAGGTATTTAGGCAAAAACAGCAGACAGAGCCTCCAGGAGAGTTCAAACGGAAGACCCAAATGCCGACGTCATCGCAAAGGAAGAAGAGAAAATCACAAATATAGACTCACATTGCCTCTAAGGTTAGGGTTCGTTTGGCTGCAGGGTTGGGCATGGTTGGGTTGGGTTGGGCTGGATGAATTAAGGGGTACCTCTGTGAATAGTACCTCAACCCAACCCAACCCTGCCCAACCCTGCACCCAAACGAACCCTTAGGGCTGTCACGAAAGCTCGAACTCGATGAGCTCAACTCGGGCTCGGCTCATTAAGGGCTCACGAGCCTGACTCGAAACTTTAATGAGCCAGAGCCCGAGTTGGAATTTAAGACTAGTTAGCTTATTGAGTCGAGTCCGAGTTGAGGGTTGTTCAACTCGGAAACTCGACTCGATAACTCGGATACTTGAAAATCCTAAACCTATACCACGGTACCACCCACCGACGGTTCCTAACAAAACACACAAAAAACTTGGTGTCCGCCTCACACCTCACTCCTCCCGTCCTCTTGTCTTCCCTGCAAGGCTGCAACCTGCATCCCGATTCCCGTCATCCCATCCGCCAGCGGCGGGCTTCGTGGCTCAGGTGGCCGCCTATCTCCGCCCCTCCCAATCCAGCCAGGTGTGGCGGCGAACTGCAAAGGTAAATCTCCCTTCACTGCCTCTTCCTCCGCCTCCCCTCTGAGTCTCCGACCACACAACAACAGCCTCCCTCCTCCCTCGGACCGTCTCCCCTCCGCCCGCACATTGCCAACAACCTCCCTAAGTCCATCCGCTCAGCATTCCGATGTCTCTCCTCCACCTCCCCTTTGCCCGCACTACAGGAGCAACAACCTCCCTCCGCCGCAGCTCCCTCCCTCCTCCACCCTTGGCCAGTTGGCCCCCTGCCTCCTCCCCCTCCTCCCAAAGGGAGCATCCCATCGCCACAGGCACGCCGAGCGTCTCCCCTCTTTGGATTGTGGGACTATATGAACTTTATTGCTATATTGATCATTTTTTATTTGATATACTTATGTATGTGTTCTCTCTTTTTTTCCTTTGGAAGGATAGGGTTTGAACTTTGGAGGAATAAGTTGTAGACTGACAACCTTCCTTTTCCTCCCTTTGTTCTCTTATAGGTGAGAAATGAGTAAAAAAAGTTACACTCACTTTGTATTAGATATAAATTTAAATTTGGCACAAATATTATATCAATACTTGAGTGATATCTCAGTGGATTAGATTCATCTCATGGTACTATCTTTAGTAAAATACAATTTATCAGACATTTTTCAGGATGACTTGAACTTGTGCCTATATCTAATCAATCCAAATTATCTAATAGCTCTTGGTTCTTTCGTTATGGATGATTATTCTGCCTAATGGAGCTCTACTCTATCAATCTCCAAAATGAAAGTTCATTTGAAAGAGCTCACTTGCTACAACCAACAATCACTAAGCATATCAAATCCAGTAAACTTTCCTACTTATGGAAGAACTCGAATAATGAAACTTCCCACTTAAAAAGTTCTTTTCCTACTCTTTTATCAATGGCACGAAACATAAAGATATCTGCCACTGACAGGCTAAATACATGGAAAGCTAAGAATAATTGGTTCAAACACTTAGTAAATAAACACACAGTTGAGATAATTTAGAGATGTATTGGAATTTGAAAAGAACTCAATGAACTTTACTCTTCCTTTATTCCTAATCTAGAAGATCAAATTGTCATTCCTTCTCTTGATCCGGCCCCTACAAGCTCCTTAAATAAGCCAATAGACAATCTTCTATCAAATGGGGGAGTTTGATCTTCCTTTAGTGACATATTCTGGTCTAAGCTGTTTGATCATGTAGCAGCTTACTTCTTATGACTTTTAGATCATGTCAAGCTAAACACCCATGATTTACTCTACAAACTAAAGATCAGTGCTGCTAATAGATGATACTTATGCAACTCATGATTTCCTATTTGAGAAATCTCCTTTTATTAGTTTTTTCTTAAACTGGTATTAAGGCAGAATAGATTAAGTTTAAATATTTTTTTCTCCTCAACCTCATCACTTAGTGCATGTAGTTTTCTGTCTATCTTTGACAGGAGCAGAAGGGATACGAGATAAGAGGCAGAAGTTGGTTATATTAAGTATGGCTGTTTGTGTTGAAAATTTATTTGTATGTGTTTTTTTAATTGGATTGTAGTTGACGTAGTTCTTCCCATTAAAAATAAACTTTGATTTTAAATGATAATCAAGATAAAATAATTAACATAATAGAATTTACATGAAATACATTTTTGAATAGCTAAACTTGTCCTGAATTAATTCATTATTTGGTGCATGTTTGGGTGAAGCATTGGCTGCATTGCTTTTGGTCAGAACATTGCTTTTGGTCCGGTGCTTCCATTATGTTTTCTTGTTACTTGAGCTCCGTTTATATATGTAATTGTATAATAGTCTAATTTTTGGTTGAAATATTTTCAGGATCGATGGAGTTATTCAATAATGAACTATTGCCCAATATTTCACAAATAGTGCCAGGCCCAGTACAACTCTCACATTCAGGTTTGCATATACATATTCATTGTTAGACTGTAATTTTGGATGTGTTCATGTTTGTGGTAATATTATTTTTTTTGTTATTTTATAGAGATGATTGATTATCAATCGGGAAGTACTGATGTTCAACAATCAAATGATGTTCTTGAGAACATGGAAGATGTTCAATCATCTAGTGACGAAAGTGATAAACCGAGCCCCACTAAGGATAACAAGAAAAGAAAAAAAAGATCTGAAGTTTGGAAAGAAATGATAGAGGTTGAAGACAAAGGTGTTACCACGTCCAAATGCATACATTGTGGTAAACTTTTTGCTGTTGTTAATGGTCACCCCATTACCACTCTGCTTAGGCATTTAAGTGAAAGATGTCCAAAGAAAAGAAAAGCAAATGGCCAACGAACTTTGCAATTAGCCAAAAATACTGTTGGTGATACATTACTCTCTATTAACAACTTTGACCCTCTGCATTTTAGGAAGATGATAATTGAGCTAATTATAGATGCGGAGTTGTCATTCTCAATTGTTGAGAGATATAGTTTTAAAAGGACGATATGTTATGCAAATCATCTATTCCAACCCTTTTCACGTCAAACTGCTAGAGTGGAGTGCTTGAAATTATTTGAAGAGAAGAAGAAACAAATATAGAGTCGATTATATAAAATTGAAAGAGTTAGTCTCACCTCCGATATGTGGACATCCAACCAAAATAAGGGTTATTTGTGCTTGACTTCTCATTATATTGATGACTCTTGGAAATTGCAGAAGCATATAATTGCATTTAGAGAGATGGCCCCTCCTCATACAGGGGAAAGACTTGCTGAATCTATTTACAAAATCTTACAGGAATGGTCTCTCAAGAAAGTGATGAGTATAACTCTTGATAATTGCAGTGCTAACAATGTTCTTGTTAGAAAGTTAAAGAGTTTTCTATCAGTGAGCGATTGTTTGATAAGTGAGGGATCATTATTTCATTCACGTTGTGTCGCTCACATATTGAATCTAGTTGTTCAAGATGGATTGCGCAGGATAAAAGGAGTCATTGAAAATATTAGAGAAAGCGTCAAATTTCTCAAGTATTCACCTTCCAGATTTCAGAAATTTCAGCATATTGTAGAGGATCAGCATTTGAATACAAGAGGGAAGGGATTAATTTTGGATTGTCCAACGCGTTGGAATTCAACATATGAAATGTTGAAGTCTGCATTGCTTTTTCAGAAAGCTTTTATAGAGTTGTCAATATGGGATTCATCATATAATCATTTGCCAGAACCCACTGAGTAGATATATGCATCAAACGTTTGTGATCTTTTAGAGGTTTTCTATGATGCCACTCAAGTTTTTTCAGGGGTTAAATATCCCACTTCCAACAACTTTTTTGTTTCACATTGTAAATATTAACAATGCGTTGACAGATGCACAGAGTGAGCTCTTTCCAGTTCCATCGATGCTAGAAGATATACACACCAAATTTAGCACTTATTGGGTAGAATGTAATGCTGTGACATTGATGGGTATTGCTTCCATATTGGACCCAAGAGGGAAGAAGATGCAATTGGAGCATATCATTCCAATGTTGTTTAAAGGTATGGATCCTGAAGTTCAAATTCAAAAAATAGTGGATGCATGTTATTCTGTTTTTAATTTCTATGAAAGAATGCACTTGACACTCAAATCAAAGGTTGAGTCCCAACCTACTGTAAGAGCCAAGACTTCAAATGCTAGCCAAGAGAGGTGTGATAAGCATCGTCAGTTTCTATTATCCTTGAATAAAGGTAACAATGTAATTGATAGTTCGATGTCAGAACTTGACATGTATTTTAAAGAAGGTTGTTATGAAGATAGCGACACATTTGATATCTTGGAATGGTGGAAACTAAACCAAGGAAAATATCTGATCCTCTCAAGAATGGCTAGAGATGTGTTGACAGTTCCCATGAGCACAGTTGCCTCTGAATCAGCTTTTAGTATGGGTGGTCTGTCATATCCAATGCTAGGAGTTCATTGGCTGCCATTACAGTGGAGGATATACTTTGTTGTGAGGACTGGTTAAAGGAAGAGTTCAAAGATGAGTACTCAGCATCGATAAGAGTTCATTTATTCTCTATTAAATCCTACTGTTTGGTTTGTATATTTAACTTCACATTTACTTATATTTTAGTTGAGGAAGGACTTTTACTTTATTTTTGTTGACCGATCTTACAATTGAGAAAAATTACACAGAGATCACCTCCTCGAGGGAGGATGTTGAAAGAGTTTTGTGAATGTGACATTATAAACTTTCATTTAATTTAGATTCTTTGATTCTATGGACTTTAGCAAGATAAATTACTATTGTATCTTTGACTTCCAGGTTTATGTTGTGCTGTTACTATGGAGGGGATTGTCTTTCCATTGTTTCTAATTGTTATGCCATCAGTTGCAACATATCCAACACGTGTTTTGGTTTCTGCTTGCTCACATTGGATACTCCTGATTGCAATCGCTTTGAACCTTTGGATGTGGTCTGAATGATATCATTGATATGTAGTTGTTTTTTATTTAATCTCTGTACGGAACCCGTAACTTTCTAAAGTGTAGGATATGTAACTATGTCAGGGATGTCATTTGATTAATTTCGTTAGCTTTGTTGTGCATGTTTTTTGCTGGTCAAGGAAAGGCAACTGTTATGATTTTATTTTGTTTGTGCTTTGTTGCAGTATGGATTGTTTTGGAGTAGGTTTGATGTAGTCATGTAGAAGTTGTTTTGTTGCATCTATTATATGTATGTTCAGAAAAATGATTTATAGGCCTTTGATTTTTTCCCTTCTGATTAATTTCCGAGAACGAACAGAATTTCACTTCGATGCTGATGCAAGGAATTAGTGGTGTGCTTGGTAATAGTTCTCGAATTTCAAGACTATGCAAGGATGTTATTTTGGGTCCATTATTGTATTTATATCAGATGTTAGCAACTTACTAGATCTTCTATGTCCTCCATGGAATGGGGTACGGATTCCAATTCAACATGTGTAAGTGAAAGCTTCTAACTTGTTGGAAAATGAGTCATTGAGTTTGATATAAAATAGATGTCAACATTTTGCTTGCCCAAAAAGCTACAGAAAAGAGTATAAAATTTCAAACTTACAAATTGCATTTGCATAATTTAATGTATAAAATGGAACAGTGACTCATTAAGAGGTTCACGAGCCTGCTCATTTTGAGGCTCGTGAGCCAGCTTAGAAACTCATGACTCGATATAAGGCTCGTGAGCCAGCTCATTTTGAGGCTCGTGAGCCAGCTCAGAAACTTGGGGCTCGATAAGAGGCTCGTGAATCAACTCGAACTCGACGAGTTCGAGTTCGAGTTGGTGATCTAGGACTCGACTCTTATCGAGCCCGAGTTCGAGCCTTAGGTTTCTTATCGTGTTCGAGTCCGGGTTGAGGCCAACTCGACTCGTTGAACTCGATAGACACCCCTAGCTAAGGTTCTCGACCGCCCCTCTCCCTTCCAGTACTAGTCGTCCTGCCAAGAGATCCGAGATAGGTATCTGCTGACATCACTGGATCAAGAATAGGTGTTGCTGCTTCATCTGCAGTGGAGGAAGCTTTTGGCTTTTCTCCTCCACCACAGAGAAAAGATGGTGAAGGGAGGATACTATTATTGATGTTGTTGAAGTTAAGGGAAGAGGAGTAGCTAGGAATTATCGTCCCATTAATGCGGTGCTTCTTCTTTGTAGCTGTTTCCTCCCTCTCATGTGCCCTTTCTATCCTCCACTGACTGCTGTCTGCCTTTTGCTCGTCTGTCTTGTAACTTTTTCTGCCTTCCCACGACAGACAAGAGATGCATGTTAGAAAATTTTGCTGGTACTTGAAGTTCGTGTGTGGCAGATAATTTCTACCGAATAGTGATCATAATAATGTAGTGATAATTGTAGAGTAGTAACAAAAACAACAAATTATAATGTTGTTAGATATCAGGTTAGGACATTTATTTATGAACTATATGTGGTCGGTGTTATTAGAGGGACGATGAACCTAATCAGCAGGACGGTGAAGGGGCCAGCTCTATTTCAAGTGAGAAAGAAATTAAATATACCTTATTTGAGATGAACACTACAAAGTGCCTGATGATTATGAAGCAATTTTTGGAATATTGATGGCAGTGAAGCTACTAATTCAGTTATCAAAGTGTTTCAAAAAAGTTATATTAGAAAAAGATGGATTACATCTATATTGCCCTTGTTCCAAGATTAATAATCATGAAATACTAAATGATTACAAGCCCATTAATCTTATAAATACCTTTTATAAATTGATTTTCAAACTCTTGCAAACAAACTCAAGCTTATTCAATAACGAGTCGTGTCCCTAAATAAGGGGCTTTACGATGACATTTTTTGCAGCCAAGGAAATCACATTCAATGAAAAGAAAACCAAGAAGCATTGGATGACCTTGAAGATAGATATGGAGAATAAATTTGTTCATTTTTAGGGAAGAACTAATACGAGCAGTGCCTCCACAGCAACATTCAGTTCATGAGTTCTTTTTGTATTTGGATTAGTGGATCCTCATGTATAAGGGTTTTATATAAACCCTTTCAAATTAAGGTTAATCCTTATCCTATGTACTATCGTCCTACCACTATATTAGAGAGAGATCCATAGTTGTTGCTGAGGATGTAACGTAGTTAAGGAACTTTGTAAATCTTATGTCATGATTGTTTCATACTTGCTTCGTTGATTGTTTGATTTGTGTTTTACTTTCGCTGCATGCATCACTTGTCAATTGCATACGTTTTTGTGTATCTAATGCTATCTGAAAATATATGTTGTACATGGTCACCCTCTCTCATCCTTTATAACAAATGCTGAATTTTTCATTAGGACTCTTGATCATGATTGCCAGATGAAACTCTTACATGGTTACAAGATGTCAAAACAGATGAATGATATCACCTCTTTCTTTTTGCATATGATACTTTGATATCTTGTGAAGCTTCTGTAGTGGAAGCCTTCAACATTAGAAGTGTTTTGGAGTATTATGATTCTCATTCTAGTTTGGAAGTTAGTTGGAAGCATATACTCATTGCTCTGACCAATTCTATTTTTATTTGACTTCTCATTTATCTCTATCCTAAGGTTGATGAACTTACTTGACTCTCGCATTAGAAAAAGTTTTGACTTCATTCTAGGATAGAGCAATTGTACATCAAAATCAAAGCGAACACACTTTGGTGAGATGCACCCATTTTCATCTTTACACATAGTATCGTTCTTATACCTTTATTTCAACGCTTGAAGACTTAACTGGTCATTTTAATTAAATGTGTGGTTTTACAAGTAGTCCCCATATTTTGAAGCAAAATGAGTTGAAGAAGTAAAGCTTTCTAGTCGGTAGTCATCGATCTCCCTTTGCATTATATATCCTTCTTTATTGAACATCCGCTGGCATGTGATGTTTGGACATGGAATCGAGTCCTTGTGAATGGGCAGAGCCATGTGCTCTTATTTGACGACGGTAGGGACGATTGATCTGCTACTAACTAGAAAGACATCGAATTCTCCTTTAGGAGCTTCAACTGCAGTATAGGTAGAAGGAGTTGGAGCACCCTTTTTAAAAATTTGACAAAGCTTCTTTCTTATGAAGTACCTTGGCTAACAATGGGTGTTGATGATGCTTCAGTAATTTAAAATTTTGTTGGACATCCCAAATATCCATCAAATACCTAAGGAGATTGAGGTTATAATCAGTGATATTTTTATATCATATTTTACATGCTATCTAACATAATGGAGGTTGCCTCTATGTATTGTGATTCTCCTAATGTGGGGATTTCCATCCATATGAATCTACTAGTAACAAACATCAAGTTGGAATACATAAATCCATGAAGTGCTTTCTAATGGAATCATGAAACATATGGAGCTACTCATATTATTGAAATAATATGTGGAAAATTCAATATTTTCTATAATGCCTCTTAAGTAAGGATAAATATTGATATTTCTCCACTCCCTACTCACTGTGGGTCATCTATTGACCTTGAAGATTGTTATCACGGATGTTAGATAAGAACGTATTATTGCATATCTTCTACTACAAAATGGTATGGTGGTAGTGCAGTGTGCCTACCATTTGAAAGTCTAGGGTTCAAATCCGCTCTTGTGGGGGTTGCGTTAGGCAGTCGACCCCCAGCGTAAAAAATAGTTGAATCTTTCAACATAAATTTGAGCAAGAATCCATATAGCAGATCCTACTTATAGTGGAAGAAGGCTTCACCATTTTTTTATACTTCTACTACAAAGTATAGGAATTAATTTTGTCAAAAAGAACAAGAAATGTATGTCCTCGTTACCCTCTAAGGAAGCATGAGATAAGACGAAGAATAATAATGTGTCCATCTCAAAGTAGCTTGCTCTATAGGATGCATGCATTTTGACCGAGTGGGGACAAACTCTTCTCTTAAGCTAAAGAATCCTCCTTCTCTAAGTACCTATATTTCCCCCTTCCACCTTTTGAATCGTTAACTATTATATCTCCACACGATTTTCCAAGTATATGACCTTTCCCACACCTCTCTTTAAATGCTTGAAGGCTTGAGGATGCGTGATTTTACATGTCGTCTCCATCTTTTGGTACAAAATGAGTTAAGGAAATAAAGGCTTACTAGATGGCAATCATTAGTCATCTTATGCACAATAGGTAACCTTTTATATTGAATAACATCGTTAAAAATATTTAGAATGCCGCTCACCTTGCAAAGTACATTCACTGACACTAGATAATAAGAATGATTCAATTATATCCCTCTAGTGGGAATTTATAAGGGGATTGAGGTTATGTAATGGTAGTCATCCACCTATTTGGATGCCATAAGTGTGGAAGTCATAGCGGTACATCTAACTCTTTAACTTTCCTTTTTCTTATTATGGGTTAGAACCCAAGCTTCCATTGTGCTTCCTTGATCCTTACACAACCATTGCTTAAGATAAAGGATCTCTCTAATTGAACAATGTACTTTAAGGACTTCAATTTGAGAGTATTTAAATATGTATACTTGATTCATCCCTTTCATACAATGAAATTATGAAATTATGAAGCTTTCATAGAATAGAATGAGATCATCATATCCACAACCATATCGAGTCAATGTAAAATATTACCTTTTGATTTACTAGAAGCAGAGGAAGAATTAGTAGCAGGTTATCAACTCCAATATTCATGTATCAAATATGATTTATTCTTTGCTGCTTTTTACCTAAATTTATTAGTTTCTTCATAATATATAATAGTTATGTACTTAAGTGGGTGGAATTTATCTATTTCACAAGACAATGTCTAAACTTTGACTCTTAGTGTCTAACATAATTGCCTCATTCTTAGTACACTCTTGGATAGGGAACTAATCCATACTCTACACTGCGCACTTAGCTCAACTCAGACGAGGTGTTGGAAGATTGTGTGTCTTTTTATTTGATAGCATTGACATCGAAAGATCGGAGTAACAAGTTGAAATAAAGCTTCGGATGAGCGATGGACTGCTAGCACAATTCGTTCTAAGACCCCAAAACATGGGCGGAACAAAACATTCTATATCCATTGGAGCATAAAAAGATCAATGTAGAATAACCACAATTCCTACCAAAAAGAAGCTAATTCATAAATAACATCATTGAGCACAATGGTCCAAGCTTCAGATTGCTTGCAGATCTTGGTGGAGGCTTGGCTACACTGGTTATGCTCCAGTTCTTTTTCCCTTCTTCTAGATTTCTCCCTATATTCGTTGTGGACTAGCATGTTCCTGAACTTAGAAGGAAATATATAACTCCTCGTTGAAGGAGGAGATTGCATGGTAGTTCGACATCTTGGATGGGAAGAGTTAACACCCTTTACACACAAGAGGCAATTATCGATATTCATGTGGGATACTTTAGGAAGGGGTTGATCTAAGATGACTTATGAGTAGGGATTGGATGATGACTTCTACAACTTAAAGACTGTTATTTTTAAAACCCTAATGCTTATAAGGAGTTCCGCCATATTATTAATCCAAAGATCTGATGAACGCGAAATCCACCTCTTTAATAATCGTAAATTGTAGTATAGGAGGTGAAAATCGGTCGATCAAAAACCACAAGCTTTGAATGTTGTGGAATATTTTACTTGGCAAGTTTACCAAGGTCGAACACAGGGAACGGTGATTTTTAGTTGCATGGTCTTGAATCAAATTAAATAATCAATCAATGGTCGATTAATTTTTGTGTTGAAAAATTTACAATGCTATGAGAATGCAATGCAGATGCAAGGAAATACACAGAGACAACGGTTCAGCACAGGATCTGTGATTAAGATTTCAGCTTCAATATATGTTGATCAGTAACCTCGACAATTATCACGGATCAAAAGCTAAGTTTAAGAGAAATAATCAGAGCATAAATAAATAATCTGGGGAAATCTGGGCTCTATTAAGAATTCCTCTTAATTTCCCTGTAAGTTAATCTTCAATCGATAACCATCCTGTTCGAAATATACAGGGAAAATAATTTATCAATCTTCCTTTCCAAAACTCCTGCACAGATTAAATCCTCAATAAACAATTATTAAATGATGCATCAGGATTTATTGCCCAAGCTTTTCTTAATGGAGTTCCTGCATAAATATCATCAATCTCTCTACAGCACAACGATATTAAATTTGAGCATGCATGTCAAATTAGATCCTTGAAGAATAATAGACAGTAAACAACCTCAGATCTGTCCACAAATGATGCTAAGTTGTAGAGCACGGAATTAGCTTCGAAACGGCATATTATATGCTAAAATCGGAGTCCATATGACAAAGATATGACAAAATGAAGTTTCAGGGACTAAAATGTAAATAAAATAAAGTTTTCTTTGCAAAGAGGCCCCTGGGAGGACTTATCTGTAATTATTAGAAACTTAAGGGACCTAGTTGTAATTTACCCCTGGCGGGGGTATTCCTGCAAATTCTGAAAGCGCCAAGGGTATTGTTGCAATTTTTCCACGCGCACGTGCCTTGCACGTGCGCCCAAAGGCTTGGGTCGGTGCACAGGCTAGGGTGGCCGAGCCTGAGGTTCGGGCTCCGAACCAAAGGCTCGGTAGCCAAACCAATGGCTCGGACACCAAGGCAGAGGCTCGGGGGCCGAACCTAAGGCTCGGTTGGAAAGCCTCAGGCTCGGGGCTCTTGAGCCTAAGTGGCGGTGGCTCGGGGGCGAGGCTCGGGGGCCAGGCTGTGGCAGCCCCTTGGCCGTTGGATGAAGGGCCTAAGACCCGATCCAACGGCTGCTGTAGGACGGCGGGATCGGCACTCCTGGTGGCGAACAGGGCGAGGTGCAGAGGCGGTGGGCGCGGCGAGGCGCAGAGGCGGTGGGGGCTCCGGCGAGACGCCCTCAGCCGGTCGACACACGACCGGAGGAGGACGGTCGAGGCGGAGGCGCGACGGAGGAGGCGAAGCCGCGAGGCGGAGATGGAGGAGGTGAGGCATGGCGGAGCCGGGTCGCTCGGTGGTGGGCGCTGGCGGCCGAGCCTGGAAGGCGGAGAAGGAGGGGGAGCGGTGGCAGGCGCGAGGTCGGTGTGGCGAGGCGGAGCAGTGGCCGCGCTCGACCGACACACGGCCGAGCAGAGGCGGAGGTAGCGAGGTGGCGAGGTGCGCCTGGAGATGGTGGAGCGGGAACCTTCTCCTGGTAGTTGAAGGCAGATGATGGTGGATCGCCTGGAAGTTGGAGGAGGACGGAGGCCTCTCCTGGTTGTTGCTTCAGCCGCGACGAGGATGCGGAGGAGCTCAGCCCGCTCGCCGGAGCAAGGGGGCAGCAGAGATCGTGGACCTCTGGATCAAGCCGTCCAGGGGCCGCTGTCACCGACCTGCAGTGGAGAAATGGCGGATGCCGAGGCTGAGGGTGGCGACGAGACTTTATAGGGGCTGGCGGGGGGGGGGGGGGTTGGTAACGGCTGGGGGGAGCGTTACATGGGCGAGGTGTAACGGCGGAGCGGGGGTAACGGCCAAGGGTGGAGGCGTTGGAGAAGATGAACGGAGGAAGGGGAGGGGGTGGGTCACGTGCCGTGCACGTGCGCGCGGGAGGAGAAGGTGGAACGTGCGTGGCACGTGCACCAGAGAGAGAGAGAGAGAGAAAACAAGGTGGGGTGCCACGTGGCACGCCCAGGGGCTGCCACGTGACGCCCCAAAAAATTTTCAAAATAAAAGATGAAAAAAAAGTGATAGAAGATGACCTCAGATCGAAAAAATTTTTCAAGAAAAATTGTTCGTCTCAACGAGATCTACAACTTTCATGAAGGGCCCGAGAGCAAAAGAGGTCATCTGTGTGAAGTGGTATTTTTGGCGGCTCTCCATGTGCATAAAAAACCGAGTTTTGGGGGTTTTGTATTTTTTTGGTGGTTTTAGAGAGGATAGAAAAATCTAGAAAAAATACGATAAAATATAAGAAAAGTAATTACACCTTAATTTAATTTTTTTGGATTTTAATAAATAAGAAAATAGGAAAATAAAATAGAAGTCAGAAACACACAACTTTTGTACAGACCGACAACGGACACTCGGACTTGGTCAGTTTCTTTGATTTCAGTTTTGATCTGGATTTGGATTTTCATGTCGTTTAATAAAACTTTCATCAAAGAACACAAATGAAAAAGAAATAAAATTAAAAGAGTTAATTAAGGTCCTAAAAACTAAGGTCAAAAATAGCAAAAAGTCAAAATGCGCAAAAGAGGCCCAAAACCCAACTTTCACATATGAGCTCCGAATTTTATGAAATTGATCTTGTTTTAAAGGTATTTGAAAATGGAGTACTTTAAAAGTGAGTATACCAAAATTGGACACTGTATGTGGGAGATATGCTCATTTTAGTCTGTCAGATGTGAAATTTGACTTTGGGATTATTTGACACTTATTGAGGTTAGTAATTTTTTTGTATTTTTTATTTAATCAAGTTAGTAATATCAACACAATGGAGGTGGTTTCGGGTCAATCGGAGTTAGGATGAATTAATTAAAAAAATGAGAAGTTAGCGGCTTTTTGGGCTAATTTACACTGGGGATTTTAAATGCAATTATGCATGATGAAATGCAGATATTATTTACACATGCATGATGGCTAATAATGTTCTATTAATGATTAATTACAAGTAGATGATGGGGGACAAAGCCTAAATGACCAAATTTAGCATGATGAATACGAGATTCATCATACCCCTATACTTAGACCATGCTCGTCCCCGAGCATGAATGAATGACTTAGTTGAGTACATCCCTGACTGTGCATGTGAATTTTCAAGGCTTAATTCAGAGAGGACCCTTAATTTGAGTGATCCTAAAATTCTGGGCTCAACCTGAAAAGCGAGAAAGCGAGAGCCGCTAAATAGCGGTCTGATAAGTCAGACTCACTGTCGCTGATGCGACTGCTCAAACTTCCTCGGTCTTCAACAATTAACCCACACAATCAATCAGAGAATGAATAGCAAGGATTAAAATTTATTATACCCTACTAAAGATGTACAATGGCAAGCAAGTAGGGGTCGAACTCAAGAAGCAAAGGTGTAAAGCACGGATAAAAATCCACACCTAGGTCTAACAAGCTACTTAGCCAATCAAAAATTTTTGTGGGTTTTTGATTTTTATATTTTTTTTAATTTTTAATTTTATAATTTTGTATTTTGATTTTTAATTTACTGATTTTATATTTTCTTTTTGTATTTTATATTTTTATATTTTCTTTTTCAAGATTGGAAATTAAAGACAATGTAATAAAAGGGAAACTAAAGTATTTATAAAAATGGATAAAAATACTCAAAAATAAGGAAATAAAGTCTTTTTGGTCTTTTTATACTTTTTTACTGTTTTTGTGATTTTTGGGTAATTTTTAGAATGTTTTTGGTATTTTTAATTATCAAAATAAAGAAAACAGTGAATAAAAGACAAGGCCGAAACTTAAAATGAAGAAATAAAATAGCCAACAGTAACAAAAATTCTCCAAATTAATTTTAACTTAAAGATAATAAATTAAAGAAAATTCAGGAAAAGAAAACACTATTTTTGGATTTTTTATGAATTTTATAAATTTTTATGAATGTTTTTAGAGTTTTGCAATTTTTAGGAGTTTAGTTTTATATTTTTTAATAATTTTTGGCTGGGAATTAGAACAAACTAAAAGACACAAAATATATTTTTTTGGGATTTTTCTGGAGTGTTTTTATATTTTTTAGGGATTTTCTAAGCTAGACAGTGCTGAAAATGAGACTTTTTGATTTTTAATAAATATAAAAATGCAATAATTATGAAAAATAAAAATATGGCGTGGAAGTACTATGCAACAGAGACTTAAGTTAATTTTTACGGATTTTTAGGGATTTATAGATGCATGCATAAAACACTAGAAGCAAAAAGAAAAATTATGTTTGCAGGGGCATTTGCGTAATTATCGAGAAATGCAAGGGCCTGTGCGCAAAAATACCACAAAATATAAAACTAGAGAAAATCGTTTCTGGACTGAAGATTAAAGATCAGACCTACGAGGCTATCCACGCAAAAATCCCTAGGGGGCACGTGCGTGAGCACGTGCGCCTGGGGAGGATCGTTCTGCGATTCAAAAGAGTTCCAGGGGCTATTCGGAAATTATTACAAAATCATAAGACAGCCGATGAAAGTTCGAACGCTAAAGTTTAAATACAAAATTGCGCGGGACAAATCTTGCAAAATACCCGCTCTCAGTGGCGCATCCAACGGCAGAGTGCCGTTCACTTACGCCACGTGGCCGCACACGGGGAGCCGATACCCCTTCGCGCCCGACGACGGAGATTAGAAGACCGGTGGCTCGATCTACGGCTGAAGTTCTTTCTTGGACTGACGGCTGCGATCAAGGGAAGGGGGCAAGAGATCAACGGCAACTGTACGCCCCCCCCCTTCCCCATCGTTCTTGTTCCTGTGCAGAGGCGCGCAGGCGGCGGTGGCGCGCCGGCGGTCGCGCCCTCCTCGCGCGCGGCGTTGAGATCTCCTCCGACGGCAACTGTACGCCCCCTGGGGCTTCCTCGAGAGAGGCAGCGGCCTCAAAATGGCCGAAGACGGCCGGGGCCCCGCTGCGGCGTTGGCGGAGGGGGAAAACCTCCAAGGGCTTCGAACTTCAATCAATCAACAAAAAGACGAATCCCCGTGGAGTCCTGAGCGCCCTTGCGACCTGCAAAGGAGAGGGGTGAAGAAGTCGGGGGCAAAATGCCCCGACTTCGTGGCGTTTTACGCACAAGGAGCGGGCGTTTGGGACAAGTGAAGGCGGCCGGCGAGACTCGAAGCCAGCCGCGATGATTCGAGATGCAAAACTCACTACTGATTAAGATCTTGAACAGGGGAGTGCCACCGTGACTCTTGATCATTCAAAACGCAGAGAAAAGAAGAGAAAAGAGGAAGAAAATACCTCACCCGTGCGAGCACGACGCGTTCTCCGGCGAGAACTCCGGCGAGGGAACCGGCCTCGATTCGACACCGAATCGTCCCGTTGAAGCGCCCTTCGTGCTCCTGCTGTCACCAAGAGCCACGCTAGGGGTCCAGTTGAGGGATTTGGAGGTGGAAGAGTGGTCAAAGAGGGAATGGAAGGAGATGGGGCGTTTTTGAACCATGGTCGAGGTGCGATATTCGAGGGCGTGTCACGGGCGAATCCTTGGTCAAAATGCCAAAATGATGCATGGGCGAGCTAGGTGGATCAGAGATCTTCAAAAGTCGTGAAGAAACCGAGGCCAAACGGTGAAAGGTTTGGCCTGGAAAAATCCGCGAAGTCCAAAGAAAATGCAGTCTGACAATAGCCAGACCTCGGTCAGAGAGTTGACCGAGGTCAACCAAGGAAGAGCTCTGGTTGGTCCACGTGGACCAACCAGAAAAAACCTTGGCAAAAAATGCTTAGAAATTCAATAGAAAATAGAAAATGATTTATTTAAATTTTGGTTATAAAATAAAAAATGTTTATTTTTTTATAAATTATTTTATGGTGATTTTTATTTATTTTTATGAGACTTATTTTTACAAGTTTGCATTTATGCCCCTATAGGTATCTATATCTATATATTTAAGTATTTTATTTTTATTTAGGTATTTTAAATTTATTTTATTTTGGTTTTTATTTTCTAAAATTATAAAATACTTTTATATACACAAATATATTTTTATTTTAATTTTCTGATATATTTTATATACTTAATAAAATGAAAGTGTTGTTTGTATAGGTATAGCTACATGTATTATACCTATGTATTATAATATATACAAGTATTTTTATTTGTATCCTATTTATGTTTTTATTCTGATTTTAGTGCACATAATTATTATAAGTATTATTTACAACATTATAAAAATATAAAATTATAAAAATAATAAATAAATAATAAATTGAATATTTTAATATGTACAAGTATACAATGAGGGTCCAAAAGTCAACTTTCAAACCGTAGCTCCGCCAAATGCGAAACCACCGCCATTAATTAGCTTATTTCCTTCTATATACAATTAAAGGTGAGTTTGATGCATTTGGAGTTTCCGTTTGTGAGATACGGGTCTGGGAAGTTGGCATTCTGGATTTTTATTCAGACCATAACTTTTTATCTGTACATTATTTTTCTTTGAAATCAATTTTGTATTTTTCTTTATTAATTTATCTACAACTTTCATTTACAAAGTTTCTTTATTTGATGAATAAAAAGTGGAACCAAAAATAGGTCCCAAAATGAATAAAGAATAGATAGAATGTATAGGTATTTACACTGTATTTTGGCCCTTTTCTCCCCCTACTTTATTCCTTGTCGACCCATTCATCAAGATGCCTAGGTCTCGGGGTTTCGGGTCATAAAATATTTACAATATTTTATTCTTTTTCTTTTCTTTTCTTTATTCTATAATTTTTGGCTTTAAAAACCGCAATTTATACAATATTTACATACATATGCATGAATGCTAAAATACCTATATTAAGCCTATTTACACGCATTTACTAGGGTTTTTAAGGCCAAAATGATAGAATAAAGATGATGAAACGTGGATTCATCATCCCCCTATACTTGCCTTTGCTAGTCCCTAGCAAACACTTATGCAATAAGTGCAGAAAAAGAAAAATAAAGAAAAGAAAAAGAAGAAAGATGGACTAAATTTAATTATCAAACTTGTCTTCGCAAAATCAAAGTTTGGAGCTTAAGTCGGACCTTTGGAATTTTAGTGCGGGCAGAACCTTAATGAGAACCGAATTTGAAATCCAACAGTCCCTGAGAATCCCAAAACTCTGCTCAAGTCTCCTCAATAGCCAGGTCAGAAATATCTCAACTCATACGCAAACCCTTACGACTATGAATCTGACTTGTACAGTGTAAGTGATGGTGGCTCTCCCCAACTAGAATGACAAAGAAACTGACTTCTCCAGTATGACAACCCAGTGATTCCCCAATCCAGCAACTCCATCCTCGAGGAGCGGGGTATTCCCTTCTAAGTTCAAGTGGCAACCAGCTCAAGAGGAGGGGGTGAAGAGAAGAATGGACGGTAGCCAGTGTAGCTACCTATCCTTGGATGCAAGACCAGTGTAGTCAAGTCATCCTGCTGCAGGCTCTCATGATATGACTTTGGAACTCAAGCTTGCTTATTGACTTTACAACATATGTACATACTTTGCAGGCTTTTTATTTTTGTACATGCCTGAACCCTTTTTTTTTTTTGAAATACTATTCACAGCAGCATTTACATAAGGAGTTTTTCCTCTTGAGTCAGTGGACTATCCCTCTTTTGAAGCTTTATCGCAACCCACAGCCTCCTGTCTTTAGACTTCCTAATCACTGGACGGGTTGGGGTGCACTTCCCTCCCTAGAGGAGGACAAGTGTTTCCACTTGTGTGCGTCTCATACCGGCAAATCCAATCCCTTCACCACTCCAACTGAGTTGAGCCATGTGAAAGGTGCAGGTGTCCAAGTTAGGTCATTATCAACAAGAGTCGTACGTGTGCTCCGAAATACTCTACTTAGGCAGTCAAGAATCCATTGAACCAAGTCTCGTGATCCTCAAAGAATTAAGTCAACTAGACCTGAAGTACCTCAAACCCAGTTCCTATAAGGGTCCTGTTATTAGGTAGATTTTAAGGTCCAATCAAGCTCCAATCTCCGGATTTTACTTAGACTTGTTCAACTATCAAACTCAATCCGAAAAATGCGAATGCTATGCAATGCAATGCAGAAAATATTTTTGTGATGCAATTTTCAAGATTTTGAACTTTTTATGGGTTTTTGAAAATATGATGCATGCATGTGCAGATGCAAAATTTTTTTTTGTATTTTTCAAAAAGATTTTTCAAATGTTTTTGGATTTTAATTTTGCAAATGTTTTTGGGAATTTTTGAAAATAAAAAGTTTTGGCTGAAAACTAGGTGAAAATATGTACACAGGAGTGATTCTTATATATACAAGAAGTGGATTTTAAGAATTTACAAGGGTACGTGATCAATTTTATACATATATATATACAGTGGATTTTGGTGAGATGTAAGTATTCCTCAAACTTATTTGAAAACAATTTACACACAATTTTTGAAAACTATAGTCCAAAATAGTTTTTACAAACATTTTACACACATTTGAAAACATTTTGCAAAGGCTTTCAAAACAGTATATATAGGTTTTTCAAATCATTTTTGCAACCATTTTCAAACCATTTGCAAATCATTTTTCAAACATTTTATTTCACACAAAGAAAAGAAATTTTACAAACCACACATTTTTACACAGGTTGAAAACATGAAACAAAATATTTTCAAAATAGTTTTCAATAGATGTTCACAAAGATTTTCAAACTATTTTTCAAACATTTTGCAAAAAAAACATTTTCACCTGATTTATTAATCAGTAAATACAAAAAGAATTTGAGGAATAACCACATCTTTTTATTAAGGATTTTAATGAATTTCAAAGAATTATTAGCCATATTATTAAGAAAATACGAAAGTACGAGTTATGGCTAAAGTATATACGTAGTATATACGACCCCCCTATACTTAGCTTGAGCTATGTCCTCATAGATCGGAGAGAAAAGAGAAGACATAACTCGTACTAAGTGTAGACAAGCCTAGAGAATAAAGGAATAAGAGAGAAATAAATGAATGAGAAGTTGACCGTCCCCCCTATACTTAGGATCAAATACTCATATTGTCTCCCCCTATACTTAGGGTAAGATATCCCTAAGTATAGACAAGAAGAGGAGACCATGGAGAGGATCGAAAAGAATAGAAGAAACTCGGGGTGCACACCCCCCTATACTTAGGACAAAGTACGTCCTAAGTATAGAAGACTGTCTACAAGGGGTAGCACCTTTCTGATAGATGAAGACGATAGAAGAGGAAAAGAAGAAAAGAAGAAAAGAAGAAAAGAAATAAGATTGGGTATGAACAACTCGGGATGCACATCCCCCCTATACTTAGGATAGAGTACATCCTAAGTGTAGCAGTGATGAAAGGGATGGCATCAATTCGGTAGAATAAGATAAAAGAAATTGAAAAGAAGAAGAAAAGAAGAAAAGACGAAAAGGAAAATCATTCAAAAATGTTTTGATGTGCTTTGCCTTCCTCTGCCTGTCTCGAGCTGTTCAGCTCATCATCATATATTACTTGAATGGAGTCAACGACGGCCATGAATGTGTCATGTTCAAGGTATGGCTTCAGAAGCTGTCCATTGACTACAAAAGGCTGTGCATCAGATGACAGATTAGATATCAAGACGCTTCCGTTGTCACGCACCTGCCTAACCAAAAACGGCCCAGTCCATTTGCTCTTCAATTTGCCTGGAAAGATCTTTAATTTCGCATCGAACAACCATACCTTCTGACCTGGATCAAAGGACTCGTGGCGGATGTGCTTGTCATGCCATGTTTTGACCTTTTCCTTGTACATCAGGCTGTTGTCATATGCATAATCTCTGAATTCCAGTAATCTGTTCAGATCCAGTTTCCTGTTCTGTCCTGCTTGCTTGGAGTCCAAATTACATATGTTAATAGCCCATAAAGATTTATGAATAAGTTCCACGGGCAAGTGGCATGGCTTGCCATATACCAGGCGGTAGGGAGACATTCCCAAGGGTGACTTGTACGCTGTTCGGTAAGCCCGAAGAACGGAATCAAGCAGCTGAGACCAGTTCTTGCGATCTGGACGCACAAGTTTCTGTAGAATTGTCTTGATCTCCCTGTTTGAACATTCAGCTAAGCCATTGGACTGCGGG
The DNA here is from genome assembly GCA_037367405.1 of Ottelia alismoides. Lineage (NCBI taxonomy): Eukaryota > Viridiplantae > Streptophyta > Magnoliopsida > Alismatales > Hydrocharitaceae > Ottelia > Ottelia alismoides. The sequence continues at coordinate 189,488 of JAZKJV010007004.1, forward strand.
TGATAGGGTGAAGCAACACGATGCTCGATGCAGAATTCTTGGGTCAGCTTCTTCACCTCTCTGTTTATGAAATGGCTGCCCCCGTCAGATATGAGGATCTTGGGAATCCCGAACCGTGCTATGATGTGATCTCGTAAGAATCGACATACAGTCCGACTGTCGGCGGCTCGGGTGGGGATAGCCTCCACCCATCGACTGACATAATCGACAGCAAGCAGAATATACTCATAACCCTGACTGTTAGGAAACGGGCCCATAAAATCGATGCCCCATGCGTCAAAGACATCTGAGATCTGAATGTACTTCAGAGGCATCGTATCTCTCATTCCTATGGTTCCACCCATCTTCTGACAGTCAGTGCAACCTTTGACGTATTCATCTGCATCTTTGAACAATGAAGGCCACCAAAGGCCACTTTAAAGAACTTTTGTTGCCGTCCGTTTTCCTGAATGATGTCCTCCAGAATCTTGATTATGACATAAAGCGAGGACACTTGGAACTTCCTCCTGAGGAATACACCTTCTCCAGATGCAATCTGCTCCCTCACGGAACAGATACGGGTCTTCCCACTGGTAGAAATGGATTTTAGACAAAAATCTGTCTATTTTCAACTTAGGCCAGTCCTGTGGGATTTTCTTGGCGACTAGATAATTCACAATGTCCGCATACCAAGGAAGTGAGGCGACAGACAGAATCGATTCATCTGGAAAGGTCTCTGTGATAGGCTGCAAGTTCAGCTCAGGAGACTCCGGTTCAGGAAGTCTTGACAGATGATCGGCCACTACATTCTTTACCCCAGGTTTATCTCTGATCTCCATGTCAAACTCCTGGAGGAGAAGGATCCACCGGATAAGACGTGGTTTGGCATCCTTCTTCTGCTGTAAATACCTAATGGCCGAATGATCAGTGTAGATGATAACTTTGGACCCAAGTAGGTAAGATCTGAATTTCTCCAAAGCAAAGACTACCGCTAGCAGCTCCTTTTCAGTAACAGTATAGTTTCGCTGAGCTTCATCGAGCGTTCGGCTAGCGTAGTGAATTGCAAACGGTACATTGTCTTTTCTCTGTCCCAGTACAGCTCCGATGGCATAATCCGACGCATCGGTCATAATCTCGAAAGGCTGGGTCCAAATCGGTGGCTGTAGGACAGGGGCCTGTGTGATGAGCTCTTTTAACTGATTAAAGGCAAGGAGCACACGATCGTCTACAATGAACTCATTGTCCTTGCCGAGCAACTCAGTCAGCGGTCTGGCCAATTTACTGAAATCTTTAATAAATCGTCGGTAAAAACCAACATGGCCCAAGAATGACCGGACTTGCTTGATATTTGTAGGTGGCTCTAGCTTAGAAATTACATCCACCTTGGCTGGGTCAACCTTCATGCCACGTTTAGAAACAACGTGACCCAGCACGATTCCTTCGGTCACCATGAAGTTGCTCTTCTCCCAGGAGAGCACAAGATTCACTTCGCAGCACCTCCGTAAGACTCGGTCTAGATAATCCAGACATTGATCAAACGAGTCCCCATAGACCGAAAAATCGTCCATAAAGACCTCGAGGAAGCTACCCACCATATCGGCAAAAACTGCAAGCATACACCTCTGAAATGTGGCTGGGGCGTTGCACAGCCCGAACGGCATTCGTCTGAAGGCATATGTGCCAAAAGGACAGGTGAACGTGGTCTTCTCTTGATCTTCAGGAGCAATAGCAACTTGATTATACCCAGAGTAGCCGTCCAAGAAACAAAAATATTCCTTCGCGGCCAATCTCTCCAAGATTTGGTCGATGAAGGGCAGCGGAAAATGATCCTTCTTGGTGGCAAGATTGAGTCTTTTGTAATCTACGCACACTCGCCAAGAAGTTGGTACTCTGGTGGCGATCTCTTCTCCTTTGTCATTTTTCACGATGGTGATCCCTGATTTCTTGGGCACAACATGCAGAGGGCTCACCCATTTGCTGTCGGAGATGGGATAAATGAATCCCGCATCACACCATTTCTGGATTTCTTTCATAACCACCTCTCGCAAGTTTGGATTTAATATTCTTTGCAGTTCACGAGAGGGTCTGCAGTCATCTTCCAGAAAGATACGATGCGAACAGAGTGACGGATTTATCCCATGGAGATCGGAGGTTCGCCAGCCTATCGCCTTGCGGTTACGTTCAAGAACCTCCATCAGACGAGATTCTTGATCTTCGATCAGATGCGCATTGATGATAACCGGGTACATGTTTGGTTCTCCTGCAAGGAAGGCATACTTCATATTGGAGGGCAAAGGTTTCAGCTCTGGCGAGGTCTGAGCTGCTTCAGTGGTGACCTCAGCTATTAGTACAAGTGGTGAGTCTTTCAACTGTGCAATGTCCACCATAGTCTGCTCTGTCTCTTCTCTCAGATCCTGACAGAATTCTTCAATGATTACATCTTCATCCGAAAATGCTTCTGAACTCGGCTCCTGGTTTTGAAGGCATAACGATCCCACGGTAGTATCTTGTAGTGCTTCAGCAATGTCCTCATCCTGATCGATACACGGAAATTCAACTGCGGTCTCCACTTCCTCCTATGGACAGAGGAGTCCGTGGGTCTCATTATCATCCAGGAAGAGATTGGTGTCTTGAATCTCGGCTAGAAAATCACAGTCTTCATCATTCTCAATCACCCTTGCACACGATACCGATGTCGGTTCAACGGGCATTCCCTCAGACAGGGTCTCTACTCGGATAATTTCCTTGCCAGCTCCAAAAGTGATTTCTCCTGTCCCATAATTCACTACTACGTTTGATGTCCGCAGAAATGGCCTTCCGAGTATGATCGGGGTAAGGAGCAACGGAGCGGGGACGTCCATATCTAAGACCACAAAATCGGCTGGGAATGACTTCCCCTGAACCGTGACGATCACGTCCTCCAACAGGCCCCTAGGCCGCTTGACTGACTTGTCTGCAAACTGCAGAATCATTTTTGTAGGTTTGAGCGGTCCCAGCTTGAACTCCGTGAGTAGTGAGGTTGGCATCAAATTGACAGAAGACCCGTTGTCGAGGAGTGTTCGTTCGAACTCTTGATCGAACATCTGACAACGTACAAGAGGTGCTCCCATATCTGGCTTTTTGTCCGGGAGGTTGCTGATGGCATTGACGGTGGCCATAGTGAGGATGTGCTTTTCAGATTTACCACCTTTGCTTCGGGAGTTATGGGGGGTTGGCCTGCGCTTGGTTGTACATGCCTCTTTAAGTCCTTTCTTCACAGCTGGCATGTACTCAAGAGCTTTCATTAATGGCATATTTAACACCAAATTCTGAATGATTTCTATTATAGCAGGATCAGACAAAGCACTTTTCAAATTTTTCATTTTTTTGTGTTTTTTCATTGCTTCAGGAAAAGGAATATTTACAAACTCTTCTCCAATATCATTCAAAATAGTGTCCGTGTTGTTGTTTACAGGTAGATGACAAAAAAGAATGGATTCATCTACAATTTGTGGACCAAAAATGACAGGCTCGGCTTCGGGTGCTGGCGTTGGACTTGCTGCAGGTGCGGTGCTCCTCCTGTCAGGAGCTGACTGTGATGCGGGTGCAGGCGTCTCCAATGCTGGCCGGTCTCCACCAAGGTTGCTGCTATCTTTTTGTGTTTTTCTGTTTTCTTCATTTTTTTGTGATTTTCTGGATCCTGGTGCTGCTCCCAAAATGCTTGCTGGTCCTGGTGTTGGCTGGACTGACGATTCCCCGTCAGATGCAATGTGTTTTCCTTTCGCCGTCGCCGATGGCCGGAGTGTCCTACCGCTCCTGAGAGTAACAGCGTTAGATAAAAAACAATTAAATTCACCTGATTCGGGTTGGACACTGCCAGCTACCTGCTCCTTGCGTCGGAAATTGTTAGGATTAGCTTCGACCTGGGCTGGTATGACGGTTTTGGCTGCCGTCAGGTCGTCGATCTTCTGGTTCATCTCAGCCATGTTCTTCATCAACTGCTCCAAACAGGCCAGGGCCGGATTGACCAGTACCATCTCAGAAGATTCCCCCTGCTGGGGTCTAGACTGCTGATATGGCGGTTGAGATTGTGACTGGTATCCTTGTGCGAATTGTTGAGGAGGGGGGTTTGAGGAGTACTGCGACGGGTGTTGGTTGTATTGTGCAGCCGGTTGCTGGTGATATCCTTGTCCACGATATCCGGACTGCTGAGGCCCATGTTGGTAATTCTGCCTCCACGTGTTTCCATGTGAGGGAGGCTGGTACTGGTAGGGCTGCTGGAATGGTCTCCCACCCTGGTGTTGCTGCTGGAAGGGCCTGTTGCCCATGTTCTGACCCTGAGAATGTCCCTGAGGACGGGTCAGCTGCGTTTCGTTGTTCCAGACGCCATTGATCTCCTGGATCAGCGGCGGGGGTGGAGAGAACTGCTCGGAGAATGCGGGCTGGTGCTCGGGTTGGTATACAACCATCTGCGTCTGAGGCTGCGGTGGCTGCTCCGGAACCTGCACGTAGTACACGTGCTGGATAGGCTGGGACTGCTGTGGAGTCGGCTGAGGGTTTTGCTGCACTGTAGGCTCCTTCTTCTCAGCGTTCGGCTCGGCAGAGGTAGACACAGCGTTGCACATGTTTGCATTCAACGCTCGGACGAGCTGCTCCAGCTGCTGGGAGATCTGGTCGAGCTTCTCCAGACCTTGGGTCCTCTTCTCTATAACTGCCAGTTTTTCGAGGTCCTGCGACCTCTTCTCGATGATGTCCACCTTGGACAAGTGGCTCCCGATGATACTCAGGTTGGAGCTTTCATCTTTGTCCTCAGTGTGAGAAGCCATGTTAACTGGCTTGCTGATGGCGGTCGGTGGTTTCATGTAGTCCCGGGACGAGGATTGGGCTGCTTCTCCCTCAGCCATTTCTTCAAAGACATTCCACACGACATCCTCGTCCTTGTTAAAATGTGAACCGCCGCAAGCTGCATCCACGAGCTTTTGGCTCTCAAATGATAGCCCCCCAAAGAAGTGTTGCACGAGACTGGTCTTGGGTATTTCATGGTGGGGGCACTTCTCCTGTAGATCCTTGAATCTCTCCCACGCTTCATGGATCGTCTCGTGGGGCTGCTGGCAGAAACTGGAGATCCGGGCACGCATCTGGTTTAATCTCCCCAGAGGATAAAATTTATGGAGGAAAGCAGATTTCAGTTCCTCCCAGGTGGTGACGACCTTCCCGAGATGATCGACCCAGTAAAGGGCCTTGTCTTGAAGGCTGAAAGAGAATGCGGTCATCTTGATCACATCCAGGGGAACTCTGGGGTAGTGAGCAGTGGAGCAGATGCGGTTAAACTTCTTGAGAAAAATATATGGCTCTTCAGTGGTGTTCCCATGAAAGGTGGGAAGCAGCGACAGAAACTGCGGCTTCAGCTCGAAGTGGGCGTGCATACGTGGAATCTGAATCCACTCAGTGATGCGCCCTGCTCCTGGGTTGTATGTCTGCTTGAGTGTGGGCTTGGGCTGCGGTGGATCTTCTTCTGCTGCTTCAAAGTCAGGTCCCACTGAAAACTCATCATTGATTTCAAAGTTCGGCTCCTCCTCTTGTCGGCCATCTCTCGCATCTGCCCTTCTTCTCAGGTCATTCAGCATGTCCTGGAAGGCGGTCTGGGCCAGGGCTTGGTTAGTCAGCTGCTGCTGAATGGCTTGAATGGAAGCCAGCAGTTGACTGTTGACCTCACCCTGCGTAGTGTATTGTCCTTCCGATGCATTGTCTTCAGGCTCCTGCTGGGGCTGTGGTCCTTTCCCCCTTCCTCCTGCCATTTCTGTCTCTGCTTGGTTGACTGTCTCGAGCTCTGAGTCTGCACATGGTAGAATGCCTCGATCAGTCTGAATTGCAGCACCAGATAGAGAGATGCGGTCTGTGTCAAGGTCGACACAGAACTTTGTTAAGGATGGCGATGCGTAAGGAGTGAAATCAATGGCCATCCAAAACGGACAGAGTTCGGGACGAGAGTGGTCCCGGTTTATTGAAGAAGGCAGGGAGTCTGGAGGTCGGTTCATAGGGTTTGAACCGGAGTCTCGGGAATCGCCCTGAATTATTACAGAGGGCGAACGAATGGAGCCGATGTGGGTGCCGACAGAGCCTCGACTAAACTGTCCATTCGTCGCCATCTCGAAGATCAAGAGGAAGATTGATGTGGATGAAAGATACGGGGGTCAACAAGGAACAAAAGGAGTGTAAAACAGTAGAAGGCTCACAATGAGCGAGGGTCAACTGGAGGGGAAACAAAATTGCGCAACAGCGCGAGGTTTTTGATCTTGACCTAAATACGATTAGCAATCAAACACAAGACAAGGGAGTTCACCAACTCAACGCATGAAGCCGTGAAGGTTCGGCTTTTATCTTTGTAATTTTTATCTTGTTTTCAGGAATTTATCTTTCAACGAGTCCTTAGAGCGCTACGCCTATAGGAGCGAGAGTACTGCCGGAAAAGTATTTCCGTACTTGTCCTCCTCCTGTGTAACCTATAACTTGCGCTTTTTAAGGTCCTTGTAACCCTTCCTGGATCCCTACTCAGCCAAAGAAATAGAGGGAGGAAGCCGATAGGCGAAACCGATACTTCGGATCTCGCTCGCAACGGAATCACCCGTGAGCGTGCAAGATCCTACTCGGACGCAGCCGGTGAGACAGACACCCCCGTGAAGGCGTGGCCTATGCTCGGTACTTCGGACAAGGTCGGTGCTCACACAATAGTGAGTCACCACTGGCGACCAAGCCCTACTCGACTACGTACGATAGTAGCGCCAATACTTCGGAAATCCAGGCGATACACAAGGCAGCCACAAGTTGGGTTTTGGGCTCTAATCCTTACGAACGCTCAACTCACTTGGAAGGAGACCTTCCCATGCAACCTGAAAACAAAGGAGGGTGTTACTCTCCCCAATCAATGAGTCCAATTACCAATTTTTATTTAGGTCAAAGTTTTCTTAGCAGTCCCTTTTTTAATTTTTTTTTGTGTTATCGCTTCTTTTGAGTAGATTCAAGCAAGCGCCTAACGATTTTGTATTTTCTTTATCCTAAGGTATCCAAAATCAGAGGGAGAAAAGAGTCGGGAAAAGCCAATGCAAGTCGGCACCAAGATGGAAATCTCACCTTTGTGCCTATATGATGAATGCAAAGTAAGAAGACTTACAGTGAATCCCAGCTCTCTCCATGCGGGATGCAAGGCAGAAATTTATAAACCTAATCTATATGCCGGTTATGCAATGCGGAAATCGTCCTAGAACAGGCAACTGCTATCGTGAAGAATCACGAGTTAACCGCTAACTCCCAATCCTAGTGTCCGGTCTAGGCTCACTCCTCCTCTGCTCAACACATTTGAGTTAGGAGAAAACGCTTGTGTGGAGTGAGCTCGCGGCGCGCGGATCGAGAGCCAATGATTAACTACTTAATTAATCTAAGTCCAAATACGAACTATAGGAGCATGCAAGAGTTATTAGGGTGTTTGGACCTAGGTTACTCGAATCAAGCAGGACCTAATTCTAGAAGCTCAATCCACAAAAGAAATGAAAAAGAAAGCAAAACCGGAAAATGACGGTCGAGAAAACACGAAAAAGCCGCGGTGAGCCCCCGGGTGAACAAACACCCGGAAGTTAGGCCCGAAGTGTTCAAGTGTCTGAGTCCTGTATTATTACAAATTAATCAAATACTCTCTCTCTCACAAAAATGAAGCAACTCTCTCTCTCTCTCTCTAGTTCTCCTGCTCTCTCCTGCCGGCTAGGGTAGAATAGCCGACTCCTCCTCCCAAGGCTGCTCAGGATCCCCTAGGCGATCCTCCTCGGTCGGCGGTCCCTCGCAAGAAAACAAAAGAGATGTCAGACAGTTCAAAATAAATAATACACAAAATACGAGTAAGCAAAAATGGCTAAGTGACTAGAAAGACCCAAAGATACTCTACAAGCCGATGCTCCCCGGCAACGGCGCCATTTGAAAAGCGAGAAAGCGAGAGCCGCTAAATAGTGGTCTGACAAGTCAGACTCACTGTCACTGATGCGACTGCTCAAACTTCCTCGGTCTTCAACAATTAACCCACACAATCAATCAGAGAATGAATAGCAAGGATTAAAATTTATTATACCCTACTAAAGATGTACAATGGCAAGCAAGTAGGGGTCGAACTCAAGAAGCAAAGGTGTAAAGCACGGATAAAAATCCACACCTAGGTCTAACAAGCTACTTAGCCAATCAAAAATTTTTGTGGGTTTTTGATTTTTATATTTTTTTTTAATTTTTAATTTTATAATTTTGTATTTTGATTTTTAATTTACTGATTTTATATTTTCTTTTTGTATTTTATATTTTTATATTTTCTTTTTCAAGATTGGAAATTAAAGACAATGTAATAAAAGGGAAACTAAAGTATTTATAAAAATGGATAAAAATACTCAAAAATAAGGAAATAAAGTCTTTTTGGTCTTTTTATACTTTTTTACTGTTTTTGTGATTTTTGGGTAATTTTTAGAATGTTTTTGGTATTTTTAATTATCAAAATAAAGAAAACAGTGAATAAAAGACAAGGCTGAAACTTAAAATGAAGAAATAAAATAGCCAACAGTAACAAAAATTCTCCAAATTAATTTTAACTTAAAGATAATAAATTAAAGAAAATTCAGGAAAAGAAAACACTATTTTTGGATTTTTTATGAATTTTATAAATTTTTATGAAGGTTTTTAGAGTTTTGCAATTTTTAGGAGTTTGGTTTTATATTTTTTAATAATTTTTGGCTGGTAATTAGAACAAACTAGAAGACACAAAATATATTTTTTTGGAATTTTTCTGGAGTGTTTTTATATTTTTTAGGGATTTTCTAAGCTAGACAGTGCTGAAAATGAGACTTTTTGATTTTTAATAAATATAAAAATGCAATAATTATGAAAAATAAAAATATGGCGTGGAAGTACTATGCAACAGAGACTTAAGTTAATTTTTACGGATTTTTTAGGGATTTATAGATGCATGCATAAAACACTAGAAGCAAAAAGAAAAATTATGTTTGCAGGGGCATTTGCGTAATTATCGAGAAATGCAAGGGCCTGTGCGCAAAAATACCACAAAATATAAAACTAGAGAAAATCGTTTCTGGACTGAAGATTAAAGATCAGACCTACGAGTCTATCCACGCAAAAATCCCTAGGGGGCACGTGCGTGAGCACGTGCGCCTGGGGAGGATCGTTCTGCGATTCAAAAGAGTTCCAGGGGCTATTCGGAAATTATTACAAAATCATAAGACAGCCGATGAAAGTTCGAACGCTAAAGTTTAAATACGAAATTGCGCGGAACAAATCTTGCAAAATACCCGCTCTCAGTGGCGCATCCAACGTCAGAGTGCCGTTCACTTACGCCACGTGGCCGCACACGGGGAGCCGATACCCCTTCGCGCCCGACGGCGGAGATTAGAAGACCGGTGGCTCGATCTACGGCTGAAGTTCTTTCTTGGACTGACGGCTGCGATCAAGGGAAGGGGGCAAGAGATCAACGGCAACTGTACGCCCCCCCTTCCCCATCGTTCTTGTTCCTGTGCAGAGGCGCAGGCGGCGGTGGCGCGCCGGCGGTCGCGCCCTCCTCGCGCGCGGCGTTGAGATCTCCTCCGACGGCAACTGTACGCCCCCTGGGGCTTCCTCGAGAGAGGCAGCGGCCTCAAAATGGCCGAAGACGGCCGGGGCCCCGCTGCGGCGTTGGCGGAGGGGGAAAACCTCCAAGGGCTTCGAACTTCAATCAATCAACAAAAAGACGAATCCCCGTGGAGTCCTGAGCGCCCTTGCGACCTGCAAAGGAGAGGGGTGAAGAAGTCGGGGGCAAAATGCCCCGACTTCGTGGCGTTTTACGCACAAGGAGCGGGCGTTTGGGACAAGTGAAGGCGGCCGGCGAGACTCGAAGCCGGCCGCGATGATTCGAGATGCAAAACTCACTACTGATTAAGATCTTGAACAGGGGAGTGCCACCGTGACTCTTGATCATTCAAAACGCAGAGAAAAGAAGAGAAAAGAGGAAGAAAATACCTCACCCGTGCGAGCACGACGCGTTCTCCGGCGAGAACTCCGGCGAGGGAACCGGCCTCGATTCGACACCGAATCGTCCCGTTGAAGCGCCCTTCGTGCTCCTGCTGTCACCAAGAGCCACGCTAGGGGTCCAGTTGAGGGATTTGGAGGTGGAAGAGTGGTCAAAGAGGGAATGGAAGGAGATGGGGCGTTTTTGAACCATGGTCGAGGTGCGATATTCGAGGGCGTGTCACGGGCGAATCCTTGGTCAAAATGCCAAAATGATGCATGGGCGAGCTAGGTGGATCAGAGATCTTCAAAAGTCGTGAAGAAACCGAGGCCAAACGGTGAAAGGTTTGGCCTGGAAAAATCCGCGAAGTCCAAAGAAAATGCAGTCTGACAATAGCCAGACCTCGGTCAGAGAGTTGACCGAGGTCAACCAAGGAAGAGCTCTGGTCGGTCCACGTGGACCAACCAGAAAAAACCTTGGCAAAAAATGCTTAGAAATTCAATAGAAAATAGAAAATGATTTATTTAAATTTTGGTTATAAAATAAAAAATGTTTATTTTTTTATAAATTATTTTATGGTGATTTTTATTTATTTTTATGAGACTTATTTTTACAAGTTTGCATTTATGCCCCTATAGGTATCTATATCTATATATTTAAGTATTTTATTTTTATTTAGGTATTTTAAATTTATTTTATTTTGGTTTTTATTTTCTAAAATTATAAAATACTTTTATATACACAAATATATTTTTATTTTAATTTTCTGATATATTTTATATACTTAATAAAATGAAAGTGTTGTTTGTATAGGTATAGCTACATGTATTATACCTATGTATTATAATATATACAAGTATTTTTATTTGTATCCTATTTATGTTTTTATTCTGATTTTAGTGCACATAATTATTATAAGTATTATTTACAACATTATAAAAATATAAAATTATAAAAATAATAAATAAATAATAAATTGAATTTAATATGTACAAGTATCACAATGAGGGTCCAAAAGTCAACTTTCAAACCGTTAGCCTCGCCAAATGCGAAACCACCGCCATTAATTAGCTTATTTCCTTCTATATACAATTAAAGGTGAGTTTGATGCATTTGAGTTTCCGTTTGTGAGATACGGGTCTGGGAAGTTGGCATTCTGGATTTTTATTCAGACCCATAACTTTTTATCTGTACATTATTTTTCTTTGAAAATCAATTTTGTATTTTTCTTTATTAATTTATCTACAACTTTCATTTACAAAGTTTCTTTATTTGATGAATAAAAAGTGGAACCAAAATAGGTCCCAAAATGAATAAAGAATAGATAGAATGTATAGGTATTTACACTGTATTTTGGCCCTTTTCTCCCCCTACTTTATTCCTTGTCGACCCATTCATCAAGATGCCTAGGTCTCGGGGTTTCGGGTCATAAATATTTACAATATTTTATTCTTTTTCTTTTCTTTTCTTTATTTTATAATTTTTGGCTTTAAAAACCGCAATTTATACAATATTTACATACATATGCATGAATGCTAAAATACCTATATTAAGCCTATTTACACGCATTTACTAGGGTTTTTAAGGCCAAAATGATAGAATAAAGATGATGAAACGTGGATTCATCATCCCCCTATACTTGCCTTTGCTAGTCCCTAGCAAACACTTATGCAATAAGTGCAGAAAAAGAAAAATAAAGAAAAGAAAAAGAAGAAAGATGGACTAAATTTAATTATCAAAACTTGTCTTCGCAAAATCAAAGTTTGGAGCTTAAGTCGGACCTTTGGAATTTTAGTGGCGGCAGAACCTTAATGAGATACCGAATTTGAAATCCAACAGTCCCTGAGAATCCCAAAACTCTGCTCAAGTCTCCTCAATAGCCAGGTCAGAAATATCTCAACTCATACGCAAACCCTTACGACTATGAATCTGACTTGTACAGTGTAAGTGATGGTGGCTCTCCCCAACTAGAATGACAAAGAAACTGACTTCTCCAGTATGACAACCCAGTGATTCCCCAATCCAGCAACTCCATCCTCGAGGAGCGGGGTATTCCCTTCTAAGTTCAAGTGGCAACCAGCTCAAGAGGAGGGGGTGAAGAGAAGAATGGACGGTAGCCAGTTGTAGCTACCTATCCTTGGATGCAAGACCAGTGTAGTCAAGTCATCCTGCTGCAGGCTCTCATGATATGACTTTGGAAACTCAAGCTTGCTTATTGACTTTACAACATATGTACATACTTTGCAGGCTTTTTATTTTTGTACATGCCTGAACCCTTTTTTTTTTTTGAAATACTATTCACAGCAGCATTTACATAAGGAGTTTTTCCTCTTGAGTCAGTGGACTATCCTCTTTTGAAGCTTTATCGCAACCCACAGCCTCTGTCTTTAGACTTCCTAATCACTGGACGGGTTGGGGTGCACTTCCCTCCCTAGAGGAGGACAAGTGTTTCCACTTGTGTGCGTCTCATACCGGCAAATCCAATCCCTTCACCACTCCAACTGAGTTGAGCCATGTGAAAGGTGCAGGTGTCCAAGTTAGGTCATTATCAACAAGAGTCGTACGTGTGCTCCGAAATACTCTACTTAGGCAGTCAAGAATCCATTGAACCAAGTCTCGTGATCCTCAAAGAATTAAGTCAACTAGACCTGAAGTACCTCAAACCCAGTTCCTATAAGGGTCCTGTTATTAGGTAGATTTTAAGGTCCAATCAAGCTCCAATCTCCGGATTTTACTTAGACTTGTTCAACTATCAAACTCAATCCGAAAAATGCGAATGCTATGCAATGCAATGCAGAAAATATTTTTGTGATGCAATTTTCAAGATTTTGAACTTTTTATGGTTTTTGAAAATATGATGCATGCATGTGCAGATGCAAAATTTTTTTTTTTGTATTTTTCAAAAAGATTTTTCAAATGTTTTTGGATTTTAATTTTGCAAATGTTTTTGGGAATTTTTGAAAATAAAAAAGTTTTGGCTGAAAACTAGGTGAAAATATGTACACAGGAGTGATTCTTATATATACAAGAAGTGGATTTTAAGAATTTACAAGGGTACGTGATCAATTTTATACATATATATATACAGTGGATTTTGGTGAGATGTAAGTATTCCTCAAACTTATTTGAAAACAATTTACACACAATTTTTGAAAACTATAGTCCAAAATAGTTTTTACAAACATTTTACACACATTTGAAAACATTTTGCAAAGGCTTTCAAAACAGTATATATAGGTTTTTCAAATCATTTTTGCAACCATTTTCAAACCATTTGCAAATCATTTTTCAAACATTTTATTTCACACAAAGAAAAGAAATTTTACAAACCACACATTTTTACACAGGTTGAAAACATGAAACAAAATATTTTCAAAATAGTTTTCAATAGATGTTCACAAAGATTTTCAAACTATTTTTCAAACATTTTGCAAAAAAAACATTTTCACCTGATTTATTAATCAGTAAATACAAAAAGAATTTGAGGAATAACCACATCTTTTTATTAAGGATTTTAATGAATTTCAAAGAATTATTAGCCATATTATTAAGAAAATACGAAAGTACGAGTTATGGCTAAAGTATATACGTAGTATATACGACCCCCCTATACTTAGCTTGAGCTATGTCCTCATAGATCGGAGAGAAAAGAGAAGACATAACTCGTACTAAGTGTAGACAAGCCTATAGAATAAAGGAATAAGAGAGAAATAAATGAATGAGAAGTTGACCGTCCCCCTATACTTAGGATCAAATACTCATATTGTCTCCCCCTATACTTAGGGTAAGATATCCCTAAGTATAGACAAGAAGAGGAGACCATGGAGAGGATCGAAAAGAATAGAAGAAACTCGGGGTGCACACCCCCCTATACTTAGGACAAAGTACGTCCTAAGTATAGAAGACTGTCTACAAGGGGTAGCACCTTTCTGATAGATGAAGACGATAGAAGAAGGAAAAGAAGAAAAGAAGAAAAGAAGAAAAGAAATAAGATTGGGTATGAACAACTCGGGATGCACATCCCCCTATACTTAGGATAGAGTACATCCTAAGTGTAGCAGTGATGAAAGGGATGGCATCAATTCGGTAGAATAAGATAAAAGAAATTGAAAAGAAGAAGAAAAGAAGAAAAGACGAAAAGGAAAATCATTCAAAAATGTTTTGATGTGCTTTGCCTTCCTCTGCCTGTCTCGAGCGGTTCAGCTCATCATCATATATTACTTGAATGGAGTCAACGACGGCCATGAATGTGTCATGTTCAAGGTATGGCTTCAGAAGCTGTCCATTGACTACAAAAGGCTGTGCATCAGATGACAGATTAGATATCAAGACGCTTCCGTTGTCACGCACCTGCCTAACCAAAAACGGCCCAGTCCATTTGCTCTTCAATTTGCCTGGAAAGATCTTTAATTTCGCATCGAACAACCATACCTTCTGACCTGGATCAAAGGACTCGTGGCGGATGTGCTTGTCATGCCATGTTTTGACCTTTTCCTTGTACATCAGGCTGTTGTCATATGCATAATCTCTGAATTCCAGTAATCTGTTCAGATCCAGTTTCCTGTTCTGTCCTGCTTGCTTGGAGTCCAAATTACATATGTTAATAGCCCATAAAGATTTATGAATAAGTTCCACGGGCAAGTGGCATGGCTTGCCATATACCAGGCGGTAGGGAGACATTCCCAAGGGTGACTTGTACGCTGTTCGGTAAGCCCGAAGAACGGAATCAAGCAGCTGAGACCAGTTCTTGCGATCTGGACGCACAAGTTTCTGTAGAATTGTCTTGATCTCCCTATTTGAACATTCAGCTAAGCCATTGGACTGCGGGTGATAGGGTGAAGCAACACGATGCTCGATGCAGAATTCTTGGGTCAGCTTCTTCACCTCTCTGTTTATGAAATGGCTGCCCCCGTCAGATATGAGGATCTTGGGAATCCCGAACCGTGCTATGATGTGATCTCGTAAGAATCGACATACAGTCCGACTGTCGGCGGCTCGGGTGGGGATAGCCTCCACCCATCGACTGACATAATCGACAGCAAGCAGAATATACTCATAACCCTGACTGTTAGGAAACGGGCCCATAAAATCGATGCCCCATGCGTCAAAGACATCTGAGATCTGAATGTACTTCAGAGGCATCGTATCTCTCATTCCTATGGTTCCACCCATCTTCTGACAGTCAGTGCAACCTTTGACGTATTCATCTGCATCTTTGAACAATGAAGGCCACCAAAGGCCACTTTAAAGAACTTTTGTTGCCGTCCGTTTTCCTGAATGATGTCCTCCAGAATCTTGATTATGACATAAAGCGAGGACACTTGGAACTTCCTCCTGAGGAATACACCTTCTCCAGATGCAATCTGCTCCCTCACGGAACAGATACGGGTCTTCCCACGGGTAGAAATGGATTTTAGACAAAAATCTGTCTATTTTCAACTTAGGCCAGTCCTGTGGGATTTTCTTGGCGACTAGATAATTCACAATGTCCGCATACCAAGGAAGTGAGGCGACAGACAGAATCGATTCATCTGGAAAGGTCTCTGTGATAGGCTGCAAGTTCAGCTCAGGAGACTCCGGTTCAGGAAGTCTTGACAGATGATCGGCCACTACATTCTTTACCCCAGGTTTATCTCTGATCTCCATGTCAAACTCCGGAGGAGAAGGATCCACCGGATAAGACGTGGTTTGGCATCCTTCTTCTGCTGTAAATACCTAATGGCCGAATGATCAGTGTAGATGATAACTTTGGACCCAAGTAGGTAAGATCTGAATTTCTCCAAAGCAAAGACTACCGCTAGCAGCTCCTTTTCAGTAACAGTATAGTTTCGCTGAGCTTCATCGAGCGTTCGGCTAGCGTAGTGAATTGCAAACGGTACATTGTCTTTTCTCTGTCCCAGTACAGCTCCGATGACATAATCCGACGCATCGGTCATAATCTCGAAAGGCTGGGTCCAAATCGGTGGCTGTAGGACAGGGGCCTGTGTGATGAGCTCTTTTAACTGATTAAAGGCAAGGAGCACACGATCGTCTACAATGAACTCATTGTCCTTGCCGAGCAACTCAGTCAGCGGTCTGGCCAATTTACTGAAATCTTTAATAAATCGTCGGTAAAAACCAACATGGCCCAAGAATGACCGGACTTGCTTGATATTTGTAGGTGGCTCTAGCTTAGAAATTACATCCACCTTGGCTGGGTCAACCTCCATGCCACGTTTAGAAACAACGTGACCCAGCACGATTCCTTCGGTCACCATGAAGTTGCTCTTCTCCCAGGAGAGCACAAGATTCACTTCGCAGCACCTCCGTAAGACTCGGTCTAGATAATCCAGACATTGATCAAACGAGTCCCCATAGACCGAAAAATCGTCCATAAAGACCTCGAGGAAGCTACCCACCATATCGGCAAAAACTGCAAGCATACACCTCTGAATGTGGCTGGGGCGTTGCACAGCCCGAACGGCATTCGTCTGAAGGCATATGTGCCAAAAGGACAGGTGAACGTGGTCTTCTCTTGATCTTCAGGAGCAATAGCAACTTGATTATACCCAGAGTAGCCGTCCAAGAAACAAAAATATTCCTTCGCGGCCAATCTCTCCAAGATTTGGTCGATGAAGGGCAGCGGAAAATGATCCTTCTTGGTGGCAAGATTGAGTCTTTTGTAATCTACGCACACTCGCCAAGAAGTTGGTACTCTGGTGGCGATCTCTTCTCCTTTGTCATTTTTCACGATGGTATTGCATTGCATAACATTTCTTCGCATATTGTATCATATTTATCCTAATAATTAAAATAAAAAATGCATCTTTCATTATGTGTGTTTCATAATCATGCATCATATCTCTGCATATTATTCATTTGCATTATTCATTATCTGTGTAATTTTTGTTCTCATTATGTGATGTGTTTACTTTGTTTGCATTAAGAAGATCTAGATCTATGATTTTAATCGTTTAAATTTAATTGTTAATTTCCAAATAATCGACGAGGAGGCTCATGTCCCTGTGTTCGACCTTAGTACACTTATCAAGTTATAAATATTCCACATATTCAAATGTGTGGTATTCTGCATAAATCCGAAATCGTCTCCTATACTACGGAGATAAAAACAACATTTTAAAAAGGCGATTTAGAGGTTCATCAACCTTAGAAGGAAAATTACATAAGATAGATATAAGAAATAGAAAAGTACAAAATAACTCGTAACATGTTACATTTGATTTATGCCATACTCTTTTTGTTACGTTGGCTCCTATGTTGTACCCATTGGTTTCCCACTCAGGTTGTAGGTTTACATGTAATAAATATATATGATCAAGCAAGTGGATGTTGCATAGGATTTAATAGTTTCAGACTTTAGCTTTTTTTTTTACAAATTAGTGATATTACAAAATGATGAATAAATTGTTTAAAGAAATGCGGAACTATACATGTAAATGATATTATAGAAACTAAGTCATTATATATATTCTTCTTTCTTTTATGTTTTGAATGGTAGTTGTATGTACTATTTATGATTATTGTTTGGTATACAAGTACATACAGTTATGAGAGGCAGTCGAGATGACCAGACGTCCAATCTCGCTAGCTATGGGGATCGAGTGAGGCATTACATCAATCTCACTAATTTTTTTTAAGAAAAGATTTTCCTCTTTTGAATCCCATGCTGTCTTTTGAAAACACTAGGATGCTTAATAAGTCTATAAGTCACCAATCACATGTTGACACATTCGATATTAAGGATATGCAATAAAAAGATATTCGAATTACAACATAAAATCAAATATGAAAACAACATCGAGACTAGATACTAAATTCACAAGATGCGGCCATTGCACTCTAAATTGGATCATGTCATAAAATATAGACCGAATTACGTCTCGACACCCAATTTTTGTAAATATTTGGTCCATTATCAACTGAATCGCATATATTCATCATCAATATGATTCAAGAAAAGGAAATTAAACAATGATCTGCTTCATGTCCAATTCCAACTTAGCCACATAAAAAAAATCCAATTTTTTAGTCTATGAAGGTTGATATTACACAACATGAAATTGCATTTTATGAGGACTTGAAACAAAATATTTATATATTATTTATAACATATTTTAGGATCTAAAAGTAACAAAAAATCAAAAGAAATCCACTACGTTGTTGACCAAAATCATGAATATGTGTGATGCTTCGAACATGAAACACTCCATGAATGCCACCAAACTTGGGTAGACAGTTCAAGGTTGTATCTATGTCTTACGTCTATAAATCTTGCTTTATAACAGAAAGATTATATGTTGCTAAAATCATCTAAATACAAAGAAAACAAAAAAAAATAATGTACTTGCAAACGAAAATATATGGGCAAGATGCAACGGACTTGAATATGATTGTAAGTCTCTTGACTGATGCTCTGATACTACTTCATGAAGACCCACCACTCTATGTTGTATCACAGGACGAGGATTTGCGAGTGTCCTGGTTTATCCCATCTGAGATCACTACAAGAAAAATGAGTTATGGCCACTGAATGTGGCTAGGGGAACTTGTGGTCACGATAATTCTGTGGCCACTAATTTCTCGTAGCTACAATCCGTGACCAAAGTCTTCATACAAGAGCTGTGGCCACGACAAGCTCTGTGGTCACTTGTAGTGTCCACGACATATTTGTGGTTAGAGAACTCTCGCGACGAGACTTGTAGCTACGGCTACTGGCCACGGCATGTTGTGGTCATAGCCCAATTCTGTAACCACAAGTCCCACATCCGTGGGCATAGTTCTGTAGTCACAACTTGTTTTCCTTGTAGTGGATGTGGCCAACTCGATGGAAGCGACTTGTGGATCGATGGATTATGGTGAGGATGACAGGGGAGATTGGCGGGGAGGAGGATGGGGGTGGTTGGGGTCGGTGCCGGTGGCGACAGTGGGGGTTATAGGAGGGTAGCATACTGGGGGAGGAAGATGAGGGATGAGATCGTGGAAGCTGATGGGAGACAGGGCTTGTGGGTTACTACAATATTAAAAAACAATAGCTGCATGATACAATCAAGGTCAGATTGCCTCAATGATATGGTTGAGTTAGTGGTGTTAAATAACAAAGTGTTCTACGTGTAAAAGAAAGTGACTATTCATCGTTCTACATGTAATTTAGAATTATGGAGTCTTCAGCGTGTAAATATAAAACTGTAAAAGATTATATATCTTAAATTTTCCTAAATAAATCTTCAAAAATATTAAAAATTATGAATCGTCCAAAACACATAAAAATTCACAAAATTTAAAAGCCCTTTAATACTGCATATTACATGTACTAGTACATTTTGATTTTCAAGAATATCATAATTTACTTTTTAAATTAAAAATCAAAAACCATAAAAAAATCTAATTTCAAAAATATTAACATATCTAAAATTATAATGACTCAATTTTATCTTATATTAGCTATTCAAGCCAAAGATTTTATGTTTTGAACTAAAAAGTCTAAAAGACCTTAAAAAATGGAAAACAATATTGAATCCACAAAAGTTTAGAAAAATGTAAAATAAAATCCTATTCCATATATGTCTACATATATTTTCATATCAAAATACATATACACATAAATATTATATAGTTATGTTCTACCTATTTAATACCGTAGTTTCGACATTACACAATTTATTTTGTAACTTTCCTTTTAAAAACTAAATAAAATTTCATAAAAAGAAAATTTTGAAAAATAAGAAGTACAAATAAAGTATAAAATTCTAAAAAAAATAAATGAAAAATGAGAAAATAGCATGCCAATACTTATCCCTTATTGACTTAAAGGCACAACAAACAAAAGCAAAATAAAATTTTCAAAATTAAATATAACAAAAACCACACTCAGCCCGAGTACCTTCACATATACCCCTATGTACTTTATCTACGTAGCATCCAGCCACCTATGTTTGACATTATTACCTACTTTCACAATACATCATATTAAGAGCAAACTGGTGACTGAATCGGAAATTCCAACAAAAGGGTTGGATCTGGTTAGACCATGAAATCAAATCGGTTTAATCGGATGATGATATTATTATTTTTCTAAAATCAAATTAGACCGAATCGGTAAGGAGAAAATGGTTGAACCGGATAATTAAACTAGAATGAATTATACATGTACATAATATACACTCAAACACACTTAAAATAAATATAAAATATACAAATAATTAAAGTATATTACTTTATAGTTTATACATAAAATATTTTCTTGAATATGCAACAGTAAATGGTATTAATATAGATATAAATAATATTTGAAATAAATACTTTAGCATAATGATGGGTTAATTATATTTATCATCTAATTTTAAAAAAAAATCAAGTTGGAATAGTTGGTTATTATTCATTAATGGGGTAGAAGAGATCATGAGTTCATCACTTTACATTGATTTTATTATAAATTCAAATTTGAATTGTGGTTGAGTGAATTTATTGAAAATGGTTCCATCCGTTTTCAACACTGACTAAGAGTACAAAAATAGATCTTAAAAATCAATCACCTGAATTTCGACTTAAACAATGATAAAATTCACTTTTTAACACAAGGCAAGCCCATGTGTATCAGCTACTTAATTCTCCAAACTTCTAAGATAAATGCGAAGGTTTGATTCGTGCAACCACTGAAGGGATCAATTGATATTCCATGGTTGAATATAGCTCCGAAGTTCAAGCCGAAAAGGGATGTTGGACATAAAGAACTTTTGTTGCAACATGTAACTTAACATAGTATTTCCTCAACTGCAGGACTAGTTCATAAATTATGGTTTACTGTAACAAGATTTAGTACATGGAGCTCTATTCTATGTAGCACAACATTATAAGTTGTTTCATTTCCTGGAGCTCCATTCTAGAGAAAGAGATGTATTTAACGCTAGACAAGAAGTTTTCAAAATTTGGAAATCAAAGTGAAATCCTATAAAACTAGAGGTTATTACGAAGGTTTTAAAATTTAGAAAAAAAAATGACATGGAACTTCACTTTTATTTTTTTGATGCATGGCGTGTGATGGCTTGGGTAAAAGCCAGTTTTTTAATATCTAATTCTTGCAAAACAGGTCCACTTAAAAGAGAATTAAATCTCACGTTGAGGTAGGTTACCCAAGGAAGCAATCATCACGAGACACGACGTGAGTATTAAAATGGAGCAGATGCATAACGGGACGATCATGCTCATCGAGCGGCTGTGGTGCGCTACTGCACCACAGCAGACGATCCAGACGCATGCATAGAGCGCGGATCCTCTGCTGGCCAGCAGGGATCTGCGGTAAAGAGGGACGGTGTTCGGGCCGCTCGATCGAGATCGAGTGGTTCGTACTAAAAGGGCCCACAAAACTCATGATTTCGTGCGAACCGCTCGATCTCGATCGAGCGGCCCGAACGCCCTCCCTCTTTACAGCAGGCCAGCAGAGGACCCGCTCCCGCATGCATAACGCAATAAACTGCTCTTAGAAAACTGTTTGCGCACTCTTATGCCAACAATTGGGTTCTCTCTCACACGAAGATTTGTTTGCATCGGATTCCATTGCCAAATCCAATAGCAAATTGTTCCAGTAAATGACAGATCCAATCCACCAATGAAGAATGTCACAATCTACACCTACAAATGTAATATACAGTGTATTCACCTGAAGTTGGCTCAACATATTTATCTCTTCCATCTGTATTTATTGGTAGTTTTGTGCATCAGTTGTCCTCCTTCCCTAAGCTGTAGAATATGATTCTATCTGTCATTGCACACGGCATTGAGCAGGACATGCCCAAGCATCAGATCCACGAAGTACTGGTGCCCGATCTCCCCATCCTTCCACTTTGCCTTTGCTGGCGCCCTCCCGTAATGCACCCCGTCGTTGCACCGGTTGTCATAGTGCCAATGGAACGCCATGTCGAACTCGTCAATAACCCCTCCTCCTCCCTTATCCATCAACCCTCTCATCTTTTCTACCATCAGTATTGAATGCCTCCATCTTACTCGGATTGAATGCAAGCGTCCTCGCGTACCCCCCGGTTGCAACAGTTGTTCTATAAAACAATGCAGGCATTCTCTTCCCATTCTGTTCCCACTCTCGATACACGTCAGTGAAGAATTGCACTGCGTGCTCCGCAGCTTTGACAAAGGCTCGGAGGCTGCGCCAACGGACACCGGCATGGAGACCGGAGTTGAGGATCATGATGTCTGGAGGGAGTGGCTCATCAAAGTAGAGGCGGAGGAGGGATCGGAAGGACGGGTCTTTGACGGAATTCAGGCCTTAATAATTGAGAGACTCGTTCCAGTGACCATTGAAGATACTTGTGATGCGGAAAGAGTGGGAAGAGTCAGATGGGTCCGTGAAGTTCAGGTTGAAGCGCCGCGGCACGGATTTGACATCCGAGAGGCCTAGGATGAAGTTGAGAATGTTGCGGATAGTGTCCACATGGTTGGAGTCACCCCAAAAGAAGAGCCATCTGCAGTCATTACTAAACATGGTAAAGATTTGCATTCAATGCTTGCTTTAAAAAAAAGAGAAGAGCACGGAACAAATCTCGTTTATTCCATCTCCTGAGATTTGTCTATTAGGTGCACTCGATCGAGATCTATATAGACTATTACATGCTAGTAATTTGATTGAATAGAACCATGGTACTAGCTGCCTAAGCCAGTCTGCGGCAAAAAGACATTACAAACTAAGTATCAATAGATGCGAATTCATTTTAATGGTCAGTATGTTTTCGATCTAAGTATCTAAATAGCTGCTCAAGTATCATAGCATTGAAATGAGTTCAATCTCCTCTTTATCTTTCGGCAGATGCCGAATCTGAATATATTGGTTACTAGTTCTTGTCTTGTCAGATACACAGCTGGTTTCTTTACAACTTTTTACACTGTAATTTGGACAGGCACATCTAAGATTTTCTGCAAATTAACACACCCCTGTCCGGATCTTATACAAAATTTCGATCCATCCCTCATATAGTACTGTTTTCGTAAATAGTCATTTAATTCTTCATATCGATATTAGAATATGGAACCTCTAGCTCTACTCTGGGCAGTGAAGAATCCTTGCCATTTGCCGTATGAGTTTATGTATCCTTTTAGTCAGAAAAACTTGACAAACTTGATCTACATCCGATTATTTGCATTTCAGAAGAGGCGTACCTGTTGTGGAGGCACTTCCAAGCCTCAGCCTGGGAGAAGAGCCTGAAGGAGCAATGCGCAGAGTAGACCCAGCCGTTGCTCTCGAGAGATCCCAATGGCCCATAGCACCAAGGCTCCTCGCACCTCAAGTCTAGATCCAAGCATCGGTACCTCCCCTTTGCATCTATGTCGCAGTCCTCCTTCCACCGCTGCCTCGTCCACCTCCCCGCCCATGCCATCCTCCGCAAGTCCTCCCGTCTGCACAACTTCAACTCCGACAATTCCACCGTAGCTCCCTCGGCCTTGTAGAACTCAATCTCCATCCTCCTCAGCTCCTTCTGGTATGCGAACCGCTCTGGTGAGAACTTGAGGCCCTCGAACCTCCGGAAGAGGAGGATCACAGTGAAGTTGAACAGTCCAGCAAAGTCCTGGTGCACTTGAAGGGACAGAGTGTATGAGCCGTTGCCATGATCGCGCAGTTGTGGACGGGACTTCCACTTGCTGCCGGCGAGGTCCACTTCGAAGTAGTCCCAAATCCGTTATCGTCCACAGCATGGAAGAGAAACTTGTGGATGTTCCCCGTCGGTAGCCGGATGCGGCCAGGAAAATTTGGGTGGTTGTCAAGGCCCGGGACAGTTATGTTCGACGTGCAGGCATCGCGGCAAGGTGTGACGCCGGGGGCAAGCCACCTAGAGAGGAGGGTGGACGTGAAATTCGGGTACAATTCAGCAGAGATCCAATTAGCCGTTTCCGGTGTGGTAACGAGTTCGGCAAGGATGGAGGTAGCGGTTGCAGGTGGCGCGTGGGATCGAGGAAGGAGACGTAGAGTGGCAGCAGCGTCAATGGCATGGAAGACAATGAGGATTGAGAGGAGGAGGAGAGAGGTTGATATTATGAAACAACGGCGAGAGCGACCGGGCTTTGTGTCTGAGCCTTTATCTCTCTAGCGGCATCCGGTTGGGTTCTCGTCGGCAGCCACCATCTCTGCAGATGACAGAAAGGAGAGGACTTCATGTAGCTGAAGGTGATGAAGTGAACTAATGAAGGAGGGGCTCAGAATCCTCGGCTTTGTGGGGAAAACAGCAGGCCTGACCTGCTGTGTTAATCGCAGCCACCATTTGTCCATCCAACGGATGAAGGTATTTAGGCAAAAACAGCAGACAGAGCCTCCAGGAGAGTTCAAACGGAAGACCCAAATGCCGACGTCATCGCAAAGGAAGAAGAGAAAATCACAAATATAGACTCACATTGCCTCTAAGGTTAGGGTTCGTTTGGCTGCAGGGTTGGGCATGGTTGGGTTGGGTTGGGCTGGATGAATTAAGGGGTACCTCTGTGAATAGTACCTCAACCCAACCCAACCCTGCCCAACCCTGCACCCAAACGAACCCTTAGGGCTGTCACGAAAGCTCGAACTCGATGAGCTCAACTCGGGCTCGGCTCATTAAGGGCTCACGAGCCTGACTCGAAACTTTAATGAGCCAGAGCCCGAGTTGGAATTTAAGACTAGTTAGCTTATTGAGTCGAGTCCGAGTTGAGGGTTGTTCAACTCGGAAACTCGACTCGATAACTCGGATACTTGAAAATCCTAAACCTATACCACGGTACCACCCACCGACGGTTCCTAACAAAACACACAAAAAACTTGGTGTCCGCCTCACACCTCACTCCTCCCGTCCTCTTGTCTTCCCTGCAAGGCTGCAACCTGCATCCCGATTCCCGTCATCCCATCCGCCAGCGGCGGGCTTCGTGGCTCAGGTGGCCGCCTATCTCCGCCCCTCCCAATCCAGCCAGGTGTGGCGGCGAACTGCAAAGGTAAATCTCCCTTCACTGCCTCTTCCTCCGCCTCCCCTCTGAGTCTCCGACCACACAACAACAGCCTCCCTCCTCCCTCGGACCGTCTCCCCTCCGCCCGCACATTGCCAACAACCTCCCTAAGTCCATCCGCTCAGCATTCCGATGTCTCTCCTCCACCTCCCCTTTGCCCGCACTACAGGAGCAACAACCTCCCTCCGCCGCAGCTCCCTCCCTCCTCCACCCTTGGCCAGTTGGCCCCCTGCCTCCTCCCCCTCCTCCCAAAGGGAGCATCCCATCGCCACAGGCACGCCGAGCGTCTCCCCTCTTTGGATTGTGGGACTATATGAACTTTATTGCTATATTGATCATTTTTTATTTGATATACTTATGTATGTGTTCTCTCTTTTTTTCCTTTGGAAGGATAGGGTTTGAACTTTGGAGGAATAAGTTGTAGACTGACAACCTTCCTTTTCCTCCCTTTGTTCTCTTATAGGTGAGAAATGAGTAAAAAAAGTTACACTCACTTTGTATTAGATATAAATTTAAATTTGGCACAAATATTATATCAATACTTGAGTGATATCTCAGTGGATTAGATTCATCTCATGGTACTATCTTTAGTAAAATACAATTTATCAGACATTTTTCAGGATGACTTGAACTTGTGCCTATATCTAATCAATCCAAATTATCTAATAGCTCTTGGTTCTTTCGTTATGGATGATTATTCTGCCTAATGGAGCTCTACTCTATCAATCTCCAAAATGAAAGTTCATTTGAAAGAGCTCACTTGCTACAACCAACAATCACTAAGCATATCAAATCCAGTAAACTTTCCTACTTATGGAAGAACTCGAATAATGAAACTTCCCACTTAAAAAGTTCTTTTCCTACTCTTTTATCAATGGCACGAAACATAAAGATATCTGCCACTGACAGGCTAAATACATGGAAAGCTAAGAATAATTGGTTCAAACACTTAGTAAATAAACACACAGTTGAGATAATTTAGAGATGTATTGGAATTTGAAAAGAACTCAATGAACTTTACTCTTCCTTTATTCCTAATCTAGAAGATCAAATTGTCATTCCTTCTCTTGATCCGGCCCCTACAAGCTCCTTAAATAAGCCAATAGACAATCTTCTATCAAATGGGGGAGTTTGATCTTCCTTTAGTGACATATTCTGGTCTAAGCTGTTTGATCATGTAGCAGCTTACTTCTTATGACTTTTAGATCATGTCAAGCTAAACACCCATGATTTACTCTACAAACTAAAGATCAGTGCTGCTAATAGATGATACTTATGCAACTCATGATTTCCTATTTGAGAAATCTCCTTTTATTAGTTTTTTCTTAAACTGGTATTAAGGCAGAATAGATTAAGTTTAAATATTTTTTTCTCCTCAACCTCATCACTTAGTGCATGTAGTTTTCTGTCTATCTTTGACAGGAGCAGAAGGGATACGAGATAAGAGGCAGAAGTTGGTTATATTAAGTATGGCTGTTTGTGTTGAAAATTTATTTGTATGTGTTTTTTTAATTGGATTGTAGTTGACGTAGTTCTTCCCATTAAAAATAAACTTTGATTTTAAATGATAATCAAGATAAAATAATTAACATAATAGAATTTACATGAAATACATTTTTGAATAGCTAAACTTGTCCTGAATTAATTCATTATTTGGTGCATGTTTGGGTGAAGCATTGGCTGCATTGCTTTTGGTCAGAACATTGCTTTTGGTCCGGTGCTTCCATTATGTTTTCTTGTTACTTGAGCTCCGTTTATATATGTAATTGTATAATAGTCTAATTTTTGGTTGAAATATTTTCAGGATCGATGGAGTTATTCAATAATGAACTATTGCCCAATATTTCACAAATAGTGCCAGGCCCAGTACAACTCTCACATTCAGGTTTGCATATACATATTCATTGTTAGACTGTAATTTTGGATGTGTTCATGTTTGTGGTAATATTATTTTTTTTGTTATTTTATAGAGATGATTGATTATCAATCGGGAAGTACTGATGTTCAACAATCAAATGATGTTCTTGAGAACATGGAAGATGTTCAATCATCTAGTGACGAAAGTGATAAACCGAGCCCCACTAAGGATAACAAGAAAAGAAAAAAAAGATCTGAAGTTTGGAAAGAAATGATAGAGGTTGAAGACAAAGGTGTTACCACGTCCAAATGCATACATTGTGGTAAACTTTTTGCTGTTGTTAATGGTCACCCCATTACCACTCTGCTTAGGCATTTAAGTGAAAGATGTCCAAAGAAAAGAAAAGCAAATGGCCAACGAACTTTGCAATTAGCCAAAAATACTGTTGGTGATACATTACTCTCTATTAACAACTTTGACCCTCTGCATTTTAGGAAGATGATAATTGAGCTAATTATAGATGCGGAGTTGTCATTCTCAATTGTTGAGAGATATAGTTTTAAAAGGACGATATGTTATGCAAATCATCTATTCCAACCCTTTTCACGTCAAACTGCTAGAGTGGAGTGCTTGAAATTATTTGAAGAGAAGAAGAAACAAATATAGAGTCGATTATATAAAATTGAAAGAGTTAGTCTCACCTCCGATATGTGGACATCCAACCAAAATAAGGGTTATTTGTGCTTGACTTCTCATTATATTGATGACTCTTGGAAATTGCAGAAGCATATAATTGCATTTAGAGAGATGGCCCCTCCTCATACAGGGGAAAGACTTGCTGAATCTATTTACAAAATCTTACAGGAATGGTCTCTCAAGAAAGTGATGAGTATAACTCTTGATAATTGCAGTGCTAACAATGTTCTTGTTAGAAAGTTAAAGAGTTTTCTATCAGTGAGCGATTGTTTGATAAGTGAGGGATCATTATTTCATTCACGTTGTGTCGCTCACATATTGAATCTAGTTGTTCAAGATGGATTGCGCAGGATAAAAGGAGTCATTGAAAATATTAGAGAAAGCGTCAAATTTCTCAAGTATTCACCTTCCAGATTTCAGAAATTTCAGCATATTGTAGAGGATCAGCATTTGAATACAAGAGGGAAGGGATTAATTTTGGATTGTCCAACGCGTTGGAATTCAACATATGAAATGTTGAAGTCTGCATTGCTTTTTCAGAAAGCTTTTATAGAGTTGTCAATATGGGATTCATCATATAATCATTTGCCAGAACCCACTGAGTAGATATATGCATCAAACGTTTGTGATCTTTTAGAGGTTTTCTATGATGCCACTCAAGTTTTTTCAGGGGTTAAATATCCCACTTCCAACAACTTTTTTGTTTCACATTGTAAATATTAACAATGCGTTGACAGATGCACAGAGTGAGCTCTTTCCAGTTCCATCGATGCTAGAAGATATACACACCAAATTTAGCACTTATTGGGTAGAATGTAATGCTGTGACATTGATGGGTATTGCTTCCATATTGGACCCAAGAGGGAAGAAGATGCAATTGGAGCATATCATTCCAATGTTGTTTAAAGGTATGGATCCTGAAGTTCAAATTCAAAAAATAGTGGATGCATGTTATTCTGTTTTTAATTTCTATGAAAGAATGCACTTGACACTCAAATCAAAGGTTGAGTCCCAACCTACTGTAAGAGCCAAGACTTCAAATGCTAGCCAAGAGAGGTGTGATAAGCATCGTCAGTTTCTATTATCCTTGAATAAAGGTAACAATGTAATTGATAGTTCGATGTCAGAACTTGACATGTATTTTAAAGAAGGTTGTTATGAAGATAGCGACACATTTGATATCTTGGAATGGTGGAAACTAAACCAAGGAAAATATCTGATCCTCTCAAGAATGGCTAGAGATGTGTTGACAGTTCCCATGAGCACAGTTGCCTCTGAATCAGCTTTTAGTATGGGTGGTCTGTCATATCCAATGCTAGGAGTTCATTGGCTGCCATTACAGTGGAGGATATACTTTGTTGTGAGGACTGGTTAAAGGAAGAGTTCAAAGATGAGTACTCAGCATCGATAAGAGTTCATTTATTCTCTATTAAATCCTACTGTTTGGTTTGTATATTTAACTTCACATTTACTTATATTTTAGTTGAGGAAGGACTTTTACTTTATTTTTGTTGACCGATCTTACAATTGAGAAAAATTACACAGAGATCACCTCCTCGAGGGAGGATGTTGAAAGAGTTTTGTGAATGTGACATTATAAACTTTCATTTAATTTAGATTCTTTGATTCTATGGACTTTAGCAAGATAAATTACTATTGTATCTTTGACTTCCAGGTTTATGTTGTGCTGTTACTATGGAGGGGATTGTCTTTCCATTGTTTCTAATTGTTATGCCATCAGTTGCAACATATCCAACACGTGTTTTGGTTTCTGCTTGCTCACATTGGATACTCCTGATTGCAATCGCTTTGAACCTTTGGATGTGGTCTGAATGATATCATTGATATGTAGTTGTTTTTTATTTAATCTCTGTACGGAACCCGTAACTTTCTAAAGTGTAGGATATGTAACTATGTCAGGGATGTCATTTGATTAATTTCGTTAGCTTTGTTGTGCATGTTTTTTGCTGGTCAAGGAAAGGCAACTGTTATGATTTTATTTTGTTTGTGCTTTGTTGCAGTATGGATTGTTTTGGAGTAGGTTTGATGTAGTCATGTAGAAGTTGTTTTGTTGCATCTATTATATGTATGTTCAGAAAAATGATTTATAGGCCTTTGATTTTTTCCCTTCTGATTAATTTCCGAGAACGAACAGAATTTCACTTCGATGCTGATGCAAGGAATTAGTGGTGTGCTTGGTAATAGTTCTCGAATTTCAAGACTATGCAAGGATGTTATTTTGGGTCCATTATTGTATTTATATCAGATGTTAGCAACTTACTAGATCTTCTATGTCCTCCATGGAATGGGGTACGGATTCCAATTCAACATGTGTAAGTGAAAGCTTCTAACTTGTTGGAAAATGAGTCATTGAGTTTGATATAAAATAGATGTCAACATTTTGCTTGCCCAAAAAGCTACAGAAAAGAGTATAAAATTTCAAACTTACAAATTGCATTTGCATAATTTAATGTATAAAATGGAACAGTGACTCATTAAGAGGTTCACGAGCCTGCTCATTTTGAGGCTCGTGAGCCAGCTTAGAAACTCATGACTCGATATAAGGCTCGTGAGCCAGCTCATTTTGAGGCTCGTGAGCCAGCTCAGAAACTTGGGGCTCGATAAGAGGCTCGTGAATCAACTCGAACTCGACGAGTTCGAGTTCGAGTTGGTGATCTAGGACTCGACTCTTATCGAGCCCGAGTTCGAGCCTTAGGTTTCTTATCGTGTTCGAGTCCGGGTTGAGGCCAACTCGACTCGTTGAACTCGATAGACACCCCTAGCTAAGGTTCTCGACCGCCCCTCTCCCTTCCAGTACTAGTCGTCCTGCCAAGAGATCCGAGATAGGTATCTGCTGACATCACTGGATCAAGAATAGGTGTTGCTGCTTCATCTGCAGTGGAGGAAGCTTTTGGCTTTTCTCCTCCACCACAGAGAAAAGATGGTGAAGGGAGGATACTATTATTGATGTTGTTGAAGTTAAGGGAAGAGGAGTAGCTAGGAATTATCGTCCCATTAATGCGGTGCTTCTTCTTTGTAGCTGTTTCCTCCCTCTCATGTGCCCTTTCTATCCTCCACTGACTGCTGTCTGCCTTTTGCTCGTCTGTCTTGTAACTTTTTCTGCCTTCCCACGACAGACAAGAGATGCATGTTAGAAAATTTTGCTGGTACTTGAAGTTCGTGTGTGGCAGATAATTTCTACCGAATAGTGATCATAATAATGTAGTGATAATTGTAGAGTAGTAACAAAAACAACAAATTATAATGTTGTTAGATATCAGGTTAGGACATTTATTTATGAACTATATGTGGTCGGTGTTATTAGAGGGACGATGAACCTAATCAGCAGGACGGTGAAGGGGCCAGCTCTATTTCAAGTGAGAAAGAAATTAAATATACCTTATTTGAGATGAACACTACAAAGTGCCTGATGATTATGAAGCAATTTTTGGAATATTGATGGCAGTGAAGCTACTAATTCAGTTATCAAAGTGTTTCAAAAAAGTTATATTAGAAAAAGATGGATTACATCTATATTGCCCTTGTTCCAAGATTAATAATCATGAAATACTAAATGATTACAAGCCCATTAATCTTATAAATACCTTTTATAAATTGATTTTCAAACTCTTGCAAACAAACTCAAGCTTATTCAATAACGAGTCGTGTCCCTAAATAAGGGGCTTTACGATGACATTTTTTGCAGCCAAGGAAATCACATTCAATGAAAAGAAAACCAAGAAGCATTGGATGACCTTGAAGATAGATATGGAGAATAAATTTGTTCATTTTTAGGGAAGAACTAATACGAGCAGTGCCTCCACAGCAACATTCAGTTCATGAGTTCTTTTTGTATTTGGATTAGTGGATCCTCATGTATAAGGGTTTTATATAAACCCTTTCAAATTAAGGTTAATCCTTATCCTATGTACTATCGTCCTACCACTATATTAGAGAGAGATCCATAGTTGTTGCTGAGGATGTAACGTAGTTAAGGAACTTTGTAAATCTTATGTCATGATTGTTTCATACTTGCTTCGTTGATTGTTTGATTTGTGTTTTACTTTCGCTGCATGCATCACTTGTCAATTGCATACGTTTTTGTGTATCTAATGCTATCTGAAAATATATGTTGTACATGGTCACCCTCTCTCATCCTTTATAACAAATGCTGAATTTTTCATTAGGACTCTTGATCATGATTGCCAGATGAAACTCTTACATGGTTACAAGATGTCAAAACAGATGAATGATATCACCTCTTTCTTTTTGCATATGATACTTTGATATCTTGTGAAGCTTCTGTAGTGGAAGCCTTCAACATTAGAAGTGTTTTGGAGTATTATGATTCTCATTCTAGTTTGGAAGTTAGTTGGAAGCATATACTCATTGCTCTGACCAATTCTATTTTTATTTGACTTCTCATTTATCTCTATCCTAAGGTTGATGAACTTACTTGACTCTCGCATTAGAAAAAGTTTTGACTTCATTCTAGGATAGAGCAATTGTACATCAAAATCAAAGCGAACACACTTTGGTGAGATGCACCCATTTTCATCTTTACACATAGTATCGTTCTTATACCTTTATTTCAACGCTTGAAGACTTAACTGGTCATTTTAATTAAATGTGTGGTTTTACAAGTAGTCCCCATATTTTGAAGCAAAATGAGTTGAAGAAGTAAAGCTTTCTAGTCGGTAGTCATCGATCTCCCTTTGCATTATATATCCTTCTTTATTGAACATCCGCTGGCATGTGATGTTTGGACATGGAATCGAGTCCTTGTGAATGGGCAGAGCCATGTGCTCTTATTTGACGACGGTAGGGACGATTGATCTGCTACTAACTAGAAAGACATCGAATTCTCCTTTAGGAGCTTCAACTGCAGTATAGGTAGAAGGAGTTGGAGCACCCTTTTTAAAAATTTGACAAAGCTTCTTTCTTATGAAGTACCTTGGCTAACAATGGGTGTTGATGATGCTTCAGTAATTTAAAATTTTGTTGGACATCCCAAATATCCATCAAATACCTAAGGAGATTGAGGTTATAATCAGTGATATTTTTATATCATATTTTACATGCTATCTAACATAATGGAGGTTGCCTCTATGTATTGTGATTCTCCTAATGTGGGGATTTCCATCCATATGAATCTACTAGTAACAAACATCAAGTTGGAATACATAAATCCATGAAGTGCTTTCTAATGGAATCATGAAACATATGGAGCTACTCATATTATTGAAATAATATGTGGAAAATTCAATATTTTCTATAATGCCTCTTAAGTAAGGATAAATATTGATATTTCTCCACTCCCTACTCACTGTGGGTCATCTATTGACCTTGAAGATTGTTATCACGGATGTTAGATAAGAACGTATTATTGCATATCTTCTACTACAAAATGGTATGGTGGTAGTGCAGTGTGCCTACCATTTGAAAGTCTAGGGTTCAAATCCGCTCTTGTGGGGGTTGCGTTAGGCAGTCGACCCCCAGCGTAAAAAATAGTTGAATCTTTCAACATAAATTTGAGCAAGAATCCATATAGCAGATCCTACTTATAGTGGAAGAAGGCTTCACCATTTTTTTATACTTCTACTACAAAGTATAGGAATTAATTTTGTCAAAAAGAACAAGAAATGTATGTCCTCGTTACCCTCTAAGGAAGCATGAGATAAGACGAAGAATAATAATGTGTCCATCTCAAAGTAGCTTGCTCTATAGGATGCATGCATTTTGACCGAGTGGGGACAAACTCTTCTCTTAAGCTAAAGAATCCTCCTTCTCTAAGTACCTATATTTCCCCCTTCCACCTTTTGAATCGTTAACTATTATATCTCCACACGATTTTCCAAGTATATGACCTTTCCCACACCTCTCTTTAAATGCTTGAAGGCTTGAGGATGCGTGATTTTACATGTCGTCTCCATCTTTTGGTACAAAATGAGTTAAGGAAATAAAGGCTTACTAGATGGCAATCATTAGTCATCTTATGCACAATAGGTAACCTTTTATATTGAATAACATCGTTAAAAATATTTAGAATGCCGCTCACCTTGCAAAGTACATTCACTGACACTAGATAATAAGAATGATTCAATTATATCCCTCTAGTGGGAATTTATAAGGGGATTGAGGTTATGTAATGGTAGTCATCCACCTATTTGGATGCCATAAGTGTGGAAGTCATAGCGGTACATCTAACTCTTTAACTTTCCTTTTTCTTATTATGGGTTAGAACCCAAGCTTCCATTGTGCTTCCTTGATCCTTACACAACCATTGCTTAAGATAAAGGATCTCTCTAATTGAACAATGTACTTTAAGGACTTCAATTTGAGAGTATTTAAATATGTATACTTGATTCATCCCTTTCATACAATGAAATTATGAAATTATGAAGCTTTCATAGAATAGAATGAGATCATCATATCCACAACCATATCGAGTCAATGTAAAATATTACCTTTTGATTTACTAGAAGCAGAGGAAGAATTAGTAGCAGGTTATCAACTCCAATATTCATGTATCAAATATGATTTATTCTTTGCTGCTTTTTACCTAAATTTATTAGTTTCTTCATAATATATAATAGTTATGTACTTAAGTGGGTGGAATTTATCTATTTCACAAGACAATGTCTAAACTTTGACTCTTAGTGTCTAACATAATTGCCTCATTCTTAGTACACTCTTGGATAGGGAACTAATCCATACTCTACACTGCGCACTTAGCTCAACTCAGACGAGGTGTTGGAAGATTGTGTGTCTTTTTATTTGATAGCATTGACATCGAAAGATCGGAGTAACAAGTTGAAATAAAGCTTCGGATGAGCGATGGACTGCTAGCACAATTCGTTCTAAGACCCCAAAACATGGGCGGAACAAAACATTCTATATCCATTGGAGCATAAAAAGATCAATGTAGAATAACCACAATTCCTACCAAAAAGAAGCTAATTCATAAATAACATCATTGAGCACAATGGTCCAAGCTTCAGATTGCTTGCAGATCTTGGTGGAGGCTTGGCTACACTGGTTATGCTCCAGTTCTTTTTCCCTTCTTCTAGATTTCTCCCTATATTCGTTGTGGACTAGCATGTTCCTGAACTTAGAAGGAAATATATAACTCCTCGTTGAAGGAGGAGATTGCATGGTAGTTCGACATCTTGGATGGGAAGAGTTAACACCCTTTACACACAAGAGGCAATTATCGATATTCATGTGGGATACTTTAGGAAGGGGTTGATCTAAGATGACTTATGAGTAGGGATTGGATGATGACTTCTACAACTTAAAGACTGTTATTTTTAAAACCCTAATGCTTATAAGGAGTTCCGCCATATTATTAATCCAAAGATCTGATGAACGCGAAATCCACCTCTTTAATAATCGTAAATTGTAGTATAGGAGGTGAAAATCGGTCGATCAAAAACCACAAGCTTTGAATGTTGTGGAATATTTTACTTGGCAAGTTTACCAAGGTCGAACACAGGGAACGGTGATTTTTAGTTGCATGGTCTTGAATCAAATTAAATAATCAATCAATGGTCGATTAATTTTTGTGTTGAAAAATTTACAATGCTATGAGAATGCAATGCAGATGCAAGGAAATACACAGAGACAACGGTTCAGCACAGGATCTGTGATTAAGATTTCAGCTTCAATATATGTTGATCAGTAACCTCGACAATTATCACGGATCAAAAGCTAAGTTTAAGAGAAATAATCAGAGCATAAATAAATAATCTGGGGAAATCTGGGCTCTATTAAGAATTCCTCTTAATTTCCCTGTAAGTTAATCTTCAATCGATAACCATCCTGTTCGAAATATACAGGGAAAATAATTTATCAATCTTCCTTTCCAAAACTCCTGCACAGATTAAATCCTCAATAAACAATTATTAAATGATGCATCAGGATTTATTGCCCAAGCTTTTCTTAATGGAGTTCCTGCATAAATATCATCAATCTCTCTACAGCACAACGATATTAAATTTGAGCATGCATGTCAAATTAGATCCTTGAAGAATAATAGACAGTAAACAACCTCAGATCTGTCCACAAATGATGCTAAGTTGTAGAGCACGGAATTAGCTTCGAAACGGCATATTATATGCTAAAATCGGAGTCCATATGACAAAGATATGACAAAATGAAGTTTCAGGGACTAAAATGTAAATAAAATAAAGTTTTCTTTGCAAAGAGGCCCCTGGGAGGACTTATCTGTAATTATTAGAAACTTAAGGGACCTAGTTGTAATTTACCCCTGGCGGGGGTATTCCTGCAAATTCTGAAAGCGCCAAGGGTATTGTTGCAATTTTTCCACGCGCACGTGCCTTGCACGTGCGCCCAAAGGCTTGGGTCGGTGCACAGGCTAGGGTGGCCGAGCCTGAGGTTCGGGCTCCGAACCAAAGGCTCGGTAGCCAAACCAATGGCTCGGACACCAAGGCAGAGGCTCGGGGGCCGAACCTAAGGCTCGGTTGGAAAGCCTCAGGCTCGGGGCTCTTGAGCCTAAGTGGCGGTGGCTCGGGGGCGAGGCTCGGGGGCCAGGCTGTGGCAGCCCCTTGGCCGTTGGATGAAGGGCCTAAGACCCGATCCAACGGCTGCTGTAGGACGGCGGGATCGGCACTCCTGGTGGCGAACAGGGCGAGGTGCAGAGGCGGTGGGCGCGGCGAGGCGCAGAGGCGGTGGGGGCTCCGGCGAGACGCCCTCAGCCGGTCGACACACGACCGGAGGAGGACGGTCGAGGCGGAGGCGCGACGGAGGAGGCGAAGCCGCGAGGCGGAGATGGAGGAGGTGAGGCATGGCGGAGCCGGGTCGCTCGGTGGTGGGCGCTGGCGGCCGAGCCTGGAAGGCGGAGAAGGAGGGGGAGCGGTGGCAGGCGCGAGGTCGGTGTGGCGAGGCGGAGCAGTGGCCGCGCTCGACCGACACACGGCCGAGCAGAGGCGGAGGTAGCGAGGTGGCGAGGTGCGCCTGGAGATGGTGGAGCGGGAACCTTCTCCTGGTAGTTGAAGGCAGATGATGGTGGATCGCCTGGAAGTTGGAGGAGGACGGAGGCCTCTCCTGGTTGTTGCTTCAGCCGCGACGAGGATGCGGAGGAGCTCAGCCCGCTCGCCGGAGCAAGGGGGCAGCAGAGATCGTGGACCTCTGGATCAAGCCGTCCAGGGGCCGCTGTCACCGACCTGCAGTGGAGAAATGGCGGATGCCGAGGCTGAGGGTGGCGACGAGACTTTATAGGGGCTGGCGGGGGGGGGGGGGGTTGGTAACGGCTGGGGGGAGCGTTACATGGGCGAGGTGTAACGGCGGAGCGGGGGTAACGGCCAAGGGTGGAGGCGTTGGAGAAGATGAACGGAGGAAGGGGAGGGGGTGGGTCACGTGCCGTGCACGTGCGCGCGGGAGGAGAAGGTGGAACGTGCGTGGCACGTGCACCAGAGAGAGAGAGAGAGAGAAAACAAGGTGGGGTGCCACGTGGCACGCCCAGGGGCTGCCACGTGACGCCCCAAAAAATTTTCAAAATAAAAGATGAAAAAAAAGTGATAGAAGATGACCTCAGATCGAAAAAATTTTTCAAGAAAAATTGTTCGTCTCAACGAGATCTACAACTTTCATGAAGGGCCCGAGAGCAAAAGAGGTCATCTGTGTGAAGTGGTATTTTTGGCGGCTCTCCATGTGCATAAAAAACCGAGTTTTGGGGGTTTTGTATTTTTTTGGTGGTTTTAGAGAGGATAGAAAAATCTAGAAAAAATACGATAAAATATAAGAAAAGTAATTACACCTTAATTTAATTTTTTTGGATTTTAATAAATAAGAAAATAGGAAAATAAAATAGAAGTCAGAAACACACAACTTTTGTACAGACCGACAACGGACACTCGGACTTGGTCAGTTTCTTTGATTTCAGTTTTGATCTGGATTTGGATTTTCATGTCGTTTAATAAAACTTTCATCAAAGAACACAAATGAAAAAGAAATAAAATTAAAAGAGTTAATTAAGGTCCTAAAAACTAAGGTCAAAAATAGCAAAAAGTCAAAATGCGCAAAAGAGGCCCAAAACCCAACTTTCACATATGAGCTCCGAATTTTATGAAATTGATCTTGTTTTAAAGGTATTTGAAAATGGAGTACTTTAAAAGTGAGTATACCAAAATTGGACACTGTATGTGGGAGATATGCTCATTTTAGTCTGTCAGATGTGAAATTTGACTTTGGGATTATTTGACACTTATTGAGGTTAGTAATTTTTTTGTATTTTTTATTTAATCAAGTTAGTAATATCAACACAATGGAGGTGGTTTCGGGTCAATCGGAGTTAGGATGAATTAATTAAAAAAATGAGAAGTTAGCGGCTTTTTGGGCTAATTTACACTGGGGATTTTAAATGCAATTATGCATGATGAAATGCAGATATTATTTACACATGCATGATGGCTAATAATGTTCTATTAATGATTAATTACAAGTAGATGATGGGGGACAAAGCCTAAATGACCAAATTTAGCATGATGAATACGAGATTCATCATACCCCTATACTTAGACCATGCTCGTCCCCGAGCATGAATGAATGACTTAGTTGAGTACATCCCTGACTGTGCATGTGAATTTTCAAGGCTTAATTCAGAGAGGACCCTTAATTTGAGTGATCCTAAAATTCTGGGCTCAACCTGAAAAGCGAGAAAGCGAGAGCCGCTAAATAGCGGTCTGATAAGTCAGACTCACTGTCGCTGATGCGACTGCTCAAACTTCCTCGGTCTTCAACAATTAACCCACACAATCAATCAGAGAATGAATAGCAAGGATTAAAATTTATTATACCCTACTAAAGATGTACAATGGCAAGCAAGTAGGGGTCGAACTCAAGAAGCAAAGGTGTAAAGCACGGATAAAAATCCACACCTAGGTCTAACAAGCTACTTAGCCAATCAAAAATTTTTGTGGGTTTTTGATTTTTATATTTTTTTTAATTTTTAATTTTATAATTTTGTATTTTGATTTTTAATTTACTGATTTTATATTTTCTTTTTGTATTTTATATTTTTATATTTTCTTTTTCAAGATTGGAAATTAAAGACAATGTAATAAAAGGGAAACTAAAGTATTTATAAAAATGGATAAAAATACTCAAAAATAAGGAAATAAAGTCTTTTTGGTCTTTTTATACTTTTTTACTGTTTTTGTGATTTTTGGGTAATTTTTAGAATGTTTTTGGTATTTTTAATTATCAAAATAAAGAAAACAGTGAATAAAAGACAAGGCCGAAACTTAAAATGAAGAAATAAAATAGCCAACAGTAACAAAAATTCTCCAAATTAATTTTAACTTAAAGATAATAAATTAAAGAAAATTCAGGAAAAGAAAACACTATTTTTGGATTTTTTATGAATTTTATAAATTTTTATGAATGTTTTTAGAGTTTTGCAATTTTTAGGAGTTTAGTTTTATATTTTTTAATAATTTTTGGCTGGGAATTAGAACAAACTAAAAGACACAAAATATATTTTTTTGGGATTTTTCTGGAGTGTTTTTATATTTTTTAGGGATTTTCTAAGCTAGACAGTGCTGAAAATGAGACTTTTTGATTTTTAATAAATATAAAAATGCAATAATTATGAAAAATAAAAATATGGCGTGGAAGTACTATGCAACAGAGACTTAAGTTAATTTTTACGGATTTTTAGGGATTTATAGATGCATGCATAAAACACTAGAAGCAAAAAGAAAAATTATGTTTGCAGGGGCATTTGCGTAATTATCGAGAAATGCAAGGGCCTGTGCGCAAAAATACCACAAAATATAAAACTAGAGAAAATCGTTTCTGGACTGAAGATTAAAGATCAGACCTACGAGGCTATCCACGCAAAAATCCCTAGGGGGCACGTGCGTGAGCACGTGCGCCTGGGGAGGATCGTTCTGCGATTCAAAAGAGTTCCAGGGGCTATTCGGAAATTATTACAAAATCATAAGACAGCCGATGAAAGTTCGAACGCTAAAGTTTAAATACAAAATTGCGCGGGACAAATCTTGCAAAATACCCGCTCTCAGTGGCGCATCCAACGGCAGAGTGCCGTTCACTTACGCCACGTGGCCGCACACGGGGAGCCGATACCCCTTCGCGCCCGACGACGGAGATTAGAAGACCGGTGGCTCGATCTACGGCTGAAGTTCTTTCTTGGACTGACGGCTGCGATCAAGGGAAGGGGGCAAGAGATCAACGGCAACTGTACGCCCCCCCCCTTCCCCATCGTTCTTGTTCCTGTGCAGAGGCGCGCAGGCGGCGGTGGCGCGCCGGCGGTCGCGCCCTCCTCGCGCGCGGCGTTGAGATCTCCTCCGACGGCAACTGTACGCCCCCTGGGGCTTCCTCGAGAGAGGCAGCGGCCTCAAAATGGCCGAAGACGGCCGGGGCCCCGCTGCGGCGTTGGCGGAGGGGGAAAACCTCCAAGGGCTTCGAACTTCAATCAATCAACAAAAAGACGAATCCCCGTGGAGTCCTGAGCGCCCTTGCGACCTGCAAAGGAGAGGGGTGAAGAAGTCGGGGGCAAAATGCCCCGACTTCGTGGCGTTTTACGCACAAGGAGCGGGCGTTTGGGACAAGTGAAGGCGGCCGGCGAGACTCGAAGCCAGCCGCGATGATTCGAGATGCAAAACTCACTACTGATTAAGATCTTGAACAGGGGAGTGCCACCGTGACTCTTGATCATTCAAAACGCAGAGAAAAGAAGAGAAAAGAGGAAGAAAATACCTCACCCGTGCGAGCACGACGCGTTCTCCGGCGAGAACTCCGGCGAGGGAACCGGCCTCGATTCGACACCGAATCGTCCCGTTGAAGCGCCCTTCGTGCTCCTGCTGTCACCAAGAGCCACGCTAGGGGTCCAGTTGAGGGATTTGGAGGTGGAAGAGTGGTCAAAGAGGGAATGGAAGGAGATGGGGCGTTTTTGAACCATGGTCGAGGTGCGATATTCGAGGGCGTGTCACGGGCGAATCCTTGGTCAAAATGCCAAAATGATGCATGGGCGAGCTAGGTGGATCAGAGATCTTCAAAAGTCGTGAAGAAACCGAGGCCAAACGGTGAAAGGTTTGGCCTGGAAAAATCCGCGAAGTCCAAAGAAAATGCAGTCTGACAATAGCCAGACCTCGGTCAGAGAGTTGACCGAGGTCAACCAAGGAAGAGCTCTGGTTGGTCCACGTGGACCAACCAGAAAAAACCTTGGCAAAAAATGCTTAGAAATTCAATAGAAAATAGAAAATGATTTATTTAAATTTTGGTTATAAAATAAAAAATGTTTATTTTTTTATAAATTATTTTATGGTGATTTTTATTTATTTTTATGAGACTTATTTTTACAAGTTTGCATTTATGCCCCTATAGGTATCTATATCTATATATTTAAGTATTTTATTTTTATTTAGGTATTTTAAATTTATTTTATTTTGGTTTTTATTTTCTAAAATTATAAAATACTTTTATATACACAAATATATTTTTATTTTAATTTTCTGATATATTTTATATACTTAATAAAATGAAAGTGTTGTTTGTATAGGTATAGCTACATGTATTATACCTATGTATTATAATATATACAAGTATTTTTATTTGTATCCTATTTATGTTTTTATTCTGATTTTAGTGCACATAATTATTATAAGTATTATTTACAACATTATAAAAATATAAAATTATAAAAATAATAAATAAATAATAAATTGAATATTTTAATATGTACAAGTATACAATGAGGGTCCAAAAGTCAACTTTCAAACCGTAGCTCCGCCAAATGCGAAACCACCGCCATTAATTAGCTTATTTCCTTCTATATACAATTAAAGGTGAGTTTGATGCATTTGGAGTTTCCGTTTGTGAGATACGGGTCTGGGAAGTTGGCATTCTGGATTTTTATTCAGACCATAACTTTTTATCTGTACATTATTTTTCTTTGAAATCAATTTTGTATTTTTCTTTATTAATTTATCTACAACTTTCATTTACAAAGTTTCTTTATTTGATGAATAAAAAGTGGAACCAAAAATAGGTCCCAAAATGAATAAAGAATAGATAGAATGTATAGGTATTTACACTGTATTTTGGCCCTTTTCTCCCCCTACTTTATTCCTTGTCGACCCATTCATCAAGATGCCTAGGTCTCGGGGTTTCGGGTCATAAAATATTTACAATATTTTATTCTTTTTCTTTTCTTTTCTTTATTCTATAATTTTTGGCTTTAAAAACCGCAATTTATACAATATTTACATACATATGCATGAATGCTAAAATACCTATATTAAGCCTATTTACACGCATTTACTAGGGTTTTTAAGGCCAAAATGATAGAATAAAGATGATGAAACGTGGATTCATCATCCCCCTATACTTGCCTTTGCTAGTCCCTAGCAAACACTTATGCAATAAGTGCAGAAAAAGAAAAATAAAGAAAAGAAAAAGAAGAAAGATGGACTAAATTTAATTATCAAACTTGTCTTCGCAAAATCAAAGTTTGGAGCTTAAGTCGGACCTTTGGAATTTTAGTGCGGGCAGAACCTTAATGAGAACCGAATTTGAAATCCAACAGTCCCTGAGAATCCCAAAACTCTGCTCAAGTCTCCTCAATAGCCAGGTCAGAAATATCTCAACTCATACGCAAACCCTTACGACTATGAATCTGACTTGTACAGTGTAAGTGATGGTGGCTCTCCCCAACTAGAATGACAAAGAAACTGACTTCTCCAGTATGACAACCCAGTGATTCCCCAATCCAGCAACTCCATCCTCGAGGAGCGGGGTATTCCCTTCTAAGTTCAAGTGGCAACCAGCTCAAGAGGAGGGGGTGAAGAGAAGAATGGACGGTAGCCAGTGTAGCTACCTATCCTTGGATGCAAGACCAGTGTAGTCAAGTCATCCTGCTGCAGGCTCTCATGATATGACTTTGGAACTCAAGCTTGCTTATTGACTTTACAACATATGTACATACTTTGCAGGCTTTTTATTTTTGTACATGCCTGAACCCTTTTTTTTTTTTGAAATACTATTCACAGCAGCATTTACATAAGGAGTTTTTCCTCTTGAGTCAGTGGACTATCCCTCTTTTGAAGCTTTATCGCAACCCACAGCCTCCTGTCTTTAGACTTCCTAATCACTGGACGGGTTGGGGTGCACTTCCCTCCCTAGAGGAGGACAAGTGTTTCCACTTGTGTGCGTCTCATACCGGCAAATCCAATCCCTTCACCACTCCAACTGAGTTGAGCCATGTGAAAGGTGCAGGTGTCCAAGTTAGGTCATTATCAACAAGAGTCGTACGTGTGCTCCGAAATACTCTACTTAGGCAGTCAAGAATCCATTGAACCAAGTCTCGTGATCCTCAAAGAATTAAGTCAACTAGACCTGAAGTACCTCAAACCCAGTTCCTATAAGGGTCCTGTTATTAGGTAGATTTTAAGGTCCAATCAAGCTCCAATCTCCGGATTTTACTTAGACTTGTTCAACTATCAAACTCAATCCGAAAAATGCGAATGCTATGCAATGCAATGCAGAAAATATTTTTGTGATGCAATTTTCAAGATTTTGAACTTTTTA
Source organism: Ottelia alismoides (assembly GCA_037367405.1). NCBI lineage: Eukaryota > Viridiplantae > Streptophyta > Magnoliopsida > Alismatales > Hydrocharitaceae > Ottelia > Ottelia alismoides. The sequence goes on from JAZKJV010007004.1 coordinate 232,564, forward strand.
TGGGTTTTTGAAAATATGATGCATGCATGTGCAGATGCAAAATTTTTTTTTGTATTTTTCAAAAAGATTTTTCAAATGTTTTTGGATTTTAATTTTGCAAATGTTTTTGGGAATTTTTGAAAATAAAAAGTTTTGGCTGAAAACTAGGTGAAAATATGTACACAGGAGTGATTCTTATATATACAAGAAGTGGATTTTAAGAATTTACAAGGGTACGTGATCAATTTTATACATATATATATACAGTGGATTTTGGTGAGATGTAAGTATTCCTCAAACTTATTTGAAAACAATTTACACACAATTTTTGAAAACTATAGTCCAAAATAGTTTTTACAAACATTTTACACACATTTGAAAACATTTTGCAAAGGCTTTCAAAACAGTATATATAGGTTTTTCAAATCATTTTTGCAACCATTTTCAAACCATTTGCAAATCATTTTTCAAACATTTTATTTCACACAAAGAAAAGAAATTTTACAAACCACACATTTTTACACAGGTTGAAAACATGAAACAAAATATTTTCAAAATAGTTTTCAATAGATGTTCACAAAGATTTTCAAACTATTTTTCAAACATTTTGCAAAAAAAACATTTTCACCTGATTTATTAATCAGTAAATACAAAAAGAATTTGAGGAATAACCACATCTTTTTATTAAGGATTTTAATGAATTTCAAAGAATTATTAGCCATATTATTAAGAAAATACGAAAGTACGAGTTATGGCTAAAGTATATACGTAGTATATACGACCCCCCTATACTTAGCTTGAGCTATGTCCTCATAGATCGGAGAGAAAAGAGAAGACATAACTCGTACTAAGTGTAGACAAGCCTAGAGAATAAAGGAATAAGAGAGAAATAAATGAATGAGAAGTTGACCGTCCCCCCTATACTTAGGATCAAATACTCATATTGTCTCCCCCTATACTTAGGGTAAGATATCCCTAAGTATAGACAAGAAGAGGAGACCATGGAGAGGATCGAAAAGAATAGAAGAAACTCGGGGTGCACACCCCCCTATACTTAGGACAAAGTACGTCCTAAGTATAGAAGACTGTCTACAAGGGGTAGCACCTTTCTGATAGATGAAGACGATAGAAGAGGAAAAGAAGAAAAGAAGAAAAGAAGAAAAGAAATAAGATTGGGTATGAACAACTCGGGATGCACATCCCCCCTATACTTAGGATAGAGTACATCCTAAGTGTAGCAGTGATGAAAGGGATGGCATCAATTCGGTAGAATAAGATAAAAGAAATTGAAAAGAAGAAGAAAAGAAGAAAAGACGAAAAGGAAAATCATTCAAAAATGTTTTGATGTGCTTTGCCTTCCTCTGCCTGTCTCGAGCTGTTCAGCTCATCATCATATATTACTTGAATGGAGTCAACGACGGCCATGAATGTGTCATGTTCAAGGTATGGCTTCAGAAGCTGTCCATTGACTACAAAAGGCTGTGCATCAGATGACAGATTAGATATCAAGACGCTTCCGTTGTCACGCACCTGCCTAACCAAAAACGGCCCAGTCCATTTGCTCTTCAATTTGCCTGGAAAGATCTTTAATTTCGCATCGAACAACCATACCTTCTGACCTGGATCAAAGGACTCGTGGCGGATGTGCTTGTCATGCCATGTTTTGACCTTTTCCTTGTACATCAGGCTGTTGTCATATGCATAATCTCTGAATTCCAGTAATCTGTTCAGATCCAGTTTCCTGTTCTGTCCTGCTTGCTTGGAGTCCAAATTACATATGTTAATAGCCCATAAAGATTTATGAATAAGTTCCACGGGCAAGTGGCATGGCTTGCCATATACCAGGCGGTAGGGAGACATTCCCAAGGGTGACTTGTACGCTGTTCGGTAAGCCCGAAGAACGGAATCAAGCAGCTGAGACCAGTTCTTGCGATCTGGACGCACAAGTTTCTGTAGAATTGTCTTGATCTCCCTGTTTGAACATTCAGCTAAGCCATTGGACTGCGGGTGATAGGGTGAAGCAACACGATGCTCGATGCAGAATTCTTGGGTCAGCTTCTTCACCTCTCTGTTTATGAAATGGCTGCCCCCGTCAGATATGAGGATCTTGGGAATCCCGAACCGTGCTATGATGTGATCTCGTAAGAATCGACATACAGTCCGACTGTCGGCGGCTCGGGTGGGGATAGCCTCCACCCATCGACTGACATAATCGACAGCAAGCAGAATATACTCATAACCCTGACTGTTAGGAAACGGGCCCATAAAATCGATGCCCCATGCGTCAAAGACATCTGAGATCTGAATGTACTTCAGAGGCATCGTATCTCTCATTCCTATGGTTCCACCCATCTTCTGACAGTCAGTGCAACCTTTGACGTATTCATCTGCATCTTTGAACAATGAAGGCCACCAAAGGCCACTTTAAAGAACTTTTGTTGCCGTCCGTTTTCCTGAATGATGTCCTCCAGAATCTTGATTATGACATAAAGCGAGGACACTTGGAACTTCCTCCTGAGGAATACACCTTCTCCAGATGCAATCTGCTCCCTCACGGAACAGATACGGGTCTTCCCACTGGTAGAAATGGATTTTAGACAAAAATCTGTCTATTTTCAACTTAGGCCAGTCCTGTGGGATTTTCTTGGCGACTAGATAATTCACAATGTCCGCATACCAAGGAAGTGAGGCGACAGACAGAATCGATTCATCTGGAAAGGTCTCTGTGATAGGCTGCAAGTTCAGCTCAGGAGACTCCGGTTCAGGAAGTCTTGACAGATGATCGGCCACTACATTCTTTACCCCAGGTTTATCTCTGATCTCCATGTCAAACTCCTGGAGGAGAAGGATCCACCGGATAAGACGTGGTTTGGCATCCTTCTTCTGCTGTAAATACCTAATGGCCGAATGATCAGTGTAGATGATAACTTTGGACCCAAGTAGGTAAGATCTGAATTTCTCCAAAGCAAAGACTACCGCTAGCAGCTCCTTTTCAGTAACAGTATAGTTTCGCTGAGCTTCATCGAGCGTTCGGCTAGCGTAGTGAATTGCAAACGGTACATTGTCTTTTCTCTGTCCCAGTACAGCTCCGATGGCATAATCCGACGCATCGGTCATAATCTCGATAGGCTGGGTCCAAATCGGTGGTTGTAGGACAGGGGCCTGTGTGATGAGCTCTTTTAACTGATTAAAGGCAAGGAGCACACGATCGTCTACAATGAACTCATTGTCCTTGCCGAGCAACTCAGTCAGCGGTCTGGCCAATTTACTGAAATCTTTAATAAATCGTCGGTAAAAACCAACATGGCCCAAGAATGACCGGACTTGCTTGATATTTGTAGGTGGCTCTAGCTTAGAAATTACATCCACCTTGGCTGGGTCAACCTTCATGCCACGTTTAGAAACAACGTGACCCAGCACGATTCCTTCGGTCACCATGAAGTTGCTCTTCTCCCAGGAGAGCACAAGATTCACTTCGCAGCACCTCCGTAAGACTCGGTCTAGATAATCCAGACATTGATCAAACGAGTCCCCATAGACCGAAAAATCGTCCATAAAGACCTCGAGGAAGCTACCCACCATATCGGCAAAAACTGCAAGCATACACCTCTGAAATGTGGCTGGGGCGTTGCACAGCCCGAACGGCATTCGTCTGAAGGCATATGTGCCAAAAGGACAGGTGAACGTGGTCTTCTCTTGATCTTCAGGAGCAATAGCAACTTGATTATACCCAGAGTAGCCGTCCAAGAAACAAAAATATTCCTTCGCGGCCAATCTCTCCAAGATTTGGTCGATGAAGGGCAGCGGAAAATGATCCTTCTTGGTGGCAAGATTGAGTCTTTTGTAATCTACGCACACTCGCCAAGAAGTTGGTACTCTGGTGGCGATCTCTTCTCCTTTGTCATTTTTCACGATGGTGATCCCTGATTTCTTGGGCACAACATGCAGAGGGCTCACCCATTTGCTGTCGGAGATGGGATAAATGAATCCCGCATCACACCATTTCTGGATTTCTTTCATAACCACCTCTCGCAAGTTTGGATTTAATATTCTTTGCAGTTCACGAGAGGGTCTGCAGTCATCTTCCAGAAAGATACGATGCGAACAGAGTGACGGATTTATCCCATGGAGATCGGAGGTTCGCCAGCCTATCGCCTTGCGGTTACGTTCAAGAACCTCCATCAGACGAGATTCTTGATCTTCGATCAGATGCGCATTGATGATAACCGGGTACATGTTTGGTTCTCCTGCAAGGAAGGCATACTTCATATTGGAGGGCAAAGGTTTCAGCTCTGGCGAGGTCTGAGCTGCTTCAGTGGTGACCTCAGCTATTAGTACAAGTGGTGAGTCTTTCAACTGTGCAATGTCCACCATAGTCTGCTCTGTCTCTTCTCTCAGATCCTGACAGAATTCTTCAATGATTACATCTTCATCCGAAAATGCTTCTGAACTCGGCTCCTGGTTTTGAAGGCATAACGATCCCACGGTAGTATCTTGTAGTGCTTCAGCAATGTCCTCATCCTGATCGATACACGGAAATTCAACTGCGGTCTCCACTTCCTCCTATGGACAGAGGAGTCCGTGGGTCTCATTATCATCCAGGAAGAGATTGGTGTCTTGAATCTCGGCTAGAAAATCACAGTCTTCATCATTCTCAATCACCCTTGCACACGATACCGATGTCGGTTCAACGGGCATTCCCTCAGACAGGGTCTCTACTCGGATAATTTCCTTGCCAGCTCCAAAAGTGATTTCTCCTGTCCCATAATTCACTACTACGTTTGATGTCCGCAGAAATGGCCTTCCGAGTATGATCGGGGTAAGGAGCAACGGAGCGGGGACGTCCATATCTAAGACCACAAAATCGGCTGGGAATGACTTCCCCTGAACCGTGACGATCACGTCCTCCAACAGGCCCCTAGGCCGCTTGACTGACTTGTCTGCAAACTGCAGAATCATTTTTGTAGGTTTGAGCGGTCCCAGCTTGAACTCCGTGAGTAGTGAGGTTGGCATCAAATTGACAGAAGACCCGTTGTCGAGGAGTGTTCGTTCGAACTCTTGATCGAACATCTGACAACGTACAAGAGGTGCTCCCATATCTGGCTTTTTGTCCGGGAGGTTGCTGATGGCATTGACGGTGGCCATAGTGAGGATGTGCTTTTCAGATTTACCACCTTTGCTTCGGGAGTTATGGGGGGTTGGCCTGCGCTTGGTTGTACATGCCTCTTTAAGTCCTTTCTTCACAGCTGGCATGTACTCAAGAGCTTTCATTAATGGCATATTTAACACCAAATTCTGAATGATTTCTATTATAGCAGGATCAGACAAAGCACTTTTCAAATTTTTCATTTTTTTGTGTTTTTTCATTGCTTCAGGAAAAGGAATATTTACAAACTCTTCTCCAATATCATTCAAAATAGTGTCCGTGTTGTTGTTTACAGGTAGATGACAAAAAAGAATGGATTCATCTACAATTTGTGGACCAAAAATGACAGGCTCGGCTTCGGGTGCTGGCGTTGGACTTGCTGCAGGTGCGGTGCTCCTCCTGTCAGGAGCTGACTGTGATGCGGGTGCAGGCGTCTCCAATGCTGGCCGGTCTCCACCAAGGTTGCTGCTATCTTTTTGTGTTTTTCTGTTTTCTTCATTTTTTGTGATTTTCTGGATCCTGGTGCTGCTCCCAAAATGCTTGCTGGTCCTGGTGTTGGCTGGACTGACGATTCCCCGTCAGATGCAATGTGTTTTCCTTTCGCCGTCGCCGATGGCCGGAGTGTCCTACCGCTCCTGAGAGTAACAGCGTTAGATAAAAAACAATTAAATTCACCTGATTCGGGTTGGACACTGCCAGCTACCTGCTCCTTGCGTCGGAAATTGTTAGGATTAGCTTCGACCTGGGCTGGTATGACGGTTTTGGCTGCCGTCAGGTCGTCGATCTTCTGGTTCATCTCAGCCATGTTCTTCATCAACTGCTCCAAACAGGCCAGGGCCGGATTGACCAGTACCATCTCAGAAGATTCCCCCTGCTGGGGTCTAGACTGCTGATATGGCGGTTGAGATTGTGACTGGTATCCTTGTGCGAATTGTTGAGGAGGGGGGTTTGAGGAGTACTGCGACGGGTGTTGGTTGTATTGTGCAGCCGGTTGCTGGTGATATCCTTGTCCACGATATCCGGACTGCTGAGGCCCATGTTGGTAATTCTGCCTCCACGTGTTTCCATGTGAGGGAGGCTGGTACTGGTAGGGCTGCTGGAATGGTCTCCCACCCTGGTGTTGCTGCTGGAAGGGCCTGTTGCCCATGTTCTGACCCTGAGAATGTCCCTGAGGACGGGTCAGCTGCGTTTCGTTGTTCCAGACGCCATTGATCTCCTGGATCAGCGGCGGGGGTGGAGAGAACTGCTCGGAGAATGCGGGCTGGTGCTCGGGTTGGTATACAACCATCTGCGTCTGAGGCTGCGGTGGCTGCTCCGGAACCTGCACGTAGTACACGTGCTGGATAGGCTGGGACTGCTGTGGAGTCGGCTGAGGGTTTTGCTGCACTGTAGGCTCCTTCTTCTCAGCGTTCGGCTCGGCAGAGGTAGACACAGCGTTGCACATGTTTGCATTCAACGCTCGGACGAGCTGCTCCAGCTGCTGGGAGATCTGGTCGAGCTTCTCCAGACCTTGGGTCCTCTTCTCTATAACTGCCAGTTTTTCGAGGTCCTGCGACCTCTTCTCGATGATGTCCACCTTGGACAAGTGGCTCCCGATGATACTCAGGTTGGAGCTTTCATCTTTGTCCTCAGTGTGAGAAGCCATGTTAACTGGCTTGCTGATGGCGGTCGGTGGTTTCATGTAGACCCGGGACGAGGATTGGGCTGCTTCTCCCTCAGCCATTTCTTCAAAGACATTCCACACGACATCCTCGTCCTTGTTAAAATGTGAACCGCCGCAAGCTGCATCCACGAGCTTTTGGCTCTCAAATGATAGCCCCCCAAAGAAGTGTTGCACGAGACTGGTCTTGGGTATTTCATGGTGGGGGCACTTCTCCTGTAGATCCTTGAATCTCTCCCACGCTTCATGGATCGTCTCGTGGGGCTGCTGGCAGAAACTGGAGATCCGGGCACGCATCTGGTTTAATCTCCCCAGAGGATAAAATTTATGGAGGAAAGCAGATTTCAGTTCCTCCCAGGTGGTGACGACCTTCCCGAGATGATCGACCCAGTAAAGGGCCTTGTCTTGAAGGCTGAAAGAGAATGCGGTCATCTTGATCACATCCAGGGGAACTCTGGGGTAGTGAGCAGTGGAGCAGATGCGGTTAAACTTCTTGAGAAAAATATATGGCTCTTCAGTGGTGTTCCCATGAAAGGTGGGAAGCAGCGACAGAAACTGCGGCTTCAGCTCGAAGTGGGCGTGCATACGTGGAATCTGAATCCACTCAGTGATGCGCCCTGCTCCTGGGTTGTATGTCTGCTTGAGTGTGGGCTTGGGCTGCGGTGGATCTTCTTCTGCTGCTTCAAAGTCAGGTCCCACTGAAAACTCATCATTGATTTCAAAGTTCGGCTCCTCCTCTTGTCGGCCATCTCTCGCATCTGCCCTTCTTCTCAGGTCATTCAGCATGTCCTGGAAGGCGGTCTGGGCCAGGGCTTGGTTAGTCAGCTGCTGCTGAATGGCTTGAATGGAAGCCAGCAGTTGACTGTTGACCTCACCCTGCGTAGTGTATTGTCCTTCCGATGCATTGTCTTCAGGCTCCTGCTGGGGCTGTGGTCCTTTCCCCCTTCCTCCTGCCATTTCTGTCTCTGCTTGGTTGACTGTCTCGAGCTCTGAGTCTGCACATGGTAGAATGCCTCGATCAGTCTGAATTGCAGCACCAGATAGAGAGATGCGGTCTGTGTCAAGGTCGACACAGAACTTTGTTAAGGATGGCGATGCGTAAGGAGTGAAATCAATGGCCATCCAAAACGGACAGAGTTCGGGACGAGAGTGGTCCCGGTTTATTGAAGAAGGCAGGGAGTCTGGAGGTCGGTTCATAGGGTTTGAACCGGAGTCTCGGGAATCGCCCTGAATTATTACAGAGGGCGAACGAATGGAGCCGATGTGGGTGCCGACAGAGCCTCGACTAAACTGTCCATTCGTCGCCATCTCGAAGATCAAGAGGAAGATTGATGTGGATGAAAGATACGGGGGTCAACAAGGAACAAAAGGAGTGTAAAACAGTAGAAGGCTCACAATGAGCGAGGGTCAACTGGAGGGGAAACAAAATTGCGCAACAGCGCGAGGTTTTTGATCTTGACCTAAATACGATTAGCAATCAAACACAAGACAAGGGAGTTCACCAACTCAACGCATGAAGCCGTGAAGGTTCGGCTTTTATCTTTGTAATTTTTATCTTGTTTTCAGGAATTTATCTTTCAACGAGTCCTTAGAGCGCTACGCCTATAGGAGCGAGAGTACTGCCGGAAAAGTATTTCCGTACTTGTCCTCCTCCTGTGTAACCTATAACTTGCGCTTTTTAAGGTCCTTGTAACCCTTCCTGGATCCCTACTCAGCCAAAGAAATAGAGGGAGGAAGCCGATAGGCGAAACCGATACTTCGGATCTCGCTCGCAACGGAATCACCCGTGAGCGTGCAAGATCCTACTCGGACGCAGCCGGTGAGACAGACACCCCCGTGAAGGCGTGGCCTATGCTCGGTACTTCGGACAAGGTCGGTGCTCACACAATAGTGAGTCACCACTGGCGACCAAGCCCTACTCGACTACGTACGATAGTAGCGCCAATACTTCGGAAATCCAGGCGATACACAAGGCAGCCACAAGTTGGGTTTTGGGCTCTAATCCTTACGAACGCTCAACTCACTTGGAAGGAGACCTTCCCATGCAACCTGAAAACAAAGGAGGGTGTTACTCTCCCCAATCAATGAGTCCAATTACCAATTTTTATTTAGGTCAAAGTTTTCTTAGCAGTCCCTTTTTTAATTTTTTTTTGTGTTATCGCTTCTTTTGAGTAGATTCAAGCAAGCGCCTAACGATTTTGTATTTTCTTTATCCTAAGGTATCCAAAATCAGAGGGAGAAAAGAGTCGGGAAAAGCCAATGCAAGTCGGCACCAAGATGGAAATCTCACCTTTGTGCCTATATGATGAATGCAAAGTAAGAAGACTTACAGTGAATCCCAGCTCTCTCCATGCGGGATGCAAGGCAGAAATTTATAAACCTAATCTATATGCCGGTTATGCAATGCGGAAATCGTCCTAGAACAGGCAACTGCTATCGTGAAGAATCACGAGTTAACCGCTAACTCCCAATCCTAGTGTCCGGTCTAGGCTCACTCCTCCTCTGCTCAACACATTTGAGTTAGGAGAAAACGCTTGTGTGGAGTGAGCTCGCGGCGCGCGGATCGAGAGCCAATGATTAACTACTTAATTAATCTAAGTCCAAATACGAACTATAGGAGCATGCAAGAGTTATTAGGGTGTTTGGACCTAGGTTACTCGAATCAAGCAGGACCTAATTCTAGAAGCTCAATCCACAAAAGAAATGAAAAGAAAGCAAAACCGGAAAATGACGGTCGAGAAAACACGAAAAAGCCGCGGTGAGCCCCCGGGTGAACAAACACCCGGAAGTTAGGCCCGAAGTGTTCAAGTGTCTGAGTCCTGTATTATTACAAATTAATCAAATACTCTCTCTCTCACAAAAATGAAGCAACTCTCTCTCTCTCTCTCTAGTTCTCCTGCTCTCTCCTGCCGGCTAGGGTAGAATAGCCGACTCCTCCTCCCAAGGCTGCTCAGGATCCCCTAGGCGATCCTCCTCGGTCGGCGGTCCCTCGCAAGAAAACAAAAGAGATGTCAGACAGTTCAAAATAAATAATACACAAAATACGAGTAAGCAAAAATGGCTAAGTGACTAGAAAGACCCAAAGATACTCTACAAGCCGATGCTCCCCGGCAACGGCGCCATTTGAAAAGCGAGAAAGCGAGAGCCGCTAAATAGTGGTCTGACAAGTCAGACTCACTGTCACTGATGCGACTGCTCAAACTTCCTCGGTCTTCAACAATTAACCCACACAATCAATCAGAGAATGAATAGCAAGGATTAAAATTTATTATACCCTACTAAAGATGTACAATGGCAAGCAAGTAGGGGTCGAACTCAAGAAGCAAAGGTGTAAAGCACGGATAAAAATCCACACCTAGGTCTAACAAGCTACTTAGCCAATCAAAAATTTTTGTGGGTTTTTGATTTTTATATTTTTTTTTAATTTTTAATTTTATAATTTTGTATTTTGATTTTTAATTTACTGATTTTATATTTTCTTTTTGTATTTTATATTTTTATATTTTCTTTTTCAAGATTGGAAATTAAAGACAATGTAATAAAAGGGAAACTAAAGTATTTATAAAAATGGATAAAAATACTCAAAAATAAGGAAATAAAGTCTTTTTGGTCTTTTTATACTTTTTTACTGTTTTTGTGATTTTTGGGTAATTTTTAGAATGTTTTTGGTATTTTTAATTATCAAAATAAAGAAAACAGTGAATAAAAGACAAGGCTGAAACTTAAAATGAAGAAATAAAATAGCCAACAGTAACAAAAATTCTCCAAATTAATTTTAACTTAAAGATAATAAATTAAAGAAAATTCAGGAAAAGAAAACACTATTTTTGGATTTTTTATGAATTTTATAAATTTTTATGAAGGTTTTTAGAGTTTTGCAATTTTTAGGAGTTTGGTTTTATATTTTTTAATAATTTTTGGCTGGTAATTAGAACAAACTAGAAGACACAAAATATATTTTTTTGGAATTTTTCTGGAGTGTTTTTATATTTTTTAGGGATTTTCTAAGCTAGACAGTGCTGAAAATGAGACTTTTTGATTTTTAATAAATATAAAAATGCAATAATTATGAAAAATAAAAATATGGCGTGGAAGTACTATGCAACAGAGACTTAAGTTAATTTTTACGGATTTTTTAGGGATTTATAGATGCATGCATAAAACACTAGAAGCAAAAAGAAAAATTATGTTTGCAGGGGCATTTGCGTAATTATCGAGAAATGCAAGGGCCTGTGCGCAAAAATACCACAAAATATAAAACTAGAGAAAATCGTTTCTGGACTGAAGATTAAAGATCAGACCTACGAGTCTATCCACGCAAAAATCCCTAGGGGGCACGTGCGTGAGCACGTGCGCCTGGGGAGGATCGTTCTGCGATTCAAAAGAGTTCCAGGGGCTATTCGGAAATTATTACAAAATCATAAGACAGCCGATGAAAGTTCGAACGCTAAAGTTTAAATACGAAATTGCGCGGAACAAATCTTGCAAAATACCCGCTCTCAGTGGCGCATCCAACGTCAGAGTGCCGTTCACTTACGCCACGTGGCCGCACACGGGGAGCCGATACCCCTTCGCGCCCGACGGCGGAGATTAGAAGACCGGTGGCTCGATCTACGGCTGAAGTTCTTTCTTGGACTGACGGCTGCGATCAAGGGAAGGGGGCAAGAGATCAACGGCAACTGTACGCCCCCCCTTCCCCATCGTTCTTGTTCCTGTGCAGAGGCGCAGGCGGCGGTGGCGCGCCGGCGGTCGCGCCCTCCTCGCGCGCGGCGTTGAGATCTCCTCCGACGGCAACTGTACGCCCCCTGGGGCTTCCTCGAGAGAGGCAGCGGCCTCAAAATGGCCGAAGACGGCCGGGGCCCCGCTGCGGCGTTGGCGGAGGGGGAAAACCTCCAAGGGCTTCGAACTTCAATCAATCAACAAAAAGACGAATCCCCGTGGAGTCCTGAGCGCCCTTGCGACCTGCAAAGGAGAGGGGTGAAGAAGTCGGGGGCAAAATGCCCCGACTTCGTGGCGTTTTACGCACAAGGAGCGGGCGTTTGGGACAAGTGAAGGCGGCCGGCGAGACTCGAAGCCGGCCGCGATGATTCGAGATGCAAAACTCACTACTGATTAAGATCTTGAACAGGGGAGTGCCACCGTGACTCTTGATCATTCAAAACGCAGAGAAAAGAAGAGAAAAGAGGAAGAAAATACCTCACCCGTGCGAGCACGACGCGTTCTCCGGCGAGAACTCCGGCGAGGGAACCGGCCTCGATTCGACACCGAATCGTCCCGTTGAAGCGCCCTTCGTGCTCCTGCTGTCACCAAGAGCCACGCTAGGGGTCCAGTTGAGGGATTTGGAGGTGGAAGAGTGGTCAAAGAGGGAATGGAAGGAGATGGGGCGTTTTTGAACCATGGTCGAGGTGCGATATTCGAGGGCGTGTCACGGGCGAATCCTTGGTCAAAATGCCAAAATGATGCATGGGCGAGCTAGGTGGATCAGAGATCTTCAAAAGTCGTGAAGAAACCGAGGCCAAACGGTGAAAGGTTTGGCCTGGAAAAATCCGCGAAGTCCAAAGAAAATGCAGTCTGACAATAGCCAGACCTCGGTCAGAGAGTTGACCGAGGTCAACCAAGGAAGAGCTCTGGTCGGTCCACGTGGACCAACCAGAAAAAACCTTGGCAAAAAATGCTTAGAAATTCAATAGAAAATAGAAAATGATTTATTTAAATTTTGGTTATAAAATAAAAAATGTTTATTTTTTTATAAATTATTTTATGGTGATTTTTATTTATTTTTATGAGACTTATTTTTACAAGTTTGCATTTATGCCCCTATAGGTATCTATATCTATATATTTAAGTATTTTATTTTTATTTAGGTATTTTAAATTTATTTTATTTTGGTTTTTATTTTCTAAAATTATAAAATACTTTTATATACACAAATATATTTTTATTTTAATTTTCTGATATATTTTATATACTTAATAAAATGAAAGTGTTGTTTGTATAGGTATAGCTACATGTATTATACCTATGTATTATAATATATACAAGTATTTTTATTTGTATCCTATTTATGTTTTTATTCTGATTTTAGTGCACATAATTATTATAAGTATTATTTACAACATTATAAAAATATAAAATTATAAAAATAATAAATAAATAATAAATTGAATATTTTAATATGTACAAGTATACAATGAGGGTCCAAAAGTCAACTTTCAAACCGTAGCTCCGCCAAATGCGAAACCACCGCCATTAATTAGCTTATTTCCTTCTATATACAATTAAAGGTGAGTTTGATGCATTTGGAGTTTCCGTTTGTGAGATACGGGTCTGGGAAGTTGGCATTCTGGATTTTTATTCAGACCATAACTTTTTATCTGTACATTATTTTTCTTTGAAATCAATTTTGTATTTTTCTTTATTAATTTATCTACAACTTTCATTTACAAAGTTTCTTTATTTGATGAATAAAAAGTGGAACCAAAAATAGGTCCCAAAATGAATAAAGAATAGATAGAATGTATAGGTATTTACACTGTATTTTGGCCCTTTTCTCCCCCTACTTTATTCCTTGTCGACCCATTCATCAAGATGCCTAGGTCTCGGGGTTTCGGGTCATAAAATATTTACAATATTTTATTCTTTTTCTTTTCTTTTCTTTATTTTATAATTTTTGGCTTTAAAAACCGCAATTTATACAATATTTACATACATATGCATGAATGCTAAAATACCTATATTAAGCCTATTTACACGCATTTACTAGGGTTTTTAAGGCCAAAATGATAGAATAAAGATGATGAAACGTGGATTCATCATCCCCCTATACTTGCCTTTGCTAGTCCCTAGCAAACACTTATGCAATAAGTGCAGAAAAAGAAAAATAAAGAAAAGAAAAAGAAGAAAGATGGACTAAATTTAATTATCAAACTTGTCTTCGCAAAATCAAAGTTTGGAGCTTAAGTCGGACCTTTGGAATTTTAGTGCGGGCAGAACCTTAATGAGAACCGAATTTGAAATCCAACAGTCCCTGAGAATCCCAAAACTCTGCTCAAGTCTCCTCAATAGCCAGGTCAGAAATATCTCAACTCATACGCAAACCCTTACGACTATGAATCTGACTTGTACAGTGTAAGTGATGGTGGCTCTCCCCAACTAGAATGACAAAGAAACTGACTTCTCCAGTATGACAACCCAGTGATTCCCCAATCCAGCAACTCCATCCTCGAGGAGCGGGGTATTCCCTTCTAAGTTCAAGTGGCAACCAGCTCAAGAGGAGGGGGTGAAGAGAAGAATGGACGGTAGCCAGTGTAGCTACCTATCCTTGGATGCAAGACCAGTGTAGTCAAGTCATCCTGCTGCAGGCTCTCATGATATGACTTTGGAACTCAAGCTTGCTTATTGACTTTACAACATATGTACATACTTTGCAGGCTTTTTATTTTTGTACATGCCTGAACCCTTTTTTTTTTTTGAAATACTATTCACAGCAGCATTTACATAAGGAGTTTTTCCTCTTGAGTCAGTGGACTATCCCTCTTTTGAAGCTTTATCGCAACCCACAACCTCCTGTCTTTAGACTTCCTAATCACTGGACGGGTTGGGGTGCACTTCCCTCCCTAGAGGAGGACAAGTGTTTCCACTTGTGTGCGTCTCATACCGGCAAATCCAATCCCTTCACCACTCCAACTGAGTTGAGCCATGTGAAAGGTGCAGGTGTCCAAGTTAGGTCATTATCAACAAGAGTCGTACGTGTGCTCCGAAATACTCTACTTAGGCAGTCAAGAATCCATTGAACCAAGTCTCGTGATCCTCAAAGAATTAAGTCAACTAGACCTGAAGTACCTCAAACCCAGTTCCTATAAGGGTCCTGTTATTAGGTAGATTTTAAGGTCCAATCAAGCTCCAATCTCCGGATTTTACTTAGACTTGTTCAACTATCAAACTCAATCCGAAAAATGCGAATGCTATGCAATGCAATGCAGAAAATATTTTTGTGATGCAATTTTCAAGATTTTGAACTTTTTATGGGTTTTTGAAAATATGATGCATGCATGTGCAGATGCAAAATTTTTTTTTTTGTATTTTTCAAAAAGATTTTTCAAATGTTTTTGGATTTTAATTTTGCAAATGTTTTTGGGAATTTTTGAAAATAAAAAGTTTTGGCTGAAAACTAGGTGAAAATATGTACACAGGAGTGATTCTTATATATACAAGAAGTGGATTTTAAGAATTTACAAGGGTACGTGATCAATTTTATACATATATATATACAGTGGATTTTGGTGAGATGTAAGTATTCCTCAAACTTATTTGAAAACAATTTACACACAATTTTTGAAAACTATAGTCCAAAATAGTTTTTACAAACATTTTACACACATTTGAAAACATTTTGCAAAGGCTTTCAAAACAGTATATATAGGTTTTTCAAATCATTTTTGCAACCATTTTCAAACCATTTGCAAATCATTTTTCAAACATTTTATTTCACACAAAGAAAAGAAATTTTACAAACCACACATTTTTACACAGGTTGAAAACATGAAACAAAATATTTTCAAAATAGTTTTCAATAGATGTTCACAAAGATTTTCAAACTATTTTTCAAACATTTTGCAAAAAAAACATTTTCACCTGATTTATTAATCAGTAAATACAAAAAGAATTTGAGGAATAACCACATCTTTTTATTAAGGATTTTAATGAATTTCAAAGAATTATTAGCCATATTATTAAGAAAATACGAAAGTACGAGTTATGGCTAAAGTATATACGTAGTATATACGACCCCCCTATACTTAGCTTGAGCTATGTCCTCATAGATCGGAGAGAAAAGAGAAGACATAACTCGTACTAAGTGTAGACAAGCCTATAGAATAAAGGAATAAGAGAGAAATAAATGAATGAGAAGTTGACCGTCCCCCCTATACTTAGGATCAAATACTCATATTGTCTCCCCCTATACTTAGGGTAAGATATCCCTAAGTATAGACAAGAAGAGGAGACCATGGAGAGGATCGAAAAGAATAGAAGAAACTCGGGGTGCACACCCCCCTATACTTAGGACAAAGTACGTCCTAAGTATAGAAGACTGTCTACAAGGGGTAGCACCTTTCTGATAGATGAAGACGATAGAAGAGGAAAAGAAGAAAAGAAGAAAAGAAGAAAAGAAATAAGATTGGGTATGAACAACTCGGGATGCACATCCCCCCTATACTTAGGATAGAGTACATCCTAAGTGTAGCAGTGATGAAAGGGATGGCATCAATTCGGTAGAATAAGATAAAAGAAATTGAAAAGAAGAAGAAAAGAAGAAAAGACGAAAAGGAAAATCATTCAAAAATGTTTTGATGTGCTTTGCCTTCCTCTGCCTGTCTCGAGCTGTTCAGCTCATCATCATATATTACTTGAATGGAGTCAACGACGGCCATGAATGTGTCATGTTCAAGGTATGGCTTCAGAAGCTGTCCATTGACTACAAAAGGCTGTGCATCAGATGACAGATTAGATATCAAGACGCTTCCGTTGTCACGCACCTGCCTAACCAAAAACGGCCCAGTCCATTTGCTCTTCAATTTGCCTGGAAAGATCTTTAATTTCGCATCGAACAACCATACCTTCTGACCTGGATCAAAGGACTCGTGGCGGATGTGCTTGTCATGCCATGTTTTGACCTTTTCCTTGTACATCAGGCTGTTGTCATATGCATAATCTCTGAATTCCAGTAATCTGTTCAGATCCAGTTTCCTGTTCTGTCCTGCTTGCTTGGAGTCCAAATTACATATGTTAATAGCCCATAAAGATTTATGAATAAGTTCCACGGGCAAGTGGCATGGCTTGCCATATACCAGGCGGTAGGGAGACATTCCCAAGGGTGACTTGTACGCTGTTCGGTAAGCCCGAAGAACGGAATCAAGCAGCTGAGACCAGTTCTTGCGATCTGGACGCACAAGTTTCTGTAGAATTGTCTTGATCTCCCTGTTTGAACATTCAGCTAAGCCATTGGACTGCGGGTGATAGGGTGAAGCAACACGATGCTCGATGCAGAATTCTTGGGTCAGCTTCTTCACCTCTCTGTTTATGAAATGGCTGCCCCCGTCAGATATGAGGATCTTGGGAATCCCGAACCGTGCTATGATGTGATCTCGTAAGAATCGACATACAGTCCGACTGTCGGCGGCTCGGGTGGGGATAGCCTCCACCCATCGACTGACATAATCGACAGCAAGCAGAATATACTCATAACCCTGACTGTTAGGAAACGGGCCCATAAAATCGATGCCCCATGCGTCAAAGACATCTGAGATCTGAATGTACTTCAGAGGCATCGTATCTCTCATTCCTATGGTTCCACCCATCTTCTGACAGTCAGTGCAACCTTTGACGTATTCATCTGCATCTTTGAACAATGAAGGCCACCAAAGGCCACTTTAAAGAACTTTTGTTGCCGTCCGTTTTCCTGAATGATGTCCTCCAGAATCTTGATTATGACATAAAGCGAGGACACTTGGAACTTCCTCCTGAGGAATACACCTTCTCCAGATGCAATCTGCTCCCTCACGGAACAGATACGGGTCTTCCCACGGGTAGAAATGGATTTTAGACAAAAATCTGTCTATTTTCAACTTAGGCCAGTCCTGTGGGATTTTCTTGGCGACTAGATAATTCACAATGTCCGCATACCAAGGAAGTGAGGCGACAGACAGAATCGATTCATCTGGAAAGGTCTCTGTGATAGGCTGCAAGTTCAGCTCAGGAGACTCCGGTTCAGGAAGTCTTGACAGATGATCGGCCACTACATTCTTTACCCCAGGTTTATCTCTGATCTCCATGTCAAACTCCTGGAGGAGAAGGATCCACCGGATAAGACGTGGTTTGGCATCCTTCTTCTGCTGTAAATACCTAATGGCCGAATGATCAGTGTAGATGATAACTTTGGACCCAAGTAGGTAAGATCTGAATTTCTCCAAAGCAAAGACTACCGCTAGCAGCTCCTTTTCAGTAACAGTATAGTTTCGCTGAGCTTCATCGAGCGTTCGGCTAGCGTAGTGAATTGCAAACGGTACATTGTCTTTTCTCTGTCCCAGTACAGCTCCGATGACATAATCCGACGCATCGGTCATAATCTCGAAAGGCTGGGTCCAAATCGGTGGCTGTAGGACAGGGGCCTGTGTGATGAGCTCTTTTAACTGATTAAAGGCAAGGAGCACACGATCGTCTACAATGAACTCATTGTCCTTGCCGAGCAACTCAGTCAGCGGTCTGGCCAATTTACTGAAATCTTTAATAAATCGTCGGTAAAAACCAACATGGCCCAAGAATGACCGGACTTGCTTGATATTTGTAGGTGGCTCTAGCTTAGAAATTACATCCACCTTGGCTGGGTCAACCTCCATGCCACGTTTAGAAACAACGTGACCCAGCACGATTCCTTCGGTCACCATGAAGTTGCTCTTCTCCCAGGAGAGCACAAGATTCACTTCGCAGCACCTCCGTAAGACTCGGTCTAGATAATCCAGACATTGATCAAACGAGTCCCCATAGACCGAAAAATCGTCCATAAAGACCTCGAGGAAGCTACCCACCATATCGGCAAAAACTGCAAGCATACACCTCTGAAATGTGGCTGGGGCGTTGCACAGCCCGAACGGCATTCGTCTGAAGGCATATGTGCCAAAAGGACAGGTGAACGTGGTCTTCTCTTGATCTTCAGGAGCAATAGCAACTTGATTATACCCAGAGTAGCCGTCCAAGAAACAAAAATATTCCTTCGCGGCCAATCTCTCCAAGATTTGGTCGATGAAGGGCAGCGGAAAATGATCCTTCTTGGTGGCAAGATTGAGTCTTTTGTAATCTACGCACACTCGCCAAGAAGTTGGTACTCTGGTGGCGATCTCTTCTCCTTTGTCATTTTTCACGATGGTGATCCCTGATTTCTTGGGCACAACATGCAGAGGGCTCACCCATTTGCTGTCGGAGATGGGATAAATGAATCCCGCATCACACCATTTCTGGATTTCTTTCATAACCACCTCTCGCAAGTTTGGATTTAATATTCTTTGCAGTTCACGAGAGGGTCTGCAGTCATCTTCCAGAAAGATACGATGCGAACAGAGTGACGGATTTATCCCATGGAGATCGGAGGTTCGCCAGCCTATCGCCTTGCGGTTACGTTCAAGAACCTCCATCAGACGAGATTCTTGATCTTCGATCAGATGCGCATTGATGATAACCGGGTACATGTTTGGTTCTCCTGCAAGGAAGGCATACTTCATATTGGAGGGCAAAGGTTTCAGCTCTGGCGAGGTCTGAGCTGCTTCAGTGGTGACCTCAGCTATTAGTACAAGTGGTGAGTCTTTCAACTGTGCAATGTCCACCATAGTCTGCTCTGTCTCTTCTCTCAGATCCTGACAGAATTCTTCAATGATTACATCTTCATCCGAAAATGCTTCTGAACTCGGCTCCTGGTTTTGAAGGCATAACGATCCCACGGTAGTATCTTGTAGTGCTTCAGCAATGTCCTCATCCTGATCGATACACGGAAATTCAACTGCGGTCTCCACTTCCTCCTATGGACAGAGGAGTCCGTGGGTCTCATTATCATCCAGGAAGAGATTGGTGTCTTGAATCTCGGCTAGAAAATCGCAGTCTTCATCATTCTCAATCACCCTTGCACACGATACCGATGTCGGTTCAACGGGCATTCCCTCAGACAGGGTCTCTACTCGGATAATTTCCTTGCCAGCTCCAAAAGTGATTTCTCCTGTCCCATAATTCACTACTACGTTTGATGTCCGCAGAAATGGCCTTCCGAGTATGATCGGGGTAAGGAGCAACGGAGCGGGGACGTCCATATCTAAGACCACAAAATCGGCTGGGAATGACTTCCCCTGAACCGTGACGATCACGTCCTCCAACAGGCCCCTAGGCCGCTTGACTGACTTGTCTGCAAACTGCAGAATCATTTTTGTAGGTTTGAGCGGTCCCAGCTTGAACTCCGTGAGTAGTGAGGTTGGCATCAAATTGACAGAAGACCCGCTGTCGAGGAGTGTTCGTTCGAACTCTTGATCGAACATCTGACAACGTACAAGAGGTGCTCCCATATCTGGCTTTTTGTCCGGGAGGTTGCTGATGGCATTGACGGTGGCCATAGTGAGGATGTGCTTTTCAGATTTACCACCTTTGCTTCGGGAGTTATGGGGGGTTGGCCTGCGCTTGGTTGTACATGCCTCTTTAAGTCCTTTCTTCACAGCTGGCATGTACTCAAGAGCTTTCATTAATGGCATATTTAACACCAAATTCTGAATGATTTCTATTATAGCAGGATCAGACAAAGCACTTTTCAAATTTTTCATTTTTTTGTGTTTTTTCATTGCTTCAGGAAAAGGAATATTTACAAACTCTTCTCCAATATCATTCAAAATAGTGTCCGTGTTGTTGTTTACAGGTAGATGACAAAAAGGAATGGATTCATCTACAATTTGTGGACCAAAAATGACAGGCTCGGCTTCGGGTGCTGGCGTTGGACTTGCTGCAGGTGCGGTGCTCCTCCTGTCAGGAGCTGACTGTGATGCGGGTGCAGGCGTCTCCAATGCTGGCCGGTCTCCACCAAGGTTGCTGCTATCTTTTTGTGTTTTTCTGTTTTCTTCATTTTTTTGTGATTTTCTGGATCCTGGTGCTGCTCCCAAAATGCTTGCTGGTCCTGGTGTTGGCTGGACTGACGATTCCCCGTCAGATGCAATGTGTTTTCCTTTCGCCGTCGCCGATGGCCGGAGTGTCCTACCGCTCCTGAGAGTAACAGCGTTAGATAAAAAACAATTAAATTCACCTGATTCGGGTTGGACACTGCCAGCTACCTGCTCCTTGCGTCGGAAATTGTTAGGATTAGCTTCGACCTGGGCTGGTATGACGGTTTTGGCTGCCGTCAGGTCGTCGATCTTCTGGTTCATCTCAGCCATGTTCTTCATCAACTGCTCCAAACAGGCCAAGGCCGGATTGACCAGTACCATCTCAGAAGATTCCCCCTGCTGGGGTCTAGACTGCTGATATGGCGGTTGAGATTGTGACTGGTATCCTTGTGCGAATTGTTGAGGAGGGGGGTTTGAGGAGTACTGCGACGGGTGTTGGTTGTATTGTGCAGCCGGTTGCTGGTGATATCCTTGTCCACGATATCCGGACTGCTGAGGCCCATGTTGGTAATTCTGCCTCCACGTGTTTCCATGTGAGGGAGGCTGGTACTGGTAGGGCTGCTGGAATGGTCTCCCACCCTGGTGTTGCTGCTGGAAGGGCCTGTTGCCCATGTTCTGACCCTGAGAATGTCCCTGAGGACGGGTCAGCTGCGTTTCGTTGTTCCAGACGCCATTGATCTCCTGGATCAGCGGCGGGGGTGGAGAGAACTGCTCGGAGAATGCGGGCTGGTGCTCGGGTTGGTATACAACCATCTGCGTCTGAGGCTGCGGTGGCTGCTCCGGAACCTGCACGTAGTACACGTGCTGGATAGGCTGGGACTGCTGTGGAGTCGGCTGAGGGTTTTGCTGCACTGTAGGCTCCTTCTTCTCAGCGTTCGGCTCGGCAGAGGTAGACACAGCGTTGCACATGTTTGCATTCAACGCTCGGACGAGCTGCTCCAGCTGCTGGGAGATCTGGTCGAGCTTCTCCAGACCTTGGGTCCTCTTCTCTATAACTGCCAGTTTTTCGAGGTCCTGCGACCTCTTCTCGATGATGTCCACCTTGGACAAGTGGCTCCCGATGATACTCAGGTTGGAGCTTTCATCTTTGTCCTCAGTGTGAGAAGCCATGTTAACTGGCTTGCTGATGGCGGTCGGTGGTTTCATGTAGACCCGGGACGAGGATTGGGCTGCTTCTCCCTCAGCCATTTCTTCAAAGACATTCCACACGACATCCTCGTCCTTGTTAAAATGTGAACCGCCGCAAGCTGCATCCACGAGCTTTTGGCTCTCAAATGATAGCCCCCCAAAGAAGTGTTGCACGAGACTGGTCTTGGGTATTTCATGGTGGGGGCACTTCTCCTGTAGATCCTTGAATCTCTCCCACGCTTCATGGATCGTCTCGTGGGGCTGCTGGCAGAAACTGGAGATCCGGGCACGCATCTGGTTTAATCTCCCCAGAGGATAAAATTTATGGAGGAAAGCAGATTTCAGTTCCTCCCAGGTGGTGACGACCTTCCCGAGATGATCGACCCAGTAAAGGGCCTTGTCTTGAAGGCTGAAAGAGAATGCGGTCATCTTGATCACATCCAGGGGAACTCTGGGGTAGTGAGCAGTGGAGCAGATGCGGTTAAACTTCTTGAGAAAAATATATGGCTCTTCAGTGGTGTTCCCATGAAAGGTGGGAAGCAGCGACAGAAACTGCGGCTTCAGCTCGAAGTGGGCGTGCATACGTGGAATCTGAATCCACTCAGTGATGCGCCCTGCTCCTGGGTTGTATGTCTGCTTGAGTGTGGGCTTGGGCTGCGGTGGATCTTCTTCTGCTGCTTCAAAGTCAGGTCCCACTGAAAACTCATCATTGATTTCAAAGTTCGGCTCCTCCTCTTGTCGGCCATCTCTCGCATCTGCCCTTCTTCTCAGGTCATTCAGCATGTCCTGGAAGGCGGTCTGGGCCAGGGCTTGGTTAGTCAGCTGCTGCTGAATGGCTTGAATGGAAGCCAGCAGTTGACTGTTGACCTCACCCTGCGTAGTGTATTGTCCTTCCGATGCATTGTCTTCAGGCTCCTGCTGGGGCTGTGGTCCTTTCCCCTTCCTCCTGCCATTTCTGTCTCTGCTTGGTTGACTGTCTCGAGCTCTGAGTCTGCACATGGTAGAATGCCTCGATCAGTCTGAATTGCAGCACCAGATAGAGAGATGCGGTCTGTGTCAAGGTCGACACAGAACTTTGTTAAGGATGGCGATGCGTAAGGAGTGAAATCAATGGCCATCCAAAACGGACAGAGTTCGGGACGAGAGTGGTCCCGGTTTATTGAAGAAGGCAGGGAGTCTGGAGGTCGGTTCATAGGGTTTGAACCGGAGTCTCGGGAATCGCCCTGAATTATTACAGAGGGCGAACGAATGGAGCCGATGTGGGTGCCGACAGAGCCTCGACTAAACTGTCCATTCGTCGCCATCTCGAAGATCAAGAGGAAGATTGATGTGGATGAAAGATACGAGGGTCAACAAGGAACAAAAGGAGTGTAAAACAGTAGAAGGCTCACAATGAGCGAGGGTCAACTGGAGGGGAAACAAAATTGCGCAACAGCGCGAGGTTTTTGATCTTGACTTAAATACGATTAGCAATCAAACACAAGACAAGGGAGTTCACCAACTCAACGCGTGAAGTCGTGAAGGTTCGGCTTTTATCTTTGTAATTTTTATCTTGTTTTCAGGAATTTATCTTTCAACGAGTCCTTAGAGCGCTACGCCTATAGGAGCGAGAGTACTGCCGGAAAAGTATTTCCGTACTTGTCCTCCTCCTGTGTAACCTATAACTTGCGCTTTTTAAGGTCCTTGTAACCCTTCCTGGATCCCTACTCAGCCAAAGAAATAGAGGGAGGAAGCCGATAGGCGAAACCGATACTTCGGATCTCGCTCGCAACGGAATCACCCGTGAGCGTGCAAGATCCTACTCGGACGCAGCCGGTGAGACAGACACCCCCGTGAAGGCGTGGCCTATGCTCGGTACTTCGGACAAGGTCGGTGCTCACACAATAGTGAGTCACCACTGGCGACCAAGCCCTACTCGACTACGTACGATAGTAGCGCCAATACTTCGGAAATCCAGGCGATACACAAGGCAGCCACAAGTTGGGTTTTGGGCTCTAATCCTTACGAACGCTCAACTCACTTGGAAGGAGACCTTCCCATGCAACCTGAAAACAAAGGAGGGTGTTACTCTCCCCAATCAATGAGTCCAATTACCAATTTTTATTTAGGTCAAAGTTTTCTTAGCAGTCCCTTTTTTAATTTTTTTTTGTGTTATCGCTTCTTTTGAGTAGATTCAAGCAAGCGCCTAACGATTTTGTATTTTCTTTATCCTAAGGTATCCAAAATCAGAGGGAGAAAAGAGTCGGGAAAAGCCAATGCAAGTCGGCACCAAGATGGAAATCTCACCTTTGTGCCTATATGATGAATGCAAAGTAAGAAGACTTACAGTGAATCCCAGCTCTCTCCATGCGGGATGCAAGGCAGAAATTTATAAACCTAATCTATATGCCGGTTATGCAATGCGGAAATCGTCCTAGAACAGGCAACTGCTATCGTGAAGAATCACGAGTTAACCGCTAACTCCCAATCCTAGTGTCCGGTCTAGGCTCACTCCTCCTCTGCTCAACACATTTGAGTTAGGAGAAAGCGCTTGTGTGGAGTGAGCTCGCGGCGCGCGGATCGAGAGCCAATGATTAACTACTTAATTAATCTAAGTCCAAATACGAACTATAGGAGCATGCAAGAGTTATTAGGGTGTTTGGACCTAGGTTACTCGAATCAAGCAGGACCTAATTCTAGAAGCTCAATCCACAAAAGAAATGAAAAAGAAAGCAAAACCGGAAAATGACGGTCGAGAAAACACGAAAAAGCCGCGGTGAGCCCCCGGGTGAACAAACACCCGGAAGTTAGGCCCGAAGTGTTCAAGTGTCTGAGTCCTGTATTATTACAAATTAATCAAATACTCTCTCTCTCACAAAAATGAAGCAACTCTCTCTCTCTCTCTAGTTCTCCTGCTCTCTCCTGCCGGCTAGGGTAGAATAGCCGACTCCTCCTCCCAAGGCTGCTCAGGATCCCCTAGGCGATCCTCCTCGGTCGGCGGTCCCTCGCAAGAAAACAAAAGAGATGTCAGACAGTTCAAAATAAATAATACACAAAATACGAGTAAGCAAAAATGGCTAAGTGACTAGAAAGACCCAAAGATACTCTACAAGCCGATGCTCCCCGGCAACGGCGCCATTTGAAAAGCGAGAAAGCGAGAGCCGCTAAATAGTGGTCTGACAAGTCAGACTCACTGTCGCTGATGCGACTGCTCAAACTTCCTCGGTCTTCAACAATTAACCCACACAATCAATCAGAGAATGAATAGCAAGGATTAAAATTTATTATACCCTACTAAAGATGTACAATGGCAAGCAAGTAGGGGTCGAACTCAAGAAGCAAAGGTGTAAAGAACGGATAAAAATCCACACCTAGGTCTAACAAGCTACTTAGCCAATCAAAAATTTTTGTGGGTTTTTGATTTTTATATTTTTTTTTTAATTTTTAATTTTATAATTTTGTATTTTGATTTTTAATTTACTGATTTTATATTTTCTTTTTGTATTTTATATTTTTATATTTTCTTTTTCAAGATTGGAAATTAAAGACAATGTAATAAAAGGGAAACTAAAGTATTTATAAAAATGGATAAAAATACTCAAAAATAAGGAAATAAAGTCTTTTTGGTCTTTTTATACTTTTTTACTGTTTTTGTGATTTTTTGGTAATTTTTAGAATGTTTTTGGTATTTTTAATTATCAAAATAAAGAAAACAGTGAATAAAAGACAAGGCTGAAACTTAAAATGAAGAAATAAAATAGCCAACAGTAACAAAAATTCTCTTAAAGATAATAAATTAAAGAAAATTCAGGAAAAGAAAACACTATTTTTGGATTTTTTATGAATTTTTTTAATTTTTATGAAGGTTTTTAGAGTTTTGCAATTTTTAGGAGTTTGGTTTTATATTTTTTAATAATTTTTGGCTGGTAATTAGAACAAACTAGAAGACACAAAATATATTTTTTTGGAATTTTTCTGGAGTGTTTTTATATTTTTTAGGGATTTTCTAAGCTAGACAGTGCTGAAAATGAGACTTTTTGATTTTTAATAAATATAAAAATGCAATAATTATGAAAAATAAAAATATGGCGTGGAAGTACTATGCAACAGAGACTTAAGTTAATTTTTACGGATTTTTTAGGGATTTATAGATGCATGCATAAAACACTAGAAGCAAAAAGAAAAATTATGTTTGCAGGGGCATTTGCGTAATTATCGAGAAATGCAAGGGCCTGTGCGCAAAAATACCACAAAATATAAAACTAGAGAAAATCGTTTCTGGACTGAAGATTAAAGATCAGACCTACGAGTCTATCCACGCAAAAATCCCTAGGGGGCACGTGCGTGAGCACGTGCGCCTGGGGAGGATCGTTCTGCGATTCAAAAGAGTTCCAGGGGCTATTCGGAAATTATTACAAAATCATAAGACAGCCGATGAAAGTTCGAACGCTAAAGTTTAAATACGAAATTGCGCGGAACAAATCTTGCAAAATACCCGCTCTCAGTGGCGCATCCAACGGCAGAGTGCCGTTCACTTACGCCACGTGGCCGCACACGGGGAGCCGATACCCCTTCGCGCCCGACGGCGGAGATTAGAAGACCGGTGGCTCGATCTACGGCTGAAGTTCTTTCTTGGACTGACGGCTGCGATCAAGGGAAGGGGGCAAGAGATCAACGGCAACTGTACGCCCCCCCTTCCCCATCGTTCTTGTTCCTGTGCAGAGGCGCAGGCGGCGGTGGCGCGCCGGCGGTCGCGCCCTCCTCGCGCGCGGCGTTGAGATCTCCTCCGACGGCAACTGTACGCCCCCTGGGGCTTCCTCGAGAGAGGCAGCGGCCTCAAAATGGCCGAAGACGGCCGGGGCCCCGCTGCGGCGTTGGCGGAGGGGGAAAACCTCCAAGGGCTTCGAACTTCAATCAATCAACAAAAAGACGAATCCCCGTGGAGTCCTGAGCGCCCTTGCGACCTGCAAAGGAGAGGGGTGAAGAAGTCGGGGGCAAAATGCCCCGACTTCGTGGCGTTTTACGCACAAGGAGCGGGCGTTTGGGACAAGTGAAGGCGGCCGGCGAGACTCGAAGCCGGCCGCGATGATTCGAGATGCAAAACTCACTACTGATTAAGATCTTGAACAGGGGAGTGCCACCGTGACTCTTGATCATTCAAAACGCAGAGAAAAGAAGAGAAAAAAGGAAGAAAATACCTCACCCGTGCGAGCACGACGCGTTCTCCGGCGAGAACTCCGGCGAGGGAACCGGCCTCGATTCGACACCGAATCGTCCCGTTGAAGCGCCCTTCGTGCTCCTGCTGTCACCAAGAGCCACGCTAGGGGTCCAGTTGAGGGATTTGGAGGTGGAAGAGTGGTCAAAGAGGGAATGGAAGGAGATGGGGCGTTTTTGAACCATGGTCGAGGTGCGATATTCGAGGGCGTGTCACGGGCGAATCCTTGGTCAAAATGCCAAAATGATGCATGGGCGAGCTAGGTGGATCAGAGATCTTCAAAAGTCGTGAAGAAACCGAGGCCAAACGGTGAAAGGTTTGGCCTGGAAAAATCCGCGAAGTCCAAAGAAAATGCAGTCTGACAATAGCCAGACCTCGGTCAGAGAGTTGACCGAGGTCAACCAAGGAAGAGCTCTGGTTGGTCCACGTGGACCAACCAGAAAAAACCTTGGCAAAAAATGCTTAGAAATTCAATAGAAAATAGAAAATGATTTATTTAAATTTTGGTTATAAAATAAAAAATGTTTATTTTTTTATAAATTATTTTATGGTGATTTTTATTTATTTTTATGAGACTTATTTTTACAAGTTTGCATTTATGCCCCTATAGGTATCTATATCTATATATTTAAGTATTTTATTTTTATTTAGGTATTTTAAATTTATTTTATTTTGGTTTTTATTTTCTAAAATTATAAAATACTTTTATATACACAAATATATTTTTATTTTAATTTTCTGATATATTTTATATACTTAATAAAATGAAAGTGTTGTTTGTATAGGTATAGCTACATGTATTATACCTATGTATTATAATATATACAAGTATTTTTATTTGTATCCTATTTATGTTTTTATTCTGATTTTAGTGCACATAATTATTATAAGTATTATTTACAACATTATAAAAATATAAAATTATAAAAATAATAAATAAATAATAAATTGAATATTTTAATATGTACAAGTATACAATGAGGGTCCAAAAGTCAACTTTCAAACCGTAGCTCCGCCAAATGCGAAACCACCGCCATTAATTAGCTTATTTCCTTCTATATACAATTAAAGGTGAGTTTGATGCATTTGGAGTTTCCGTTTGTGAGATACGGGTCTGGGAAGTTGGCATTCTGGATTTTTATTCAGACCATAACTTTTTATCTGTACATTATTTTTCTTTGAAATCAATTTTGTATTTTTCTTTATTAATTTATCTACAACTTTCATTTACAAAGTTTCTTTATTTGATGAATAAAAAGTGGAACCAAAAATAGGTCCCAAAATGAATAAAGAATAGATAGAATGTATAGGTATTTACACTGTATTTTGGCCCTTTTCTCCCCCTACTTTATTCCTTGTCGACCCATTCATCAAGATGCCTAGGTCTCGGGGTTTCGGGTCATAAAATATTTACAATATTTTATTCTTTTTCTTTTCTTTTCTTTATTTTATAATTTTTGGCTTTAAAAACCGCAATTTATACAATATTTACATACATATGCATGAATGCTAAAATACCTATATTAAGCCTATTTACACGCATTTACTAGGGTTTTTAAGGCCAAAATGATAGAATAAAGATGATGAAACGTGGATTCATCACAACCAAGCTTTAATCAAAAGGAATCCAACTTCTCTAATTTTCCAGACTCTCTGTTTGTACATATAAATATAAGGATATGAACTTAAGTGTACTGCATTTCATGAGAGTCGAGTCGGAGCATCACTCAAAGTTCCAGTCCCACAGATCCTCCTCTAGACCTAATCCTCAACACTAGGGAATAAGTCTATTCTTGCTTCAGTCAAACGTCTCATTAGTTTGTCAGACTTGAAAGTGTAGATGGACAGCCAGATGATGGAGGGCAAGGATTGTGTCTAATTTTCTCTCCCTCACATTGGAACAACGGGTCTCTCGAGTGCCTTTTACTCAACACAAGTATTTTTTTTGTTGATCAATGTGTCCGTCAAGAGAATTTGGAGTCGTCTGCACTTGTTTTTCTGGGAGTACACCGGGGTGTGTCTCTTTTGAGTATCTAAGATACCTTCGACACCCAGACTTGTATCGCTTACGATGCAGAGCCCTTTTATGGTGTCAGTCCGACTCCTTGGTCCTAATTAGCGCTTGGTCTAAGTGGACACTTTGAAAATGTTTGGGAGCACTCGCCATTGGTGGAATCTCATTTTGAAATTGACTTTGGATGATAGAGCTTTTCTTAACATTTCTATTTCCTCTTTTTTTTTGGCTAGCCCCACTGCTTTTACCAAAAGTTGGCGCACACTGATCAACCATTTTTATTAAGTTTCAACACACCCTGGCACTTAGGTTAATATCAAAAAAGATAGCATATGAACTTGTTCACATACTGGCTAGGTTTTTGCTGACACTCAGGTTTTCTGAAGCCTTCATTAACTTTATCCCATCCTCGAATATCATCAGATCGGATCTAAACTCAAATCTCTAGTCCTAGTTCCTCAAGTGATATCTCAACTTATCTCATCAATCATGCAGTTGGGGAGTGATTGTGCTGATCATATTCTTTTTGAAGATAGAGATGAAGAGTGCAATATAGCGCTCAAATCTTTCAAACTAGGGAAGTGTGGATTATTAAGTTCAAAACCCTAATGACTAAGGCAGGCTAACTCAGAATCTCAAGATATCGGAAATCAAGTGTCCTCAAAAATCCTCAAGCCTTGAGTGATGGTGAATGTGTCAGGAATATATCGACCAAGGAATGCATGAAATGCTTGATGAAATGCAAGACCATGAGTGATGATTTTTTTAATGCAAAAAGGTTTTTTTTGGTGTTTTTTTTTCTTTTTTTTTTGCAAAACAGGTAATATACACACTATTTGTACCCATACCCGATGTTAGATAAAAACGATTAAAGAACGAGCTATGGATAAAGTAGATAAAATATATACAAACACACCCCCTATACTTAGCTTGTGCTATGTCCTCATGGCACAAAGTGAAATGTTGACATGGCTCGTACTCAGTATAGATGGGATAAAAAGAATAGAAGTGATGTATAAACAATGATTGCGGTCCCCCTATACTTAGGCTCAGGTCAGCCTAAGTATAATCGGATAATTACAGGTGGGGAACCGAGAAGAATTACGGATGTACACGATCAAGGAGGTTTGCGACGGACCTTCTTGCAGGAGTGCAGAGGGAGATAATATGGAGATGTAGAGGGCGATGATGAAGAAGACCAGCCATCGTCGGAATCATCCTCGGAAGAATAGTAGTCGTCTGCATAGGATCTCCAACTTTTATCGATCAGAGATAAGTGCCCTTGGATTAGAGCTGTACATATTGCACTTATCTGATGAACCACATCATGATAGGATGAGGACTCGTCAGAAATCACCTGATGTCTAAGGTCAAAGGTGACTTTCTTGGTCGGTTTGTATCCTTGAGAAGTATTGGGAGGAAGTTGGACAGTCTTCATCTCCCGATCTTGAGAAACCGATGTGGCATTTGTGAGTTCCTCATCAGATGAATCTCCATAAAAGTCGACCAATTCTTGAAGGGTCATGCACTGCTTCGGTCGAGGGAGATTGTTCCTGCGGATCTTGTGGTTTATGGCTGGGGGCGCTGATGTCACCTTCGGATGATCGTGATTTTTGGTGACATCGGATGTTTTCGGAGTCGGTTCCTTATATGGTTCAAGTATCTCATGAATTACTGCCGACTCGAAGATTGGTCCACTCAGATAATCTTAGCGGTCCTCAATAATATGGTCCAATTCTTCATAAGCTCCAAAATCTTGATTTTTCCTAGGAGCAATAATAAGGTGGTGAGAATCCGAAGTTTGTCCAACAGTCAGTCCCTTAGGTGACTCTCCTAAGGTTTGTATCAGTGTGTCATGTGGAGATGTCTGATAATGTGAATTATTTATCTCCTGGTCATAACTGTTGGTTCCAAGTTGGTTTTCCTCAGAGCATGATGTGTCATTGGGGTCGTGTTCATTGTGGTCCGAGTTCGGGAACTTGATTTCCTGAGTCTCGCAATCGACAATCGTCTTAGCGGATGCTAAGAACGGATTTCCTAAAATAATAGGAGACTCAGACATCCTTCCGGGGTGCTCAATGTCAAGGACAATGAAGTCCACCTTATGTTCTTTACCTCGGAAATTTACGACGACAGAAACGATCCCTGCGGTCTTTTGATAGATCGATCAGGTAATTGAACGATCACCCTAGTCTTTTTGAGTTGTCTGAATTTAAGTTGGTTAAAGACGGACTTCGGGAGGATGTTTAATGTGGAGTCGTCGTCCAACCGAACATGGGTGAATATAGAATCCTCAATTTCACATGTGACCCGAGTTAATCGCTTGACTTTGCGGCTTTTGAGTTTATGATTCATCACCAAAGAACTAGCCATAGATATGACATGATATTCAATCCTTGATCGCTTCTTTCCTGTCTTTTTTGGGTTCAGTCGACTCTTCACAAATCTCTTAAGATCGGGCACATATTCTATGGCTTTGATCAATGGAAGCTCTAAGATCAGACTCTTGCAAAATGCTTCCATTTCAGAATTGTCCAATTTTTTTGAATTTTCAAAATTTTCCATTTTTTTAGTATTTTCTGTAATATGGTCAGTCGGGGGGTCAGAGGTCAGTGGTTGTGTCTGATTGTGATGATCCAGTGGTTCGCATGGTGGTGGCTTACTTCTTCTGAATTTTGCATTGACTGGATGAGATCATATATTCTCATAGTTAAAGTGTCTGCTCTATGATTAATCCGAGCAATCTCATCCTCAAACATCTCTTGACTAGTGATTGAATAATCATTCTCTATGTGTCTTGATTCTGGCATGTAAGCTCGAGTAGAGTATTGATTGTTCATAGACATTATGCTCTGGTCATGAGTTATATTTCCTTGACTTTGGTTTTGTCGTGGATTGTCGAAGGAAAATTGATGGTCATCATGAATAGGGAATGGTTCAGGAGGCTGTGAGATCATAGTAACCGGAAATCGTGTTTTGCTGTCAATATCTGTTACTTTATTGTTAATCTCTAATTCTGATCTCTCTCTCTTGTCCATAAAATTGTCAGAATGTGAGAGAGGACTATTCCGAGAAGAAATGTGGTCATAGGGTGGGATGTATGGGTGGGAAGAGAATGATGGCTGAGGGGAAGAAGAATATCGGGACATGGTCGTGGAGATCGGGAAAGAATACCATTGTGCCGTCATCTTATCAAGAGGGATGGAATGATCAGCGAACCACGATTTGCTTGCAATTGCAAGGTCTTTGACGTACACAAATCAAACACAAAACAAACACGTTGATTCACCCACTCAACTGTGGTCAAGGCACGTTAGGGTTCGGCCGCTTATCTTTTCAATTTTAATTTAATGACAAAACAATCTTGCAGATTAAGCGGAGCTGTTAGGTGCCGAAATATTTCACAAAGACTATCCCGAGTTCATACAACTAGTTGCTCCTACTTTCAGCCAGTATAGGTGTAAGTACGGACCGTAAACGGCTACCCGTGTTACTTGAGGACGGAGCCTTCCACGGTGTCCTCTAAACCACCTACTCTGCTAAGGGAAGTCGGACCCTAAACGGCTACCCGAGACCCTCATTGAAAAGTAACTAATTGTTTAAACTCAGTAGTCTGAATGAACCACTTCGGTTTTGGGTTCTTTCCTAAGTGTGCATTCTGGTCCTTACAAACAATGAGTGGGTTTCTCTCCACCAAACACAGGTTAATTTTAGATCAGTTTATTCACAGTCACCTTGATTAGCAGTCCCAGTTTTAAGTTAAGGTTATCACTGTAGTTTATGTGAGCACAAAATTCACACCTAACGAGCAGTCTCAATTCCGTTAATTCCTAAGTTGTAAAACTCGAGGAGGGAGAATCAAAAAAGCCAATGCAAGCGTGAATCAATGATGCATGCTTAAGAGAAGGACTTACAGTGAATCCTCGCGTTCTTCATGCGGGATGCAAGACAAGGATTTAAAATTTACACTAAATGATTTGCACATATGGAAAACGCCCTAAACAGATAGTTCTATTAGCTGAAAGAATTGATTGAAATTTTTTGCTAATGTTGAGTGATCTACAGTGCGTTTAATTAGTAAAAAGTGTGGCCTAAAAATTACGGGCGCAATCAAATAATTCTAATCTAGCGTATATGCTCCTAAATTCTACGTCAAGCCATAGAGAGTTCAGTCCCGTATATTACAAATTGACAGGGTACAAGGAGAGAGGGACCCTGTGAATAATGCAGAAATTTAAACCTATGCTAACTCTCTCTCACAAAATTAAAATAAAAATTAGTCTTCTTCGCAGGTCCTTGATTTATATCCAATATTATCTCCGAGTAATCTGCGAAGAAAGAGAGTGCGGTTAGTATCAGGAAAAAATGCAAAAAGAAAAAAATTGTAAAAGAAAAGACAAAAAAATGTCACAAAAATTAACTTCACAGAAATTAATTATAAAAAAATGATTCAAAACCCTAAAAATCCGTCGTTCCCCGGCAACGGCGACATTTGATGATCGCGAAATCCACCTCTTTAATAATCGTAAATTGTAGTTTAGGAGGTAAAAACCGGTCGATCAAAAACCACAAGCTTTGAATGTTGTGGAATATTTTACTTGGCAAGTTTACCAAGGTCGAACACAGGGAACGATGATTTTTAGTTGCGCGGTCTTGAATCAAATTAAAAAATCAATCAATGGTCGATTAATTTTTGTGTTGAAAAATTTACAATGCTATGAGAATGCAATGCAGATGCAAGGAAATAAACAGAGACAACGGTTCAGCACAGGATCTGTGATTAAGATTTCAGCTTCAATATATGTTGATCAATAACCTCGACAATTATCACAGATCAAAAGCTAAGTTTAAGAGAAATAAACAGAGCATAAATAAATAATCTGGGGAAATCTGGGCTCTATTAAGAATTCCTCTTAATTTCCCTGTAAATTAATCTTCAATCGATAACCATCCTGTTCGAAATATACAAGGAAAATAATTTATCAATCTTCCTTTCCAGAACTCCTACACAAATTAAATCCTCAATAAACAATCATTAAATGATGCATCGGGATTTATTGCCCAAGCTTTTCTTAATGGAGTTCTTGCATAAATATCATCAATCTCTCTACAGCACAATGATATTAAATTTGAGCATGCATGTCAAATTAGATCCTTGAAGAATAATAGACAATAAACAACCTCAGATCTGTCCACAAATGATGCTAAGTTGTAGAGCACGGAATTAGCTTCGAAACGACATATTATATCCTAAAATCGGAGTCCATATGACAAAGATATGATAAAATGAAGTTTCAGGGACTAAAATGTAAATAAAATAAAGTTTTCTTTGCAAAGAGGCCCCTGGGAGGACTTATCTGTAATTATTAGAAACTTAAGGGACCTGGTTGTAATTTACCCATGGCGGGGGTATTCCTGCGAATTCTGAAAGCGCCAGGGGTATTGTTGCAATTTTTCCACGCGCACGTGCCTTGCACGTGCGCCCAGGAGGCTCGGGTCGGTGCACAGGCTCGGGTGGCCGAGCCTGAGGTTCGGGCTCCGAACCAAAGGCTCGGTAGCCAAACCAATGGCTCGGACACCAAGGTAGAGGCTCGGGGGCCGAACCTAAGGCTCAGTTGGAAAGCCTCAGGCTCGGGGCTCTCGAGCCTAAGTGGCGGTGGCTCGGGGGTGAGGCTCGGGGGCCAGGCTGTGGCAGCCCCTTGGTCGTTGGATCAAGGGCCTAAGACCCAATCCAACGACGGCTGTAGGACGGCGGGATCGACACTCCTGGTGGCGAACAGGGCGAGGTGCGGAGGCGGTGGGCGCGGCGAGGCGCAGAGGCGGTGGGGGCTCCGGCGAGACGCCCTCAGCCGGTCGACACACGACCGGAGGAGGGCGGTCGAGGCGGAGGCGCGGTGGAGGAGGCGAAGCCGCGAGGCGGAGATGGTGGATGTGAGGCGCGGCGGAGCCGAGTCGCTCGGTGGTGGGCGCTGGCGGCCGAGCCTGGAAGGTGGAGAAGGCGGGGGAGCGGTGGCAGGCGCGAGGTCGGTGTGGCGAGGCGGAGCAGCGGCCGCGCTCGACCGACACACGGCCGAGCGGAGGCGGAGGTAGCGAGGTGGCGAGGTGCGCCTGGAGATGGTGGAGCGGGAACCTTCTCCTGGTAGCTGAAGGCGGATGATGGTGGATCGCCTGGAAGTTGGAGGAGGACGGAGGCCTCTCCTGGTTGTCGCTTCAGCCGCGGCGAGGATGCGGAGGAGCTCAGCCCGCTCGCCGGAGCAAGGGGGCAGCAGAGATCGTGGACCTCTGGATCACACCGTCCAGGGGCCGCTGTCACCGACCTGCAGTGGAGAAATGGTGGATGCCGAGGCTGAGGGTGGCGACGGGACTTTATAGGGGCTGGCGGGGGGGGGGGGGGTTGGTAACGGCTGGGGGGAGCGTTACATGGGCGAGGTGTAACAGCGGAGCGAGGGTAACGGCCAAGGGTGGAAGCGTTGGAGAAGATGAACAGAAGAAGGGGAGGGGGTGGGTCACGTGCCGCGCACGTGCGCGCGGGAGGAGAAGGCGGCACGTGCGTGGCACGTGTGCCAGAGAGAGAGAAAACAAGGTGGGGTGCCACGTAGCACGCCCAGGGGCTGCCACGTGGCGCCCCAAAAAATTTAAAAATAAAAGATGAAGAAAAAGTGATAGAAAATGACCTCGGATCGAAAAATTTTCTTCATGAAAGTTGTTCGTCTCGATGAGATCTACAACTTTCATGAAGGGTCCGAGACAAAAGAGGTCATCTGTGTGAAGTGGTACTTTTGGCGGCTCTCCATGTGTATAAAAAACCGAGTTTTGGGGGTTTTGTATTTTTTTGGTGGTTTTAGAGAGGATGAAAAATCTAGAAAAAATACGATAAAATATAAGAAAAGTAATTACACCTTAATCTATTTTTTTGGATTTTTAATAAATAAGAAAATAGGAAAATAAAATAGAAGTCAGAAACACACAACTTTTGTACAGACCGACAACGGACACTCGGACTTGGTCAGTTTCTTTGATTTCAGTTTTGATCTGGATTTGGGTTTTCATGTCGTTTATAAAACTTTCGTCAAAGAACACAAATGGAAAAGAAATAAAATTAAAAGAGTTAATTAAGGTCCTAAAAACTAAGGTCAAAAATAGCAAAAAGTCAAAATGCGTAAAAGAGGCCCAAAACCCAACTTTCACATATGAGCTCCGAATTTTATGAAATTGGTCTTGTTTTGAAGGTATTTGAAAATGGAGTACTTTAAAAGTGAGTAGACCAAAATCGGATACTGTATGTAGGAGATAGGCTCATTTTAGTCTGTCAGATGTGAAATTTGACTTTGGGATTATTTGACACTTATTGAGGTTAGTAATTTTTTTGTATTTTTTATTTAATCAAGTTAGTAATATCAACACAATGGAGGTAGTTTCGGGTCAATCGAAATTAGGATGAATTAATTAAAAAATGAGAAGTTAGCAGCTTTTTGGGCTAATTTACACTGGGGATTTTAAATGCAATTATGCATGATGAAATGCAGATATTATTTACACATGCATGATGGCTAATAATGTTCTATTAATGATTAATTACAAGTAGATGATGGGGGACAGAGCCTAAATGGCCAAATTTAGCATGATGAATACGAGATTCATCAAGGTCGAGTCAAGCTCGATTTTCACCTTTTATTCATGACCTCGATAAAGAATCCAATATCATTTCACTTATGCATCCATTTTGGTTGCTTAGGTACGAGCGAGGTTTAAGTATATAGGGTTGATGAATACGTGACTCATCACTCTAAGGGCATGTTTGGCTGCTAGGGTATCCTGGGATACCCCCAGCTCTATCCCTGAATTCCTGGGTTGGGATTACTTGTATGGACCCTACATTTTCTTTGGTTTAATATTTTTTAATCATGTTTACATAAAAAAAGTTAATATAAAAACCATGGTATAATAATTAAAACACATAATCAATGTCACATCACATCATATTTATCATTCTGACCCTATGCAACCCTCCCAACCATCTAAACAGCTACTATTCACAGGAGGATACCCCAACCTAACCCAACCCAGTTACCAAACATGCCCTAAAAGCTAAAAATAGAGCTTTGTTCCAAAGAGATTAATTGTATTTATCCATTTATATTGCATTATTAGTATTCATGTATATGTAAATGATATTCATATTTTATCATTCATATGCATGAATAAGAAGATGGACTTTCTGTGTAAATAATCGCATGTATATTAACACGCCTTCCCTTTTTTTAGTTATTTTGTATTCACTCCAAATAAAGCAAAATCAACTTTATTACGTACATATACCAACCTTAATAAATGAAAATACTAGAAAATAATAAGTTGTATAATTGATAAATAAAACCAAACCCTAGTTTTGAGATAAAAAGCTGTAAATACAAATATCCCTCACATACAGTATTCTATAAACCCCTACTCACTATTGAATTAATGTACATTCAATTAGATACAAAACAAGACCAAATTCAAAAGAATCAAAATTCATATGTGAAACTTGGGTTTTAGGCCCTCATTGTATATTACACGTATCAATTGATTTTGACCTTATTTTTTGTACATGATTGAATTTGTTATTTGTATCTTTTTTTATTTATTTTTCATTTATGTTTTAATAAAAGTGTGAAAAACCAAATCAAAATTGAATTAAAAATCAAAGAAAATGAGCCATCATGAGTCTGTATAATAAGTCGCTCTTCTTTTATTTCTTTATTCTCTTAATTAGTAAAAATATCAAAAAAAACTAGATTAACGTGTAGATATTTACTTTATATTTAATTTTATTTTATTTTTAATTTTATATTATTTGAAAATCATAAAAAAATCTAAAAATGAGGTATTCTATGTACATAAAGAACCTCCAAAAATGCACTTTGTACAAATGAATTCTTTTGATTTTGATTTCTTCACGAAAGTTGTAGATCTCATCGAGGGTCATGAAGATCATTTTTTAATTTGACACCGTTAGTATTTATTTCATTTTTGTTTTGATTTTTTCTCGAATTTTTTTGGGGACGACACGAGGCATCTCCTAGAGCCGCCATGCGTACCCACTTGATTCACCTTATCTGCCTGTTATCTGGACCGTTAGATGAAGAGCTCTTCATCCAGCAACATGAATTAGTTTTTATTTATTTTTATTTTTTATTTCCTTTTTAGTTGCCCAATCATATAGCCTCGTCTCAGTTATTCGATCTCGATCGATCGAACGACCAAGAACCATTTCCCCCTCCATCTTCTCAGGATGATAGTGGCCCCTCCGCTCCCCAACCGCCATTGCCTTC
Source organism: Ottelia alismoides (assembly GCA_037367405.1). Lineage (NCBI taxonomy): Eukaryota > Viridiplantae > Streptophyta > Magnoliopsida > Alismatales > Hydrocharitaceae > Ottelia > Ottelia alismoides. Next base: position 270,687 of record JAZKJV010007004.1, read on the forward strand.
CTGGTCCAAATGCACCTGACTCCTCCCATCAACCACTTCCCTCCTCTCATCCTAGACTGAGCCCTTCGCTCGCACGACCACCCCCTCTCCTTCAAGTCGCTTCGCATCCCCTTCCTTCACGTGTAACCCTAACCACCATTAAAAGCCACCCTCCACCACCGTCGCATGTATCTGACTATAGCAAGAGAGAGTGAGCCCAGTTCCCGACCTACCTCCGTGACAGCGAGTGGACACTCAGTGAGAGCAATAACGGCGACCAGCAGTCTCAAACCTGATCCACGGACACCTCTGTGTAGCAGCTCCATCTCGAGGTGTTGTTGGAGCTCGAAGGACTCGCCACCCTCCTTGAGCAATAACCGGAAGGTCCTTATGCCTTCTAGACCTTGGCCCACCCTCAGCTAATCACCTTGTCCTTCTCTTCCACGTTTCTCTTCTTCTCTCCTTATTCCTCCTCTTGTCATTCATTTTCATATGGTTGTGAGCCATGACCACATACCAACACAATCAGACCATCTCCACCTTTCTTCCTCTCCATTTCTTCATCTACCTCTTCGCACCCTTCCTTCGATTTAGCTCTGACCCCTTGCATCCACCGGAGCTCTCTCAACCTTCCTGGAGCATCGCCCATCTTCGCAAAATCTCCTTCAACTGAGCATTGTTGCACCTGAAGTTCATCACCGGGCAGTAGTTTCACCGCCTATCCTCAAGCTTGACATTACCAGCTAGCGGGTATGTGTCTCATGGGAGTCCCATGAGCCCTTTGATCTTCATCGCCAACAATAAACGTGAACATTACCCAGAAACCTTTGTCCTCGCCTTAGATCTCTAGCAACCTTCAACCAGCATTGACAACCGATTATGGGGTCCGACCATGTATCGACTGGGACCACACCATGCTCCTCAGTCCATCAGAGCTCCCCTGATATCTCCCACAACTCATCACCTCCGTCAACTCCGATTCACGATCCTCCACCGGAGGCCACGACATACAGCCACTGTCAATTGGCATCCCCCCTCTCATCTGACAATCTCAGGATGTCCACGTCATTCCTCCAGACCTCTACCTGAGCCCCGAGGCTCGAGACCACCAATGCTAGACCCAAAGCAACAAATAAGCCACCTGGAGATCCGAGCCCGAGGCTCCCACCCGCACTTGGTCCAGCACGTACATTGCACGCGCTCCCTGGGCGATTTGCAACTGTATCCCTCGCATATTGGGTAATTGCATAAGTGCACAGAGCACGAATTCTTTTCAGTTCCTTTAATTTCAAGATTTTACATTGAGACCCCTACATGTAAGCTAGTGTTTGAACATCATTTGCCATCTTATTTTTAAGATAAAGATTGTATGTTGCAGGCCAATTAATCCTCTTCATTGTGATTATTTAATGACATTTTTTGCATTGATTGATTTATTATATTTATTGTGGTGAAATTTATCATATTGTGCCATGTATGTGATTAGAAATTGATAGTAAATTATTTAATTCTTCAAAAAAAACTTAGAAATCACAGTTTGTAGAATTAATTAGTCTTTATCACATGCCCAACAATCAAACCATTTGCATGGACATATCTCATGAAAACTAATTTGTGATTGTTATACTAAATTTTAATTGACTTTTCTCTCAGTATTTTTAAGATTTTTAAGTTGTCCTAGATAATATTTAATCAAGAAAATAACAAGTGTTTGATATTGATTAAAATTGTCCTGGATAATATTTAATCAAGAAAATAACAAGTGTTTGATATTGATTAAAATTCATTTAGTCACAATTACACTGCATGCATTGATTAATTCACAATAAATTCATTTTGCATCCATAAATTCTCCAAAAAAAATTATAATATGTTAATTTCGTCATGTTTACCTTCTGACTAATTTTCATAATTTTTGTTTTTCGTTTGCATAAAACCTATAAAAGTGTCAATTTTTCATGCATGCATGTTTTGCCATAAAAATCTTTAAAAATATGCTTTAGATTTATCATTACATAACTAAATAAAAATAGGCTTTCGGATTTTTGAGCTCATATTCATATTAATTTGAATTTTCCACTTTAGGCTAATTTGACCTTAATATTGTTAGTCCACACTTGCATCACATACATTAATTGCATAGAAAAGCTAAAAAAATCCCCTCGAAAACCTAGCATCTGAAATATCTGAAAACTAACCTACGAAGACAGTGGATTCCCTGAGCTTGACATTGGGCTTGTCCAAATAAAAAATAAGATCGACTTGACTATATTTAATTGATTGAGCATTTAAGCGATCTTTTTGAGAAATTACGATTTGCCTGCTTGGAACGAAATGACACATTTATTAATTCTCACGAATTAATCTAGGGTGAATTCATGTTTTTCATCCTATTAGTTAAGTGAACCCACAAAAGGTAAACCCCCATCCTTATCCATTTCTTTTTCTTCTTATTCGTCGTCTTTCACCTTCAACTCCTTTTCTTCTTTCTTTCCCTTTGCAAAACTTCTTTTCTACGTAGATTTCCTTATTCTTCGCAGTTCCAATCCTCTTTCTCATTTCTTCCTCCTCCAATTGAATACAATCATATCACACCCATCCTTCACCTCTCCATACGCATTCAACTTCTACCTGATATCTCCCCCATTTCTGTTGTACAACCGAAGATCTAATCTCCAATTATCTCACTTGTAACCGGAGCTACAACTGCCTTCTCAAGGAATCCCCATCACTTACCCCTTAGTAGAACCTTGATGCTCGATCTACCGATCTTCCTTGCAGGTTAAAGGACCAACTCATCGTATCTTTTGCGATTGCAGTAGAGCAGACTCGACCACCTCATCGGCGCTTTCGAGACCTTCATCGTCCATTGTACAATTGATCTAAGAATAATACGAGGAAGGGGATACTACAAGAACTTTTTAATTGACACACCCTCCCCCCATTTGAATCGTTGGTTCAAGAAGAAAGTGCAAACCTATGATCAAATGGAACCCTCTCCCTCTCATCGTCAAAGGGAAATCCAGCCAACGTCATCCATCGCATCAGATCGAGCCTCCCAATTATGCCACACATCTACTTAGTGGCCTCCCGATCAAGCAATGACACATCTCCACTGTCAATCTCTGCATGAGATCACACGCTCACTCATGCGGTGGGAAATTTGTAACTCCAGTCCCCGAAGCTTATCAATATTATAAGTGGATCTAGCTGTAGTATGCCATGTGGAGTGCTTTGGGTTATTTGCATAAAATCCTCCCCTGGTCCAGTGAATTAGAGATAAGCCCATGCAATAAGTTTTTTAGCTTAGTTTTTAATTCCAATAATTGCAAAGAGAAACTTGATTTGTTTCTTGAATAATTTTCTAAACCATGTGGCATTTTTAATATGGAATCCTGACTTATTTTTTGAATATTTTTTCAAAACCATGTGCTCGTTTTAATGAATATTTTTTTATTGGAAATCCACTTTAATTCTCTTTACTTCAATCTACTATATGAATTGCTATCGATGCACATGAGTTATAAAAATATAAAATTAAAGAGTGATTGACTTTCATCTCAATAGTACAAAGTGTATCGATGCCAGATAATCAGGGCAACAATAAGGGATCTCTTAAGTACAAAAAAGGGAGTATAGGTAGGGGTGTCTATCGAGTTCAACGAGCCGAGTTGGCGTCAACTCGGACTCGAACTCGATAAGAAATCTAAGGCTCCAACTCGGGCTCGATAAGGGTCGAGCTCTGGATCACCAACTCGACCTCGAACTCTTCGAGTTCGAGCTGACTCACGAGCCTCTTATCGAGCCACGATTTCTTGAGCTTGCTCACAAGCCTCTTATCGAGTCATGAGTTTCTGAGCTGGCTCACGAGCCTCAAAATGAGTAGGCTCATGAACCTCTTAACGAGTCATTGTTCTATTTTATACATTAAATTATGCAAATGCCATTTGTAACTTTGATTTTTTATACTCTTTTCTGTAGCTTTTTTGGGCAAGCAGAATGTTAACCTCTATTTTATATCAAACTCAATGTGGAAGTTTCGGTATATATATTTTCAATTTTTTATTAAGAGGGGAAATGAGTTATCGAGTCAAGTTTCCGAGTTTGACAACGCCCAACTCGGACTCGACTCGATAAGCTAACGAGCCATAAAACCCAACTCGGGCTCGGACTCGTTAAGGTTTCGAGTCCGGCTCGTGAGCCCTTAACAAGCCGAGCCCGAGTTGAGCTCAAGCTTTCCTGACAGCCCTAAGTATAGGCGCGCATGTTCAAGGTGACGTACAAGTGTAACTATAACAGATGTATACCTGGTGCATCAAGGCATATACCAATGCACTAGTCCACAAAAGCACCTATAAAGTTTTTAGTGTGGATACATGAATGAAAGCCTTTGTACAATATAATAGTATGCCGCATTTTAGAAAATCAACTCGATAGTAAATAAGTTTACATGTGTTCCTTGAGCTTCCAATGTTTTCATCCACAAATATCACTTTTGTATAAAACTTGAGGATTTATCCATTAAAAATATGATTTTTTATATAAATCTTTATCTCGTAGATAAAAACACCACTTTTCAACAACTTTAATTTATTATTATCAAAACAACAGGCGTTTCAATAAATAAGAGGCTTGTCCTTATCAAGTAGAATTTATGTTCCTTATGTAGGGGGAGATAAAGCCCTAGGTAAAGACGGGGTGAAAGCTAAATATTCCTCTTTGGAAGACATCACTTGTTTCATTCTTTCTATGGCATCCATGGAAGGGAGGGTTGATATTCACTTCCAAAGCTCTTCATTGATTTCCATTCCATGATTTAGACCCGATGCATGTCATTCTCCATATCTTCATGATTGGGACCTTGATTAAACTTGCATTCAAGTCATTAGAAGGAGTGTGGTGGGTAGGAAAGGGGGTGATTTCAACATTAGGGAAGGGGGTGACTTCAACATTTACCATTACCCAAGCGGTGTTATGACATAGGCCAAACTTTATGAGGATTAACATGATATTATATTAGGATCTTGCAACATTCCAATTTCACATGAAGGAGTTACTAAAAGAAAGTTTACAAACTTGAAGTTAAATAATAAGAGGTTTGAAATAGAGATCACGATGATCAAATAGTCATAATGAGTGAACACTACTTCATTATCACGGAAGCCTCGAGGACACCATCAGTGGTGACAACCTCAATTCCCTTATGAATGAGGCAGATATCGAATATGTACAATAGTTTGACCACGGTCGCATCTTCACAATCCATAGAGAGGGAGGGGGACACGAAGGCTAGCACCTTGATAATTTTTTTACAATGTTCTTCAAAATATAAGGATACATGTGGTGAAATGGTAAACCAAGCATGTTCACCCACTAGGCACATGCTCCCTCTATTTGTTTGGCACCAACTGCAGGTGATCAAAAGTAGAACTAAAAAGAGACATGTTTATCTATTTTTAATGAGATGTGAACGGCCCCTAAAACTGCTCTTCTGATGCAACTTTTGCTACTAGTTGCCGCTTTGAGATTTTCCTTTTTTCAAAAGAAGCTGGAAGGATCACGAGAGACTTCAGTAGTAACTAGTAAGGATGTTTGACCCAATCCTAATATGGATATCTCTGGAGATTTCAGTGACCATACTTCTAAAAAATGTGCACTTCACTTCACTATGATTGTTTCATAATTGATCAGAAAGGTGAGAGAACCTTATTTGTGTGCTGCCCTTCGAGCCCTCAAGGAGTTAGTTCCCACCAACTAAATGAGGGTGAGACCACGATGATTGCTAGGCCGCTTTGAGACGACCAAGCTCATTTCCATACCTTCCATTAAGGAGGTTGCGCTCTGAAAACTTGTTACAAGAAGTGCAGGAGAAGATCATGTTGGGGAAAGAAGAGCGAGAAGATTCCATGACCACGAGCCCTGCAATTAAAATAAGTAGAGGAAAAACAATAATGTTGATTCACATGCCTGATTTGCATGCAGCTGAAACAGTGAAATAAAGGCAATTGTAGCTCTCAAAGTTGATTTAAATGAACCCCGGTGCTCGATGGGAGTTCTGACGTGTCTCAAAGGTCGGTTGGAAGAGGCTAAAAAGGATAGCACGTTTTGATTGGGAATGAAAATGGATAATCCGCTATTCTCTCAGACACTAGGGGTCTGTTTGGTTATTGGGATGGGTGGGTTAAGGTAATCTACTGTGAATAGTAGTTATTTAGATGGTTATTAAGGTTAGAGAGGGTTGGAATAAAGAATATGATGTGATGTCAGATTGAGTTATCATGAAATTCCAACTCATGAATGCAAGGGATAAACCGGGTTATCTTGAGGTAACCCGATAATCAAGGACATTAGTTGTCATCCACGGTAATGACGGTGGGTACCGGTGTTTTGTTTACCCAAGAACGAAGAAAATTAGTTCACTCTAATAAATTTCAATGGCCGGCACAATTTTCCAGATAAAAAAACATCATTCTAACTCAAATGCCCCATCAAGTTTTTTGATGGACGGGGAAAAGATAAGAGAAACCCTTGGGCAAAGACACAAGCACCGCCTCCCGTGTCACAACAACTTTTTTTGTGAATCGAAAACTCTCGAATGCTTATCGAAAACAAGATCCTGCAATAGTAAGAAAGAGTTTATCTCATCCCTTGAGGGAAAGGGATTTGTGTATTGAAGGATCAGCCAAATCACGATTTGGGTTCTTCACCGGAAGCATAAGGTCATTGACAAAAGGAGCATATGGATGAAATTTTTGTGGGTCACGAGTTACCCAACCCATCTTTGATTTAGTAATGTTATGTGTAATATGAAGTTTGGAGACCTATATGCCTACTCGAGTCCCACACATGTCTGGGAATTTCAGGTCATGTAAGGGATCGATCCAGCACTCCTTCAAGGATCGAACTTTTCCCCACCCTCATATAGGAATCCCAATTCTATTTTAATTTTGGTTGCAAATTGGACACTGGTAGGACTTCGTGAAGAGATGGTGCTGTTCCTTAGGTCTAGTATCTCCGGGATTCAAGCTTTTTTTCTCTTTCAAAGACATATTTGGTGCTACACCCGGCAGCCTAACTTAACCACGAGTATTGGATTTTTGGAGTGCCTACTCTTGAGGCACTTTGCATCCCATTTGCAAGAACAACCAAAAACCAATACAACCAAATCTCGCCATAGAAAAAACTCTCAAATCAAGTCATGTAACAACGGAAGTCAAGAAAACCCGATAACAACCGGCTTATTGGAACCTAGGCATATTTTTAAATTATACTACATAGAGACTGATGGGAGACGGGCAACAAGCTGCATCGTCAATCTCTTTTGGATGACAAATCCTATTCTTCAAAATACAATATCCATAGATCTGGGGATCATAACATTGCTATGCATAATTTTTTGAACCCTCTTAAGGAGCTCTACCGCTTCAGCTGCCAAGAAATCAAAGGGGTCAAAATTGTAAGGGAAGAAAACATATTGGTTGTCAATACAAGCCTTCTCATTTTTGGCAAATTTAGCTGAGGCAGCTTTCTGTATAGCGCATCCCGCAATGAAATCACATTTTATCAGACCAACCAATGGAGAAACTTCAGTTAAATCAACAAATGCATGTTTTCCTCCAACCTATCCAAAAATTAAGACATCCGTTGGTCTAAGTGTGGATCTTCCCTCTTGTGGATCAGTCAAAAAATTCACGGAAGCTTCTTTCTTTAAAGAAATCCCAGCCTGCCTGAGCACATCATAAAGGACATCCCTGACAAAATCATGTCTATATTTAAAACCTGAGAGTTCACGACAATGAACCACATGCTCCCCAAAGATGTCCAAGCAAGATTTGTGGCATACTAGATATGGCTCATCAATTGGGAATAGAGGAATCATCATGCGATATCTAAGAATAGTATGATACTCAACAGGTGACATATTTCCCAGGCCGTCAATAGAAATAGCTAAAAGGAAATCTTGAGCATGACCAGATTACAAGCATTGAAAAATTGCCTTTTGCCTAGCAATCATGTCAAATACAACTTCAATTTCTTTAATAATTTTGCTAAAAAGGGAACTTGCCAAAGCATTATGAGCTTTAAGGAGGACGGTGTCCTTGTTAGCAAAGCAGGTAAAATCTAGAGATGGAAGTGTGACACATATGCCCTTCAAGGCATCTAAAAAAACAGAATCCATATCATGTATCCCACCGTCTCGTAAAATATGATCTTGGAGTACCCAAGATTGAGCTCTAGATGGCACAAGGCATATGAAGAAGCCTCGATAGTGGAGTGTAAACCTAAGCCACTGAGCCTGATGGGTAGAGATGCCACCCGCCATTGAAGGTCGTCAGGGCCTCCACAAACCACAATATTCTCAATAGCTCCACGTAGCCCTTTGTCAAAACATATAGCAGCTTGCTCAGTGTATGCGGGTTGACATGTTCTTAAGCCAAACATGAGCTTGGTTGAGCCCATACAAGATCGTAATAAAAGAAGCTCACTTTGTGGATCATCCAACTGAGAAAGTAATTGCATTAAGTCAACAGCTTTGGTGGCCCTCCTCATAGCCATGTCTTCAACAAATCATTTGTCCCTACTTACTGCACCTCCAAGTAATCTCACTCCTAGCACAAGCCTCCCAATATCCATGGGAAACAACCCTTCGCAGACCCTTTGTCCATCACATGAAGGCAGAAAAGCTCGATTTTTTTATATTCATAACAAGCCCCATCTCTGGACCTCTGCACTTTATAATGTCAAGCACCTTGGATACCTCTAATGTGTCCCCGATGATAGTCCCATCATAAAGATACCAGATGTGGAGAAGGAGTTTACAATTATCTATGATCTCATGAATAAGTGGGTGCAATGCAAGAGAAAAAAACAAGTGGGCCTAGGGGATCACCTTGCCGCACTCCAGTTGTTGACTATATATGATTGTCTCCAATATATAATATGATAGCTTGAACATAAAGAAACTCCACCCATGAAGAAATAGATAGACATCGCCTCCTAAGTTCACAAAGCATCAAAGATCTATCTATCATGTTGAAAGCATTAGAGAAATCTACTGAGTATAGAGAGAGACCCATCACCATGAAACTTGCTCAAAAGTCGGTTGGTGCTATGTAAAATAGCTTCCGCTCCTCCACATACACAAACCCCAAATTGAAAATCATTGAGATATTGAGATATATGTTTCCTCACCTCTGTCATAGCAATTTTGGATACTAGACGTCTCCAGATAGTGCCCACTGCAATAGGACGTATGCTGTTGTCAAGTTTCAATAGCGGAATAAGAGGTGTAGAGGCTACAAACTCAACCAAACTCAATGGGCATCTCCCACCTAACCATAAATTAACCGCTGTGGTGATCACACGTAAGTGATCAGTGGTCACTACATACCCCTCTCCACAAAGAGCATCTAAAAGATGTTGAACTCTCAGGTCATCTCTGCCACAAGATGTCCCTTTAGGAAAAGATTTGATAGATTGTAGAATAGCATCTGCATCGATTGTAAGAGGAACCTCTGAAATCAAGGTATTTGGCAAGGAAGGAGGCAGCTTGTATGGATGTTTAGACTCTAAGGCTTTTATAGTATCTTCATTAAAAGGAGCCACTCTTGAAGAACACAGTACCCTTAAGGATGTAGAAAAGTGTCCATCTGAAACTTTGTGAAGGCACTGCCTAATGTTGAAGTTTTGATTCTCCTCCAAGGAGTTGTTCTGAATAAGACACGAATTCCTTGATAAATGACGTTTCAAAATATCATCCACCAACTTGGTGAAATCATTTGTACTGCCCCAAATAGTAAGTGAGCTCAGAATAAGTCGTTGTTGCAAAGACTTTCTATTGCTAGATCTTCTGTCCCGCCTATTCATAGGCATGAATACCTGTAATGTGCAACAGGGAATAAGTAGCAATCGCACCCAAGCAAATATGGATCCCGTCCCGTGATAACTTGGTGCAAAGATGTCTTCAGAGCTTGAGAGAAAGCAAGGCGGCAGCTGGGAGAAATGCTCTTAACTATGGTTATAGGAGATTTGAAAATACGATCAAGCAACGTAGCGTCAACAACTAACCCATATGTGACATCAAATACAACAGGTAGGAGGGGTTTCAAGATGCTTATAATGTGCCCCTAAGCCACCCCAGTGTCATCTGTAACTTGAACAAGACCATCGTCATGATGGCAAGCATGAGTCATAGCTTAAATCTTGATGCACCTCCCACACATCCACTGATCAAGGGCCTTCAAAGTTCCTTCTAAAGCAAGATATAGATCAAGATCATTCTTGATGGTGTCTCGCAAAATAGTAGAACGCTCGTCACTGGAAAGATGTACCCTTTTGATGTGAGATATTAAACGCGTAAAATCTTTACTTCCTTCCCTACCATCCGTGCAATAGTGAAAATTCCAAAAAAGACACATCAAGCCACCTGAAAGATGCGAGACATCCAAAGCCTTTATAGTATAAGCTTGCAAGATCTTACAATGTGATTGGAGCACATGGACACATAATATAGGAGGAACTTCTCTTTCTTCAATGTCGGACACAGTGGACATCAAGTCAATGAAAGAAGGGGGCATCGACAAGGAGACGTCGATGTTGGTCAGGATGTGTGGTGGTTAAGAAGTTGTTACTACTATTAGAGATTAAACAAATGATTGCAAATGCAGCGGGGTTGGGGCCGGCGAGGGAGTCACGTCGAAGGAAGGCGGGGCACAATAGAGGTACGGAGGGTAGATCGCAATTGAGGATTTGGAAGACACGATAGGTCAAACTCTGGATGTCAGGTGGGAGGGGGAACGATGGGAGGGATGCGGGAGGGAACGAGAGGGAGGGGAGCAAGAAGGGTGTCGGGAGGGTGGTACGACAGGAGAGTGGTACAGACTAACCCTGAATCTAAAGACCAAGTAGATACTTATTTGGTTGACAAATGAATACGTAGAGTGAGATGGTGTTTCTATAAAGAAAACCTTAAAAAACTAATATTGTACAAAAACTAACAAGTTTTCACTATTTATACATTATACAGACTTCGTCTAATTATTTAGAACATGCTTGCAAATACCTTGTTGAACTTTTTTATTAGTGTGTGTAATAATTACAATATTTATGGAAACACCTTCCAAAAACATTTTCTTAAGGGACGTTATTAATTGATCCAACTTGGTACACTTTTTACAATAGTAGATGCAGGTTCAAGTTGTAAGAAATAAAGATGTCCCTCACCCTCTACTCTTAGGACGAAGGGACCGACTTATTTTTATGTGGGTAAATCACTCTTTAACATTGTAAGATATAAAATCCTCACTCAAGCCAACTTTTGGATATCTGCTATGCACCAAGGACATTTGCGGAGTTCCTTGGATAGTAAAAGGGTAAAACAGGAATGATAAAATGATACAGAAATTGCATCTTAAGGTTTGTTGAGAATTATTCTATATTTTCTTGTCTTATGTCTTCCTTTTTCTTTCCATCTCTAGTATGTAATTTGCCCAACAGGTTTCTCCTCTTATAAAAGAGAACTCTAGTGCCTCATTATCCATGCAACTCATTACTCTCTTTCCACATAGTATCAAAGCGATGATCCTAGATTGGGGCATGTGCCCTAGATCTCTTCCCTCCACTCACTTGCCTCCACACCATTGCCACCCACGTACACTACCGATGTAGCCATCGCTCACGCGCAGCACTGTAGCTCGCGCACGAGGGAAGGGGACTCCCTAACTCGTCGTGGGTGATGAATGGAAAATCAGCTACGATAACATGCACTCATGGTAGCACAGGCCAATTGGCGATCAACGTAACTGAAATCTCTATGAAGAGGACTCGGTTTTAATTTATAAGCCTAGGAAAGTCATGATCGAACACATGGATGCAAATAACTATTCAAGTAAACTTAACAGGTGATTAATTATTTTAACTAATTTTAGGTCTTATGTTCGAAACAACGCAAATATACATAAAAATCAATGTAATTTTTCAAATCATTTTTAATGCATTTATTTAAGATGAAGGAAAGTAATTCAACATACTCACAAAAACAAATAACACAAACAAATATTACAAAACTTATGCTTCTGATTAAATAATAAATTACTTGTGATTTTGATTAAATATATCAATGATAACTCGGTATAAATCAGAGCCAAGTCAACCAATGAATAATTTATTTTAATTTAATAAAAAGGCTTAATAGAACAAGTTAGTACTCTAAAATTAAACACGTGATATGTAGATAATAAATGTAAATTAAGTGCATGAAATTAAAGAGGCACCACGATACTCCTCCAATCTTCAGGCATTTTCTTGCTTCGCCAAATAACATTGAATAGATTTGTAAGCCAAGTCAAACCGTGCTCACCTAAAACTCTCCATACTTCTACAGGGATGTCATCCGGTCCTACAACCTTCCCAGGTCTCATAACCTTCAAAGCCTCCTCTACTTCCTTTGTTTGTATTCGTCTATAGTTTGCACGATTCAAGTAACTTTCACTACTAGCTAGATCACCCAAAGTGATCTCTCTATTTCTTCTCCAATGAAAAGTTTATGGAAGTACTGCTCCCATCTAGTCTCTATGTCCTTCTAAGTAAAAAGCACGTGACCTTCCTCGTCCTTAATGCATCTCACTTGAGAAAAGTCTTTGGTCTTTCTTTCTCTTGCTTTGGCTAACCTAAATATGTTCTTCTGGCCCTTCTTAGAGTCGAGATTTTTATAAAAAACTTTATAAGCTTTTGACTTATCTTCGCTTACAGTCTTCTTTGCTTCCTTCTTCGCTATTTTGTAGTTTGTGACAGTTTCTGTTGTTCTATCCTTAGACATATCTTTAAAGAAAGCTCTTTTAATTTTTAGTTTCCCTTGCACCCCTTCACTCCACCACCAAGCCTCCTTTTGACCTGGAGCTCCTCCCTTCGACTCGCCTAGTATCTCTTTGGCTACCCTTCGGATACAAGATACTACTGCCTCCCACATCTCGTTTGCACTTCCGCTACAATCCCAAGATAAGTCTTCTAAAACCTTCTCCTGGAAGCATGATTGCTTCAGTGGAAGATTCCACCATATAGTTCTAGTGATCTTAGGAACCCTCCTTTTCTTTACCACGCCTTTTATTTGCACATTGTTAACGCATATAGTAGTAGTATCTGTACCTCGTCTCTATTTTATTTTTCATTGTATGCTTTATGTAATTTACCCATAGGCTACCCTCCTATATAAGAGAGCCTAGGGCTTATGGAATAAACAACTTGCTCATTTTTCCCAACATGGTATCAGAGCGACGGTCCTAGACCGGAGTTCTCGAAACCCTAACCCTACCCCACCACACCCGCCGGCCTCTCTCGTTCTCTCTCTTCATCTGATCGGCGCCGCCCTCCCTCCGATCGGCGCTCCTCCTCTCCGATCGGCGCCGCACATCCCATCTCCGGTATGCGCATCTCCGGTGGCACATCCCTTCCGTGCCAGCACGCATCTCCTGCGCGTACCTGCCATTCGCGTGCCTGCGCGTGATCGCGCGAGCGAGTGCGTGATCTGCGGGCTTCTCCCATCGCGTGCCTGCGCGTGATCTGCAGGCTGTGCGCAAGGCTGTGCGCAAGGCTGTGCGCGCGTGATCTCCCGCATCCTGTGCGCGCGTGAAATCCAGTGCGCGTGCCCAGTGCGCATCCAGTGCGCCAGCAAGTGTAGCTCCTGTACGCGTGCTCGTTTCCAAGTCCTAAAGCGCAGAAAACCATCATCATGGGTTTAGTTGCTTGAGGTCTACACGTGCAACTAAACCCGCCAATGTCATTGTCGACGAAGATAATCACTGGTCAATATCTCCAGTCTTCAGTATCCAAGATGTCAGAAAACAAGTCAGATATCCCATCTATTGGCGCCTTTCGTGGTCCAGTGCCTATAGTAAAGATGGATAGTACAAATTATGAACTGTGGGCAATGCAATTCATGAGCATGCAAGAGAAACCACAATAGCCTGATGGGTAGAGATGCCACCCGCCATTGAAGGTCGTCAGGGCCTCCACAAACCACAATATTCTCAATAGCTCCACGTAGCCCTTTGTCAAAACATATAGCAGCTTGCTCAGTGTATGCGGGTTGACATGTTCTTAAGCCAAACATGAGCTTGGTTGAGCCCATACAAGATCGTAATAAAAGAAGCTCACTTTGTGGATCATCCAACTGAGAAAGTAATTGCATTAAGTCAACAGCTTTGGTGGCCCTCCTCATAGCCATGTCTTCAACAAATCATTTGTCCCTACTTACTGCACCTCCAAGTAATCTCACTCCTAGCACAAGCCTCCCAATATCCATGGGAAACAACCCTTCGCAGACCCTTTGTCCATCACATGAAGGCAGAAAAGCTCGATTTTTTTATATTCATAACAAGCCCCATCTCTGGACCTCTGCACTTTATAATGTCAAGCACCTTGGATACCTCTAATGTGTCCCCGATGATAGTCCCATCATAAAGATACCAGATGTGGAGAAGGAGTTTACAATTATCTATGATCTCATGAATAAGTGGGTGCAATGCAAGAGAAAAAAACAAGTGGGCCTAGGGGATCACCTTGCCGCACTCCAGTTGTTGACTATATATGATTGTCTCCAATATATAATATGATAGCTTGAACATAAAGAAACTCCACCCATGAAGAAATAGATAGACATCGCCTCCTAAGTTCACAAAGCATCAAAGATCTATCTATCATGTTGAAAGCATTAGAGAAATCTACTGAGTATAGAGAGAGACCCATCACCATGAAACTTGCTCAAAAGTCGGTTGGTGCTATGTAAAATAGCTTCCGCTCCTCCACATACACAAACCCCAAATTGAAAATCATTGAGATATTGAGATATATGTTTCCTCACCTCTGTCATAGCAATTTTGGATACTAGACGTCTCCAGATAGTGCCCACTGCAATAGGACGTATGCTGTTGTCAAGTTTCAATAGCGGAATAAGAGGTGTAGAGGCTACAAACTCAACCAAACTCAACGGGCATCTCCCACCTAACCATAAATTAACCGCTGTGGTGATCACACGTAAGTGATCAGTGGTCACTACATACCCCTCTCCACAAAGAGCATCTAAAAGATGTTGAACTCTCAGGTCATCTCTGCCACAAGATGTCCCTTTAGGAAAAGATTTGATAGATTGTAGAATAGCATCTGCATCGATTGTAAGAGGAACCTCTGAAATCAAGGTATTTGGCAAGGAAGGAGGCAGCTTGTATGGATGTTTAGACTCTAAGGCTTTTATAGTATCTTCATTAAAAGGAGCCACTCTTGAAGAACACAGTACCCTTAAGGATGTAGAAAAGTGTCCATCTGAAACTTTGTGAAGGCACTGCCTAATGTTGAAGTTTTGATTCTCCTCCAAGGAGTTGTTCTGAATAAGACACGAATTCCTTGATAAATGACGTTTCAAAATATCATCCACCAACTTGGTGAAATCATTTGTACTGCCCCAAATAGTAAGTGAGCTCAGAATAAGTCGTTGTTGCAAAGACTTTCTATTGCTAGATCTTCTGTCCCGCCTATTCATAGGCATGAATACCTGTAATGTGCAACAGGGAATAAGTAGCAATCGCACCCAAGCAAATATGGATCCCGTCCCGTGATAACTTGGTGCAAAGATGTCTTCAGAGCTTGAGAGAAAGCAAGGCGGCAGCTGGGAGAAATGCTCTTAACTATGGTTATAGGAGATTTGAAAATACGATCAAGCAACGTAGCGTCAACAACTAACCCATATGTGACATCAAATACAACAGGTAGGAGGGGTTTCAAGATGCTTATAATGTGCCCCTAAGCCACCCCAGTGTCATCTGTAACTTGAACAAGACCATCGTCATGATGGCAAGCATGAGTCATAGCTTAAATCTTGATGCACCTCCCACACATCCACTGATCAAGGGCCTTCAAAGTTCCTTCTAAAGCAAGATATAGATCAAGATCATTCTTGATGGTGTCTCGCAAAATAGTAGAACGCTCGTCACTGGAAAGATGTACCCTTTTGATGTGAGATATTAAACGCGTAAAATCTTTACTTCCTTCCCTACCATCCGTGCAATAGTGAAAATTCCAAAAAAGACACATCAAGCCACCTGAAAGATGCGAGACATCCAAAGCCTTTATAGTATAAGCTTGCAAGATCTTACAATGTGATTGGAGCACATGGACACATAATATAGGAGGAACTTCTCTTTCTTCAATGTCGGACACAGTGGACATCAAGTCAATGAAAGAAGGGGGCATCGACAAGGAGACGTCGATGTTGGTCAGGATGTGTGGTGGTTAAGAAGTTGTTACTACTATTAGAGATTAAACAAATGATTGCAAATGCAGCGGGGTTGGGGCCGGCGAGGGAGTCACGTCGAAGGAAGGCGGGGCACAATAGAGGTACGGAGGGTAGATCGCAATTGAGGATTTGGAAGACACGATAGGTCAAACTCTGGATGTCAGGTGGGAGGGGGAACGATGGGAGGGATGCGGGAGGGAACGAGAGGGAGGGGAGCAAGAAGGGTGTCGGGAGGGTGGTACGACAGGAGAGTGGTACAGACTAACCCTGAATCTAAAGACCAAGTAGATACTTATTTGGTTGACAAATGAATACGTAGAGTGAGATGGTGTTTCTATAAAGAAAACCTTAAAAAACTAATATTGTACAAAAACTAACAAGTTTTCACTATTTATACATTATACAGACTTCGTCTAATTATTTAGAACATGCTTGCAAATACCTTGTTGAACTTTTTTATTAGTGTGTGTAATAATTACAATATTTATGGAAACACCTTCCAAAAACATTTTCTTAAGGGACGTTATTAATTGATCCAACTTGGTACACTTTTTACAATAGTAGATGCAGGTTCAAGTTGTAAGAAATAAAGATGTCCCTCACCCTCTACTCTTAGGACGAAGGGACCGACTTATTTTTATGTGGGTAAATCACTCTTTAACATTGTAAGATATAAAATCCTCACTCAAGCCAACTTTTGGATATCTGCTATGCACCAAGGACATTTGCGGAGTTCCTTGGATAGTAAAAGGGTAAAACAGGAATGATAAAATGATACAGAAATTGCATCTTAAGGTTTGTTGAGAATTATTCTATATTTTCTTGTCTTATGTCTTCCTTTTTCTTTCCATCTCTAGTATGTAATTTGCCCAACAGGTTTCTCCTCTTATAAAAGAGAACTCTAGTGCCTCATTATCCATGCAACTCATTACTCTCTTTCCACATAGTATCAAAGCGATGATCCTAGATTGGGGCATGTGCCCTAGATCTCTTCCCTCCACTCACTTGCCTCCACACCATTGCCACCCACGTACACTACCGATGTAGCCATCGCTCACGCGCAGCACTGTAGCTCGCGCACGAGGGAAGGGGACTCCCTAACTCGTCGTGGGTGATGAATGGAAAATCAGCTACGATAACATGCACTCATGGTAGCACAGGCCAATTGGCGATCAACGTAACTGAAATCTCTATGAAGAGGACTCGGTTTTAATTTATAAGCCTAGGAAAGTCATGATCGAACACATGGATGCAAATAACTATTCAAGTAAACTTAACAGGTGATTAATTATTTTAACTAATTTTAGGTCTTATGTTCGAAACAACGCAAATATACATAAAAATCAATGTAATTTTTCAAATCATTTTTAATGCATTTATTTAAGATGAAGGAAAGTAATTCAACATACTCACAAAAACAAATAACACAAACAAATATTACAAAACTTATGCTTCTGATTAAATAATAAATTACTTGTGATTTTGATTAAATATATCAATGATAACTCGGTATAAATCAGAGCCAAGTCAACCAATGAATAATTTATTTTAATTTAATAAAAAGGCTTAATAGAACAAGTTAGTACTCTAAAATTAAACACGTGATATGTAGATAATAAATGTAAATTAAGTGCATGAAATTAAAGAGGATGAAACAAGCTTTCCAATGACACCAAATTCATTAAAATCAGAGTTATGGATTACAAGATATTGTCAATATAAGATAGGAGCTTAACTGCAAGAAAACTTATTTATTTTTATTACAGAAGACTCCAAAAAGGACTAAGGTCAAATACAGGAAATCGCTAGGGTAATTTTGCAATTTTTCAGAGGCACTAACTTATCTACAATTTTTTACTCTGTAAGGGTATGCTTGCAATTTTTCACTTATCATGTGCACACAGCACGCAATCTTTAGACTCGGGCAATGGAGTGGTTTGATCCATGTGTCACACTATGGAGGTTCGGATCTACGTTCAGGGCACCCAAACCACCGGTCCGAATCATGGCTTCAGCTTGGAGCTGTGGATAGTTGAAGACCGTTAGATCTTGCCCAACTGGGTTGATCTTATGATATCTACTACACGTGGGTTGCTCCTTCTCCACGTGCGGCATATGAGCTTGTGCTCCGACAAACGCTCAATCTCTCCTCTGTGCTCCTATGGTCCAACTGAAGGTCAGGAAACATTTCGTTTAGTCCTGCGAAGACATTGGTACATCAATAAAGCCTAGAGACAAGATGAAGCGCTTGTCTGGTGCAACAAAGTACATGTAGAGGAGGGCTTCAACTCGACTTCGGCGAATCTCCGGTCATTGAGAATCTGCAAGGGTTAGAAACAAAACACACACCAATGCGAATCTATCGAGAAGCTAATGAGGCGAGATGGAGGGATGCATGCCAAGGGAGATCAATTCCTAGATGGGTTCTTGTTCGTGCAAAACAATAAGGTCAAGTCAAATGGAAACACAAGTGGAGAAGCGAAGAAGGTTTACTAGAACTTACACGAGGAGGATGGATTCGAGGCAAAGATATCCAATGTCTTAGATCATAAGTTAGAAGGAGATTTATGAACGAAATAAAATGGAAAACAAGGGGACAAAGTAAAATGAAGGCACTTACCTGGAGACATGAAGAAGAAAATCAATGGGATTTGAAGATGAATTGCTGCCTAGAGTGGAGCTTGATGACGCTCTAGTCGCCGCTTAACCAACTAGGCAAAGATTGGAAGCTCGATCAGCCGTAGAGATGGTTGAAGCATGTTCTGAATTGGCTGAGGGTCTCAGTAGAGAAGATACTCCTTTGTCACTCAACTTCTCTCTCTCTCTCTCTCCCTCCTGTCAGTAAGGAGGAAAAGGGCTTGGAGCCTTCTCGCACGATGGGCGGACAACCGTTAATGGTGGCAGAGAGAGGGTTTTTTAGGAAGAGGGGGTTGCTGAAGGTTAGGGATGGTGGTGGTTTCAACCACTGCAACCTACGAGAAAGAGAAAGAGAGAGAAAGAGAAATTAGAGTATGTGCAAGGATAAGGGAGGTTAGGTGATGATGTTGGTGGTTGAAGTGATGTAGGAGGTTGTCGGAGATGAGATGGAAAAACTGGTGAAGATGGCCGTCCAACATTTGGTGAAGATGAGGCACGATGCGATGCAAGGTAGATGATGTGATCTGCCAATCGTCTTATGAAGATCAAGCGGCTGTAAAAAATGCAGAACGGGAAATAACAGAGTTGTTCAATGAAGACCACGCGATTGAAATAAAATGGCAGGCTGACATTGTGCCACTTGACCCAATGGGAATTTAGAGAAATGAATAAAGCAATAGAAATTCATAAAGAAATATTTAGAGGATCATATGGGAAAATGGTAAATATGAAAGTTGTAGATCTTGATGAGATCTACAACTTTCATTAGAAGTCAAAGAGAAATACGATTATTTATACATAGGTAATAAATAAACAAGTAATTAGAATAAATAAAAATAGTTTCTTTTATTTTACTTTCTTTTCTTTTGGATTTTTGAATTATAATTTTTGTCAGATTAATTATGTATAATTTTATTCTAATTTTATTTGATTTTTAATAATTACGAAAGATAAAATAATAACAAAATAATATATTATATAATATAGTATAATTAGGGTTAATTATTTGCAACATATAATAAATTAAATAGTGTTAATTGACAATAAATCTTGTTGAATTTCTTAAGCAAGAGAGATAATTATATTAAATTATGTTGATAAATCTGGGATTTATCTGTGAGCCCTCCATGATTCTGCATCCCACCGTGGGCCAGCCCTAGCAGTGCATGGGACTCACTAGGTTATCGTTGTTGGTGATTTAGGCAGTCAGTAAAGGCCCACTACGGTGCCCTGTGCCGTTGTTAGGTCTACCCTAGCACCATGCAACATTTCCTATCATGTATAACAGCCTCGATGGTATCATTTTTAGGTTACTTGGTCTGATTTTGCCACCAAGGGGCCTGATTTTGGGTCCTTTTTAGTGAAATAAGACCTTGAGAGTCTTCCACATGTCCTAAAGCAATGTCGCGGTTGATGGGAATGGTTGTATGAGTCTACACATACAATTGATTCCCTATATGGTTGTGCGAGCATGTTCCCATTGGTTTACCGCCCAGTTGAATTCTATTTCGACCCTCTTATCATCATGTCAAAAAGCAAGAGTGATATCTTCTCTTCCTCCAGTGCCTTCAAGGGCACAACGTCCATTGTAAAGATGTATGGGATCAACTACGAGTTATGTCCCATGCAATTTTTGACCCTTACATAATGTAGTAATAAGGAGCACATTCTGACGCAGCCATAAGCTTCATGGAATCAGAATGACGCATATGTGCTTATTTGGCTCTTTGGGACTCTTATCATGGAGACAACAAATGATATTATGAATCAATCCACAATCAAGGCCATTTGGGATATCATCACTGCCACATATGTGAAGAAAGTAAATAAAACTTTACGAACTTTACACCATGGAAACACAAAAAAATAACAAAAAGTTTGCATATTCGAAGTGTTCATCGTATGAACACTAGTTTTGCCGTAACAAAAAAATTTGCAAAACGAAACCATATATTTCAAGGAAATAATTTCAAAACATAGATTCAAATCTTCGTATAAATATTAGAAAGAGATTAGGGTTATCTCTTAAAGTGTAAGTCTCTAGAGTAAGAGACTTACTGAATCAAGTGTGATTTGTGCTTGCTTCTTTCATGGACACGATGATAACATGTGTTTCTTCCCTTGAACTTTGATGTTGGCTTCTTGAACTTATCCATGAAGGTTATGGGAAAAATATTAAGTGTATCACGGAAGCATGATAATCGCATTATATGTGATCGGGAACGATTAGTCGCACTAGTTTCTTGAACCAGCAGAATTTAAAAAAATTTTAAACGATGAAATCACATGATCTGAGAATACTTCTCGAATCATTTCATCTAAACCACATAGAATATATAGGAATACCTCTCGAAGTGTGGTTGCGTCGAAGCCTCTAAAACAAGGACCACATGTCTCAAGTCCGATCCGATGAAGGAGACACTTGCGAGTACATTGATGAAATGTGTCCTTCTCACAATCTAAGATGTTGATCCAACCGACATATCTCCTGATTTCGTCATACGAAATCTGATGTCTTCTTTGCGTACCAGAAGAACCGAGGAAGACAAAGATCAACGAGCGGTTAGAAGCGGCAGCACGATGGCGTAGCGACGACAATGATCCTCTATAGGTCACAAAGTGGATGGCCACTTTAGAGAGAGAGGGTGGGCGTGTATGATGATGATAAAGAGAGAAATCTTGTGAATTCTATGATATGAAATAAGATCTAGGGTTGCCTCTTCTTTTTTAATATTTTGGGAGTCCATGGATCTCAATCCATGGACAACACAAAATCAATGGTTGAGATTGTTTTGTGTTTCTTCTATTGGTCATGCTTTTGTTGTAAAATACAACAATTAATTAAATTAAATCAAATATATTAAATAATTATCAATATAAATTAATTCTATCAAATCAATATGCATTAAAGGATTATGAAAGGAGGCAAGCTCCTTCCTGATAAGAGGGGTGGACGGCCACCTCGAATTGGGACTAGGGTGGTCATCCACCCTCCCCTTACGGAAGGGTTGCCTCTTCTTTCAATAATGTGAGATTGTGTATCTCACATTATCCTTTTATCATTTGCAACAACTTTTATTGTAGATTATTTCACAAAAATAATTCCAAATTATTTTGTGACAATTTCAATCATGCTATTGGAAATTTGTGAATCATAATCACACACCTAAAATAAAATGTAAATTGTATTTTCAATTAATTATCCAATGTGAATCCAATTCACCTCAACATTTATTTGGATAATATTATCCACATTATTCATATCCATGATAATTAAATCATACTAATCATATCGGTTAATCATTCTTATGCACCTAAAAAATATGAATCAAATTCACATTATTCATGATAATTAAATCATGTCTAATTATCAATTTATCAATACTCGGATATACATTTTACTAATAGAATTATTCATGAACTCTTTCAAGAATAATGCACTTTCTCCACGGATACTTGGAGATAAGGATAGGGTGATTGTATGTTCCATGTATGGTGACTTGGATATTGAGATCACATATCAAATCTGGATCTCGAGTATCTCTCAAAGATGTTTAATTAAATCAAAGTTATAAGTCTAATCTTCTGAATCATATTCAGATCAATGTCGAACATTTGGATAAAGATTAGATTACTTCTCTACTGAGATGAGTCACTAAAATCTAGACATGTTTCATCACTCCCTCGAAATACAAGCATCATGGTTATACAATCGTGTATGATCACATTATCCTCGAGTATTCCTAATACCCGTACATCCTGCATACTGGGAGACCTAGAATAAACCTGAAGATTTAAATCGTTTTATATTATCTTCTTCAGGGTTTTTATCATTAAGTTTCTCATTCAGTCATTGGGAGTTGGTATCAATCATATGCTTTCCAGCATATATCATACCTACAAATTCTTGTCATGATTTCAAAGCAAGATGACCATGCATGGAATTTTATCGGTCCTAATACTTCATGAGTGAGCTCATGACATTGAAGGACATTGAAGTAAAGATTGACAATTGTGCCCATTCTTGCACTTCCTTCAAGAACTCAGGATTATACAGTATATATAGATGCCTCAAGATAAGTTTAGGAGCAGTGCTGATGTAGTGAGGTCATGTGATTACTTAAACATCACGTAATTGAGGCCGCATGAGCATAATTACCCCACACATGACTTGGAATTGGTGACAGTTGTCTTCGCCTTGAAGATCTGGCGCCACTATCTCTATGGGTGAATTTCGAGATTTTCACAGATAACAAGAGTTTGAAGTATACATTTGATTAGAATGAGATAAACATGAGACATTTCATGTGGCTTGAGCTACTGAAGGATTACGACTACATGATTGCTTACCACCCTGGTAAGGGAAACGTAGTGGCAGATGCGCTTAACAGGAGAGCGCATGCCGAGGGTATAACTGATGACATGGGATTGAGCCAAGGTCGTGTCTTTCCACAAGGCGGATCGACAGTCGCTGAGGTGACCTCAAACAGAATCCCAATCGATCAGAACTTGACCCACAATCAGAATAAAGCAATTAAATCTCAAAAATGTGGAGTTAAAATTTATTATAACTCTACATGTAAATGTGTATAGGTGTAAGCACAAGTAGAGGTCGAACACTGGGAGAAAACAGTTGAAGGCAGAAATATGCATGAAATTATTCAATTCTTATCTTATCCATGTTATTGTTTTTGTGGGTTTTTAATTTTATATTATTTTTTTATTTTTAATTTTTATATTCTTGTATTTTGATTTTTAATTTATGATTTTATATTTTCTTTTTATATTTTATATTTTTTAATTTTCTTTTTTTAATAGAAAATATACACAATATAAGAAAAGAGAGGGATAAGGTGTTTATAAAAGTAATTAAAAATAAGCAAAAATCAAGAAATAAAATATTTTTGTATTTTTATATTTTTCCAATGTTTTTGTGATTTTTTGAAATTTTTCTGAATTTTTTTGGTATTTTAAAGTCAAAAATACTGAAAACAGTAAAGAAAATAAAAGACTGAAACTAACTTGAGGATGAAAAATATCAATCAGGTTCCAAAATTCCTCAAATTAGTTTTAAATGAAAGCTAATGATTCAAAGAAAATTCAGAGACAAAAAATAGATTTTTAGGATTTTTGTAGAATTTTTGAGATATTTATGAAGATTTTTAGAGTTTTCTAATTTTTAGGGGTTTTCTTTTGTATTGTTTTTATGATTTTTGGATTGAAGTTAAAATACACTAAAAGACACAACATATTTTTTTAGGAATTTTCAAAGTTTTTTTATATTTTTTGGTATTTTATAATTCAGACAGGGTTTATTTAGGCTCTATTTTAATTTTAAAAATCAGATAAAATGCAAAAATGCATATTAAAAATATGGGCATGAAAGTACACCGCATAAAGCATTTATCCATATTTTTTTTCTATTTTTAGGAGCTACATAGCTATTTTTAGTAAATAGATAAAAGACATAAAAATAAAACAGCCTGGCAGGGGCATCTTTGCAATTAAAAATAAAGACAAGGTGTTCTATGCAAAAATCCCAACAAAATAAACATTTATTTAATATTTAAGAACCTTTTTACAATATAAAAAACCGCCAGGGGCATAAGTGCAAAATTCACAACACATCACATGGGACAACACGTGGTCCAGACTCGGAGGGACCAAAACGCAATTTGAAATAACTCCAGGGGTCTCTGTACAAAATTTCCCAAGTCACGTGGGACAACACGTGACTCGGCTGGGAAGGACCAAAAAGTAATATACAATTAATACAAGGGGTTTTATGCAAATAACCCAATTATTTATAACGTTACATTTTTTACAGAATTGAATAATAAATACAAAAGTTCAAAGGGCTAAAAGTGTTATTTACCCCTTAAGGCGCTGGATCGGACGACTGATGTTCGTGACTTATCTACGTGGCGCCTCCACATTTGCCGATGACGCTTCGCTGATGGACGGGTGAGATTAGATCGTGGGTCGCGATCTGACGGTCGATGGCGGCTCCATCCAACGGCTAATCTTTAATCTAGGACGTCTCCTTCATCTAACGGCAGGGGGAGAGGCTGGAAGAACGGGGAAGAAGGGTCGTCTGGGCGAGCTTCTTCCGGCGAGATCTCGCTCCCCTGCCGGCCTTTGTTGCTCCAAAAGGTCCCTTTGGCTTCCTGGAAGGATCCTCTAGCTGCCGGAGTTCTTGGATCGGCCGGGGGTACGCTGGAGCGTCGCCACGAGCTCAGGGAAGAAATGGGCTCCAGGTACCTCCGTCGGCTTCGATCGCGTCTCCTAGCGCATTTCAAGGTGCCTAACCTGTCCAGAAAGATCACACGGCTCGAGGCGATGCTCCTCGGTCCGAGGTTTGAAGTTGTTAGCGTAAAAGGTGGTGGGTGGCGGAGCTTCCGGCGAGGTGGAGGAGTTGAAGCTTCGATTTACGGTTCAAGAGGGATCCGGTTGGTCAAGGGTGGCTGGGAGATGAAGAAAGTGGCAGGGAACGAAATGGGGTGGAAGTGGCGGTCGGAGAACGTCGGGACCACAGTGAAATAGTTCGCAGCTCTGGCGAACTACGAATCCATCTAACTACGCTAATTGACTAATTAAAATACGAAATAAAATGCAAGAAATGAAACTTATGACTAATTTTAAGCTAATAATAGTAAAAAGAAGAAGCTCGACCTGGGTTTTAGCCAAGGAGCATGGCGAACGCCGGAGCTCCACCGTAGGAGCAGCTCCCACCTCCTCCGACCGATTCAAGGCGCCAAAGACCTCCTCCTGTCATGAGGATGCCTCCAGGACCGAATACGAGGAAGGGAGTTGGATGAAAACTGCCCAAATTTGCAGAGGAGGAGAGCTGAGTTATTTAAAGACATAGGGTGCACCCTTATTGACTAGGCGTTAGGGAAGAATCGAAAGGATGTATAAGAGATTACAAGATCGGGCGTGATTGTACAATGAACGACGGACAAATCTTGTGAAGGAATTGAGTGCAATTGATGGACGAGACGCCCACGAAAAATGCAAGAAAATCAGGGATTCAGCAGGTCTGGCGGGTCAGAGCTGCAGATGGGACAATTGACCAGAGGTCAACGAAGGCCGCGCGCCTATTGGTCCACGTCAGCTGCTAGAAAACAAAACAGAGAATTTTATTTGAAAAAAATTAATTTAAAATAGTAAATGATTTTATTATTTCTCGAGTAAAAAAATATTTATTATTTTATGTAGTATTTTAATATGATTTTTATTTATTTTCTAGCTTTATTTACTAGTAATTAATTTTTATGAGTGTATTTATAGGTATATTTACTTGTGTTTTGTGTATTTTTATTTTTTATTTTGTATCTTTTATTTTATTATTTCATTTTCTTATTTTATATATTTATAACTTATTTTTGTGAGTCTAAATATATTTTTATTTGATTTTTATGAGTCTATTTGCATATTTAAATAAATAGGTATATATAATATGTAGGTATACTTATAGGTATTTTACCTATATTTTATATACATTTTATTTATTTAAGGAATTTTATTGGGTTTTATTTTAGATTTACATTTTTAATGGAATATAGATAATATTTAAAATTTAATAAAAATATAAATGAATAAAAGAATGAAATCCCCTTTTATTTATATACAAGTCATACATAGGTATTTTGCCTATGTAATTACATAGACTTATTTTATTTGAGGTTTTCTTTTTTGTTTTCTTTTAATTTTAATATGTACATGTATTATGCATATTATTTATAAAATTCTAAAAATATAAATATATAAAAATAATGAATAATGAATATAATGAATATTTTAATCGATATTATGTACAATACGAGCCCAAAACCTATCTTTTGCACAGTAACTCCAAAAAATGTAAAACCACCACCATTAAATAGCTCATGAAAAGTTATATACAATTAGAATGATTTTGCTATGTTTTGAGATTTTATTTGGAAGACATGGGTCTGTGAAGTTTGGTTTCTGGCTTTTTATTCTGGGTATAAAATGTACACTGTATGTTATTTTTGTACAAACTCAATTTTGTATTTTATTTACAATTTTATCTACAACTTTTATGTACAAAATTTCTTTATTTGATGAATAAATAATGAGATACAAAATAGGTGTTAAAAATGCATAAATCAGTAATAAATAAATGAAATATTTATTGTATTCTTGGCCCTTATCTCCCCCTACTTTATTCCTTGTCAACCAATTCCATTCTGGACTTGGTCTCGGGGTCAGGATCATAAAATATTGCAATATTTTATTCCTTTTTCTTTTCTTCTCTTTATTCTATAATTTTGGCATTAAAAATCTTATTTTATGTACAATAAATGCAATGAATAATGAATGTTATTATGGACAAATTAATGTTATTTACATGCATTAGCTGGGGTTTTTAAGGCCAAAATGATTGAATATAGGTGATGAAATGGAGATTCATCTCCCCCCTATACTTGCCTTTGCTAGTCCCTAGCAAATACTTATGCAATAAGCACAAAAAGAACAAAGAATAAGAAGAAAAGAAAAGGCAAGAATAAAGAAATTAAAGAATAAAGTGAATTGATCATGGTTATTAAACTTATCTATACAAAATCAAAGTTCGGAGCTAAGGTTAGACCTTAATATGAAAATGTATGTGGAACCTGGTTGGGAACCGAATTTAAAACACAACAGCCTCCGAGAGTCACAGGACTCGGTTCAAATCTCCTCAATAGCCAAGTTAGAACTAGCCTACATCATACGCAAACCCTTATTACTGTGAAGCTGACTTGTACAGTGTAAGTGATAGTGGCTTTTCCCAATTGAAATGACCAAGAGACTGACTTCTCCAGAATAAAAAACCAATGATTCCCTAATCCAGCACTCTGCCCTCGAGGAGCGGGGTATTCCCTTCTAAGTTCAAGTGGCATCCGACTCAAGAGGAGGAGGTAAAGAATGGAAGGTAGCCAGTGTAGCTACCTATCCTGGGATGCAAGACCAGTGTAGTCAAGTCATCCAGCTGCAGGCTCACATGGTATAACTTTGATGCTCAAGCTTGCTTGTTTTCTATACAACACATATACATACTCCGACAGGCATTTTTATTTTTATTTTCAAACCTGTCCACTTTTTTGGAGATATTTTTTTTGAAACATACTATTTACAACAGCATTTACATCAGGTTTTTTTCCTCTTGAGCCAGAAGACTATCCCTCTTTTGAAGCTTTATTGCAACCCACACTCTCCTGTCATTCGACTTCATTGAAACTGGACCAGGTTGGGGTGCACTTCCCTACCTAGACGAGGACGAATGGTTCCACCCGTGTGCGTCTCAGATTGGCAAATCCAACCCCCTCACCACTTCAACTGAATTGAGCCAAGTGAAAAGGTGCAAGTGTCCAAGTTAGGTCACGGTCGACAAGAATCATGCGTGTGTCTCGAAAAGTTCTATTTAGTCAGTTGAGGTGACTTGAAACCAGCCCTGATTTCTCAAAGAATTAAGTATGAATAGACCAGAAGTACCTTAAACCTAGTTCCCATAAGGTTCCAATGTAGTTAGGTGCGGTAAGGTCCAACCAAGCTCCAATCTTCGACTTTATTGGACTAGTTCAATCATCAATCTCAATCAAGAAAAATATGAATGCTATGCAAATGCTATACACAATGAATGATGCATTTTTTCACAAAGAATTTAAAAATCAAAGAATCTTTTTACACAAAGAATTTTTGCAAAAAACAAAAATCTTGGCACACAAAAAGTATGTACTATGTACAACTATTTACACGGGTGTGCCGTTTTATTTTACAAGATTTAAGAATTTTAAAGATTTTACAGTTTTTAATAAAGTGAGTTATTTAGGATATATTTATACAATTGATAAAGAATTCATATACACATTTTATTCCTATTTCCATGATACATTCATTCCTCAAATTTATTTGACAACAAATTTTGAAAACTATAGTACAAAATAATTTTGCAAAATTTTACAATCATTTGAAAGTCATTTTGCAAAGATTTTTCGCACAGTATATATACATTTTTCAAAATATTTTTACAAACATTTTAAAAATCATTTGCAAATCGGTTTCCAAATTTTTATTTCACACAAAGAAAGAATTTCTATAATTAAAATATTTTTACAAAGATTGAAAACATTTCACAAAAAAGTTGTCCAAACGGTTCACACCATTTTTCAAATCATTTTGCAAAAATATTTTTAACCTGATTTATTAATTAGTAAATACAAAAATAATTTGAGGAATGATTGTTGTTTATTAATGGATTATGTATTTATATATACAGTATATTTAGCCATATTTATTATGAAAGTATGAGTTATGGATAACGTATATACAAAGCATATATGACCCCCCTATAATTAGCATGAGCTATGTCCTCATAGGTCGGGAAGAGAAAGAGAAGACATAACTCATACTGAGTATAGAGAAGCCTATACTACGACGACTGACGAAAGAATGAAAGAATGAAGATATAAATGAATAAGAAGGTGACCTCCCCCCCTATACTTAGGATCAAATAATCTCAAGTATAGCAGACTGTATACAACGCAGGGAGGGCCACGGGTGGGAAGAAACAAACGAAAGAATGAACGAATGAGGGGTGCACCCCCTATACTTAGGACAAAGTATGTCCTAAGTACAGAAAACTGACACAAAGGGGCGACACCTTTTATTTAGATAAAGGAATATAAAAAAAAGAAAAGATAGATATATACAGATAGATGGAAAGATCGTGGAGAATATGCATATCACTTCCCCTATACTTAGGGTGAGATATCCCTAAGTATAGGCAACAACAGGAGTGACGAAACTAAACGAGGAAAGAACAACGCGATGTGTACCCCCCTACACTTAGGACAAGGTACGTCCTAAGTGTAGACACAAAGATATGGCGATAGATCTAGGGCACACATAACATGCGGGAGAAAAAAGGAATAGACAAAACACATGTATACCACAGGTAGAGACTGATGAGGTACATGACAGTATCCGGTAAGTGACTATCGTGCTCTCGTCGTCGTCTCCCTGTGAGAACGAGGACGCCGTCAGAAGGTGAAAATACACCCGAATCTGCAATCAAGTGGGTGACAGCTACCGGGGACAAACAGATCGGAAAGTAAAG
The DNA here is from genome assembly GCA_037367405.1 of Ottelia alismoides. Lineage (NCBI taxonomy): Eukaryota > Viridiplantae > Streptophyta > Magnoliopsida > Alismatales > Hydrocharitaceae > Ottelia > Ottelia alismoides. Next base: position 300,710 of record JAZKJV010007004.1, read on the forward strand.
CAGGGACCGGTAGAGTAAATCTAATGATCGGCTCATAAGGAGTGAATGAGTGAGCGGAGCCGATACCGTAAGACGCGGAAGAAGAAAGAGCAGTACAGACTCCTCCAAGTCAATCAAGGTCTCAAAAAGATATGAAAATTGAAGGACATGAGACTGTGTGATGTCCGGTGGTCATAGAGTCAGAAAGTCAAAGGACTACACCGAACACAAGATATGGCTCAACCCTGCGAGGGTCCTCAAGGTGAGCAGAATCGGAGAATAATCAGAAGACTCGCCTCCGTGCTCCAACGGAGAGGAGACACAACCAGAGAGGAGACCGAGTACTCAAAATCAGCATACCCGACTTCGTGCTCCAACAGAAAGGAGGCACCAGAAGTGAAGCCGAGTACCTAAAATATGATGTACTCTCCCGCAGACAACCCTCGAGGAGTAGTACATGCTAGTCAATGAATAATCAGAACAGAAGCTCACCCTTGCGAGGGTCGTCAAGGTGAGCGGACTCAAAGGAGCTTGATTCATCAGACGGATCATAGAAACGGTCTTGGTAGGCGACAGATCGGCTACCAACAGAAGAGACCAACAAATCAAGAAAGTGTGGCAGCGTCCCACAAACAACCCTCGGGGAATGTACTGCCAACTAAGCATCGAATAATCAGAGAAGGATGGTACATCCTTGCGAGGACCGTCAAGGAGAGCAGACTCAAAGGAGTCAAGTCAAGCGGGTCCCAAGATCTAGCCGATCGGGTAATCATCAAAGCTACGGGGACCCAAAGATACCTTCAGATGACTCAGTTCTGTGCTCCCAGTAGTAGGAGATACAGTCTGAAAGGGAAACCGAGCGTAAAGAAAGTGTTGCATTTTCCCGCAGATAGTCCTCGGGGAGTCATGCAAGCTAATCAAGGAATAGTCTCATCCTTGCGAGGGTCGTCAAGGAGAGAGAAGACTCAAAGGAGTCAATCAGAAATGCCTCCGTAGACGACAGACCGTCTACCAACAGAAGAGACCGCAAGATCTGGTAAGGTGTCATAGTCATCGCAGATAACCCTCGGAGAGCACTATGAACTAGGCAATGAATAATCAGAAAAGAGAAGCTCATCCTTGCGAGGAACGTCAAGGAGAGCGGACTTAGATGAGTCTTCGAATGGCCTCGTGTACCGGCAGACCGGTAACACAATCAGACAGAGAGGCCAAATAGTCATATCAGACGATACAGTTTCGTACCCCAACAGAATGGCTGTACAGGCAGTGAGTGAAACCGATCGTAAAGAGTGTGTCATATGCTCCCGCAGATAGTCCTCGGGGAGTCATGTAAGCTAAGTCAATGAAATCTTGGGATTGCTGGCAAGTCATCTCAGGTCCTCGAAAGCATTCAATCATTCAATCATCCGGAGGACATAAGATCATGTGAGGGAGCAAATAACCAGGTCATTCATAAAACATCCCTCAGGTCAATCAAATTTGGATGAGTTGGCACGAAAGACAATCAGGAATCCTCAAAGTGCCATAGGTGGATAACAGAATCAGGAGATCGAGAATGGATCAATCACGAAGATGAGAGATCATGTGGGTTCCAATCATCGTCACCATGCAGCATATATCAAGATAGTCTATCCAGACCAGAAATCAAAGGCGGACGAAACCTCGAAATAGATAGATCAGTAGAAGCATCATGATATCATCCTTAAATCATTGAAGCACATCACGTCCTCAATCCGGTGTGCGAGATCTAAATCCTCGGTATAAAATCACACCTAATGGTCATGCATCATAAAAAAATCCTCAATAAGCTCCTATGCACGCATCCAAAGTCAAATCCACCAAGAGTAGTATGTCAATCTCAGCATCCTCAACATCATACCCGACTTACCCCAATAATCAATGTAAGTCAAAATCCTTGATGCGGGAGATCTCTGAAAGCACAACGATCCCGGGTGATAGAAGAGATGATAATGGGGAACACGAGGAGGATGGGAAATAAGGGGGAACACATAGGTCTGAAGAAGCTGATTGAGCTCACGTGCCAATATCACGACTCAATGCAAAATAAAGAGATATATGTATAAGAGGGTAGAGAGACTCAAATATGAAAAATGCATGACTCACACGGACGGGACCAATAACTCAAAGGTAACGTGCAAATGGAATCCAAGTCACAATCAATACACAAAGCAAATCCCCAATTCACCTACTCAACACAGTGAAGACCGAGATGTGGTCTTTTATCTTGTCGATTTTAGAGTTAGGAGATCATAGAAAGTTGTACACCGGAATTAGGCTTTGGGATTGGGGCACTAATCCTTAGCGTGTACGTAGAAATAAAATGCTCAAACAATGAGGGGGTTGCTCTCCCCAAGACAAGGGATCCATTACATTTTATTTTTAGGTTCAAGTGGAGTTAGCAGTCCCGATTTTATTTTTGTTATCAATTTTTTTTGGATATTTTCAATGCACGTGCCTATCGAGGTTTCAATTTCCATTAAGCATCCTAGGTTGGCAAAAACAGAGGGAGAAGGTCAGAAAAGCCATGCAAGTCAGAAAACGATGATGCATGCCAAGTAAGAAGACTTACAATGCTTCCCAGCTCTCTCCATGTGGGATGAATAACAGAATTGAAACCTATGCTATATGCAAATTCAATCTGAAGAAATCACCCTAGATACATGATACTATTAGCGTGAAGAATATTATTTCAAAATTGACTAAGTCCCAAGTCGCATCTATATGTGCATGCATATATATTAGGGATTGTGCCTTAGTCTACGTCAAACAATCCTAAGCTAGGGCTCATTCACACAAAATAATAAAAATAAAATAAAAGCAAAAGCGTCAAAATCATCAAGGACCCCAAGGGAACAATCCCTCAAGCAATGGACCTCGGGAAGTTGTAGCGGGAGAGTCCTGTATTATTACATGTCAAGTGTCACTCTCTCACATAAATATACATAAATAATAAATAATGCAAAAATTAGTCTGCCTTCCAAAAATCTCCTCCATCTGCCTCCGATGCTCTCTCCTGTTGGCTGGTGTAGAAGAGCCAACTCCGCCTCACTCGGGTGCATCGGACTTCCTATGAATTCCTCCTTCGCTTGGCGGACCCTCGCATCGAAGACAAATAAAGAAGAGGGTCAGAACAATCACAATAATATCAATAATACAAATAATCAAATAAATGTTGACAAGAGTGAAGAAATTAAAAAAATAATAAGTATCCCAAACGACGTTGCTCCCCGGCAACGACGCCATCTGATGACATGGGATTGAGCCAAGGTCGTGTCTTTCCACAAGGCGGATCGACAGTCGCTGAGGTGACCTCGGACAGAATCCCAATCGATCAGAAATTAACCCACAATCAGAATAAAGCAATTAAATCTAAAAAATGTGGAGTTAAAATTTATTATAACTCTACATGTAAATGTGTATAGGTGTAAGCACAAGTAGAGGTCGAACACTTGGAGCAAACAGTTGGGGGCAGAAATATGCACAAAATTATTCAATTCTTATCTTATCCATGTTATTGTTTTTGTGGGTTTTTAATTTTATATTATTTTTTATTTTTAATTTTTTTATTTTTGTATTTTTCATTTTTAATTTCTGATTTTATATTTTCTTTTTATACATTATATTTTTTTTATTTTCTTTTTTTAATAGAATATATACACAATATAAGAAAAGAGAATGATAAGGTATTTATAAAAGTAAGTAAAAATAATCAAAAATCAAGAAATTAATTTTTTTGGACTTTTTATATTTTTCTAATGTTTTTGTGATTTTTCTAAATTTTTCTGAATTTTTTGGTATTTTTGAAGTCAGAAATACTGAAAACAGTGAAGAAAATTAAAGACTGAAACTAACTTGAGGATGAAAATATCAATCATGTTCCAAAATTCCTCAAATTAATTTTAAATGAAAGCTAATGATTCAAAGAAAATTTAGAGACAAAAATTAGATTTTTAGGATTTTTGTAGAAATTTTGAGATTTTTAAGAAGATTTTTAGAATTTTCTAATTTTTAGGGTTTTCTTTTGTATTGTTTTTATGATTTTTGGACTGAAGTTAAAATACACTAAAAGACACAACATATATATTTTTTGGAATTTTCAAAACTTTTTTATATTTTTTTGGTATTTTATAATTCAGACAGGGTTTATTTAGGCTCTATTTTATTTTTAAAAATTAGATAAAATGCAAAAATGCATGTTAAAAATATGGGCGTGAAAGTACACCGTATAAAGCATTTATCCATATTTTTTTGTATTTTTAGGAGCTACATAGCTATTTTTAGTAAATAGATAAAGACATAAAAATAAAACAGGCATGACGGGGGCATCTTTGCAATTAAAAATAAAGAGAAGGTGTTCTGTGCAAAAATTCCAACAGAATAAACATTTATTTATTATTTAAGAACCTTTTTACAATATACAATACCGCTAGGGCCATAAGTACAAAATTCACAATGCATCATGTGGACAACACGTGATCCAGACTCGGAGGGACCAAAACGCAATTTGAAATAACTCTACGGGTCTTCGTGCAAAATTTCCCAAGTCACGTGGGACAACACGTGACTCGACTGGGAAGGACCAAAAAGTAATATACAATTAATACAAGGGGATTTTGTGCAAATAACCCAATTATTTATAACGTTACATTTATTTTATAGAACTGAATAATAAATACAAAAGTTCAAGGGGCTAAAAGTGATATTTACCCCTTAGGCGCTGGATCGGACGACTGATGTTCGTGACTTATCCACGTGGCGCCTCCACGTTTGCCGATGACGCTTCGCCGATGGACAGGTGAGATTAGATCGCGGGTCGCAATCTGACGGTCGATGGCGGCTCCATCCAACGGCTGATCTTCAATCTGAGACGTCTCCTTCATCTAAGACGGGGGAAGAAGCTGGAAGAACGGGGAAGAAGGGTCGCCGGGGTGAGCTTCTTCCGGTGAGATCTCGCTCCCCGGCCGTCCTTTGCTGCTCCAAAAGGTCCCTCTGGCTTCCTAGAAGGATCCTTTAGCTGCTGGAGTTCTTGGATCGGCCGGAGGTACGCTAGAGCACCGCCACGAGCTCGGGGAAGAAATGGGCTCCAGGTACCTCCGCGGCTTCGATCACGTCTCCTGGCACGTTTCAAGGCACCTAACCTGTCCAGAAAGATCACACGGCTCGAGGCGATGCTCTTCGGCCCGGGGTTTGAAGCTGTTAGCGTAAAAGGAGGTGGGTGGCGAAGCTTCCGGCGAGGTGGAGGAGTTGAAGCTTCGATTCGCGGATTCAAGAGGGATCCGGTTGGTCAAGGGTGGATGGGAGATGAATAAAGTGGCAGGGAATGAAATGGGGTGGAAGTGGCGGTCGGAGAACGTCGGGACCACAGTAAAATAGTTCGTCGGAGCAGAGCCCCGACAAACTACGAATCCATCTAACTACGCTAATTGACTAATTAAAATTCGAAATAAAATGCTAGAAAATGAAATCTACGACTAATTTTAATCTAATAACAGTAAAAAGAAGAAGCTCGACTTGGGTAGCCAAGGAGCATGGCGAACGCCGGAGCTCCGCCATGGGTGCAGCTCCCACCTCCTCCGACCGATTCAAGGCGCCAAAGACCTCCTCCCTGTCACGAGGATGCCTCCAGGACTGAATACGAGGAAAGGAGTTGGATGAAAACTGACCAAATTTACAGAGGAGGGAGAGCCTGAGTTATTTAAAGACATAGGGTCTGCCCTTATTGACTAGGCGGTAGGGAAGAATCGAAAGGACGTACAAGAGATTACAAGATCTGGCGTGATTGTACAATGAACGGTGGACAAATCTTGTGAAGGAATCGAGTGCAATCGATGGACGAGACGCCCACGAAAAATGCAAGAAAATCGGGGATTCAGCAGGTCTGGCGGGTCAGAGCTGCATATGGGACAGTTGACTAGAGGTCAACGAAGGCCGTGCGCCTATTGGTCCACGTCAGCCGCTAGAGGACAAAACAGAGAATTTTATTCGAAAATATTTAATTTAAAATAGTAAATGATTTTATTTTCAAATCTAAAATAAAAAATGTTTATTATTTTATGTAGTATTTTAATATGATTTTTATTTATTTTTTTGTCTTTATTTACTAGTAGTAATTTTTATGAGTGTATTTATATGTATATTTACTTGTGTTTTGTGTATTTTTATTTTTTATTTTGTATCTTTTATTTTATTATTTCATTTTCTTATTTTATATATTTATAACTTATTTTTGTGAGTCTAAATATATTTTTATTTGATTTTTATGAGTTTATTTGCATATCTACATAAATAGGTATATATAATATGTAGGTATACTTATAGGTATTTTACCTATATTTTATATACATTTTATTTATTTAAGGAATTTTATTGGGTTTTATTTTAGATTTACATTTTTAATAGAATATAGATAATATTTACAATTTAATAAAAATATAAATGAATAAAAGAATGAAATCCCCTTTTATTTATATACAAGTCATACATAGGTATTTTGCCTATGTAATTACATAGACTTATTTTATTTGAGGTTTTCTTTTTGGTTTTCTTTTAATTTTAATATTGACATGTATTATGTATATTATTTATAAAATTCTAAAAATATAAATATATGAAAATAATGAATAATGAATATAATGAATATTTTAATCGGTATTATGTATTATAAGGGCCCAAAACCTATCTTTTGCACAGTAACTCCAAAAAATATAAAACCACCACCATTAAATAGCTCATGAAAAAGTTATATACAATTAGAGGTGATTTTGCTATGTTTTGAGTTTTTATTTGGAAGACATGGGTCTGTGAAGTTTGGTTTTTGGCTTTTTATTCTGGGTATAAAATGTACACTGTATGTTATTTTTGTACAAACTCAATTTTGTATTTTTATTGACAGCTTTATCTACAACTTTTATGTAGAAAATTTCTTTATTTGATGAATAAATAATGAGATACAAAATAGGTGTCAAAAATGCATAAATCAATAATGAATAAATGAAATATTTATTGTATTCTTGGCCCTTATCTCCCCCTACTTTATTCCTTGTCGACCAATTCCATTCTGGACTTGGTCTCGGGGTCAGGGTCATAAAATATTTGCAATATTTTATTCCTTTTTCTTTTCTTCTCTTTATTCTATAATTTTGACATTAAAAACCTTATTTTATGTACAATAAATGCAATGAATAATGAATGCTATTATGGACAAATTAATGTTATTTACATGCATTATAGACAAATTAAAGGTGATGAAATGGAGATTCATCAATAGCAAACTGGTTATATACGTGGGATATGCTCACGACTTTGACTGATTGGCATCCTCAAGAGAGTGCATCCATATCTACTGTCGTGTCTCCATGATTCAATAGTCTATGGGATCACGTAGTAGAAGGCCAGAAGTCAGATCCTTGGATTCAAGACAAATACATGCATGTCATCAAGGATGAATTTGATGATTTTATGGTGAAAGAGTCCATTTCGTGGAGGGCTGGCTTGATCGTTGTGCCCAATGATGAACAGTTACACATAGATTTTCTTGATGAGACACATAGTTCACGATTATCTATACATCCATGTAGCACGAAGATGTATCGTGAACTGCACCAATATTTTTGATGGGATGGAATGAAGAGCGATGTGGCACATCACGTCAGCAGATGCTTGACCTGTCAGATGGTTGAGGCTAAGCATAGGAGCCCCTAGTGTTATTGCATTCTCTCCCCATTCTCGAATGGAAGTGGGAAAGTATCTCTATGGATATCGCCATTGGATTGCCGAGGACACCGGGTGGTCATGATGTTATTTGGGTTATTGTTGACAGGTTGACCAAGTCAGCCATTTCATGCATGTCAGCATGACTCACACTCCATTTAGGTTGGCCAGATTATATGTGCAGAATATTATCAAGCTTCATGGTATACCATGTGAGGTAGTGCCTGATAGAGACTCGAGGTTCACATCTCACTATCAGCACTAGTTCATGCCAGTACTACGGAGAGAGAGAGAGAGAGAGCTGAAGATGAGTTTCTCATACCATCCGCAGACCAACGGACAAAGCGAGTGCCCCGTTCAAACACTTGAGGATTTGCTATGTGCATGTACTCTTGAATGGAAAGGGTTCTGCAAGGACCACCTGCCATTGGTAGAGTTCACGTACAACAACAACCATCATTCCAGTATCGACATGGCACCATTCGAAGCCCTATACAGGCGGAGATGCCTCACAGCTCTTAGTTGGCGTGAAGTAGGTGATCATGGTCTTGATTCATGGAGCTGTTGGAGGAGACTGCGAGGGTTGTTGATCTCGTGAGGCGAAGGCTTCTGACGACGCAGAGCCTCCAGAAGAGTTACACATATAGTTAGAGAAGAGACTTAGAGTTTCAAGTAATCCAATCCTCTTCTCTTAATCCATTTTAGATATGACCTATTAACATTCAATTTAATCTCTCATACTAATGAAATTTCTGAAAATACATGTGCGATATTGGGTGTTCCTACAAGTATCTCCCATGAAGGGAATACCGAGGTTTGGTGTCCGTGGCAAGTTGGCACCATGGTATGTTGGACCGTTTGATATTATTGCTTGTGTGGGGAAGGTGGCCTGCCGAGTAGCCATTTCTCCACACATATCAGCCATTTACGATGTCTTTCATATATCCAATCCAAGGAAGTACGTGCACGACCCTCAACACGTCATCAACTATGAGAACCTTGGCGTGGAGCCTGACTTGACATACGAGGAGAAGCCAATGCAGATACTTGATAGTGCTATGAAGAAATTCCGTAGCAAAGAGATTCCTTTAGTCAAGGTGTTATGGCATTGACATGGTGTCGAAGATGTGACATGGGAGACCGAAGTAGACATGTGGGCATGATATCTGCAGCTCCTTTCAGGTGATTGTCAAACAAGCCATTTGATTATACATGTTGAATGAATATGGCTTCTTTTTCCTTTGATGTTTTTATGGGTTCAAAACCCTTGAGGGTTTTATGGAAAGATGAACCCATATAAAACACATAGTGACATTGAATCGAGTCTCAAGGAAGAGACTCCCTTTGATGTTTTTATATCTGCAACATCCGGATCTGAATAACCTGGACCCAACCTGATTAAGGTCCATTTGATCTGGTAAAACCATCGATCAATGTTAAATAATCTGAAGCGATTCAGTAGACTAACAACTGTCCCTGAGCTTCCGTAGTTACTTTCGACGGTACACAAGTTACAGTTCTTGTACAAGATAATGTAAATACTTTTTCCTTTCTCTTCTGTTACATTTTGGGATACAAGTACATGATGCCAGTTTCTTTTGACATATGTAATGTTATACAGAAATTAATGAAAATGTGAATTTGGTGACACTTGTTATTTTGTGGCTTGTTTATCATTATTGTGAATGTCATTTGAAACGTGAAAAAATTTTACCTCATTTTCGATAACTTAATGCGATCAATAATGAATGTAATGTTGCGAGTGATGTGTAAACATGTAACCTGGATCCCGAACGGGTGTCACAATATGTTAGATTGGGTTTTTAGATTTACATTTTTATTTATAGTGTAACTTTGCTTTTTTATTTCAATCTACTTCATCTTATTTATCTTAAAATTGAAAAATCAGAGTTCCCCAGTGCTCTAGGCTCTGACCATCATTTATTGTGTACCAACCATTGTTCTGACTCATCAACACCTCCATCACGATCCCCTTCATTTCTACATCACTCCAGATCACCCATCCACCTTGATCTTGCACATATTGAGTCCATCGAATATCCACCTCCGCTGCTCACCAGAGATCCAACCATTTCACCTCATCCCTCATTTTTCCACCTAATAAATCGGTCAAGGACCTTCTCCTTCTAGCAGCAAACATGATTGTACAGGTTTGAGTGCCAAAGGCCCCACTTGGGAGTGATTTGATTCAAGCTTTAAGTCCAGGTGTCCGGAGAAGAAACCGACCTCCATGCCTCCTTCGACGAGGTTCAGAATTATTTGAAGGTCTCATCCGATACGGAACCTCACCAAGAAGCTTTTGCATATCTCTCGAGCGAGAGAGGTGGTCGGAGGATGGAGTATTGGCCAGAGGAAGCTCACTTAGGTGGAGCCTCTTCATTGTTCTTCCAGGCCCCCTAGGAGCCATCTGATCAAGAACACGATCCGTATATAATCTGGGTTGGTGATTTAAAATGAAGCACTGTGTATCATGACCCGTTGGATCAACATAAGTGAATGCACGTGAACCGTCGATCAGGAGCCACCTCACGTGACAGGGCACAAATGCTTGGGTATATTGTGTTGACCTCCTCCATATTTTTGTATTTTATTTTAGTCTTGTAATTATTAAGTGTAGTGTGAAATAATTAGGATATTTCACGTATAGAGCCTTGAACTTTATTATAATTGCATTTAGGTCCTTGCTGGGTCACCCCACACACATGAGGTAACTTTGGGTATCTTGCATGTTTTATCCTTACTTTATGGACCTATAATGAACTGCATATTTAATTTATAAAAATCACAACCGGGTCCTTGTATGTTATATATTTTATTTTCTTGTATTTTGCTTATATTAAATATTCATGTTACTAAATATTTTAGGAAAAATAGGATTAGATGCCTGGAACATAGATCCTTCACATATGTTTTTCGAAAGACATTTAAATTAATTTTCCTATTTTAAAAATAGGAAAACGAGTCTATTTTTCTTGTTTAGTATTTAAAAATCTATAAAAATTCGAATATACCTCTAAAAATGCCAAAAAATATATATTAGCTATATTTTATTATATTATATCACATACCCAAAAATCACTAAAAAAATACAATGTATAAACATAAAACTTCAAAACCCTAAAATCTTATAAAAGTTAGCGAAACATATAGAACAATAAAAAAATATATCTTTCTGTTTTTGAATTTTATTTATTGTATACAATATATACTAAAAATAGTTTTAGGTTATAAACTTATAAATATTTATTAAACCCTAACGAGTTTGTAAGATTAATATATTCACTATTTTGATTAATTTTGCAACTTTAAAATACATAAAATTAGAAAAATATCCCCAAAATTACAAAAATAGAGACACATATAAAAAATACAAAAAATGTATTTTCTATATTTTACCTTTATTTTGACTTAAAAAATAAAAAAGAGCTATTATCTACATACTATATTCATTCTATATATGCATACGTATATTATCAAATATATCATTTTAAAAATCAAAATAAATTTAAAGTTTAAAAAAATAAAATTTAAAATTAAAAATAAAAAATATAAAATTATAAAATAATTAAAAAATCATAAAATTAAATATAATTAAAAACCCACATAAAAATGAGAAAACGATACAAATTCAAAAATTATTATTTATTAATGATTAACAATAACTCTCTACCCTGTTCGCTTCCCAGTGTTAGACACTCTACCCTACTTACACATATACATGTTTATATAGAGTTATAATACAATTTGACTCACATACTTCATTTTGGTACACAATGTGGGTTGATTGTCGATTTATTTGGTGATTGATCACTGCAACGATTGCCGACCTAGCTTGTTAGGCTAGTAGATCGATCATCTAGATAATCAAGTAGTTATACTAGTCTATATCGATGATGTCATTGCTATAGGAGATGAAATGTGAGGCATTAGTGTGACTAAGGAGTTCCTTGGACATCATTTTGTCACAAGGATCTTGGCTATTTACGACACTTCATCGGTCTTGAGTTTACTAGGAACCATCATGGTATTGTGATGAGCTAGGGGAAGTACGTTACTAATATCCTATTTGAGACATGTATGACACATTGCAAACCCACTACTATTCTTATGGATCTGAGCATGAAGCTATATTAAGATGATACATAGGAGGTGCATATGAGGAGATACATGGGGCTCATAGAGAAGCTCCTATATGTGACCATTTGTAGGCTACGCATTTCCTTTGCTGTGAGCAGAGTTAGCCAGTTTATGGAGCATCTTAGACATGCACATATGAATGCAATTCACATGATTTTGAGATATTTGAAAACATCTCAAGGTGCCGGATTGCTCTTTAGCATAGGGACATCCCTTGCCACTACACCATGTGCATACGCATATTGTGTAGGATGTCCCAAGGATACGAAATCCACCTCATGTTTTGCAGTATTCATAGGGAGTTCTCTGGTGTCATGGAAGAGCAAGAAGCAAACCATGGTTGCCAGACCCAGTGCAGAGTCAGAGTACATGTGCCATGGCGCAGAGAAGCACTGAGATGACGCTGGTCAGATCCATTCTGACCGACCTTAACACACATCTTCACATGTATCTTTAGCATGGAAACTAGGCTGCCATGTTTATTGCCAACAATCCTATCTTCAATGAGAGGACTAAGTGTATTGAGTTATATTGTCATTACAGACAGACGTGATTGAGAAGGGTCTATTTTGACTTCCCATGCCATCCCAATGGAACAAACAACAAATGTTTTCACCAAAGCTCTAGCCAGAGGGCCATTCCAGAGGTGTTGTTTCAAGCAGAACATGATTGATATCTATATTCCACATTGAGGGGAAGTGTAGAGAACTATTATATATTTTTATTATTTTATGTATTCTCTTTACTTTCCATCTCTAGCATGTAATTTTCCCAACAGATTTCTCCTCTTATATAAGAGAACCCTATAGTCTCATTATCAATCCATCTCCTTGTTCTCTTTCCACAAGGTTGAATGCGAGATACAACACAAACTTCGAATAATGCTTTGACGGGCTATAATATAATACAATAAAATATAATGGAACAAGGAATACTTGTAAATATCCCTAAATTAGTATGATATTATAATGTCCGAACAACAAAATTTTTAATCCTAGCCCCATACGACAACATTTCAAATCATCAATTAACATGATTTTTACACGTCACCTTCCGAGTTCTTCTAATACAACTTATTCTCTTAAATTTTTTTGCAATCACTTGTGGCATAATAGTTTTACAAAGTTCATAGTAGTGCCTTATGTTATTATACTTGTGCCCTTATATCACTAATGGAATGACTATACTATCAATTTTATAAGAATATGGGGGTAAATGTTATTGAAAAAATTCATAAAAGATAAAGCGTAAAAATCCCAAAATAAAAAACTTCCCGCGGTCTTTCTATGCGGCTCTGTGTCGGAACAGCAAAAGCCAACTGATTCCTTCCTTCTTCCCCTCCGCATGACATCTCCCTCCCCCCTTCTCAACCCCTCCCTGAGCTCCCTCCCGCCACCTCCACATCCACCACTCCATGGCCTCTCCTTTTCTCCTCCTCCTCCTCCTCCTCATCTTCCTCCCGCTTTGCATTTCCCAACCTCCCCCTCCTCGAAGTAGGCAAACATCTCCGCCACATTCTTTCGAGACTCGAGACGTGATGCTAAATTATCCATCTCACTCTCTCGGTTTGTCTAATCGCAGGCTTCTTCCTCGACTGCGGCGCCACCGCCGCCTCCACCATTGACGGCGTTCGCTGGAGCCCCGACTCATCCTACATCTCTGTTGGCACGCCCCGCTCCGTCCCCCGCCCGGGCCTCCTCCCCACGCTCTCCACCGTCCGATCATTCCCTTACCGCCGATCCGATGGACACCGCAGGTTCTGCTACTCCCTCCCTGTCTACGCCCGCTCCCTCTACGTCCTACGCACCACATACTTCTACGGCGGCGCCACGCCGCCCGTGTTTGACCAGGTCGTAGACGGGACGGTTTGGACCGTCGTGAACACCACGGCAGACCACCAGAATGACCTCGCGTCATACTACGAAGGGGTGTACGACCCGCCGAGAAAGACGCTAAGCTTGTGTGTCGCGGCCAACGCTGAGTACACCGATTCTGATCCCTTCATATCCTCGATCGAGCTCTTCTTGCTGGATTCGTCAGTGTACAATTCCACCAATTTTAGTACCAGTGCTCTGGCACTCGTGGGGAGGAACAGTTTTGGCTACAAAGGAGCTTATCTGAGGTAAATAGCTTCAGGACTTGAGCTGGTAATAGTAGTTTTATTTTTGCATTCGAATTCGATTACAATATCTTTTCTTTTTTTTGAAAACAGAAAACAGGCTTCACGATTAGTGTTTACAGAGATCTAGAAAATTGCAGTTTTTTAATTGATCTTCCATTTGTTATAGCTATAATTTCGTTATAGCAAAATCATATTCATAGTTATTATTAATTTATCCGAGGCAACATCATTCGGTTTTTTCGGCAAAGTTATTTGAAAACTGGGAACGGTTGCTGTAGAGACTTATTTATGTTGCGATGTACTGTTTCATATTTTATATTTATATATTGTACGTCACTGTAATTTACCCAAGGGTTTTCTCTCTATATAAGAGACCCGAGGGCTCTATGGAATAACACATCAGAGTATTGTTTACTCTAACATGGTATCAGAGCCCTAACCCTAACCTAGGGTTTTCTCCACCCGCCCCCCCTCCCGCCGCCGCCGGCCTCTCGAAGCCCCTCCCGCCGCCGCCCACAAACCCGCCGGGCCCCCACCTCCTTCGTCGGGCCCCCCCAGCCCTCTCCGCCAGCCCCAGCCCTCTCCGCCGGGCCCCCAGCCCTCTCCGCCAGCCCCAGCCGGCCGCCGCCAGCCCTCCTGCGGGGCTCCTAGCTGCCGCCGGGGACCCACTCTCCGCCCCCGGCCTCCAGCCGTCGCCGGGGACCCACCCGCGCCGCCCAGCCCCGCCGCCGGGACCCCCCCAGCCGCCGTCTCTCTTCGGTAGAGGCTTCCACAGCCTCTACTCGCCACCGGGGCGCCTCTCCTTCGGTCGGTCTCGGATAGATGTTGGGTTCAAGTGCATAACGTCTACATATGCACTTGAATCCTAAAAGGTCTTGGTAGACAACATTTTCTTGGTCTATCACTAGTTGTTCTTCTCCGGCATTATGTCAGAACAAAAGGTCGATATGCCCGCCATAGGTGCCTTCAAAGGATCGGCACCAATCGTCAAAATGGACGGGACAAACTACGAACTGTGGGCTATGCAGTTCCTCAGTCTCATGAAGTCGTGTGGTAAGAAGCATATTCTTACCGAGGATGAACCGCCGGAGAAGACATGAATATATGCCTCATGGGAGGCTGATGATGCGTATGCCAAGGTTTGGCTCTCAGGAACGCTCACAATGGAGATAGCGAATGATGTCCTTCACCAGCCCACCGCCAAGGCGATGTGGGATATTTTGGCCATGACGTACTCTCAGGTACGCAACGAGACGAAGATGCTCCAGTTGCAGCATGATATCTTTACCACGAAGCAGAATGGGAAGCCTCTTCATTCCCTGTACACGTCGCTTCGTGGAATGTTCGAGAAGCTCTATAGCACCATTCCGCTCACAGCCACGCCGGAACAGCAGAAGACGTTCCGCAACGCCACTATGGTTGGCGTATTACTCACTGCCCTTGACCCGGAGTACGAGGCAGCACGCTCTCAGATCCTAGCAGATGCCACCATTCCACCGATGGAAGAGGTATACAGGAGGCTCAGTCGTGTACCTGTTCCATCGAATACAGCGACTGCACCTCCGTCAACAATGGCAATTTCCAGGGGACGTGGTGGTTCGTCCTCGTTTCGTGGCAGAGGAAGTGGTGGACGTGGCCGCGGAGGTCGCATACGCTCTACGTGCTCATTCTGTCGTCGTACTGGTCATTCGGAGGATACATGCTATTCCAAGCATGGCTTCCCTCCTTCTGCACGTGTCGCTGATCATGTTCAGGGTCCACCAGCATCTACTCCAGATCACAGGTTCGAAGAGCTAGTGGCACGACTTCGTGATATCATGCCACAATCATCGTCAGAGGGTGCTGAAGCTTCTGATGTTGCGGCTTCGGCGTCAGCTAGTACATCTGCTTCAGCCAGTGCCTCAGGTAGTCCTTCAGTCTCATTTCATAGTCATGACCTCACAGGATGGATTGTTGACTCTAGATCTACCCATCATCTATGCCGTGAGAAAGATATTCTGCAGTCCTACAGAGCTGTTCAGCCTGGTCGCTCTGTACTCATTGCTGATGGCACTCATTCCCCTATCATCGGTCAAGGGGAGACGGTTTTGCTACCCTCTATGCACTTACAGAATGTTCTACATGCTCCATAATTCTCTATGAATCTCTTATCCATTAGTCAGATTACACGTGATTTGCACTGTCGTGCTATTTTTGACCCATCGTATGTTATTTTTCAGGACATACTAACGGGCAGGGTGATTGGCTGTGGCTCTGAGCACAATGGCCTCTATCGTCTCGTCCGAAACTCTTACGCTGGCGTCTCGCTGCATTCCCAGGGCTCCGTATCTCCGTATACCTGGCATCTTCGGTTCGGTCATCTGCCGCTACAGAAAATGCGTCACCTCCTGCCTCAGATCTCTCCGAGTTCTTCTTTTCGTTGTGAAGCATGTCAGTTAGGGAAGCACCATCGGTCTAGCTTCCCCAGTCGTCAGAGTCGGAGCAGTCGCTCCCCATTTGAGTTATTTCACATAGATATTTGGGGTCCAAGTCGTGTCCCAGATCATCAGGGACACAGGTTCTATTTAGTTGTGGTTGATGATTTCTCTAGAGTGTCCTGGACTTTTCTTCTTAAAAATAAATCTGAAGCAGGAAGTGTTATTCAAAATCTTATCAATGAAGTCCAGAATGTTTTTTCGTCTACTGTTAAGTATGTGCGTACTGACAATGCATTGGAGTTCTGCACTCGCTCACTTGCTCGCTTTCTTTCTTCTAAAGGCATTGTCCACCAAACCACATGTGCTTACACGTCTCAACAAAATGGGGTTGCAGAACGAAAGCATCGACATTTTCTTGATATTGCTCGCACATTACTTATTCAAAGTTCTGCTCCATTATCCTTTTGGGGGGATGCTATACTTACAACATGCTATCTAGTCAACCGAATGCCTACAACTGTTCTTGGGGAAAAGTCTCCAATCTCTGTTCTTTTTCCCGACAGAGATTTGTTTACACTTACACCTCGGGTCTTTGGCACTGTTGCGTTTGTCCACCGCTTATCTCCAGGACTTGATAAGCTATCTCCTAGGGCTATCAAGTGTGTTTTTGTGGGTTACTCCAGGACACAGAAAGGATACCGTTGCTATGACCCTGTTCATGACAAGTACTATGTGAGTGCAGATGTTACATTTTTCGAACCTGTCATGTACTTCTCCCCTGCAGGTGACAGATTGGTCTCCTACACATCAACAGATTCCAATGTCTATGTACCTCCACCTCCAAGCCTGGGTCAATCCTCTACTCCACCAACACATTCACCACCACCACCACCACCACCCCCGCCACCACCTCCAGTTGTACCTTTTACTAAGTTCTATACAAGGCGGCCAGGCCCTGCTCAAGCTACATGTCAACCATCCAACACGCCTCAGGTATGTTCTGATGTTAACACTAATGGTGGGTTAGATAATGCACCTGTGCAGGAGCCTTTACTACAGGAGGAGGATCAACCGGTCAGCACAGTCATGGATGATTTGGACCGGCCCATTGCTCACAGGAAGCAGCGAAGACAGTGTGCTTCATATCCTCTTGCCTCTCAAGTCTCATTTCATCGTCTCACTGGGGATTTCCAGAAGTTTGCAGCTGCTGTATCGTCAGTGGAAATTACACGGACATATCAGGATGCCATGAAGATTGACTGCTGGCGTCTAGCCATGGAAGAGGAGATGCGTGCCTTGCAATCTAGAGGGACTTGGTCTCTTGTCCCCATTCCTCCAGGTGCCTCCGTGGTGAGTTGCAAGTGGGTATTTACGGTGAAATATCATGCGGATGGACGTCTAGATAGATACAAGACCATACTCGTAGCACAGGGATTTACCCAGACATATGGGGTAGATTATTTGGATACTTTTTCACCAGTGGCGAGACACTCCACTCTTCGCATCCTCCTATCTGTTGCTGTGGTACGTAACTGGACCATTTTCCAGCTTGATGTCAAGAATGCTTTCTTGTATGGTGAGCTACAGGAGGAAGTCTACATGCAGCAGCCACCAGGGTTTGCTGCTGAGGGGGAGACTCAGATGGTGTGCAGACTTCGTAAGGCTATCTATGGCCTTAAACATAGTCCCCGAGCATGGTTCCAGAAGCTTTCCCAGCTAATTGAACGACAGGGGTTCAGGAGATCAAATGCGGACCACTCACTGTTCGTCCAGAAGACCCCTAGAGGTACAGTTGTTGTTATGATATATGTTGATGACATCTTGGTTACAGGAGATGATGCTCAGGGGATTGAGATAACCAAGTCCCTGTTGGGAAGCCAGTTCATTACGAAGGATCTGGGCACAATACGATATTTTCTGGGGATAGAGTTTGCAAGAAATGCACAAGGAATGGTGATGACTCAAAGAAAATATGTCACAGACTTGCTAGTTGAAACAAGAATGACTGGATGCAGACCTTCAAGTACACCTATGGACCCGAGCATGAAGCTGTACGATGATGATACCGAGGAGGTGGACAAGAGAAGGTACAGAGAGATGGTGGGTAAGCTCTTATACATTACTATAACTCGATCGGATATTGCCTTTGCAGTAAACCGGGTGAGTCAATTTATGGAGCATCCGAGGCAAGTTCATATGGATGCCTTGTATATGATATTGAGATATCTGAAGTCTTCCCCAGGTACAGGGTTGCTATTCAAGAAAGATACAGATCTGTCTATTTCAGCTTGTGCAGATGCAGATTATGCAGGATGTCCAAGGGATCGTAAGTCTACTTCTGGATTTGCTATCTTCATAGGAAGCTCTTTAGTCTCTTGGAAAAGCAAGAAGCAGACTGTTGTGGCGAGATCCAGTGCAGAATCCGAGTACAGAGCCATGGCACAAGCAAGCACAGAAATGATGTGGGTTAAAGCAGTCTTAGAAGATCTGAATGTAGATGTCCCCTTGCCTATGAACCTTCAATGTGATAATCAGGCAGCATTGTTTATTGCCAACAATCCAGCCTTTCATGAGAGAACAAAGCACATCGAGGTGGATTGTCATTATACTAGGGACATGATT
Source organism: Ottelia alismoides (assembly GCA_037367405.1). Classification (NCBI taxonomy): domain Eukaryota; kingdom Viridiplantae; phylum Streptophyta; class Magnoliopsida; order Alismatales; family Hydrocharitaceae; genus Ottelia; species Ottelia alismoides. The sequence goes on from JAZKJV010007004.1 coordinate 319,739, forward strand.
CAGAAAGGCTTCATTTCCACTTCTCATGTCAGTTCAGAGGACCAGACTGCTGACATATTCACCAAGCCTTTGCTCAGAGGACCTTTCCAGAGATGTTCTTCCAAGCTGAGCATGATAGATATCTATGCTCCATCTTGAGGGGGAGTGTAGAGACTTATTTATGTTGCGATGTACTGTTTCATATTTTCTATTTATATATTGTACGTCACTGTAATTTACCCAAGGGTTTTCTCTCTATATAAGAGACCCGAGGGCTCTATGGAATAACACATCAGAGTATTGTTTACTCTAACAGTTGCAATGGGATTGTTTTCTGATGAGTACACGATAAGAATGTCTGTAGTTTATTCAAAAAAGGCATGACACTTCCCTTAACTCCTAATTGATGCATTTTGTGCCCTGGGCGAGTCATTGTATAATGTAGTTCTTATATGTATTTTAGTCTCCTTATGTAAATAAATGAATACCTGAGTTTTAATGTGTATGCATTGGAACCTTTATGTGCATTCTTGATCAATAAATCAAGGATTAACAACAATTTCAAAAAAGCCAAATCACGACTAGAAAATGATACATAACATTTCAGATTCTTTGTCATAATCTTACTTTCAACTTTAATGGGAGATATTAATCCATAGGTTATAGAAATTCCACGGGTGTCATCCATAACAACTCATATTCTGTCGTAACAATCCAGTGTAGGCTTTTTTCAGAAATCTTTTTCCAATCCGCCCTTGCAAAAAATGATAAATCGAAGCACTCCTTTGTATTATTCTTATTGAGAGAATGAGATGGTGGGGATGGGAGAGGGCTTCCTTGGACAGGGGTGTTCTTAGATGGATTTCTTCTCCTAGCGGAGGTCGACATTTATAGGACGTGAAAAACCCCTCACCAAGTCCGCCATCCCCCCCCCCAATACTCGCAACTAGGGCCTTCCGAGAGATCCGACCTCTTGTAACAGCTGGCCTCCGAAATGATCGGTGGCGGTTCTTGATCACTCAGGCATCGACCATTCTACCTCTCCCACTTGACCGAAGTGGCGAAGAAAAATTCTACACTCCCACTATTCGTGGTGTACCCAAGGAGATATTATTAGTGAGGATCATTACTCATGAAAATCTCTCTTAACTCATGCATTCTCGAGGCCCATTAAACCAACATGTTTAATGTATGTACATGCTACTATTCCCTTGGTCAGAGATCAACTAACATATCACTTGTAGGTATATAGGTTACAGTAATTTCTTGTTTCACCGCTATATCTTATATACAGTGATATTGGATCTCAATATATTTTCCTTTAGATATTAGTCCCGTATTGGTCAAGTTTATTGCAAGTTGATTATCATAGTACATTTCAATTGGTCATTTGACCACTTATAGGCTTAAGTTTTTCAAAAAGCATCTAATTCATAAAACATGAGTGGTGGATATACTACATGCAATGTATTCTGCTTCATGTGTATTTCTACACATCACTGTTTCTTGTATCCCAAGAAATGGCTGCTCCACCAAACACGAAACGGTAAGCTGATGTAGATTTCCTATCATCCACATCCCCTCTGAAATCTGCTTCAGAGTATCCTACTATCTCAATTGATTCGACTTGATACACCGGTATCAAATATATAGTTCCTTTTAAATATCGAAAAATCCTCTTTACAGCTTCCTAATGTGCTGGTCCAAGATTACTTTGATGTACTAAGTTAACTAGATATGCCAAGTCATGTCGAGTACACATCATTGCATATGTCAGACTTCCCATCGCTTGTGCATATAGAACTTATAAAGGTTTTTGCTTCTTTCCAGGACATTGACTCTTACCGAGTCTCTTTCCAATATCAAGTGGTGTAGGAATTAGATTGCTATTCTGCATTCCAAATCTCTTTAATACAATATGCAAATATTTTTCTTGACTAAGACTCAATGTTCTCGAGTCTCCTCTCTTGTAATTTGAATTCCTAGAATACAAGATGCTTCGTCCATGTCCTTAATCTTAAATTCATTGCTCAATTTCTCTTTAATTTTACTAAATGTTCTTATGTAATTACCCACGATTAGAAACTCATCCACAAAATGGCATGATAGCTGTTGAGATATTTGTTATTTTTGCTTGTTTTATGTATTCTCTATTCTCTCCATCCTCTTCATGTAATTTGCCCAACAACTATCTCCTCTATATAAGAGAATCCTAGGGCCTCATGAATAGGGAAGTTATGCTTTCTCCCAACATGGTATCAGAGCGATGGTTTTAGATCGAAGTTCTCATACCCCACCCGTACCATAGTCCCCACCTACTGCCCTCGCATGGATCACGCGTCGTTGCCATCCTTTGCACGTGTCTCCCACGTAGCATTCGCCGTTGGCACTTCTGCACGAACCCCAACTGCAGCAGCATCATGGATCCACAAAGCCATCCTTAGGCGTCGCCAGGACACTCCACGTGGCCCCCAACTGCTGTCGGACCCCTCTGCGTGCAACCACATGCCTCTACGGGTCTTTTAGCATCACCACAACATCACCTACAACTCCTGGGCTGATTTTTCCCTCTCCGTCGTAAAACTCTAGTCTGAAATGGTCTGATTTTGAATTAAAAACGTGATTTCAGATCTATAAATTACGTTTTCCGGTCGTAGCGTAGATCAGGGATTGATGAAGATGGTTGTACGAGTCTATACGTGACAACCAATCCTCTATATGATCGTGTAGACTCGCTTGGATCGGTCTACTTCCCCAATCAAGTTCTGTTTTAGAGTTTTTTTTATCATGTCAGAAAACAAGTATGATGTCTTCTCTCCGTCCAGTGCCTTCAAGGACCCGGCTTCCATCGTGAAGATGGATGTGACCTACTACGAGTTGTGGTCAATGCAATTTGTGACCCTTATGTAGTACAATAACAAGGAGCACATTCTGACAGATCTTAAACGAACGGACAAGATTGTGGACAATGCTTCGTAGAAGCAAGATGACTTGTATGCGCGTGTTTGGCTCTCCGAGACTCTTAATTCATATATTGCCAATGATATTGTGAACCGGCCCACCACCAAGATGATGTGGGATATTTTGGCAGCTATGTATGCTCAAGCGAAGAATGATGCTAAGATTCTTCAACTCCAGTTTGATATATACACGACCAATCAGAATGACCGTCCTCTGCATAACTTCTGTTCTTTGCTTCGAGGCATGTTAGAAAAGCTTCATAGCTTCATGCGTGTCGCCACTTCTACGGAGCAACATATAGCATACAGGAACTCCACGATGGTTTGGCTTTTCTTGGCAGTCTTGGATCCAGAATACGAAGCGACACGCACACAACTTCTTACATGTGCGACCACACCCCCCATTGAGGAGGCTTACAATTGCCTTAGCATGTTCTTATCCCACCTGCTGCCACCACACAAATCTCCTTAGTGATGTTTGCATCTTGCCATATAGGAGGTTCGAATTAATTCATATAGCAGGGTCCTAGTGGCAGAGGAGGTGGACGTTAGCGTTGCCCCTGCTCCTACTATCGTCGTCCAGGTCACTCTGATGACACATGCTATCAGAAGCATGGATACTCCGCATCTACTCGTGTGACAGAGTAAATTGAGTCTCCAAACACTTCGGCTCTTTCGACAGATCCACGCCTTGATGATATTGTCTCCCGTTTGAGGGAGATAATGACTCATGTTGCCGGCACTACTACATATTTCTCAGATGTCACAACAGACGCTACACCCTATTCAAGCTCCTTAGGTGTAGCATATTTTTTTGCTAGTTGTAGCAGGGCAGATTAGATATGACAGAGTTGATCATGGACTCTGGTGCTTCTCGCTGGCAGGGTGATTGGATGTGGTCGTAAACAACAATGGCTCTATAGATTGGTTCAGCCTCCTCATGCTGGTGCCTCTATCATTCCACTGGACTAATCTCTCCATATTTGTAACATCTTTGGTTTGGCCGCATTCCTATGCAGAAGTTGTGTCATGTCCTCCCACAAATTTCCCCACAATCTTCCTTCCAGTGCGATGCTTGCCAGCTTGGGAAGCATAATCGCTCATCTTTTCCTGATTGTTAGAGTCGTAGCAGTACTCAGTTATATGAGCTTATTTACTTAGATATTTGGGATCCTAGTTGTGTTCCTGATTACTAGAGACCTGCTTTTATCTTGTTGCTGTGGATGACCACTAACAACGTTATTGGGTCTTTTTGTTAAAAAAACAAGTATGAAGCTGGATGTATTATTAAATCATTTAGCAATGAAATAAAGAACATTTTCTCTATTATTGTCAAGTTTTTACGTTTTGACAATACCTTAGAGTTCTGCACATTGTAGCTATCCGAGTTCTCCAGATCTTGTGGCATCGTACATCAGACCTCATATGCTAACACATCCCAATAGAAAGATGTTGCCAAACATAAACACCGTCATTTACTTGATGTGACCCAGATCCTTTTGATCCAGGGTCGCGCTCCTCACTCTTTTTGGGAGGATGCAGTCCTCATTGCTTGCTACTTGGTGGACAACATGCCATCTTCTGTTTTAGGAGAAAAAAGGTTCCTTTCTCGATTGTGTTTCTCGAGAAGAACCTGTTCTCCCTTACACCTTGAGTATTTGGCTGTGTTGCCGTCGTTCACAATCCGACGCTTGGTCGTGACAAGCTTTCCCCTCGAGTTGTCAAGTCTGTATTTGTAGGCTACTCTCGTACCCAAAAGGGGTATCGTTGCTTTGATCCTATTCGATGGAAATACTTTGTCAATGCTGATGTCACTTTCTTTGAGTCAGTTATGTATTTATCTTCTACATGTGACATGTTGACTCCATCAGAATCAAGTGAGGAGGTTTTCATGCTTCCTCCTTTTATGCCTCACCACCTCCAATACCTATTCTGCCTCTTCCACCTCCACTACCATCACCACCACCAACTCCAGTACCTACGCCTGCTCTTGTGGCTGCCCTGGACTACCATCTAGTACCTTGACTCAGTTTTTGCCATGCGTGTTTACTCGCATGTCTCATATTGTTCCCTCTGGTCATGAGTCTTCCCCGTCATCCAACATGCTCCATGTATGAAATCAACACATTGTTTCTACTGATGGCACTACTGAGTTGTCTATGCAGCAAGATTCTTTACATGATGGGCATGTGCCTTCTCAGTAGGGTAGTTTATAGGTTCAGGAGGTGGCGGATGAACTGGACGTACCTATTGTTTTGCGGAAACAGAGAAATACTTGTACTACATATCCTCTTGCAGCCCATGTTTCCTTGGGCTGACTTTCAGAGGACTTCATGAGATTTATCGTGACCAAGGTTAGAAAAAACTAAAAACGGAACAAGGAGGTTTCGCTGGAATCGAGGTGTAGACTTAAGGCGGTCAAGGCGTAAGCCTCAGTTTACAAGGATAAATATCTATAAAATACAATAAATATATACTAATGAAATTATATATATTCTGACTAATATATGATTTATATCACTATAAGATATGATAAAATTATAAAGATAAGAACATCGAAAGAAAGATATACAAATGTATGAGAATACATCTGTTGATATTCATCAGAATTCTGACTATCTAACCCAAGTTGAAAAACCGATGTATGCACCCCTCCTGCCATACCATACCCCAACAAGACGGGGGTCCCGGTCAACGAGCCGGGGGGGGGGGGTCTAGGGGTGGAGCATGTGCGCTCCCCCCTTGCGGGGGTGTGGGGCAGCGCCCCTGACGAAATTTTTTATTGAATATTTTATTTCTATTCGGATTTTTTATTGAAGATTTTATTGAAATTTTTTATTGAAGATGGATGTGTGGACATACACGTAAAGATCGGATTCAGAATGATGCAATCAGAAAGAAAGTTGGTGTAGCTCCGATCGAGGATAAGATGCGAGAAAACCGCTTAAGATGGTTTGGTCATTTGCAAAGAAGGTCAACTGATGCACCGGTTAGGAGATGCGAGTGTTGGGATGTTGAGCCGGCTAAGAGAGGGCGAGGACGACCCAAGAAGTGTTGGAAAGAGACTATACGAAGGGATCTTAGTTTTTTGGATATAAGTCCGAGATTGACCCAAGATAGATCTGAATGGAGGCGAAAAATCCATGTAGCCGACCCTACTTAATTGTGGGAAAAGGCTTTGTTGTTGTTGTTGTCGGATATATGGATCTGTTTGTATGGAAATAGTACATGAACTCCCCTTGAATTCTATCTTGTTTGTCCTTTTCAGCATATTGCATAGCTTATTGTGTAACAACTCCTTAAAATTAAGTTTACAAGTAATGTTTTAAATGATATTTGCGGATTCGTATGTTTAAGGGTATAACTTAAGAGTTTTTGACATAATTGGACATGTTTAATGGTAAATATGAACATGAAAGTGGCCAAATTTAAGCATTCATCTTGTATATTTATATCCTAAACAACTAGACCTTTATAAACATATGAAATTACTAATAGGACAAATGATTAACATAAAAACTAGTCTAAAAATAAAAAAAATGCCTCATGGACCGCCTCGCCTCCGCCTCGACCAACTGAGGTGGTCGCCTCTCAGAGGCCCCCTGAGGCGGCCGTTCTGGGGCGGTTTCTGATCGCCTCGCCTCGAGGCATACGCATCGTGCGCCTCGAGGCGTGTTTTTTTGAACCATGATCGTGATGCTATCAGCTGTGGAGATACCACAGACAAATCAGGAGGCCATAGATGACAGTCAGTGGCATCTTGCCATGGAGGAGGAGATGGTCGCGCTACAGTCGCGTGGCACTTGGAGCATTGTTACAGCTCCTATAGGAGCATCTTTTGTTGGAGTCCAATGGGTGTTTATGGCGAAGCACCGAGCGTATGGCAACGTAGATCGCTATAAGGCGAGACTTGTGGCTCGTGTATTCACTCAAACATATGTGGTGGACTATCAGGATACTTTCTCTCTAGTAGCTCGACATTCGACACCATGTATTCTTCTTTATGTTGAAGTGACACGAGACTGACCCCTGTATCAGCTTGACGTGAAGAATGCATTTCTCTATGATGACCTACAGGAGAAAGTCTACATGCAACAACCACCTGGGTTTGTTGCTGAGGACGAGTGTCAGAAGGTTTGTAGGCTTCACAATGCGATCTATGACCTTAAGCAGAGTCCAAGAGCATGGTTCCAGAAGCTCTCGGATTTGATAGAGAAACATGGATTCATGAGATTAATAGCCGATCATTCCCTATTTTTCCAGAGGAATCCGAGAGGTACAATATCCATACTTGTGTATGTTGATGATATTATTATTACAAGGGATGATGAGTAGGACATCCAGTCTGCTAAGGGTTTCCTAGGTTAGCAGTTTGTGACCAATGACCTTGGTAGTCTATGCTATGTCATTGGATTGGATTTGCCAGGAACCAATGAGGTCTTGTGATGATCTAGAGGAAGTACATTATAGATATTCTCTCTGAGACATGCATGTCAGATTGTAGGCCTGCCACCACTCCCATGAGACAATGTTTCTTTGGTATATAGATTTATCTATTCACAAAAATAAATGAAAAAATGTAAATTAATGCAATATTGTAAAGAGATTACCTAGTCATGAGGGGTTTAAAAACAAGAGTTCCGTGGAGGGCGAGGTCGGAAATATTGACATCGATATCATATTAGTTCGCCTGGTCAAAAATTGCGTAAAAAGCAAATTTTTTCACGAATTAAGATCATCCTAATTATTAAAAGAAATAAATAACATACAAATACACATTTATATGTAAGAATGAGGTGTATTTAGGACACTAATACACATTATATCGCACAAATCACTGGTTGTTAGTGCTGATAGCTGAGGTAACTGCTGATTTATATTCTGAACTTGTGATTCTAACTTGATTAGCATTATACTTGTTTTCATCTCTATTGCCAAAGAGGGTAAGTCCACCAATTGAAGAATCATTGTATGCACCCCTTGTAGCATCATACCCTATCAGACGGGGGTCTCGATGCTCGATCAACGAGCTGGGGGGTTAAGGGGGAGCAGGTGCATTCCCCCTGTAGGGGTGCGGGGCAATACCCTTGACCCGAAACAAAGTATATACTTCATGACGTGTTTTAATACTAGGAGTAGCAAAATAAGTAGTGAAATTAAGCTTACAAGGTTTTTTTGAGAAGTAAATGGGTGGAGTCCCAGAAATTGGGATCCATCGCCATAAGTATTAAACTATAAAACTATAAAGGTTACACACGATTTTCATCCTCCATAATGTACATAGAGCTCTACTATGTTCCATAATGTTTTCAGCATAACAAAGTTGTCCCCCAAAAATGACACTATTCCTTGCACACCAAATCACCCACAATAACGTAAAAGGACGAGTACTATACTCATGGCCATATCCGCAAACTGCTCTGAAGCTCCTCCAAAAACCGGCGCAGTCCAACCCCTCTAACCATGAAATGCTAGCTACATTCCACAAATGACCAGAAGACGAGCAAAAGAAAAAGAGGTGATCCAAATATTCCATAACCATTCCACATCTGACGCACATGCCAACCTCTAGCCCCGGAAGCCTACCACGACGAACCTGCGTGAGAATCTGATCTTGCTGCAATAACCATAAAAAAATCTTTATTCGATTGGGCACCTTGCTTTTCCACATCAACTCAGTGTCCATCAACCTCCTCCACCTCTTCCCCCTCCTCAACCAAAAAACGATAGGCCTTCCTAATCGAGAATCTCCCATCCTCCCATTTAAAGTGGTCCTTGCCATCCATCGGACCCTTACAATGTTTCAACAACGGCATCAAAGCTAAGAGCTCATTAACCATCTGGTCGACAAGGAAGATGCGAAGGTAGGTGACTAAGAGTCACTCGTCCACATCTGCTGCATCGTTGCCCCCTCTATCCATCGGCATCCTGCATAGCCTTGGGAAGCGCTCGCCCAAAATGCCTTCACCCATCCAATTATCCAACCAGAAACGAAAAGAAATACCGTCCCCCAGAACAGGTCTCAGCTTCACCGCACTCAGGCACACCTCGATGATCCCCTTCCACGATGATGATGGCAACCGACCCAGATCCACCAACAACGACATGTGCACCCCGTGGATCCTCTTCATCAGCCTGCAAGTAAAGTCCTCAGATTTTCCCCAAACCCGCACCACCCACTTTGCAATGAACGCCTTGTTCATCTCTCCAATCCTCAAAATTCCTAACCCACCCTTCTTCTTTGATGTTGTCATCTTGTCCTACCCCACCAAATGGATGCCCCGTCCATCGATTTTGCCTCCCATCAACCAAAAAATCTCCTCATTAGACCTTCAATCCGCGTACGCACACCCACAGGGAGCCGCCTCGTGTAGAAAAAAATTGGAATAGCGGAGAGAACATGCTTCATGAGAACCAACTTCCCGCCTCTTGACAACACCGATGCCTTCCACCCCGCCATTCTACCCTCCAATCTGTACAAAGAAACCTCCTATCGTTATTCCTCGGCTTACCTGCCACCAACAGGAGTCCTAAATAAGTAATCAACAATCCCACCGTTGGACAACCCAACGCCTCCACTGCCTCCTGCTTCTCGTGCTTAGACAAGCCAAAAGGTACCACCACTGGTTTGTCTCTGTTTATTTGCAGTCGTGATAATTCCCCTGGTGCGTCTCGTGGTACTTGGAAGAGGAGATGGCAGCGTTATAGTTTTGTGGTACTTGGAGTGTTGTACATGCTCCTCCTGGTGCGTCTATTGTTGGCAGCAAATGGGTGTTTAAAGTGAATTACCAAGCGGATGGTACTGTAGACATATATTAGGCCAGATTGGTTGCTCGTGGGTTCACCCAAACATATGGGGTGGATTATCAGGATACTTTTTCTCACATTCTACGCTGCGGGTTCTTATTGCTGTTGTTGTGGTACGCGACTGGCCATTATTTCAATTGGATGTCAAAAATGCATTCTTGTATGGAGATTTAAATGAGGAAGTCTACATGCATCAACCACCTGAGTTCGCTGCTAAGGGGGAGTCTCATATGTTGTGCAGACTTCCCAAGGCCATCTATGGCCTTAAGCAGAGTTCAAGGGCTTGGTTTCAGAAGCTCTTCGAGTTGATTGAACAACAGGGGTTTGCCAGATCTACTGCGGATAATTCTCTTTTTATTAAGAGAACCTAGAGAGGAATCGTCAAGGCCTAAAATGTCGGATTTCGGTTTCGTTTGGTGAGCTCGAAAAGAGAAATTTGGTGGAATTTTGATGGAACTTCAGTGAAATGGCTAGAAATCGGGGAAATTACTTGAAAACTCATTTTTTTAAAATAAAGATTTCTAATATGCTTTAACTCAATAAATGATATAGAAAGATAGTTTTTTTGCTAATAGTAAGATATTAATATGATATGTTACATTAAATTTCCATCCAATAAAAAAAAGTAGCATGCTGCTCAGAACGAGAACCAGATGTGGAATTGTAACTATAAGTCATTGGTTTCTCTTCTTGAACATGAAGAGAATGGTGACCCATGAGCACCTCTTCAATAGGAATGAGGTGACACATATGGTAACTACTAATTAGAACATATATATCGAAATGAAGAAAAACAAAAAAAAACAAAGATCCTCAATTAAAACTTTAATTTAACTCTTAAATCTTGTGTCTAACTGATTTGGTTTAGATTTAGATCTAAAATATAGAAACTAACTAAAGAAACTTCTTTAAACAATGTAAAGCATTATAACAACTCAACACATTAGCGAATAAATAAGTGAAAGTTCGTTAATATATGGAAATTTCGATGAAAGTGAAGGGTAGATTCCCTTATTTTTGTTGTTTCACCGAAACATGTAATTTCGATGAAATTTCACTGATATTTCATTGAAATTCTGAAAAAGAAATAAGGGAGCTTTTCGATTTTGATGACCTAAAGAAATGGAAATTTCGGAGAATTTCTGTGGGATTTCGTTGAAATTTGAGGCCATAGGTACCGTTGCTGTTCTAGTCTATGTTGATGACATTATTGTTACAAATAACGATGAACATGGCATTCATGCAGCTAAGGATTTTCTTGGGCAACAGTTTGTGATCAAGGATCTTAGCAAGCTGCACTACTTTCTTGGCCTAAAATTTGCAAGAAATCAGCATGGTATGGTAATGACGCAAAGGAAGTATGTCACTGACCTTCTATCTGAGACGGGCATGACTGGATGTAGACCTGCTACTACTCCAATGGACCCCAATACTAGGCTCTATGATGACGACTCAGAGGAGGTGGATAAGAAACGATACAGAGAGCTAGTAGGGAAGCTGTTGTATGTTACTATCACCGGACCTGATATATCATTTGTCGTTAGTAGAGCCAAACAGTTTATGGAGCAACCCAGGAAGATTCATATGGATGCACCCAGGAAGATTCATATGGATGCAGTAAACATGATCTTGAGGTATCTGAAGTCTTCTCCAGGTGTAGGACTTTTATTCAGAAGAAACTTCTTTCACAGTTACTGGATGTGCATATGCTGACTATGCTGGGTGTCCCAAGGATAAGAAGTCCACCTCGGGCTTCACTGTGTTTGTAGGTAGCTCGCTTGTTTCATGAAAGAATAAGTAACATACAGTCATGGCTAGATCTAGTGCTGAATCAGAGTATATGGCCATGACCCAAGGTAACACTGAAATGATGTGGGTTAAGTCTGCTCTGATTGACCTCGATATTGAGGTGCCTCTTCCTATGCATCTCAACTGTGATAACTAAGCTGCTTTATTCATAGCTAATAATCCAGCCTTCCATGAAAGAACAAAACACGTCGAAGTAGATTGCCATTACACTTGTGATCTAATCCAGAAGGGACTTATTTCCACTTCTCATATTGCTTCAGGCGATCAAATTGCAGATATGTTTACCAAAGCTCTTGGGAGGGGTCCTTTTCACCGTTGCTGTTCCAAGCTGAGCATGATATATATATGCTCCAGCTTGAGGGGGAGTGTTAAAATATTTATATCTCATTACCATTTACTTTGTATTTTCTTATTTCTTTTGTCTACGTTATGTAATTTTCCCTTAGAGCTTTTCTCCTGTATAAGAGAGCTCTATGGCTACTATGGAATACACCTTTTCATTTCACGTCTTTCCATAAAAAGATCATAAGCCATTACAAAATCCAGAATGACTTTTCCCTCTTCATTTCTATCCCCGAAGCCATGAACTCCATAAACACTAGCATACCCCGAAGCATCCTTTCTCACATGTCTATTAAGATCTCCACCCAGGCAAATCATCTCTCTTTGTGGGATTTCTTGCAAAATCTTATCCAGATCCTCCCAAAAAGTGTATTTAATCTTTTCATCTAAACCAATTTGTGGTGCATAAACTGAGATGATAATCAAAATTTCTTCTTCAAGCACCACTTTTAGCAAAATAATCTGATCCCCGAATCTTGGCACCCCAACCACACAATCCTTCAAATCCTTATGAACAACCACTCCAACACCGTTTCTACCCTTAAATTTACATGAATTCCAAAGTTTAAAGACTGTCTTCTCGATCTCCCTTGCATTCTCTCCAACCCATTTTGTCTCTTAGAGACATAGTATTTAAATCTTCCTTCTTTCCATCGTATCTACTATCTCTATCGATTTGCCAGCCAAAGTGCCAATATTTTAACAACCTATCCGCAATTTCCTTTGCAACCTCTTTTAGACTATCTTCTTTACTCGTATGCGTCCATCGTAGGAGAACCTTTGCAAATTGTGCACTGCATTCGGGCGTATATATTTAACAATATCAGAAATAAATTGTTTATTTATAATGAATGATTGAATGACATGCCCAACCTCAGACTTATTTTCAGAAGAAAAATCCATGATAGTTTAGAAAAATCATCCACATCTACAAGATAAAACATGTGTCCATGGTGATCATGAACATAATTAAGACCCCGAATATCAAAATAGACTAAATCAAACAAATGACTGCTACTACAACTCTAATGACCAGAGAAAGAAGATTGTTGACCCTTCTCAAGTTGGCAAGCCTCACACTAGAAGGTGAACCGAGTGAATATCTGTAGGAGAACATGACATAGCTTCTGCAGAGGAAGATGATCAAAACGTAGATGCTGCATGTAAGATGAGGTTGATCAAGTAGGAATAGAATAAACACTGACATATGGAGAGTGGACCGGTCTCTAGAGCCTATGTTGCTCACGGTCAAATCCAATCATCTTGCCATGACTATGTCCCAAAACACAAGAGAAAATGGGTTAAAAATGGCACGATAATGCAAGTCCTTAGTGATTTGACTAATAAAAAGCAAATTCATTGAAAAATCTGGTAGCACATTCTGCAATCGCATAAACGATGCCAAATAGACATCTCCCTGACGTGTAACAGGGGAATGAGTCCCCCATATGCAATGACAGTTGATCTGTCTATAAGGACATATCTGTATGAAGTAAACTTAGTCCTTCTCCACACAAATGGTGAGATACACCATAATCTATGATTCATCCTGTCATACCTACCTCACGACAACTGGTATGGGCATAGGCTATTCTTGAGGAGTTAGACAAGGCTTTTGCAGTGAATGCAATATTTGGAGGGCTTGTAGGTGCACTAGTCGTGGCGGCAACAATAGTCATAATTTCCCTCAGATGGGAGACAATATCATCCAACTTCTGATTTGTAATAGGAATAAAAGTGGCAATAGGCTCAACATACTCGGCCACAAGAGCAGATGCGAGGTATCCATGCTTCAGATAACATGTCTCCTTAGGATGACCAGGCCGATGACAGTAAGTGCAGGGACCATGCTGACGTCCACCTCCTTTGCCACAGGCACCACACCCTCTGAAATGAGAAGTACCTCCCTTGCCACGGGATGCGACCATAGGAGAGGTCTCTATAGTGACATGGGATGGGACCATATTGATGCAAACGGAAATTTGCAACGGTGGAAAAATAATTTGTACGGTGGGAATATCGGTGAATCAGACGGGTTGAGAGGAGAAGAGCACGCCGATTGCGCGAGATTTCGGGGATGAAACGCGAAGATCGCTGAGAGAGAGAGAGGCAAAAAGAGATAAACTCATTTTTTAATATAATCTGACCTGTCTTACAATAGACTACCAACCTCTTTATATAGTAGAGGTGGAGTTACAAAAATAGAAAGTGAATCAAAATTGAAATCTGATTGATTTGAATCGAGATTCAAATCTACATTATCCTAATTTGACTCTAATTCAATATTCGAAATTCAAATTTAAAATTGACTAACTAATTTCGAGATCACACGCGATCTCTTTATTTAAATAAAAATGCGATGATTCGAATAAACGTAAATAAAATTAACGGATAAAAATATCAAGCTCTATATTTTAATTTTGTGCTGCATCAATTCTCCTCCGCTTGAAAAATTCCTCTCCTGACGAATTGCTTGTTCTTCGTTCCGTCGGTGGAGAATTCGATAGGGATTAAACTCCCTAATTTCGCTCTTTTTCCATGTTACGCTTGAAGTTTCTTTCCACCGAGGGGCATGGCTGCAAATGTTCTACCCCTTCAATTAAAATAACTCCCACCCATATGTTAACTTCAACTCCTCCCTTTTGGTAAAGTAGTTTTGGAGGAGGGGCCTCCTTGAAAATATTTCCAATCAGCCTTCTATCCCTATCCTTATGGGATTCTGAACTCCTTTTTGAGAGATGCCCAACTTTTGCTAGGGCTTGTCTTTTCTCCCACCAACGATGGCGGCGACGGTTTGGAGAAGGAGCCCTCAGATGGTATCGGCGGCGGGGGTCTCTACTGGTGTAGCCCTCTCGCGCATGAGGAAGGTGGGGGACAACCTGGCTGTATCGACGACAACGGTGCATCGGTGGCGCGCGGGCCGTGCACGGGTCGTGGCCTCCATGGTGTTTGCGCGGTTGGCGGGGTTGCACGGTTGGCGGGGTTGCTGCTACCAGGGGTTGCTGTGTTGGGGCTGTCCGAGCTTTATTTTGCGCCAACGGTGAAGGTATTGATGTGGTTGACGCGACAGCCGTAGATGCCAATGTTATGGTGAAGCAGGAGCCTCTAGAACGACTATTTTAGAAGGGACCAGATCCAGATGTTCGAATTTATCATCATAGACAGCCTCCTTTTTTTCCTGGACAGCAGCCTTGGTTGAGGAGAAATCAAGCATTTCGAACTCTTCATCCGTGGGATCTTCATCGAATATTGGCCCTGTATCTTCATGGCTTTGTTGTACAATAGTTGTGGAAATAAAATCCTCTTCCGAACAAAAAATACCTTCGTTTTCTGGGCTGAAATCAGATTGAACAACAAATGCCTCGTTCTGAGTTTTGTCGTTGACGGACGAATCTTTATTGATTAGTGCGTCCAACCATGCTTGGACTTTGAAACTTGATAGGAGTCGATGCTTGAACTTCCTCGAACGCGAACGTGAATGCGGATCATGAGATACACGACTCAAATCGAATTGCAAACACCGGTAGGTGATCGGATCGTCGAATCGTAAGAACGATTCAGTTTCCATGCTCTGATACCAAATGATGCAAACAGAAATTTGCAACGGTGGAAAAATAATTTGTACGGTGGGAATATCAGTGGAGAAGAAATCGGACGGGTTGAGAGGAGAAGAGCACGCCGGTTGCGCGAGATTTCGGGGATGAAACGCGAAGATCGCTGAGAGAGAGAGAGGCAAAAAGAGATAAACTCAATTTTTCATATAATCTGACCTGTCTTACAATAGACTACCAACCTCTTTATATAGTAGAGGTGGAGTTACAAAAATAGAAAGCGAATCAAAATTGAAATATGATTGATTTGAATCGAGATTCAAATCTACATTATCCTAATTTGACTCTAATTCAAAATTCAAAATTCAAATTTAAAATTGACTGACTAATTTCGAGATCACACGCGATCTCTTTATTTAAATAAAATGCGATGATTCGAATACACGTAAATAAAATTAACGGATAAAAATATCAAGCCCTATATTTTAATTTTAGCTACATCAATTATCCTACTAAGATGAATGTAAGCCTCCTCGATAGGAGGTATAGCAACACATTTGAGAAGTTAGGGGTGTATTGCTTTATACTCATGGTCTAGTGCTGCTAGAAAAACTCCAATTATAGTGGAATTCTTGTACGTCATATGTTGCTCTATAGATGTGATTACCGGGATGAAGCTGTGTAGCTCTTAAACATGCCTCGAAGTGAAGAATAAAAACTATGACGAGGACACTCATTTTATTTGGTCGTAAAAATATCAAACTACAACTAGAGGATCTTGGCCCCATTTTTTGCTTGACCATATGTGGCTGTAAGGATGTCCCACATTGCCTTGGCAGTGGGTTGATGTAAAATATCATTGGCTATCTCCGTGGTGAGTGTCCCGGAGAGCCAAACATGCGCATACACATCACCATGCTTACAAGAAGTATTTATTCAGTCTTGTTTCCAACTAGTGTTGCGTTAGAATGTGCTCCTGGTTATTGCGCTGCATCAGGATCACAAACTACATGGACCACAACTCATAGTTTGTCCCATTTATCTTTGCGATGGGCATCGAGCCCTTGTAGAACTCGACTAGGGAAGTAAACCAATTTGAAGTCATTTACATGAACATATAGGGAATTGGTTGTGTGTGTAGGCTATGCCACAACCATTCCCATCAAAATCAACTGTTCGCTAGGGCAGATGAGGTGATTTAATGGCCTGAAACCATCTAAAAAATGTCAAAATTAGACCTTCAGATCTGCCCTAGACGATCTTGGTGGCAAAGGACAGAGCCACACACTACGAGGGGTAGAGACCTTGCGGTACCACTCTGTCACCTAGGGTGCCTTGCTAGTGACTAGGCGATGGCTTGAAGGAGTTGGTAGTCGCACGAGAAGCCTTAGAGATGGCATAGAAGCCCACGTGGCGGCCTGAAGGGCCTCAAGACTAGCGTCGGCTTGAAGGCCCCCCTAGAGCTTGGCTGTGACCTGGGATGCTGCACAAGTAACCGACGATGAGGATCGGGAGCGGCGACAATGTAGAGAGAGAGAAAGGGGCTGGCAGATGGGTCTAGGGTTTGGGGATACCGGAGCTCCAGTATATGACCGTCGCTCTGATACCATGCGGTAGAGAATATTGAATTGCATTATGAGAGAGCCTTGGAGTTCTCTTATATAGAGAGAACTCTTGTTCGACAAATTACATAATAGATACGAAAAGAAACAAAATATGTGAAATAATGAAAAGATAAATAATATCTCAACAAAAAAATGTGTTCGTTGAGGCTTCTCATATGTTGTCCACCTAAAAGATGATTTTGAGTCTAGAAAGATTATTGACATAATTTATTTGGAGTAATATATATATGGGATTTTTACACCCATAACCCTGAGTAATTCTTTAATTACAATCATGACCCTGCATAATCGTGAATTACACAACAAACCTCAAATAGTCACTCCATCTCACACCCATAACCCTTCGTTAGTTTTTCTGTTAACCCAATCATATCATTGGGTTAATTTAACCCATGATCTTCCAACTGCTTTTAGAAAAATAAAAAATAAAAAATTAGTGGCATCTCGACATGTCCCGTCAAGAAAGCCCTGACCTGCAAGCTGTACAGAGTTCGACGCAAGTTGACATAGTTCACATTTACATGTTACTACATATAAGTTACTAAAGCTATGATATCACTTACTGTAGTTTGGATATATAAAACTGAAGCCGTCTATAGAGTCCGTATTTACTTGAAATATCATATATTTTACTAAAGCTATAATATCTCTTATTGAAGCTTGTATTTTTATTACTGAAGCCGCTGAAGGTCACTTATTGATGAATCTTGCTCATCCCATCTCTAAACGGCACATGATCCATTGGATAAAGTCCTATATAGAGAAATTATCGAATGGACCTTGTGCCGTTTAGAGATGGGATGTGCTCCCAATTCCATCCACCATATTTCAATCCCAAAAAATAGGAACCATATTCATAATGGAAAGAAATCAATTTTGGAAATTATAAGAATATATAAAAATAACATATTTTTATGGAAAATGTAAGGCCTAGGAATACAATTCCAAAGGTTACTGAAATGAGATCAAATATTACTGGGGAATTGTTGAGAAATACTAAACCCATTTTAAGAATTACTGATGAAATGTAGAGAAATTAGAATCAAATAATTACTGAAGCTATAAATTACTGGTAACTTCATATAAGTTCCTGTTAACGTCAAAGTTACTAAAGCTATGATATTACTTATTGAAGCTTTGATATATATTACCGAAGCCGTCTATAAAGTTACTTTACTAAATCTATAATATCGCATTTACTTGTAACTTCATATAAGTTACTAAACTGTGATATCACTTATTGAAGATTGACGGTGGCTCACCATATATATGGTGAGACCTTACTTCATTTGAAGTTTCTCCTACATATACATACACACATATATATTATATATATATCCATTCCTAGTAGTAAGTGATCCATTAAGGTCCCTTTCTCGATGTGGTAGAAGTAGGATGCAGTTATCCATTTCTCATTAAGGAGATATAACTTTATTCTAATTGTTTTTATCCAGGTATCCTGATGATCAATTTAATAGATATTGGCAGCCGTTCTGGGATAGTACACGCGCTGTTCGAAATTCTGAAAACATTTCTGTCTCTGGTCTCTGGAATCTGCCCCCTGCCAAAATTTTTGAGAACTCCCTAGTGGCTGAGAGTGGGAAGCCCCTGGAATTGCAATGGCCCGTCGTATCACTTCCTAATGCCACCTATTATATTGCTCTCTATTTTGCAGATTCTTTGTCTGAGAACTCACGACTCTTTGATATATATTTGAATGGGATACTATTTTATCGAAACATGAGTGTGTCTTCTTCTGGTGTTTCTGTCTTCGCCACTAGCTGGCCACTCTCCGGTTCTACAAAATTACAGCTGGTTTCTTCAGATGGTTCTAGACTCCCTCCTTTGATCAATGGAGGGGAAATTTTTGGCATCTTAACACTTGCAGGGGTAACTAGGACAAGAGATGGTCAGTAAGAAATTATATTCTTTCATATCAAACATAGTCACTTTCTTTCTTCTGTTTATTATATTAGCTGAGGATTATGGACTTCTTTATTCTGCTGCAGTGATTGCATTAAGTAACACATTGAAGGAAATAAAAAATTCACCCTCTTCATGGAACGGTGATCCTTGTTTGCCTCGGATGTATGCATGGAGTGGACTTTCATGCTCCGAGGCTCCGCTGATGCGAGTGACTGCACTGTAAGTTGGAAGGGTATCCTGAAAGTGTTCATCTCTATATTAGCGATGCCTTCTAATCTAAAAGTTTCATTCTCCCCTCTTATGCTAGAAACTATACTGGTATGGGGTTTTCTGGAACGCTCTCAGGCAGTGTTGCTAATTTGACTGCACTCACTGGAATGTAAAGTATCATAATTACTTGTGAATAAATCACTTACAACCAATAGTGTTTATAATATTCTTTTTCCATACTTGCAGCTTTCTTGGAAATAACAAGTTTTCGGGTCCTATCCCTGATCTTAGTCAATTGAAGTCACTGGAGAGATTGTAAGTTTTTTTTAACAAAGAATCGGTTTGTTCTTCACTACTGAAAATGACCTACTATGATGTTTGTGTTGGAAGACACCTGCAAAATAATCAGTTTAATGGAACGTTACCTGCATCACTGGGAAAGCTAGACAAGCTGCGGGAGCTGTGAGTACTGAGTTATGCATTTTACGAATTATATCTTTTTCCTAAAGATTCGCTTGACATGCTTTATTTTCTTATTTTGATATACAATTTTATGTCGGAAAAATTGATACCTGAGTTTGCTGTCATGCTTGAATCTCTTCCAGAATGCCCATTTAAAAGGAGAATGGTTTTGCAACAGTTATTGATTATAAGTAGCAGAGTATATACAATAGATGAAGCTGCAATTCTGCTGAGGCTTTTAGTTCTAATGGTGCTTGTTAGATCATTATTTTTTATTTAACATACAAAGCAGTTGCTCAAAATTCTTGGATCTGCTAAATTGATGTTGGATGTGGTGTAAAGAAAATGCGACAATCTGAAGACATGTTAGGCATAGCTAAATAACAATCATACTTCTTCTCCCCCATCCTTCCCTATCGTTTAGATGTTTAATTAATTTCTTCTCGCTCAGAAAAGCACCCTTTGTGTAAGATACCTGTAGAATGAGACAACTCTCTCCCGTGTCAGAGAAACATGATGGTGAAACACGTCAATCCATATTCCAATCATAACGAAATTAATATAGCTATTTGTTTTCTTTTCTGTGTGAATTTACATTTTCAGATTAATTTCAAACCTATCATGCAAGTTTTCCCAATTCTTTTTTATATAAGGGTTAGGGTTTCTTACTAAAGCATCGAAATTCCATAATAAAGCACACAAAGTTGTTTTCTAAGTAATAGTGTTCCATAATAAACTACGCAATGTTATTTTCTTTTGCATGGTATCCGAGCTGCATATTTTGTAAGCACCTTGCTTCTTTCTTTATCCACCAAAAAAGGTCTAGCCCCCAATTGCTAGCATTGCCCCTTACTCGAGCTCTTCACTAGCAACATGCTCTTCCAGTGTTGTCTGCCATGTCAGCATGCTCCAAATTACAACTAGTTTCTTGTTGCCAGTGACCGCTTGCTAGTGCCTCCAACTTTGCCCATGTCTTCGCACTTCCCTCAATATGAGATTTTTTTTCCGAACTTCCTATGAATTCATGGCCTGAAATATTATCGAAATTCGTCTATATTTCGGCGATATGCTGATTTTGGCCATTTGCCAAAATCGAAACTCGACCCTTATCTTTTTCTCACATGTCGGTGAACTATCGCCTACAATAAGAGGTTTTCTTCAATTGTTTAAAACAAAAAGAAACGATATGAGCGATTTCTTTGCCCATTTCGCTCATATCAAAGTTAAACATGAACCGTTAAACTAAATTTCGTTTGAGTATTTTTCCCCCAAGCTCCTAGGGGGAGGGGCGGTGCCTGCCCCCCCCGTTAGGTTCACTGATTGGACAACGAGACTCCTATCTAGACAATCGGCTTGCCCACCAACATTGAGGTCACACAACAATGTGGCTGATTGAGTAGATGAATTACGGTTTCTTAAGATGATCAATAATAAAGTTCATGACATTATATATGGTTAATGTAGTATATAGTGTGCATGTGTTCAATATAGGTTTTTTATTATAAAATCTTTGATGTTTAAATGTAGTCTTAATTCTGACTTTTGATTAATGATAATTTTTCTTCAACTTATTTACATGGTAAATATTCTTACCATTGTATTGGTATATTATGAATTTTGAGTTTATGAAACTATATAATTTATTATTGAGAGATATATTTATCTTTCCTTGTTTTATTTATTTTCTATTTTTCTGTCTCTAGAATGTAATTTGTCCACCATGGTTTCTCCTCTCCACATAAGAGAACCCTAGGGCCTCGTGAATAGACATGTCATTATTCTTTCCACGTGGTATCAGAATGATGGTCCTAGATCGAAATTCTTGTACCCCCTCGACCTAGCCCCACTTGTCGCTCACCACTGCCTCTCATCGTCACCACCGCTGGCTCGTGGGAGACTTCACTACCTCTATCCACCACCGCACGAGGTATCCTCTCGTCTTCGGGACCCCCTCTCGCTGCTGGACTCACATCTTGCCGCTGGAGCAATCCCTCTTGTTGTCGGGGCCCTCGCGACACCTTCTCTCAACGTAACGGGTCCCCACAACCCCTTTCGACGTCACCCCTTACCTCCACGACAACCATCGATTCCACTTAGGGCCCTGCAGACATCCATGCTTCTCCCCTCGGCTTCTTTTATACATCCGAGGACTGTTCGCGCTCTGATTTTGGTCGAAAAAGGATGATTACAGACCAATAAGTCACCACACTGGCCCCCTAGCGTAGACTTGGATTTGGAGGGAATGTTTATGGTATAAGTTTGCACCCACAACAAATTCTCATATGATTGTGTATACAACTTCAAATCAGTCTACAATCCCAGTCGAGTTCTATCCCAACCTCTATATCATTATGTTAGAAATCGAGTGATTTTTCCTCGTCCAGTGCTTTCAAGGGCCCAACGCCCATCCTAAAGATGGATGCGACCAATTAAGAGTTATGGTCCATGCAGTTTATGATCCTGATGCAGTGCAATAACAATGATCATATTCTGACGAAGCCCGAGTCGGCTCACAAGATTGGGACGAATGCTTCATTTAAGCTAGATGATGTGTATACATGTGTATGGCTTTCTGAGACTCTTTCCACAGAAATAGCCAATGATATTTTACATCAACATACTACCAATGCAATGAGAGATATCCTAGCTGCCACCTATGGCAGGGCGAAGAATGAGACCAAGATTCTCCGACTGCAATATGAGATCTTCACGATCAGACAGAATGGTTGTCCTATGCACTCCTACTCTCTGCTTCATGGCATGCTCAAGAAGCTGCACAACTAGGCAGAGTCTAGGAGGTAGGGGCACATGAGTAACCATAATAGGAGGTGGGGTGCTGGAGGTGGTG
Source organism: Ottelia alismoides (assembly GCA_037367405.1). Lineage (NCBI taxonomy): Eukaryota > Viridiplantae > Streptophyta > Magnoliopsida > Alismatales > Hydrocharitaceae > Ottelia > Ottelia alismoides. The sequence goes on from JAZKJV010007004.1 coordinate 342,258, forward strand.
GGTTCATGGGAGGAACCACAGTTGGAGGTGGTGACGACGTAGGAGGAGGTACGTACACCTCTCCAGCATCAGACATAGTCAACTTGTCACCCATTAGAGAAAAGTGCACGACCGACTCAAAGAAGGTGACATCAGCACTGACATAGTCACGGAGTACTTCTGTCAAACATGATCCATAAAGACACACTTGCCAACTTTGAGAAAGAGCTTGTCACGACCAGGTGTCAGATGATGAAAATGCCACAGAACCAAATACACAAAGTGTAAGGAGAAATGATCTATTTTCGAAAATGCAATCGAGAAAGGAATATTCTCTCCTAACATAGAGGACGATATGTGGTTCACCATGTAACAAGAAGTGAGGACCGCATCATCCCAAAAAGAATATGGAGCATGGCTTTTAATAAGGAGCATCCTAGTCACATCAAGTAAATGGCGGTGCTTGTGTCCATCAATACCGTTATGTTGGGAAGTATACACACCAGAGGTCTAGTGTATAATGTCAAGGGACCTGAAGAACTGAGAAATCTGCAAGTGCAAAACTCTAAGGTATTGTCAGAGCAAACATACTTGACAATAACAGAAAATATACTCTTTATTTCATGAATAAAAGATTGAATAACAGACCCAGCCTCAGACCTTTTTTTTTCAAAAGGAAAACCCATATTAGTCTAGAAAAATCATCAACGGCTACAAGATAGAACATGCACCTTGATGGTCAGGAACATGACCGTGACCCCAAATATCAAAATGGACAAGATCAAATAAAGTATTGCTATTATGACTCTAACAAACAAGAAAACTAGATCGGTGATGCTTCCCAAGTTAGCACACCTCACACTGAAAGGTGGATCAAGAAGAGATTTGTCGGAGGACATGACACAACTTCTGCAGAGGAAGGTAGTCAACTGAAGTTACCACATGTATCGAGAAACTGATCCAGTGGGATGGAAGAATCACCAGCATATGGAGACTGGATCAATCTGTAGAGACTCCCTTATTAATGGACACATCCAATCACTCTGCCCGTGAATGCCTTGAAACACATTAGAAGAGGGGTCAAATATGTCACGACAATGCAAATCCTTAGTGATCTGACTAATATACTATACACTCATAGAAAAAATCGGGTGCATGAAGCACATGTTGCAGATGCGTAGCTGGTGTCAAACGGATCTCCCACTGTCATGTAATAGGATAATGAGTCTCATCTGTAATTACAATTGATCTGTATGGAGGTACAGGTATGTATGATGCGAAATGAGCTTAGTCACCGCACAAATGCTGGGATGCACTAGAATCCATGATCCACTATGTTATATCTGCCCTGTGACAACTAGTCAGGGCATAAGCTATATTTGAGATGCTAGAAGAGGCTTTGGTTGTGGTAGCAATGTCGGAAGGGCTTGCAGGAGCCCTAGTAGTGGCACCAAAAAGAGTCATGATTTCCTTCATATGGGAGACAATATCATCCAACTTGTGATCAATAGGAGGCGCAAAAGTGGCAGTAGGTTCAACCTGCTCAACCACACGAGCAGACATAAGGTAGCAATGCTTCAGGTAGTAGGTCTCCTCCGGATGATCAGGTCAATGACAGTAAGTGCATGATCCACGCTGACATCCTTTTCTTGGGTCATGAGCACTATGTCTTCTGAATCGAGCTGTACCTCAACCATGAGATGCGGCCATTGCTGAGGAGGTTCGAGTGGTGGCAATGGATGGGGCCGTGATCCTGTTAAGGCGATTGTAAGCCTCCTCCATCGAAGGTATAGATGTACCTGTAAGGAGCTGAATGTGTGTTGCATCATACTCATTATCAAGAACCACCAGAAAAACTCCAACCATCATAGTGTTCTTGTAAATCATCCGCCGCTCTTTAAATGTGGTCATGTGTTTCTGCCACATTTTTACATTCACAAGCCTCCCTATATACCCCTTGCTTATGGGCATTCCCTATCATCTAGCACTACCTAAGTATGTTTTTAGCACTTTGTTTCTACTGATGGCACTAATGATTTGTCTATACGAGAGGCTACTTTACAGGACGAGCATGTGACTCCTTATAAGGCTACTTTACAGGCTAAATATGGTAACCATTGCAGCCCGGAAGCGAAGGCGTACATGTGTTACATATCCTCTCGCTGCCCATGTTTCTTTAGGACGTCTTTCATGTGATTTCAGGAGGTTTTCCATGGGTCTCTCAGCTGTAGAGATCCCATGAACATATCAGGTTGCTATGCGAGACAGTCAGTGGCATCTTGCTATGGAGGAGGAGATGTCGCGCTACAGTCATATGGCATATGGATCTTAGTTATTGCCCTTGTAGAAGCTTTTGCGATTGGCTGCAAGTCTGCAAATGTGTATTTATAGTGAAGCACCGTGCAAATGGTAGCGTTGATCGCTGCAAGACTAGGCGTGTGGCTCATGGGTTCACCCAGACTTATGGGATGTGTATTTTTGGAAAGTTGTAATCTCTTGTAGCATCTTTTGAAAGATTTCAAATTAGAATATCAATGAAATCATCTTTGATCGCCCATTTATTCTCATTAACCAGTCATCCCTGATCGACCATGTGTTTCTGTCTGATCGATCACCGCTGATCGACGACATCTTGTTACCTGATAGATCATATTTTGAATACTGATTCAAACGGTCAGAAATGATCCACTGTACTTTTTAATCTGATCGATCATATGGGTCTGATCGATCATAAATTTTGATTGATCGATCATTTGACCCAAATCTTCAGCGATTTGTTGTTTATTTTGTTTTCAACGATCATATTTCTTGGATCCCTATATAAGGGATCCCGTACCCATTATTGGAGCATACATCGTTCAAATATTCGCTCTTATTCTCTCTAAAAAAGCAAAAAGCTCTCTTAAAGTGATTTCTCGAGTCCCCTCTCTCATATTCTTCGATTCATTCGATATTTCGAGGAGAACATTTTCAGAAAGATAGCTCTGTCTGAAAGCTATCGAATCGGTAAAGTTTGATTATCGGTGTTTAAGTTTTTTAATAGTAGTCAAAACTTTTTCGGCAGCCTTCTCAAGCATGATGATATTCATTTTGTGTGAATTATTATTACCTATATACATGTGCCACACATGATATAATTGTTGTGCATATATATGAGAATGTCTGTGCAATTATACTTTGCTGATTATCCTAGATATCACTGCTCTATCATTTTAAACTTATTCTTGATATATGTGAAAAGATTTGTTGGTAAAGAAAAGATTATTGCAAAATATATCCGTTTCTGTCGTTAACATCTTTTGCAGGAGCTTGCTGGTGTTTGATCCTTAAGTTTGCAGGAAGTGCTTTGATCTGCAGGATATTCATGTGAAAGTCAGAAGGTAGTCGAAGCTCGCTTGTTCTTCTAAGGTTGCTACAGAGTATGATCTATAGTGTGTTGATTTTAGTGTTTGATCCAAGATTATGAAGTTATACGCTTTGTAACGGTTGAGATATCCCTGCAAATATCTCTTAAAGCAGTTGGTTAGCTCGACTAATCGAGAAATCTCGAGCTTGGAGCCTCAGATCGTGGTTTATACTCTAGAGGGTTTCCACGTTAACATTCTGTACAATATGCTGATTGGCTTGGTTGTTTCAATTTTCTGTGCTTGTTGATTATTCTGCGAAAATTATAAATACTGCCTTGAATCACGATTCACCCTCCTCTAGTTTTGTTGCAATCCCTAAATTCATAGAAATTGTGGAATATTTCATTGAATCCCTAGGACTTTCTTATATAGGAGAAAAATTCTAAGGAAAAATTAAATAAAGTAGACACAAGAATACAACAACAAAGCCTTTTCCCACAATTAAGTAGGGTCAGCTACATGTATTCTTCGCCTCCATTCAGATCTATCTTGGGTCAATCCCGGGCTTATATCCAAAAAACTAAGATCCCTTCGTATAGTCTCTTTCCAACACTTCTTGGGCCGTCCTCGCCCTCGCTTAGCCGGCTCAACATCCCAACACCCGCATCTTCTAACCGGTGCATCTGTTGATCTTCTTTGCAAATGACCAAACCATCTTAAGCGGTTTTCTCGCATCTTATCCTCGATCATAGCTACACTAACTTTCTTTCTGATTGCATCATTCCGAATCCGATCTTTACGTGTGTGTCCACACATCCACCTTAGCATTTTCATTTATGCTACAACCATTCTCTGCACATGTCTATGGTTCACAGGCCAACATTCAGATCCATAGAGCATAGCAGGTCTCACGGCTGCTTTGTAAAATTTCCTTTAATTTTTAAAGGAATTTTCTGATAACAGAGAACAACAGAGGCTCCTCTCCACTTTAACCAGCCTGTATTTATTCTATTAGTAACATCTCCATCAATTTCCCCATCCTGTTGCAAAATAGATCCCAGATATCTAAAAGAATCTCTCTTCCGAATGTTATTGTCACCAATCTTCACCTCAGTTCATTCACCATTGCTTCCATCAAAGGTGCACTCCATATATTCTGTCTTAACCCTACTTATACGAAATCCTTTAATCTCCAATGCATGTTTCCAGACCTCAAGCTTCTCATTTACTCCATCTCTAGTCTCGTCAATCAACACAATATCATCAGCAAATAACATACACCAAGGTAACTCATCCTGAATGTGACTTGTCAACTCGTCCATAATCAAAATAAAAAGAAATGGACTCAAAGCTGAACCTTGATGTAAACCAATGTTGATGTCAAAATAGTCAGTCTTCCCAGACGGGGTCCTTACACAAGATAAAGCCCTATCATACATGTACTTTATGAGGTTAATGTATATGACATTTACTTGGCTCTTCTCCAAAACTCTCCACAATATCTCTCGTGAGACAGAATCATAAGCCTTCTCTAAATCAATAAAGATCATATGAAGGTTCTTCCTTTTAGCTCTATAAATCTCCATTGTTCTCCTCAACAAATGGATGGCTTCAATAGTTGAGCGACCTAGCATGAATCTGAATTGATTTTCTTTTATGTTGGAAACTTTCCTTCGCCTTCTTTCGATCACACGTTCCCAAATTTTCATAGTGTGACTCATCAGCTTGATATCTCTGTAATTTGAATAATTTTGAATGTCTCCTTTATTCTTATAAAGAGGCACCACGATACTCCTCCAATCTTCAGGCATTTTCTTGCTTCGCCAAATAACATTGAATAGATTTGTAAGCCAAGTCAAACCGTGCTCACCTAAAACTCTCCATACTTCTACAGGGATGTCATTCGGTCCTACAACCTTCCCAGGTCTCATAACCTTCAAAGCCTCCTCTACTTCCTTTGTTTGTATTCGTCTATAGTTTGCACGATTCAAGTAACTTTCACTACTAGCTAGATCACCCAAAGTGATCTCTCTATTTCTTCTCCAATGAAAAGTTTATGGAAGTACTGCTCCCATCTAGTCTCTATGTCCTTCTAAGTAAAAAGCACGTGACCTTCCTCGTCCTTAATGCATCTCACTTGAGAAAAGTCTTTGGTCTTTCTTTCTCTTGCTTTGGCTAACCTAAATATGTTCTTCTGGCCCTTCTTAGAGTCGAGATTTTTATAAAAAACTTTATAAGCTTTTGACTTATCTTCGCTTACAGTCTTCTTTGCTTCCTTCTTCGCTATTTTGTAGTTTGTGACAGTTTCTGTTGTTCTATCCTTAGACATATCTTTAAAGAAAGCTCTTTTAATTTTTAGTTTCCCTTGCACCCCTTCACTCCACCACCAAGCCTCCTTTTGACCTGGAGCTCCTCCCTTCGACTCGCCTAGTATCTCTTTGGCTACCCTTCGGATACAAGATACTACTGCCTCCCACATCTCGTTTGCACTTCCGCTACAATCCCAAGATAAGTCTTCTAAAACCTTCTCCTGGAAGCATGATTGCTTCAGTGGAAGATTCCACCATATAGTTCTAGTGATCTTAGGAACCCTCCTTTTCTTTACCACGCCTTTTATTTGCACATTGTTAACGCATATAGTAGTAGTATCTGTACCTCGTCTCTATTTTATTTTTCATTGTATGCTTTATGTAATTTACCCATAGGCTACCCTCCTATATAAGAGAGCCTAGGGCTTATGGAATAAACAACTTGCTCATTTTTCCCAACATGGTATCAGAGCGACGGTCCTAGACCGGAGTTCTCGAAACCCTAACCCTACCCCACCACACCCGCCGGCCTCTCTCGTTCTCTCTCTTCATCTGATCGGCGCCGCCCTCCCTCCGATCGGCGCTCCTCCTCTCCGATCGGCGCCGCACATCCCATCTCCGGTATGCGCATCTCCGGTGGCACATCCCTTCCGTGCCAGCACGCATCTCCTGCGCGTACCTGCCATTCGCGTGCCTGCGCGTGATCGCGCGAGCGAGTGCGTGATCTGCGGGCTTCTCCCATCGCGTGCCTGCGCGTGATCTGCAGGCTGTGCGCAAGGCTGTGCGCAAGGCTGTGCGCGCGTGATCTCCCGCATCCTGTGCGCGCGTGAAATCCAGTGCGCGTGCCCAGTGCGCATCCAGTGCGCCAGCAAGTGTAGCTCCTGTACGCGTGCTCGTTTCCAAGTCCTAAAGCGCAGAAAACCATCATCATGGGTTTAGTTGCTTGAGGTCTACACGTGCAACTAAACCCGCCAATGTCATTGTCGACGAAGATAATCACTGGTCAATATCTCCAGTCTTCAGTATCCAAGATGTCAGAAAACAAGTCAGATATCCCATCTATTGGCGCCTTTCGTGGTCCAGTGCCTATAGTAAAGATGGATAGTACAAATTATGAACTGTGGGCAATGCAATTCATGAGCATGATGAAGTCAACAGGCAAGAAACACATCCTTACTGAACCTGAGCCTGCTGAGAAGACTGGAGTCAATGCCTCCTGGGAGGCTGATGATGCATATGCCAAGGTTTGGCTATCTGGTACGTTGGCTATTGAAATTGCCAATGACATCTTACATCAACCCACAACCAAGGATATGTGGGATATTCTGGCGGCAACATACTCTCGGGCGAAGAACGAGACGAAGATTCTGCAACTTCAGCATGATATATTCACAATAAAGCAGAATGGTCGCCCTTTACATTCTCTCTATACATCACTGAGAGGGATGTTCGAGAAGCTCTATAGCTTCATGCCTCTTACAGCCACGCCAGAACAGCAGAAGACATACAGGAACGCGACCATGGTAGGTGTGTTCCTGGTTGCACTCGATCCAGAGTATGAGGCTGCACGGTCACAGATTTTGGCTGACTCTACTATTCCTCCCATGGAGGAAGCTTTCCATAGATTGAGTCAGATCACAGTTCCTTCTACGGGTGCGAGTCAGAATTCTTCAGCCATGGCAGCCAACAGAGGTCGCGGATTTCATCACCAGGGCCGTGGACGTGGACCTCGTGGAAGAGGTGGCCGCACTAGGCCAACATGTACCTACTGTCACCGAGTTGGACATAATGAAGATACATGCTACTCAAAGCATGGATTTCCTGCATCTGCACGAGCTGCTGAGCAGATAGAGCCTCCATCTGCTGCTACGTTGGATCAACGGTTCGATGATCTAGTTGCCCGTCTGAGGGGCATTATTCCACCATCCGGTCCAGCAGCGACTACAGAGAGTCATTTTGATGCCGCTGCTTCTGCCTCTGCGTCTACCAGTGCTTCAGGTAGTATACTCGCACTCAACAGTAGTAGATCATATACATTACCATGGATTATGGACTCAGGCGCTACACATCACCTATGTGGCGACCAGAATCTACTTACAGGATACACTCAGATCCCTCCAGGATGGACAGTAGTAATTGCCAATGGTACACATTCCCCCATCACTGGTCAGGGGGAGATTAGATTGACATCTTCTATGCAGCTCAAGAATGTGCTACATGCACCTGATTTTTCAATGAATTTGTTGTTAATTAGTCAGATTACGAAGGATCTACATTGTCGGGCAATTTTTGATCCATCTTCTTTGGTTTTTCAGGACATCCATACGGGCAACGTGATTGGTCGTGGCTTTGAGCACGGAGGCCTCTACTGCCTGAATCAGACCCCATTTGCTGGAACCTCATCCTCTCCTGCTGGACAAGTATCTACTTTATTGTGGCATCTGTGCTTTGGTCATTTACCGCCTCAGAAGTTGCGTCAAGTGTTACCTTATGGTCTTCCTCACACACCTATTCATTGTGAGGCGTGTCAGTTGGGAAAGCATCACATGTCGTCCTTTCCCAGTCGTCCAGGTTGGAGTAGTACCTCCAAGTTTGAGTTATTTCATATTGATGTCTGGGGTCCGAGTCGTGTACCTGATCATCAGGGACACAGATTTTATATAGTATTTGTGGATGATTTTTCTAGAGTGTCATGGGTGTTTCTGATGAAAAATAAATCTGAAGCAGGAAATATCATTATCCATTTTCTAAATGAAATACAAAATGTTTTCTTCACATCTGTGAAGTTTGTGAGAAGTGATAATGCTTTAGAATTGTGCACCAATGCTCTTGCCAATTATTACTCCTCAAAAGGGATTGTTCATCAAACATCTTGTGCTCATACATCTCAACAGAATGGAATTGCTGAAAGGAAACACCGTCACCTTCTTGATGTCACAAGATCACTCCTTATACAGAGTCATGTTCCCTACTCCTACTGGGGTGATGCAGTTCTCACTGCATGTTACCTGAATTAATCGTATGCCTTCTTCTGTCTTGAATGAACAGATTCCGTTTTCCATCATTCATCCTGGCAAGGATCTGTTTACTCTTACTCCTCGTGTGTTTGGGTCGGTTGCATTTGTCCATCATTTGTCGCCTGGTACTGACAAGCTCTCTCCTAGGGCTGTCAAATGTGTTTTTGTTGGGTACTCCAGAACTCAAAAGGGGTACAAGTGCTTTGATCCTCTGCGTCGGCGGTATATGATCAGTGCAGATGTTACATTTTTTGAAACTGTTATGTTTTTTTCAGCCTCAGGAGACAAGCAGCTACCACCTCTATCCACTGATGCCATATATATGACACCACCACCTCAGATGTCGTCACCAGCACCACCACCACAGATGCCGTCACCACCACCACCACCACCGCCGCCACCACCACCACCTATATCACCGCTACCGTTCCATTATACTCGCAGGCCTCCTCCCGCTCATGGTCATGACTCGTCTACTAGCTCGCCTATGGTATGTAATGAAAATATTACTGTTGATGGATCTGACGACACTTCTGAGCAGGATATGTTGCAGGGGCCAGATGAGACTACGGCTGATTTAGATGTTCCCATTGCTCTACGCAAGTCGAAGAGGAGCTGTGTTACATATCCATTATCAGCATCCGTGTCCTTTGACAGGCTATCTGGAGATTTCAGGTCATTTGTTGTGGCACTGTCAGCTGTAGATATTCCACGCAATCATCAAGATGCTCTGCAGGATAGTAGATGGCGGCTAGCAATGGAAGAGGAAATGGCGGCACTTCAGTCTAGAGGAACTTGGAGTTTGGTTCCTATACCTCCAGATGTGAACCCGGTGAGCTGCAAGTGGGTGTTTACAGTGAAGCACAATGCAGATGGCTCCATTGACAGATACAAGGCGCGTCTTGTTGCACGTGGCTTTACACAAACATACGGGGTGGATTACCTAGACACATTCTCGCCTGTGGCACGCCATTCCACTCTACGGATCTTGTTGTCAGTTGCAGTTGCTAAAGACTGGCCGCTCCATCAGCTGGACGTGAAGAATGCATTCGTATATGGAGATTTACAGGAAGAAGTTTATATGCAACAACTACCTGGTTTTGCTGTTGAGGGGGAGTGTTCCAAGGTATGCAGGTTACATAAGGCTATCTATGGCCTTAAGCAAAGCCCAGAGCATGGTTTCAGAAGCTCTCAGATCTCTTCGGAAAACAAGGATACAAACGCTCCAACGCTGATCATTCCTTGTTTGTACAGAAGACTGCTAGAGGTATCATTGTGATTATGGTTTATGTTGATGACATCTTGATTACAGGACATGATGAGCAGGGCATAAAGCAGGCGAAAGAAATGCTGGACAGTGAATTCGTCACTAAGGATCTTGGTGTCCTTAGATATTTTCTGGGGCTTGAATTTGCTAGAAATTCATATGGGTTAGTAATGTCACAAAGGAAATATGTTACAAATCTGTTGAGTGAAACATGTATGCTTGGGTGTCGACCTGCTACGACACCAATGGATCCCAGCATGAAGCTTTATGAAGATGACACAGATGAGGTGGACAGGAGAAGATACAGAGAACTGGTAGGCAAACTGTTGTATGTCACGATCACTAGACTAGATATATCATTTGCAGTGAGTCGTGTGAGCCAGTTCATGGAGCAACCACGCTAGGTGCATATGGATGCAATACATATGATTCTTCGATATCTCAAGTCTTCTCCAGGTGCAGGTCTGCTATTCAAGAAAGGAAAGGGGATTTCTGTCTCAACATGTGCGGATGCAGACTATGCAGGATGTCCCAAGGACAGGAAGTCCACCTCAGGGTATGCCGTCTATGTTGGAGATGCCCTAGTCTCATGGAGAAGCAAGAAACAGACGGTGGTAGCTAGATCTAGTGCTGAATCCGAATATAGGGCTATGGCCCAGGCTACTACAGAAATGATGTGGGTGAAAGCTGTGCTTACAGACCTATGTTTAGATGTACCACTTCCTATGAACTTGGAATGTGATAATCAGGCTGCCTTGTTCATTGCAAACAACCCAGCATTCCATGAGCGGACCAAGCACATTGAGGTTGACTGTCACTTCATACGTGACATGATTCAGAAGGGGTTCGTTGCTACGTCTCATGTTACCTCAGAGAATCAGACTGCGGATATATTCACCAAAGCATTGCTACGAGGCCCATTCCAGAAGTGTGCGTCCAAGCTTAGCATGATTGATATCTATGCTCCATCTTGAGGGGGAGTGTTAACACATATAGTAGTAGTATCTGTACCTCGTCTCTATTTTATTTTTCATTGTATGCTTTATGTAATTTACCCATAGGCTACTCTCCTATATAAGAGAGCCTAGGGCTTATGGAATAAACAACTTGCTCATTTTTCCCAACACACATCCAAAACTAAAAAGCGATGTTGAGTTGTCAAACTCTCTCTTGGGATTACTTTGCAGTCTTTACAACACAACCGATCTCTTCTCCTCAACGCAAAGTAATCTATCTGTGTTCTAGTTGGCCCACTCTTATAAGTAATTAAATGCTCCTCGATCTTCTTGAAGAGAGTGTTTGCTATGAAAAGATCATATGACGTTACAAAATCCAGAATGACTTTTCCCTCTTCATTTCTATCCCCAAAACCATGTCCTCCATGAACACTAGCATACCCTGAAGAATCTTTTCCCACATATACATTAAAATCTCCACCTATGCAAATCATCTCTCTTTGTGGGATTCCTTGTAAAATCTTATCCAGATCCTCCCCAAAAACTTGTTTAGTCATTTCATCTAAACCAATTTGTGGTGCATAAACTGAGATGATATTCAGAATTTCTTCTTCAAGCACCAATTTTAGCAAAATTATCCGATCCCTGAATCTTTGCATGTCAACCACACAATCCTTTAAATCCTTATGAATAACCACTCCAATACCGTTTCTACCCTTATCTTTACCTGAATACCAAAGTTCAAAACCCGTCTTCTCGATCTCCCTTACTTTCTCTCCAACCCATTTAGTCTCTTGAAAACAGCATATGAATCTTCCTTCTTTCCATTGTATCCACCAACGCCATCAATTTTCCAGTTAAAGTACCAACATTCCAACTACCAATCCGCAACTTCCTTTGCAATCTCTTTTGGACTAACTTCTTTACTCGCATGCGTCCATTATGCTAGAACCCTTGTAAATTTTGGATTGCATCCGGACGGTGATGCAGCGTAACTAGCTTAATTACCCGCATGCGTTCCTCATGCGAGAACCCTTCCAAAATTTGAACTACATCCGGGCTGCGATGTAGCGGTCCTTGCCTATTTTTCATTGCATTCGGGCGATGCAACGCGTCGCAAGTAGGGAATGCCCCAACGAAATCTGTATGTTTGCTTAAATCCATGTTGAAAAGATCCGAATGTCATGAGGCAACTTCCTAAATAGTATTTTTTTTAAAATAATATTTAGGAAGCTGTCTCCGACTTTTTTACGCTGGCTGTCGGCTACCTAACGCAACCCTCCTCATTTACCCGGGCTTGGGACTGGCCATGGCTGAGTTAAAGTAGACACAAGAATAAGTAAATATAAATAAAGAACAAACAAAAACATCTATCTCAACACTCCCCCTCAAGCTGGAGCATATATGTTAATCATGCTCAACTTGGAACAACAACGATGGAATGGACCTCTAGCAAGTGCCTTGGTGAACATATCTGCAGTCTGATTTCTTGAAGTAATATGAGAAGTGGAGATAAATCCCTTTTGAATCATATCTCGAGTGTAGTGATAGTCTACCTCGATGTGCTTGGTTCTTTCGGGGAAGGTTGTATTATTGGCTATGAAAATGGAGGCTTGATTGTCACATTGGAGGTGCATAGGAAGTGACACGTCAATAGTTTGGTTAGTCGGTACAGATTTGACCCACATCATCTTTGTGCTCCCTTAGCCATGGTTCTATATTCTGATTCAACACTAGATCTAGCAACAACCATACGTTTCTTGCTCTTCCATGAAACAACTGAACTCATAAAACGAAGCCTAAGGTATACTTCCTATTTTTCGGGTATCCTGCATAATCTGCATCAGCACATGCTGTAACTGTAAGGGACGTGTCTCTACTGAACAAGAGTTCTGTGCCTGGATAAGTCTTCAAATATCGCAAAATCATGGGAGCTACATCCATATGTACCTGCCTGGACTGCTCCATAAACTGATTAACTCTACTCACTGCGAATGATATATCTGATCTGGTAATGGTGACCTATAGAAGCTTCTCTGCAAGCTCTCTATATCTTATCTTATCAATCTCAGTGTCATCATCATAGAGTTTCATACTCGGATCCATAGGAGTAGTAGCGGGCCTACATCCTTCCTTTATGTCATCCATATCGGTAACATACTTCCTTTGCGTCATCATCATGCCTCGCACGTTCCTTGCAAATTTGAGGCCAAGAAAGTAACGAAGATTGTTAAGGTCCTTGGTCACAAACTGTTGTCCAAGGAAATCCTTGGCTACAGCAATACCTTGCTCATCATCCCCTATAACAATGATGTCATCCATATAAACCAAGCAACAATACCTCTCTGGGATCTCTGAACGAAAAGTGAGTGATCTGCAGTCGATACGACAAAACCCTGCTGCTCAATCAACTCAGCGAGCTTCTGGAACCAAGCTCTTGAACTCTGCTTAAGGGTATAAATAGCCTTGTGAAGTCTACAAACCATATGAGACTCCCCCTCAGTAGCAAAATATGGTGGCTGCTGCATGTAAACTTCCTCCTGCAAGTCACCGTACAAGAAAACATTCTTGACATCCAGTTGAAAGAGATGCCAATTACGTACCACAACAACAGAAAGAAGAATCCTCTATGTAGAATACCGAGCTACAAGAGAAAATGTATCCTGATAGTCCACCTAATATGTCTGGGTGAACTCACGAGCGACAAGCTTAGCCTTGTATCGATCCACACTACTATCTGCATGGTGTTTCACTGTAAATACCCACTGACTCCCCACAACAAATACACCATATGGGGCAAGAACACTCCACGTGCCACGAGATTGTAACACAACCATCTCCTCTTCCATAGCAAGGTGCCACTAACTAATCTGTAATGCCTCCTGATATGTCCATGGTATGCCCACGACAAATAGTTCGACAACAAACCTTAGAAACTCCTCTGAGAGACTTGCAAGAGAAACATGTGAAGCAATAGGGTATATAGCACATGTACGACTCTGCTTCCATAAAGCAATAGGCACATTACGGTCCTCAACATCCTCAGTTATCGAAGCAGGAACGTCTATTGCCACCTGCTCATTTTACGGTAAATGCAAATCACTAGTGCCATCAGTAGAAATCACGTGTTCAGAACATACCTGGGACGTGCTGGATGATGGAAGAGGCCCATGAGCACGGGGTCGGTGAGTGTATACCTGTGGAAAAAGATGGAAGATGCTGGTGGAGATGGTGGAGGAGGAGGTAGTGGTTATGATGGTGAAAGTGGTGGAGATGAAGGGACTGATGGAATTGGGGATGGAGCAAGAGGCGTAGTAGTCGTAGGCGTGGAAGAAGAAATTAGAGGTAGAGGTATGTATACCTCTTCTCCAGAATCCAAAGGAGTCAGCCTATCACTTGTAGGAGATAAAAACATAATAGACTCAAAGAAAGTGACATCTGCACTAGCATAATTTTTTTGTCGAATAATGATATCCCTTTTGTGTTCTGGACTACCCCACAAAGACATACTTGACAGCTCTAGGAGAGAGCTTGCCATGGCCAGGAGATGTATGAGGAATAAAGGCAACATACCCAAATACACAAGGAGTGAGGGAGAAAAGATCCTTCTCGGGAAACACAATCAAGAGCAGAATATTTTCTCCCAACACAGACGAGGTTATACAATTCACCATGTAGCAAGCAGTTAGAACCACGTCTTCCCAATAGGAATGAGGAGCATGACTCCGAATCAAGAGGGTTCTGATGACATCCAAAAGGTGATGATGTTTGCGTTCAACCACCCCATTTTTTGGGATGTATATGCACATGAAATTTGATGTACAATACCAAGGGCCCTGAAAAACTGTGAGAGTTGTAAGTTACAAAATTCTAATGCATTGTTAGAATGAATATACTTGACATTTGCAGAAAAAACATTCTTTATTTCATTAATAAAAGATTGAATGATAGGACCAGCATTTTACTTATTTTTAAGTAGAAATGCCCGAGACAACATAGAGAAATCATCAACAACAAGATAAGATCTGTCCCTGATGGTCTGGGACACGGCTCGGACCCTAAATGTCAAGATGGATCAACTCAAAAATACTACGACTACTACGATCCTGGCTACTCTGAAATGTAGGCCGGTGGTGCTTCCCCAGCTGGCAAGTCTCGCACTAGAGGGTGGAGTGAGGAGAAATCTGAGGAAGCACGTGACACTGCTTCTACAATGGAAGGTGACCAAACCGGAGGTGCCACACATAAGAAAAGACTCATTAAGTGCGAATAGACGAAGCACCAACATATGGAGACTGAACCAGTCTATAGAGATCTCCTTGCTCACGGTCAAATCCAATCACCCTGCCTGTAAGAATGTTCTCAAATACAAGGGAAGATAGATCAAATATGACACGACAATGTAAGTCTTTAGTGATTTGACTAATAAACAGTAAATTCATAGAAAAATCAGGAGCATGAAGAACATTTTGTAGACGCATTGTCGAAATCAACTGCACCTCTCCATGTCTATTGATGGGAGAGTAGGTCTCATCTGCTATAACAACAGATCTGACTGGCCGAATCGATCTGTATGCATTAAACTGCCCTCTATCACCGCAAATGTGGTGTGAAGCTCCTGAATCCATAATTCATTCTGACAAATCTACTCTATAACAACTAGTAAAAGCATATACAGTACCTGATGTGGTGGCAGATGCTGACAAACCTACCTCTAAAAATCATGAGGGAGCAATAGCCGACCTAGGTATGGGTATGATCTCTCTCAGTCTTGCCAAAAACTCATCGAACCTTTGATCAGATCCTGTAAGAGGAGCACCGAATGGCTAATTTTGTTCTGTAACACAAGCTGAAATAGAAAAACCATGCTTGGAGTAGCATGTATCCTCAGAATGCTGGTCTGTGGCAGTAAGTGCACTGCTGATGGGGTCGAATACCCCCCCTCCCCCGCGATAGGTACTACACCCTCTAAATTGTATAGAACCCCCTCTACCACGAGATGCAGCCATAGCCGAGGAGGTATGTGACCGCTGAGTAGCACCACCAGGTGTTATAGAAAGCCTACTCAATCTGCGGTATGCCTTCTCCATTGGAGGTATAGTGGCATCAGTAAAAATATGTGACTGAGCTACATCATATTCAGGATCAAGAATTGTTAAAAAAACTCAGATCATCACCGAATCTCTGTAAGCATTAAGCTGTTCTGGCGTAACAGTCAAGGGAATGAAACCATGGAGCTTCTCAAACATACCCCTGGGAGAAGTGTAAATGGTATGAAGAGGACATCCGTTCTGCTTTGATGTGAAGATATCATGATGTAGTTGCAATATATTCGACTCATTCTTTACCTGTGAGTAAGTAGCAGTGAGGATGTTTTGCATCGCCTTTGTAGTAGGATGACTCAAAATATCATTGGTTATCTCCACGGACACCCTCCTAGACAGCCAGATGCACGCATGTGCATCATCTGCCTCCCGTGAGGCATTAACCCTAGTCTTGTCAATTGGTTTATGTTAGAAAAGAGAAATGCGGAAGCGTAGCAGAATAAAATAATAAGAACATGAAGAACACGAGATTTAACGTGGAACCCTGCTCCCTAAGGCGCGAGATGAAACCACAGGAGAACGCCTCAAAGGGCTGATGTATGCATTGCACTTTCTCATCAGATACAGAGGGTGAGGGGCTTCTTATATAGCCCTCACCGAGTCTCCACATCTTAGAACTGGTAGATGTGGGACTAAATCACATGATGTGGTAAATGGATCCTGGAGTGATCCATTTACCCATCTACTACAATAGTGACACATAATCAAATTCTCCAACACTCCCCCTCAAGTTGGAGCATTTAATGCTCAAATAGGATAAATAGAATGAAATCTCAACTCTCAATATAAGATACTACAGACAATATCAACTCAACGCGCACAACTGTCAGTTGTTGTCCAAGACGTTGCTTCTCATGCCTTGCAGGTGAGGAGGATGAACGAGCTAGAGTGTGAGTCAAACTGAATCTCCTTATCGGAGAGCATGTGCTCTGTACTGCGCCTGTTAGAGTCACTGCAACTGAAAATGAGTCTCCTCGTCGGAGTACTCTGGCCCACCACAATATGTGGACAATTGCTCCATCTATGAAAGGACCGAGTAAAGAATGTCGCTAATTATCCATATGCAAATCTTTAAACATGGGTCTCTCTTGTAGGGACCTCAAAGTGGGTTCTCTCTCATAGGAACCTCGGAAGGATCTCGTACTGGAGTTCACAAACATTGGAGAATGGAGTCTAAAAGTCTCCTCGTCGGAGAACTGGGTCTCTCCCATACTGGCCCACGGAATGGAATCTCTACTCTGGAGTCCCTATAAAACCACATGAAAACCTTAGCCCACATGGCATAGAGAATGTGATCTCTACTCTGGAGTCTCTATGGAACAAATGAAAACTCTGAGTCGACCAGAAAAGATGGGACCACAGAAATGATGGCAAATATGTGCTCATCAAACTGGAGACTCGGAAACCAACCGTCGAGTCTGAAAAACTGAACTGTCTCTATAGAGTCTGAACAAGTGGCTGGCCGGGAATATCTAATTTTGGAATCTGAAAATCTGTCAATGTGGTCTGTAACTGTACACAATACTCCCCCTTTCTCTCATATTGGTCGGAGTAACAAACATCGATCAAGTTGGGAGAAGACAAGATAATGGGGAGAACAGAAAACCATCAAATAAGCCGTTCATTCATTTTTTATACGGCCTTTCATTTTCCTTTTTTTTTATATTTATTTCTTCGCTATTTCCTTCTTTTTTTAATAGCCAACTCATCTCTCACTTTTTTTTGTAAATAAGCCATTTCAGAATTTTTTAAAGGGCCATTGGGCCACCTCTTTTCTTCACCGACTAGGGTTCCCACGATGGGGAACCCTCTCTTGAAGATCTGTCACCCTCGATGGGACCTTTACTTGCCGCCTTCGCCGCCTGGGCATGGTAGTGCCACCTGGAGGCGGTGCCGCTTGATGGTGCCGCTCGTGAGAGGCCTAGAGAGGATGCCGCCTTCGCCTGGAGAGGAGCTCGCGCCTGCGCTTGTGAAGTCGTGCTCGCCTGGAGGGGAGGAGCGGAGGAGCGACACGATGAGGATCTACTGCATGGTGTGCCGCCAGGGCTTCATCGAACTGGGGTGCTATCGCCCTTTTTTTAGAACTGCGACTAAAGAGAAGGGGCTCTTCCTGTCGATGGGGCTCCGTCGCCCGGGCTGCCTGCTTGTCGTGCGTCGCCTCGTGCCTGAAGAGATGGTGATCGAAGGGGCTTGATGTTGCTTCTCCTTGCGTCGCCGCCAAAGAGATGGTGATCGGAGGGGCTTCGTTGGGATGTGCGCACGATGACCGAGGTCGGGGCTGCAACCTGGAGATGCGACCTTTGCCACCTCCACGTGCTGCAGAAGGAAACATAGAAGGCCGTATCGGCAATATATCGCCGATATATCGGTTTCGACAGGGTAGGAATATCGAAATAACCCAGTATATCCTTTTACAGGGATATCGACGATATATCGCCATATCGGCTCATATCGGTAAAAAATGACTGGATTCAGTATACAAAATCCTAGATATCGATCGATATCACCGATATTTCGCCAATATCTCTATATATCAATGCTATTATTCATGCAAGATTGATTCCACTACTTATCTAGCTACACCTAGTATTAAAACACATATCTAGCTACACCTAGTATTTAAAACACACAATGGTTTATATATATATATATATATATTATTTCGGGTCGGGGGTGCTGCCCCCACACCCCCGCAAGGGGCCCCCCTAGCCCCCCAGGTTCGCTGACCGGGCAGCGAGACCCTTGTACTGGTAGGGTATGGTGCGACAGGAGGGTGCATACAATGGTTCTTCAACTTGGAGTATATTTGCAAGTTATTTCATATTGTAAGACTTGAGTGAAATCCATTTCCAATATCTATAAGTCAATTCTTCAAAAAAATATTTATAAGTCAAGAATCAACATTAATATCGATATGTTCGAAATGATCGATATATGCGATATAAGCTTCATAGATGACCGATATGTGTGATCTAAGAGTATATTTGTAAGTTATTTAGTGATCTAAGAACTTAGATGAACTCCATCTTCAATATATATAGGTCAACAACTGACACTACCAGCGATACGTTTGATATGACCGATATATGCAATATAAGGATCATAATCTTCCCAAATGATCTATATGTGTCATCTAAGTATATATTTGTAAGTTATTTAATATTATAAGAACTTGAATGGAATCCATTTCCAATATCTACAGGTTAGGAATAAACATTAACAACGATATTTTCGATATGACCGATATGTGCGATATATGGGCTATAAATGATCGATGTGTGTGTCATAAGTGTGCATTTGTAAGTTATTTGTTGTTTTAATATCTTTGATGATCTTAATTTTTGAAAAGACAACAAAAAATAGCTTTTTTGAGCCATTTCCGACATTTCCACCGATATCGTCGATATATCAGCAATATATCCCGATATACCCATTTCCGGACGGATTGAAACGATATCGATATCGATACGGCCTTCGTTAGAAGGAAGAGGGGCAACCGAAGGGTGGGGTTTTGTATCTGTAGTCGCCGCCTGTACGCCAGGTCTGTTGTTATCGATGAAGGGGGCGTTATCAGGAAGCCTCCTGGGACTTGAATAAAACTCCTAGAAGAGGAAGTCAGAACCCTAGCATATTGTTGATGACGCCCAGGGCGATCATCACAATTGAATATTTGATCGAGAAAAAATTCTGGAACAATTGATAATGATTTCACAACTTCAACTTAAATAACCGAGATGAGAATTTGACTCAAATCTCGACAAAAAAACATTCTTCAAGAATTGAACCCGCTCCGATACCATGTTAGAAAAGAGAAATGCGGAAGTGGATCGGAATAAAATAATAAGAACATGAAGAACACGAGATTTAACGTGGGACCCTACTCTCTAAGGAGCGGGATGAAATCACGGGAGAACGTCTCAGAGGGCTGATGTATGCATTACATTTTCTCATCGGATACATGGGGCTTCTTATATAGCCTTCATTGAGTCTCCACATCTCACAACTGGTAGATGTGGGAGTAAACCACATGATGTGGTAAATAGATACTGGAGTGATCCATTTACCCATCTACTACAAGAGTGACGCATGAACCAAATACTCGAAAAGTTCACCCTGCATCAGAATGTGCTTCTTACCATTGCACTGCATTAGGCTCATGAATTGCATAGCCCATAACTCATAATTAGTCCCATCCATCTTGACAATGGGTGCTGGACCCTTGATGGCACCCGAGGATGGGACATCGACCTTGGAGTCAATCATGTTGTCTGACATGATGACGACTGCTACGAAGATTGGGCTGTGGACAAAGATGAACGCATCACACAGACATACAAGAAGATAGTTGTAGGTGTAGACTCATATCACAACCTCTTCCATCCGTTAGAGGCTTCTCCGAGTAACTAGGGTGGTTTAGATGATCAAAAACATCCTACAGACGTCAAAATCAGGCTGAACAATGAATTAAATCGCTATTGGCAGCATTTCTAAGCCTCAACAGACGATGATGACCTCTAAGGCGCCACGAGAGTTGGCGATAACCCCCAGGGCTATGGGCGACGATAGAAACCCCCTTGGGTGGCGGAGAATAGTCGCTAGGAGGCCCTTCTTTGCTGACGGCGGTAGCAGTTAGCTGCTACGGTTGCTGCTTCACGACAACGATGGCAGCGACGACCTATGGTTGTTGCTGCTGAGAGGGGAGACAACGTCCCTTAGGGTTTAAGTGGGGAAGGGGTGGCTAGGGCACATGCTCCGGTCTTGGATTGTCGCTCTGACCATATGGAAAGGGAAAAAAGTTAATTATATTCCACTGAGATCCTATGGTTCTCTTATATATGAGAAAAACTCTAAGGGAAAATTGCATAAAGCAAACAGAAGAATAAATAAATATAAATAAAAAATAAACAAAAACATCTATCTCAATAGAAGCAACCTTCATTTAGTATCTTTTTGTAGTTTGTGAGAAGATACAAGAAAAGATGAATGTGCCTTATCTCTTGAATCTTAATAGGTATTACAAGGAGTACATGTTGTTAGGGGGAGCTTCTAGCTTTTCCGTTAATCATTGCAAGCGTGTAGAAAGTAATAACTACATGTTTCAGAACGAGATATTTGTTTTTGTGCATTGAATTACCAATCTTTGTTTAACTTTTTATGTGATTTTGTCATTGCAAAAAAGAGTTTGTTGAAACATCTACCTTCAAAGAGTTTTTTAAAGTATTTTGATTAATGGACAAAATATAACCAAGTACTTGAAGTCATTAAATTGTTACTTAGCTTAAAGATATACTAAAATATTGGTATATAGATAATTGTTTTATGTAATTGAAAAATTGTCATGCATGATACAAAGTATCTTTTAGCCCTGAACTATATTGAAAAAAGAAATACAGACGTCTCAGGATCAGAAGCTACTGATATTTTTATCCAAAGAACAAATGTCATCAAGGACGTCGTTTTGTATTTTACTTGTAGAGTCAGTTTCTAATAACATTAGAAATAGTTGTATGTTGTAAAAAGTCTTGATAAACAACTCCCACACATTTTTTTTCTACTGTTATACCAGTACATAAGCCATGTACACCGATGTACACTTGGATGTACTTATCGCACACATTTTTCTTATAGTTGCAGCAATACAAGACCTTCATGCACCGATATTATAAAAATTACATGCATCAGTATACAATGCCACAACTGTACATACCTTGATATGTTCACTTCTAAGTTTTGTGCTTACTGCGGTACAAAACATCCCCAATATGCATCAGTGTACTTTTGAACATTGGACTACTTCACTCAGTCATTTTATACGCCAATTTTTGCAACTGATTATGCATCATGCTCTGGTATAAACTTTAGTGCACTGGTATGCATGAGCCTTTAAACAATATTTACGTTGCCTCTATTGCATCGGTACATCATATTATACATCGATACAATAGTACGTTGACTGATTTTCTCAACCATTTTTCTTAAGATATTTTTTGAGAATTTACTATTCCTAGGGCTCTTCTATGTGTAACAATACCCTATACTTTACTCTCAAAACACACACACACCAAGAACACACGTTCTCTACTCATTATTACTCTCTTTATTCTTGTGAGAACTTTTGTGTGCTTAAGAAGAGTTGTTGCTAAGCAAGTGTTTTCTATTCTCTGCATTCGTTGTGACTCTCACCTTTCGATTGCTTAAATCCTTTTTTCTCCAAAGTAATTCTCGATTTGCATTTATATTTCTGCATGTTTTCAAGGTTTTTCCTAGAATAGTTGTGTTTATCTTTATTTGTGGATAAGATGCATTGTGTGAAAGCCTTTCTTCTCAGAAGAGAGATAAATCCTTGGTGAGATTGTGTGCCTTAAGGCATTTTGTATGGAAGCTTGTTTCATGTGAAGATAAATTCGGTTGAGGTTGCGTACCTTATAAGGTGTTCTGTGTGAAAACCTTTCTTCTAATATGGAAGATAAATACTGGTAAACTATGTATTTTGTAAACGGTTTAGACTACAACAAAAGTATGTCTTGTAGTGAGTTTTTATAAACCCTGGGTAGGTCAAGCTTAGGCATGGGCATAGCCCGCATGTGGGTAAAGTTATATAAATCTCTGTGCCTTCTGGATTTCTTGTACCATAAACTCATATGTAAGTCCCTCTGCATGGGTCCTAGAAATTCTTCCCGCCCCTCTGCCTACCTAGCATGCTTCACTATGGAGAGCAAGGCCTTAAATTTAGGATTTCAATTTCGTTTCACTGTTATCCGAAAGAGAAATTTCGGAGAATTTCAGTGGAATTTCGTTGAAATTTGTCGGAAATATTGAAATGACTCTAAACTTGACTTTTTCCATAAACTATGATTTTTAATATTCATAAGCCGATAAATAAAATTAGAAATGCACACTTATTTGTAGAATAGGATTGTAAATATAAGCTTTCAAGTAGTATTATTGTCATAATCATCACACATGTTGATATGTAGAGCAACATGTTGCCTAGAGTCAGAACTGTATGCTAAATTGGAAGCAAAAACCATGATAATCACGTCTTCAATGAGAATGAGGTGACATATATAATAACCACTAATCAAACATATATGTGAAAATAAAGAAAAAATAACCACTAATCAAACATATATGTGAAAATAAAGAAAAAATAAAAAATATAAAGTTCTTCAGTTAAAACTTGAATTTAAGTCTTAGATCTCGTGTCTAATTGATTTGGTTTGGATTAGAACGGAAATTTAGAAACTAACTAAAGAAACTTCTTCAAACAATGTAAAACACTCTAACAACTCAACACCTTGGCGAATAAATAAGTGAAAATGCATTAATATATGCAAGTTTCGATGAAAACAAAAGGTAGATTCCCTTATTTTTGTTGTTTCGCCGAAAGGACATATGCAATTTCAATGAAATGTCTTTGACATTTCTCTGATATTTAGTTGAAATCTTGGAAAAAGAAATAAGGTAGCATTTCTATTTCGGTGACCTAGAGAAATCGAAATTTCAAAGAAATTCGATGGAATTTCGTTAAAATTTGAGGCCATGCGGATTGTCCTCTTACCCATGTTTTTGAAATGTGTGAAACTTCAGATAGGTTTGCTCACTGTCCCAAATATGATCGAATGTCAATTGGATGGTGGATTATAACTAATCAATCATGCCAATAGGCCAATCAATCATGTCAATAGAAAAGGCTCCATAGATAGGGTCTAGACCGCCTCTTCCTCGCAGACAGTAATCAACAAAATAAGTGTCGTTAAAGTCACATACCACTAGCCAAGGGACATTTGGAAATATGCTCTTCGCCAAGTGAATGTCTTCAAAGTGCCTTTCCATCAAATGTTCCATCCACTGAAGAAATAATCATTTGGGCTCCATATGAAACCTTATCGAAAATCATTGACGCCAACTACTGACTCATCAACCACTCTAAGGATATCATTGTTCCATGCAACCACAACCCCTCGCTGAGCCAATATCATGTATTGCTTGAAACTCATTCATTCATGTATACACCATTGATCTCTAGAGTATCAAAGACCTGCAGCCAATCTTCGTCTCTTGTATACAAGCCATGTCAACTTGCCAAGGTCCCAAGAGGGACCCCACCGTTGCCCTATTCTCTCGGTCCCCCAGACCTCTGAAATTCCAAGGAAGAAACCACTCCCCCCACGTGTTTTATACCTGTAAATTCCACCACATGCATGAGTGTCTCCTCAGAAACTTCAGTCACCCCTTAGAGAGTGCTTGTGATCGATGGAATACCATCCTTTACCGTCTTTACAATGTCTCCATGAGTAGATGTTGAGACCACCAACTCTGAATCTAAGAATGCTTGTGGATTACAACACTACTACGGGGGATGAATAATAGTATTTTATTTTTTCGATTGTTTAAAATAATTCATGAAATTTAAATTCTAGAATAAGCAAACTAGATAATCAACCAAAATGCACAGAGACATTTACGTTGAAACCTGAATGGGTGAAGACCATGACCCAAGTCCTCTGACTTAGGGCTTCCAATCAACCAAGCCGATCAACTACTTTACTATATCGAGTTTCTTGCGGGGATAACTCAACCTTTTTCAAAACTTTAGATCACACGCCAAAATGCTTTACAACTCTAGATCAACATACCAAAGTCAACACTAGCATATCAAACATCGTGGCAACATTGTGGATGGGCAGACTCTGACTCTCCTCCATCCTTCTTGGAATGGGCATGCTTCAATTGTCAAAGAAACCTGCAACACTTGGATCTAATGCCAATATTTCTTGCAGAAAGATTTTTTTTTGAAGTCACAGAAAGAGTTATCTTGAAAAGTTATATAATATCTTTTTTTTAATATTAGCAGCATAGAAAGAGGGTCCGGTTCTGATCTGCTGGGTCCCATTGCGCCACTTTTTTTTTGGGTCAACAGAAAGAGGTCCCGTTCTGATCTGCTGGGTCCCATTGCGCGCCTTTGGTCTATCTGGAGGGCTCGCAATGAGACTATCTTCTCAGGGACGCGTTTCTACAAGGAGAATGTGACATCCGCGACCATCAGTTTAATTTCAGATTGGTGTATTTAGTTGGGCTACGGGGTCCGGTTGTCGCGTTTGTATTTTGTAACCTTGGTTTTCCCTCTTCCCACCTTCATCCCCCCTAAACCCTGTAAGTATCTCTTTCTATACCATTCGTTATATATAATACTGGGGCGAACACCAACGAGTGTCTCCCCCTTTTTTTGAGTTTAAAAAAAACAATATTATCAATATGAGCTCAGGCAATAATAATATCTCTGACAAAACAGCACACTTGAATAAAATAACATCACGTGAAAAATATCTCCAGAGGTGTAGTTGCTTGTAGAAAATATCTCTGACTAGTTGCAATGGAGCTTGCGAATCTGGAGGCAATCGAATGGTGACTTTGAGAGTTACAACAGATTGAATAATCGGAGCAGCTCTAGAAACTCAAAATCTCCTTAAGAATGCTTAAGAACATGAAGAATACACGGAGAGAGATCAACATTAGAAGATTTTGCTTTGTTGCGGTCAATGTTGCAAAAATCTGTAGTCGGTACTCGGTTAGTCGGGTCACTGACTAAGGATTTAATCGACAGTCGGGCGGCTAATCGAATTTAGTCATATTTTAATCGGTTTCAAATTTTTTATTTATTTTAAATATATAAATCATTTTTATACATTATCATATATATATATTTACATATATTTGCTTATTTTTTATGCTATCATAATGAAAGAAAAGAAGTATTGAATTTAAATAAAATATTAAGCGTATTTGAATAAGTTCGCATTTAAAAAAAATAAAAAACTGAAAAAATATGGTATCTCCAAGCTAAAATCGCTTGACTAGTCGACTTAGTTGGAATTAGTCAATACTCGGTCGGCCACCCCACCGACTATACTAGTCAGACCTACTAGTCGAACTAGTCGGGCGACTTTTACAACAATGGTTGCGGTGAGCTATGGTGTATCTTTTAACAATCGATACATATCTTTTATATAGTGGTATGACTGGACCTTTGTATATATGGTCATTAGAAACAAATCTGGCAACAAATCATGAAGATTTTATTTTGTTGATCGATCAGTCCAGGTAAGTTGATCGACCAGGTAAGATTGATCATTCTGGTCAACATCAATTAATCGATCAAAAGTAGCCATTAAACAGTTGTTGAGTTGAATTCAAAAGATGATGGATCACGGTCCTCAATTGGTTGATCAAGAAGTAATCGATGAGAAACAACCAGTTTGTCGATTAAAGTTGTATAAAAAACAATAATGAATTGGTCGATTATATCTCAAGGTTGGTCGATCACGTGTTGCAAGGTAATGGACCAGGAGCAAGGTTTGAGCTGGTCTAAACTAAGAAAATATTGTAGACACTTTCGAGCTTACATCTGATAATCAAACAATATAGTAAATTTTGCAATATAATTACATTGCAAAATTACAATAAAAATGCGAACTTGAATCAACTTTTTGATCTTTTGATATATTCTTGAATATTGAAATAACATGCAAAACCGAAAAATCAAAGATGCATATTATACGAGCGATCTACACGTGTCATCGTTAAAATCAACATAAGAAGAGAATAAGGACAAGTTCTAGTTAGAGAAACAAAGAACTAAGATAATCATCATCTGCGAGCTCTCATTCTAGCCACTCCAACGCGTGTGGTTTTTGACTTTTGTGCGAAAAGACCTCCATAGGACCCTCTCTACGTCCTTTTACTTCCACCTCCTTGTGTAAATCCCTTAGTTTTTCCACGGGTTGCTTTTAGAACTTGTTTGACAACCCTTACTGCATGCTTGTCATCCAAAGGACACTTGTTTTTCTTAACGTGAGTAGAACCTTCTGCAGGTTGCACTTTGCTATTACAACCACATTGGGCGAAGCAACCATCGTCCCAATCAGTGTGACACCAACAATGATCCTATGGTTGCCCTTCAATCATTCAATCCTCTACCGAAACACCACTACAACCTCAATCAACAACTCTACTGGTTTTGCAAGACACTACTTAGGCGGTTTAACCCGCATCGGTGCCCATTAGAAGTCTCCATCACCAAAGGCTCGATTTCCAGGCTTCACGGTCCCAAGCCCGAGTCACACACGAAGAACCATAACAGAGGTCAGGTCTGAGTAGGCCACATCAGACAAAGGCCTATGGCTAACCGAGCCATGCCAATTCTCGACACCTTACGCTAAACTCGGGAAAAGGGAAGCCTGATTTTGGTTATCGATTTGTGTTAGGAAAATAATGAATCATGTCATTAGAAATTTAGAATAGACCGAGGTCTCTCTTATATAGGAGAAAAGCCCTTGGGTTAATTACATGATAAGTACATAAAGAAAACATAAAACATAAAATAGACTGCGGGATATATTTATCTCGACACTCCCCCTCAAGTTGGAGCATATATATCTATCATGCTTAGCTTGGAGCAACACCTCTTAAATGGACCTCTAGCTGTGAAGATGTCAGCCGTCTGATCTCCCGTGGAAACATGGGAGGTAGATATGAGACCTTTCTGGATCATGTCTCTAGTGTAATGACAATCCACCTCTATATGCTTCATCCGTTCATGAAAAGCAGGATTATTGGCAATAAATAGTGCGGCTTGATTATCACATAAAAGTTGCATAGGAAGAGGAACCTCAATAAAAATGTCAGTCAATACCGATATAACCCACATCATCTCTGCACTCCCTTGTGCCATGGCCCTGTATTCGGATTTTGCACTTGATCTGGCCAACGCTGTCTGCTTCTTGCTTTTCCATGAGATAAGTGAGCTCCCGACAAACACAACAAAGCCAGAAGTAGACTTTCTGTCCCCGGGACAACCTGCATAATCAGCGTCTGCACAGGCTGTCACCTCAAGAGACGTGTCACTGTTGAATAAAAGACCCGAGCCAGGTGAGTTCTTCAAATACCTCGATATCATATAGACATTATCCATATGCACCTTTTTGGGCTGCTCCATGAATTGGCTAACCTTGCTCACTACAAACATTATATCCGGCCTGGTGATAGTGGCATGTAAAAGCTTCCCAACCAGCTCTCTATATCTCATGCTATCTACCTCATCAGTGTCATCATCATATAATCTCATACTCAGATCCAAATGGGTAGTAGCAGGATTGCATCCTGTCATACCTGTCTCAGAAAGGAGATCCATCACAAACTTCCTCTGGGGCATCACCAGACCATGTTGGTTCCTGGCAAACTCCAACCCAAGGAAGTATCGAAGAGTGCCAAGGTCCTTTGTCACAAAATGTTGACCTAGGAACTCCTTGGCAGTCTGAATGCCTTGGTCATCATCCCCTGTGACAACAATATCATCCACATAAACAAGAATAGCAACAATACCTCTTTGTGTCCTCTGAACAAAGAGTGAGTGGTCCGCAGTAGACCGCACAAACCCCTGTTGCTCTATCAACTCAGATAGCTTCTGGTACCAAGGTCTCAGACTCTGCTTCAACCTATAAATCGCCTTGTGAAGCCTGCACACCTTCTGGGACTCCCCCTCAGTAGCAAACCCTGGTGGCTGCTGCATGTAAACTTCCCCCTAAAGGTCCTCGTATAGAAAGGCATTCTTCACATCTAGTTGATACAAAGGCCAGTCCCGTGAAACAACAACGGAAAGAAGAATGCATAGTGTCGAATGTCTGGCCACAGGAGAAAAGTATCCTAATAATCTACCCCATATGTTTGGGTGAACCCACGTGCCACAAGTCTTGCCTTGTAGCGGTTCACACTGCCATCTGCCCTTTGCTTGACTGTAAATATCCATTTGCAACTTACAATAGAGGTACCTTTCGGAGCAGATACAATGCTCCTTGTTACACGTGACCTCAAAGCTGCCATCTCCTCTTTCATTGCAAGTCGCCACCTACTGTCCTGTAGTGCCTCCTGATACGTACGTGGGATAGTAACAGCAGAGAGTCCCTCTACAAACTTCCTGTACTCCTCTGAAAGATGATCCAAAGAAACATGTACAACAAGAAGATACGTGAGACATTGGCGACGAGGCTTCCTTAGGGCAACAGGAATCTCCAGATCATCAGCCTTTCTGTCTTCTAGAATCAAGTCATCTTGTGTATCATGCAAAACTCCAGTGCCATTAGTAGAAACAAGACATACATGAGGCGTGGTGGATGATGTGGACGACACATGAGCAGAGGGGCGAGTAGAAGACCCGCGAGTATAAACAAGGGGTAAGAACTTGGACTGGGTAGATGGAGGTAGAGGTGGTGGGGGCGGTGGAGGTGGTGGAGATGGAGAAGGTTGAGGTGCATCATGGGGTTCATCTGGTGGAGAAGACCATGGAAGGACATATCGATATCGGTACCATGTCGATACCGATATATCGCCGATATATCGGCGATATATCGACGCCATATCGCCAACACCGAGATTCGGCTTGCCTTTTTTGCCTGTCGATACCCGATATCGGACATATCGGCGATATATCGGTGACCTGTCGATACCGATATATCGCCGATATATCGGGATACGGCCTTCCATGGAGAAGACGGAGGCGGAGGAACAACATCCTCTCCAGAAGTAGCATTGGACAACCTGTCACATGTAGGAGAGAAATACATAATCGACGCAAAGAAAGCGACATCAACGCTCACATAATATCTTCGTCCTACAGGATTGAAACATCTATACCCTTTTTGGGTACGAGAATAACCAACAAAAACACATTTGTCAGCTCTAGGTGAGAGCTTGTCACGACCATGAGTGAAATTGTGGACAAATGCCACAGAGCCAAAGACTCTGGGAGTGAGAGAGAATAGTTCCTTCTCGGGAAACATAATCAAGAAGGGAACCTTCTCTCCAAGAATGGTGGACGGCATGCGGTTCACCAAGTAGCAAGCAGTGAGAACCGCGTCCCCCAGAAAGAATGAGGGGTATGACTTTGAATCAACAGTGTTCTTGTGACATCAAGAAAGTGACGATGTTTACGTTCAGCCACGCCGTTCTGCTGAGAAGTGTAATTGCAAGAGGTTTGATGAACAATACCGAGAGACCTGGGAAATTCAGACAAATGTAATGTGGAAAACTCCAAAGCATTATCCGTACGAATGAATTTCACTTTAGCAGAGAACATATTTTTGACTTCAATAAGAAAAGTTTTAATGATAGCACCTGCTTCAGACTTATATTTTAACAAGAACACCCAAGATAGTCTAGAATAATCATCTACAACAACCATATAAAAACGATGTCCCTGATGATCAGGAACACGACTCGGACCCCAAATATCAAAATGAGACAACTCAAAGGGCTGACTACTGTGACGACTCAGAAAGAGGAGCGATGGTGCTTCCCAAGCTGGCAGGCTTCACAATCCAAGGTAGTGCGGGTAGATATCTGCGGGAGCACATGACACATCTTCTGGAGGGGAAGGTGGCCAAATCGAAGATGCCACATGAAAGGAGAAACAGATCCGGACGGAAGAGTAGCAATACCAGCACAAGGAGGTATGGCAAGCTTATACAATCCTCGCTGCTCACGGTCATGACCAATCACCCTGCCAGTTAGTATGTCTTGAAACACGAAAGAAGACGGATCAAATATGGCACGGCAATGTAAATCTTTTGTAAGTTGACTCATGGACAAAAGATTCATCTGAAAGTCTGGAGCATATAAGACGTTCTAAAGATGCATAGAATGGGCTAGATTAATCTCCCCATGACCAACAATGGGTAGACAAACTCCATTGGCAATAACCACGGATCTGCCAGGTGTGATAGACCTGTATGTATTGAACTACGTCCGATCTCCACACATATGATGTGACACTCCAGAATCTATAATCCAATCAGTCAAATCTGAACTGCTACTACTGGTAAACACATAAGGAGTACCTGATGAACTAGACGATGCTCTGACAGTAGCTGCTGCATTTGTGGAACCTGGAGTCGGAGTCGTAGGAGTGCTCATCATCTCTCGAAGTCTGGAGACAATATCGTCGAAACGAGGATCTGGAGTAGGCGTAGTAGAATGCTCAGTCTGTTCAGCAGCACGTGCTGATGCTGGATATCCATGCTTCTGAAAGCATATCTCCTCAGAGTGACCAGGACGATGGCAATGTGAACAAGGAATATGCTGTCGACCTCCTCCTCGACCACGAGGTCCACGGCCTCGAAACTGGGATGACCCCTCTTTGCCACGAGTAGCTGCCATGGCAGAAGGAGTCCTTTGGGCTGTAGTAATGGATGTGGTAGTAATCCTACTCAATTGCTTGTAGACTTCCTCCATCGGCGGTATTGTCTCTCCAGTCAGAAGTTGAGTACGGGCGGCATCGTACTCGAAGTCAAGGGATGACAAGAAGACTCCTGTCATGGTGGCATTTCGATATGGCTGCTACTGTTCAGTGCTGATGGTAATAGGCATGAAGCTGTGTAGTCGCTCAAACATGCCTCTTAGATGAGAGAAGTGTGCGTGGAGCGGTCGACCATTTTGTTTCGTCGAGAAAATGTTGAATCGCAGTTGAAGAATCTTGCTCTCATTCTTTGCCTGGCCGTATGTGTCTGCCAATATATCCCACATAGCTTTTGCAGTTGGCTGATTAACAATATCATTAGCGATCTCTGTAGTAAGTGTCCCAGAGAGCCAGATACGAGCGTAAGCGTCGTCTTGCTTCCATGATGCATTGGACCCGGTCTTGTCCGCAGGCTCTGAATCAGTCAGAATGTGCTCCATGTTATGGCACTGCATTCGGTTACGAAACTGCATGGACCATAACTCGTAGTTGGTCTCGTCCATCTTCACGATAGGTGTCGGGCCCTTGAAGGCATCGGAAGAGGAGAAAACGCCACCCTTGTTCTCTGACATTATACCACGAAGCCGAAAGGCGGAACACTGAGGAGTAAATCAAGGAAAAAATGCGTCTACAGAGCCATATGAGGGATTAGTTGTATCTGTAGACTCATACAACCATCCCTAGGTCTTCATGAGAGGTCTAGAGCTGCACAACAAGATAGAAATCAGGAATATCACGAACTGCGAACCATATCAGACCTCGAATCAACACGAAGATGCGTCACGATGGCACCCAAGACGGGTTGGGGCTCCTTTCTCGACTAGGCGGGCGCTGGGGGGGGGGGGTGCAGGAGGCCCCGACGGCGGCGCCTGGGGTGGCAGGAGGTAGTGCCGGGTGGGGGGGAGGGGCGTAGGAGGCCCCGGCGGTGTCGCCTGGAGCGGCAGGAGGCGGCGTAGAAGGTGCGGAAGGGCCTTGCGGCTGCACTGGAGGATTGAGGTGGCACCGATGGGGGGGGGGCGTGTAGCGTTAGGGTTTTGGGTGGGATATGGGAACCCCGGTCTAGGACCATTGCTCCGATACCATGTTAGGAAAATATGAATCATGCCATTAGAATAGACCGAGGACTCTCTTATATAGGAGGAAAGCCCTTGGGTTAATTACATGATAAGTACATAAAGAAAACATAAAACATAAAATAGACCGTGATATATTTATCTCAACAATCTGAATTGAGGAGCTCGGATGCCCATCTTGGACTAGGACCACTCGACTTGTCAAGTGTCCACATAAAGCCGCCTTCTTTAAAGAACGAGGATCAAACCCTACGACAGTCTCAGTGGATCTCGCCTCCGTACACTGCGTTACCCCTCTCTTTGAGAAAATCTTAGAGTTTAAACAAGTTTCAGCAATC
The DNA here is from genome assembly GCA_037367405.1 of Ottelia alismoides. Lineage (NCBI taxonomy): Eukaryota > Viridiplantae > Streptophyta > Magnoliopsida > Alismatales > Hydrocharitaceae > Ottelia > Ottelia alismoides. The sequence goes on from JAZKJV010007004.1 coordinate 374,941, forward strand.
ACCGTAACATCGGATAGAAGACGATTCTTCATCATACCTTTCAGGAATGGTTGCTTCATCGGTTCCTCCGGCGCTCGGTGCTCGATGCCGACACCAATCTCCAGGCCAATGTTCAGGGTGAAATAGAGCGCCAGAGGAAATGCTGTCTTTCTGACCTGATAGACCACTGACGACGGGAGCCCACTCCATCTCAACCATGACAGACAAAGGCTCTCTGAGGGTGCACCACCATGACTTCCCCAACAGTTGTCAGTGCCTCTGTTATGGACGCCATGCTCCGACACCTTAGTGAAAGGCCATTAACAGAAACAAACACCTTAGTGAAAGGCCATTAACAGAAACAAACATCCTTCCTTCCATGCCATAGCACCATCCTTCAACCTTGGCCTACGCCACCACACCTTGACCTGAGTGAGACCCTCTCCTCCCTCAAGGAAGCCTGCTCACTGTTGTTGGCCCTCTCTTGCTCAATGTTGGTGGCTCTCACTCTTTCAGAGCCGATCGCTCTGCCCTGCCCCGACGGGGAGAAGCACCTTCCTTTTCTCCAAAGCCCGCAGTGTCCCTTCTCCTGGTTTCTGGAGATGCGTCATTTGTGAAGGATATATTGGTTAATCTTCAAGTTCCTACGCATGTGTGACAAGTGCCTGTGCAACCAAACGACAATAGGGTTGATTGAACAATTGCCATCCGTACAGCCCTGGCACAATTTATTTTATTCATCTTTCTGCCAAGAGATTATTTATGATAGATGTTTTGATTATTACATATAGAAGTAAACCAGTTCTACAGGGAATTTGCAAGTTTCCAGGTCACAGAAACTCAAAGTTCCTATATACAATGTTACTTTGTGCTTAGCCGGACGATTTAACATTGCTAATTTGGATCATCACACACTTATTTTTCTGCCTGATTATAATTCTGTCAGAATTATCAGTTCCATTTATTCCCCTGTCTCACTTGGGATAGAGAAAAGCCTTGATCCATCTACAAGCGTTTTGAATCAATGGATACAAAATATTACATATGAACAGAAATATAACGAGGATAGGATTGCCTTGTCTGTAATCGCAGCTATTAGGGGGGACAATTTTTATTTATTTTTTAGATTTTGTTGGGAGGCAATGGTGACAAATCGTGACCATGATTTTTAAGGATTAATAGATAATAATCCAAAAGTTAGACTCTGTGATGTTCTGATCAGTAAAGCATGTTCGTTGTCACTGCTGCAGCTTTGTGGAGAACAATAACCTGAGCGGCGAGATTCCTGCCGTCTTACTTAACAAGCCCGGCCTAAAATTTCGGTATGTTTTTTAATGATAGTTCCTTTAGTGATGTTTAAGATTGCCCATCTGCATTTGCTTTTCGTGTCAGATACCTGAGTGATTAGTTCCATTTTATAGGCATGATGGGAATCGCTTCTCAAACCCACCACAGAAGTGACAAGATTGTTGTATCCCTCGAATTACGGCTACGCAGGATTTCCGACGGCAGAAATAAAAATCGGAAGATAACTTGAAGGGAGTAGAAGTTTGATGCCCTGTAACCTGTTCAATTTGATTTCTCCGCTTCATTTATTATTTTGTTGTTTTTTTCCTTTATCAATTGTTTATTGTGCATTCGAGATTCGTTAGTTACAAACTTTATATAAAATATAGTGCAGTTCTCTGTCAGTGTTGTTTATTCAACACCAAATCAAATCAAGTCCGTAGTGAAGGTTGTCTATTTATTTCTGGTGTTGTTATAATAGATTACTATATTTCGTTGAATTTACTAATGCCAACAAACTGCTCTCATTTAGGAGAGATGAGATCAGATTGATTTGTCTAGAGATAATAATAGAATGATGTAAACTTTGGTACGGTAGCACCGCTAGTCTTGACGAACTCTGCCTACATAACCATCTGCTGAATAGACTTACGGATAGATGACCAGAAAAGCACAACAATATAATGCTTTATGGTAAACTAAAAATTCAGATATATGCACCCATGCACACTTTATTTTAGTGGTTCCACTCCAAGAGAAGTTGAATGAGATTTTATTGGATTAAATCTTAGTTCAATAAACTTAATCAAGTTACAAATGGTTTGAAGAATACTTCGAAAGAGTTTGGGTTGGACCCCTTTTAGTGCTCATATTTCCTAATATCATGTTTTATCTGATATTAGAAAGGGAGCCACTTCGTGAAGAAGGTAAGCTTACCTACTCTATGACAATTTTCTATCATTTTTTTTAAATGCTTATGTGGATTTTCATAACTATATCCCTCTAACATGCCATTAAAATTTTGTCAGAAACAGAGACTTCTATACACTCTATCCAAAACAGGTTGATTTCAACAATTTTAAGACCGCTAAAATTACCTGTTTTGATGGAAGAGCATATGAGTATTTATTTCCTATGAAATTGTGATGTCATATTAGATAGATATAGTGATAAAAATACATGGTAATATTTTCAAAAAAAAAGTGATGAAAAATGAGCATGAAGTTGGTAAACTTACCTTCTTCATGGAGTAGGTTTGGATATGGTATTCGAGCGACAGTTTATCCATGTATAATAGTTTTATATCAGGAGAAAAGGGACATCCACGTTTGTTGTGTAATAGGATAAATCTAATATGCATCGGAAATATATTTATTTAGGATCTAATCTGTTTTCAAGAATATTGAACTATATCCGGTACGTGGACTATTTTTTTTTATATTTTTATAATGCAGAGATGATGTATGTATATGATGCACTCGTATCTGAAGTTGGACCCTAATGAACCAAAAATTCGTATGTCACAGCTTAATAATTTATGATCGCTTATTAACTCGCTTCAATTTAGAGCGTGATGGTCAGAAAATTGTGAATATGATGCGTGATCCCATTAATGATCTTCCTGTATGGAGGCACTCTTGGATTGGACAAAACATAGTATTATGCACATTGGCAGTTAGGTTTGATTAATATAACGTCAATGAGCACCTTGAGGGATATAGGCATAGTTATTAACAACCAAATAGTTTAGCATGAAAGCTTCATTTGAGCTATGGAAAAACTCCTAGCTTATTTTTTTATTTCTTATTTAAATAATGGGGTGTGATGAAAGTGTAAAGGAGATCTCAAACTCACATGAGCCATTGTAATTGGTGCACCTCATGTGCTATGATTTATAGATGGAATTAACTTTCAACTTTCAAATGTGATATGCCTTTGTTTTGAAATTACTTAAACAAAGTTTTCTAATGTAAATGCAAAATATTGTCAATTTAGATGGTGAACCTTAAACAACCCTACAAATATCCCAAAGTTAACCTTTTGTCGAGATCAAATTATACGGATTGGATTTTTAATTTGGACAATTACAACTGATCATATAACAAATGAGCGTACCCGCAAAGTATGTAGAATCTTGAATAGAGGAGGAAAAATAATTCAACGAGAAATAAAACGACAACCATGTGCTCGTTGGTGCTACATTCTTGGCTCTATATTGAATGTCATTTAGAACGAGATCTTCCTTAATCTAAAAGTGATGTTTGCCAATGCCAACAAGTTGGAGAATACAAACATTGAGTTGATCTTGATGTTGAAGTGCATTGAGGATATGATCAAGAAGGAGAGTTCCTCTAGCTCTATATTAATTGTTGGGATAAAGGGAAGCGAACCAAGAAGAATGTGCCTAAGAAGGATCAACCTATATGAAGAAGAAGAGAGTTTAGGGAGTTGTCCACCCTTCTACTACTTCAACACATATAACGTCCAAGAAGACAAATATATATCATCATTGCAACAAGTTGGGTAGAGGCATAACTATCCAGAATACCGAAAGTCCTTCAAGGACAAAGGTAAAAAATCGGGCATGTAATACATCTATTTTTACAATTAAAACCAATTTTCTCGATGGATGAGAATGTAGTTGGATTTGTTGATCATGATGCCTATGTTCATGCTGGCAACATGTTGCATTTGTCAATCAATCTTGATCAAAGAAAGTTGTCATCTAGATGAGGTCATATGCAATGGTTGTTGTTATTACCATTAGAATCTGTAGATGAACTTTTTGCAATAGGAGAGTCCTTTATCTTTCAGAATTTCTCTATGTTCTAAATGTTTGAAAGAACTTATTATACATTTTAAACTGGTTAAATATGGATATTCACTTATTTTATACGAAAAACTTTATCATAAATCAATGCGATAAATTTGTTTCCTTATATAATCTAACATTTCGTGGACTATATGAACTTATCTTAAAAAATATACTATGAATGCATTATTATTGGAAACGAGACCCTTAAAAAATCAAGGGAGGATGGTGGCTAGTTGATTGTAGTCCGAAGTCAACAACTTGGAAATTTTCTATTGATAGGATTAATGGAATAGTGAAGGACGAGAGTTTAGTTTTTTGAGATGTCAAAACTTATGTACTTGGGAAAGTTGCAGATGAGGTAAAATGTATCGGATAAGGGAAAGACACGAGATTTATAGGTGCTCTAGACATCATACATACTAATGTATGGAACATTTAGTGAAATGACAAAATCGCGCGAAAGAGAGGCCTTTTGAGGGAAACTGAGATAGGACCAAATTCGGGGGAGTAGGAAGGCGTAGAAAGAAAAGTTAGTACGTGAAGTAGCTTAGAGAGTCAAGAGAGAGGTAGTAGTAAGTCATGTTGATGATAAAAAGGGCATCATTATAGGATCGTGAAGCAACTCAAAGAGGCTTTTGAGGAAGACCAGAGCATCTTTTGAGAAATGAAAGAGCTTTTTTAAGTAACCAAAGAGAAATCAAGTTGGTTGTATATATAGTCACTTCGGTCTTGAAGCTATTTATCGAATGGAAAAAAGTATCTTTTTAATGGTAAACTAGAAATTCTTATGTTCATGATTATTTACACTTTTATATAGTAGCTCAAAAAATGCGAAACTTTTCCATTCTCATATGAGGTCAGAAAATATATTGGCAACATGTCGGTTATTGATGATCATTTTCACTATTGTTTAGCTTTTGTTTTATAGGATAAAGTCATACTGTGACATCCATGATCTCCCATCATTATAAAGAGCACTGTTGCCGTATTTTGGAGATGCTTCTACTAAGTCAGAACTTTGGAATATAACCGCATACTCTTTGTTTCTTGAAGGAGATTTGTCATGCATGTAGTATTCCCCAATATTATTCCTTATATAACTGAGGTAGTATTGGATTGTGCATGGCGTAGAATTTCTCTCATTACTTATCAATTTAATTAGTGACATGTCAACATTCTGGGGCAATGTGCATGGGTATTAAAGACCAAACATTAGAAATGCAAGTTGGACTTGAAAGGCAGAAAGACTTCCCGATTCTTTCATCGTAATATCATTTTCTCATATTATTGGGGTGTGATGAATATGGAAAGGAGATCCCATATTTCGCTTGAGGTATTTGGTTTGCATGCCTCACGTTTTAAAAGTTAAAAAGGGTATTAACATACAAAAGACAAAAATGCGACACCTTTAAATTAGAATAAATTTACCTTAATCAAAGCATACTAGATGCACCTTGCTTAATTTCATATTGCCTTACTTAACCCACTTAATAAATATGCTCGATATTAACCAAATGGATTGGATTCATAATTTGGATCTAATACCTGCAACTGAACATATAATGCATGTGCTTATCGATGCTAGATACGAGAAATATCATAATAATTAGGGTTACCTATTTAACTAAAAGTAGAAAACAACCGAGTTCTCCCGTGTTGCTACATTCTCAATTCCTTATCAAATATTCTTTAGAAGCAACATGTTGATATTTATTATATTATCAAGTTCCTTTTATATTTGAAGAAGATGTTTTGACACTATAAAGTTCTCTCAACATTTCAAAATCATGGATATGATCATTGCGTAATGCAGAAAGGTAGCACCATAGGAGTACGAGTGCTAAAAGATGTTTAAGTACCTAGTTGAACTAAAGTTATATTGTAGACGTGATGAATGTATATACGATGATACCATCATTCTATTACTTCTACCCAAATTCTTCATGACCTTCATAGTCATCTCTCATGAAAAAGATGAAGTATATGAATGTTGAAGATACTCTCCATGTTGAAGTCCCTTAAGGACATGATCACTTGGAGAGACATTCTAGTTCTTTATTTATTAGGATTTTTATCACTTATGCACCGCTTACATGGTGCAATATCAGTTATACCCCCTCCCTTAGAGTATAAGTTGTGCCCCTCACTATTTAATGAAATATCAGTTATACCCTTGTGGTTAGTTGTCATATGCATCTCTCCCAAATGGACGATAATTCGAGTGACATTTGCATATTGCCCCAATAACTCCAGCAAAAGAGAAGTGGCCATTGGGGGTATTATATTATTATTCTTTTGGTTGTTGGGGTGCATTACTTAAATAACAAATGAGTAGCATTTGATAGTTGGGAAGGTAGGCAATATCAAACAACAGTAAAAACCAAGCTTCTATACATTATGAGAAATTAAGAAAATTTTCTTCCATTAAAAAAACAGAGAACAATGTTTACATTAAGAAAAAAGGATTAAGGTACTTCTTTACCAAACTTAGGACCACTATTCGTTAGTAAATGATTTTGTACATGGTTTAAATTGTGGTTCAATAGGTCAGTTATACATTGTACTTCCATGACCTCTCCTTTGCCAACATCGTCATCCTATCATGGTGATTCTCAAGACCAAGTAAAGTGCCTTTGCGATATTCCGACAATGGTGAAAACGCCGGGAAAACCTTAGAACAGAGGATGAAGTTCTACACCTATCACCATGAGATCTGCAACTTCTTTCAGTGGATGGAAGTTGGGCATCCGAATCAATCCTCGAACACCTATCAGATGATGACGTTAATATCTTGTAATTTTTTTGGAATAGATAAGGATTTAAGGAAGATGATTGTTATCATGAAATTAACAATAATATGCGTGATGGTTGCTATAGCTACAAATATGTATCTGAACAAGAATTTATGAGAGTGGTAGCATACATATTGGAAGCAAAAGGATGGTAATGGATTTCAAGTGTTGCGAACTCTATCCTTGTCATTGTACAAGATTTCAGAAACCAGATAGCACGAGGTCACGATAAACCAGATAGAGTTGTTTCAAACAAGATATAGCATGAAGTTCATAATATTACAAACCAAATATGCGATAGTGTGTTACAAAGGTTTACACACATTAAAGATTAGATTCAAGCATATTACATATATAACACCAATATTACATATGTGAATATTCCTAGCAAACATAAAGCATGTTCAAAGCCCAAAAAATCACCAAGGACCGTATAAGTATTTCCATAGCTAGCTATATGCTATCATGTATGCAGTAAGGATTGGAAGTAAAACAATTATAGGTATGATAGTTAGCCTATGAAAGAATTGGAAGTAATGGATTAAATGACAAAGTACTGGCTCTATATGGTGTATTGTACCTTTCTAAAATCCTTATATATGTCTGCACATGAAACGATTCACAAAAAAATCAGAAAGGAACTTGAAACGACACCAAAAAAGATCCACCACCCACCTATGTTGTGTGTACTAAATCCACATGAGTCAAAGTCTAATTTACCGAAGACGCATCAACACATCACTAGAACCAGCTCTGTTCACAACGCCGAACGCCGGTTGAGGAAGCTTGAGCAGACCTCGGGAGGATGCAGCACGTTAGGTATAGCGTGGATCTCGCCGGAGTATTCTTCCGGTCAATGCTCTTACACTCTCTCAATCTCAGTCGAAAGGAGGCCCGAGGCTCAGGGGTGTCTCACACAAGTGCAGATGCGGTTAACAGAGGCAGAGGAATGGGTTTTGTTGAGGTGGAGGTTTGGAAGTTGGCAGTGAATGGAGGTGGTTTCATCCACCTGTAAATGGCAAGAGATATGGAGAAGAGGAGAGTTCACTGGTTGGTGTGAGATAGGGATATTAGGCAAAGGGATTAGTTATGGAGGTTGGCTACGAAGTGGATAGGAGAAGTTGGGAAAAAGGATGGGAAGTTGGTGGAAAACGAAGGGACGCGATGCTTGGGAAGTCTGTGGTTTAGAGGTTGAACATGAAGACTAGCCGTTGGATCTGGCGATCCAATGACTAAGGAAGGGGTACATGAGGAGCGGACCAGATGAACTTGATCAGAGAAGATCAAGTGGCCATGATCGTTGCGAAAGCTAACTGCTCAAATAAAAAAGAAGCGATCGACTGCAAGGAATAAAGGCGGAGAGAATAAAGAGCCGAGACATGGATGAACTGACTGGGCCACGTGGACCAATCACAAAATTCTAAAATTGAGAAAATAATGTAAAAGAGAAAAGAAATAGTTAGGAGACGAATTAAAAAAAATGATGAACATGAAAGATGTAGGTCTCAATAATATCTACAACTTTCATATAGAATTCAAAGAGAAATTAAGTCGTCTATACATTGATAAATATTAAACAATTAAAACAATGAAAGCATTTTCCTTTTATTTTCTTTTCTCATTTTTTTGGTTTTAAATTATATTTTATGTTATAATAATTATGTACAATTGTCTCCTAATTTTTATTTGATTTTTGATAATAAAGAAATACATGGAATAATAGCATTAGTGTACAATAAGAGTTAATTATTTACAACATACCAATTAATATAAAGTTAATTTTCAATGAATATGGTTGAATTACTTGAGCAAGAGAGATAATAGATGTATTTTATGATGATAAATATGAGATTTATCACCCCCTATACTTACCCTATGCTCGTCCTCGAGCTAATAAATAAATAAAGAATCAATTATAGAGTTAGTGATTTTAGTGAGTTCCCCTGACATGTGCATGTGCAAGAACAAGGCTTGAATGACCTAGAACACTTTCTTTGTAGAGATCCTAAGACTCTGAGCTGAACTTCTCCTAACCAAAAGGAATTCAACTCCTCTAATTATCAAACTCTCAATGTATACATAGATAGTAAGCGATATGACTTAATGTGGTGACTGCATTCATAATAGTAGAATCAAAACGTCACCTAAAGTTCCAATACCGAAGATTCTCCTAAAGACCCAACCCTCAACACTAGGGAGTAGGACATTATTTCAAAAAATAAAAATCCTTTTGAATTTTTAATTAATCATAAATACCATAAAAGATACAAAACCCCATAAAATCCATAAAAAATATAAAAATACATACAAAAGACTAAATACTTACAGTGGATTTTATTATATTTTACACATAATACCAAAAACAAAATAAAAATTGAATAATAAAATCAATAAAAAATTAAAAATATACAAAAACTTCAAGAAATCATAACTAATCCAACAAAAATCACAAAAATATATATTATACCTTGTTGGCAATGTATTTTTATCTACTTTCCAATAAAAATAAAATAAAAAGATTTTTCTATTATTTATTTTTTAAAAAATACTCCACTATTTTCGATAAAAAATTAATTTTCCACTTTAAATATAATCCAAAGCCATAAAAATCGTAAAAACCACTCAAATATACATAAAAACAAGAAATAAAACTCAAAATATAAAAAACACAAAATTAAATTCAAATAAAAATATAAAACTTGATACATGTATTTGTTTACCTATAGGTATATAAAACTGCAAAAAATATAAAATTCATAAACCCAAATAAAAATTCATTAAATTGCATAAAAATAAATAAAATCAGGAAACCCATTTACCTTAGATTCTCTGTTCTTTTACCTTACTTTATACAGTTTACCTCCATGAGTTCGACACTTCCGTACTTATCTCTATACCTTTGAGTTTAGGAGTATAAATAAAAACATAAATTTTCTAGCAAAATTCAACTGGTCGATACAACGACCATAGCTGTTGTCTATCTTTTTAGACAGATAATATAGTTGGCCTTTTCAAATTTATATTGTATAAATGCATTATTAATACAATACTTGTAATATGTAATAAAAATAAAATTTATTAAAGATTAAAATAATCTAAAATAATTAATTGCATTGATTATATAGGTATAATATACATGTGTTATGTATATATTTATCTATTTAACCACTTAAATAACATTATTTATGTAATCAAAATTTATCATTAAATTATTTACGAAATAATTTATACTTATTTATTTATTTATCTATTCCATTGATTAATTATTAATTAATTCTTATTCTACTTAATTAAACTTACCTTTCTTTTCCACCTTCGACCTGGTTCTTCCCTGCCATTCATCTTCTTCCTGTGTTAGTCCTCCTCCCATCGTTAACAGTCCTGATGGCCTGTGACCAGAAGTCCATTACATCAACTTCCATCTCCTCTCCTCCCTAATATTCTTCGTCAAGCTCCTTCTCTATAAAAGCATATGTAACCCTTCTTCTCGAGCCATCCGTCGTTTCCCACCTTCACCTCCAAAGAGTTCCGTTGAGAGAAAGAGAGCTGTGATAGGGCTTCCCCCCGTTGTTGAGCGAGAAGAATAGGCCCAGTAAGATCATCGCTGGTGTGACCACAACTCCGCCAGGCATAGCCTCCATCCGATCGTGCATCAAGGTAAGCATCCGCGAAGTTCGCCAAGCTCCATCCATAGGCAACCACATCCACCTCCGTCGTAGGTGCACCACCTTCATCGTCCATCACGATTTTCACATAGAGTAGCTCCTTCCCTTTGTCTCCTTCTCTTCTGTTTTTTTCTCTGCGATCAATCTCTTCCCTTCTCAATCTATTACATCTCCTTTCTAATTCAATATTGAAATTAGATTCAAACCTCGTCGATTTTCATTCTCAAACCGATAAATACATTTCTCCATGTCCTATAATCATTTGATCCTCTCAGATTGATTCGAGTCTGAGATTTGATCCTCATCCCCCTCCTTCTTAGAGGATTACATCCAGTTACCTCATTTGTTTAAGTTGAAAGCGAGATGATCATCTCGAGTTGTATTATCCACCTGTAACCTCTGAAGTTATATCAATTGAGCACCTATAAGAGGAGCAAGACATGGAGCAATATGATGCGAGCCACATCGCAGAGAGGCATCTGCAGCCTCATCGTTCATATCGAGAGATGCTCCCTCGAGCAAGAGCATCGATCTATCATCTTCAAATGGAGGAGCGAAACCCGAAGCATCACTTGGAGCCAAGCACCACCGAGGTGATGAATAACCATTCATCACTCTTTATTCTTCCATATTGGCCTTTAATCCCTAGATAGATGCATGTTAATAACTTTAAAATACATTAAATAACATTCATTATTGTCCTATAAATATTATATAACTATATGTATTTAATTCCAAAATAAAAGAATAAAAAAAGAAAATAAAAATAAATGAAGTATCAAAGATACTAAATAACCGTAGACACTGAGACTAAGTTAATATTGACTTGGTCGACAAGGAATAAAGTATGAGGAGATAGGGCAACAAATTGTACAGAAAATACACCAAAAAAACCCTTACTTTATTCATAAATAAATAAACAATTTTACCCTATTTTATTATTTATTTTATACATTCCAAATAGGTACTTATTGAACATGAAACTTTTACACAATAATGTATAGAAAAATACAAAATTAATAGCACATAAAAATAATGCACTATGTGTCTGGGATACACAGATGAAAAAGCCATAAACCAAACTTCAAGGACCTGTATCTCCTCCATATGAACTCAAAATTGAATAAACTCACTTTATTGTTCTTAGAATTGAAGTATCTACATAATGAAGGTGGTTTCATCTAAAATGGAGTTACGATGCAAAAGTTTGCTTTTTGGTCCCCATTATAATGTGAATCTGTATATAAAATACAAACAAATTATACAAACAGATTATCTTTTACACTATTATTCTTCTTATATTTTTAAATACTCGTATATATTATATACAACATAAATAAAATAAGAAATACAATTAAAAACATTAAAAAGTCAACTAAATAAATAAAGAATACTAAAATATAGCTGCATAATACATATATATATTTAAGTATATAAATAAAACTATAAAATACAATAAAATATTTTAATATGTATTTAATTATATTGTAAATATATAAAATATTTAAAATATCATAATAAGTCCTAGAAATACAAAAATAAAAGCAAAATACCTAAAATATAGTTATTTATACCTATAAATATATACCTAAAAATAAAAACCTAATAAATGAGCTTGTAAAAATAAATAAAAATATTCATAAAATAGTACATAACATAAGAAACATTTTTATGTTTTGACTTTTAATTGATAAATTCATCTATTATTTTTATTGATTTTATATCGTATTTAATCCCTACATTTTTCTATTTGGTCCACGTGGACCAACTAGAGGCCTCGAACTGTTCACCCGCCCGGTCAACTATCCTTCCCATCCAATCGTCTTTGTTAGACAATGGCTCTTTCACTTACCCCCCTCATTTCTCCCATTTTTCTGAGAAATTACACTACTCGAGGAACCTTGGTTCCTTCACCAACCTTGCACCCTCATCTTCCTCAACCTCTCCCATGCCTCCGATGATCCAAAACCTTGATGAATCAGATACAATCCCATTACCAATCAGCCTACCCATTCCGCCTATAAATAAATCTCCAATAACATTTTTGATTTTCTGATCCCTCTACCTCCAGTGTAACCCCAAAATAGGAATTGGGTCGAGTTCCTGGTGATAGTAGGAAGCGCCCCAACCTGTTAGTGTGGAAAAGGAGGGGGTTGAACTGGTGAAAAATGGAGAAGCGAGAGCCGCTAAATAATGGTCCGACAGATCAGACTCACTGTCGCTGAGGTGACTACTCAAGCCTTCACGTTTATCAACAATCAACCCACACAATCAATTAAGCAATCAAGAGCAAGGATCAAAATTTATTATACCCTACTAAGAATGTATAGTGGCAAGCAAGTAGGGGTCGAACACAGGAAGCAAAGGTGTAAAGCAGACGAAATAAAAGTCAAGTGCCTTGTGTCTTGTGTATTACTCAGCCAAAGTGGATTTTTTTTGTGGGTTTTTAATTTTATTTTTTTTAATGTTATTTTTTTAATTTTATATTTTTATATTTTGATTTTTAATTTTTTAATTTTCTATTTTCTTTTTATATTTTTTATTTTTATATTTTCTTTTTGAAATAAGATATAAAGCTATATAGAAAATATAATACAAGAGAGATAAGAGGGAGATAAAAATGGGAAAACACTCAAAATACATGAGATAAAATGTTTTTGTTGTTTTTATATTTTTCTAATGTTTTTATGCTTTTTCTGAATTTTTCCTAATTTTTTTGATATTTTTAAAGTCAAAAATACTAGTAAACAGCGAAATAAGTTGCTGACCGAGATTAAAATGAGGATGAAAAATATCTAATAGTGTCCAAAATTTCTCAAATTAATTTTAAAATAAAGCTAATAGAACATAGAAAATTTAGAGACTAAAATTGTATTTTTAGAATTTTTTTAGGAATTTTTAAGATTTTTATGAAGATTTTTAGAGTTTTTATATTTTTATGGGTTTTCTTTTGTATTTTTTAAAGTTTTTTGGATTGAAGTTAAAAGACACTAAATGATACAAAATATATTTATTTGGGAATTTTTCAAGAAGTTTTTATATATTTTTTGGAATTTTCTAATGCAAACAGTAGCAAAAATGTATGTCTTTGAATTTTTATAAATATGAAAATGCAATAAAAATGCAAACTAAATCTGACACAGGGCAGGCGCTGGTCAGAGAGTTAACCCGGGGTCAACTCTCCAGCCCTCCTGGTTGGTCCAGGTGGACCAACTAGGAAAAAGCCTGGAAATAACTTTTGTAAAATCATTTAAAATAACAAACTAATTTATTAATTTTTGATTATTAAATAAAAATGTTTATTATTTTATAAATTATTTTATTGTGATTTTTATTTATTTTTTAGAGGTATAGAATAACAAGTTACCTTTTTAGGCTTATATAGGTATATACAACTGTATATTTTATTATTTTATTTTTATTTTGTGTATTTAATTTATTTATTTTGGTATATTATTTTATAAATTTATAAAATATTTTTATACACTTAAATATGTTTTTATTTTATTTTTTTGAAGTGTTTTGTACACTTAATAAAATATAAGTAGTAATTATATAGGTATATATACAGGTATTATAACTAGGTATGTTATATACAAGTATTTTATTTTGTATCTTCTTGAGATTTTTATTCTGATTTTAATATACTCATTCATTATAGATAATATTTACAAAATTATAAAAATATAAAATTATGAAAATAATGAATAAATAAGAAAATGAATATTTTAATATGTACAAATATACAATAGGGTTCCAAAACTCAACTTTCAAACCATAGCTCTGCCAAATGCGAAACCATCTTCATTAAATAGCTTATTTAAAATTATATACAATTAAAGGCGAGTTTAATGCATTTAGAGTTTTTATTTGAGAGATACAAGTCTGGGAAGTTGGGATTCTGGAATCTTATTCAGATCATAACTTTTTATCTGTACAATATTTTTGTGTGAAATCAATTTTGTATTTTTCTTTATTTAATTATCTACAACTTTCATGTTCAAAGTTTCTTTATTTGAAGCATAAAAAGTGGAACCAAAAATAGGTCCAAAAATGAATAAAGAATGAATTAAATGAAAGGGATTTTTATTGTACTTTGGCCCTTATCTCCCCCTACTTTATTCCTTGTCGACCTAGTCCTCGAAATGCTTAGGTCTCGGGGTTTCGGGTCATAAAATATTTACAATATTTTATTCATTTTCTTTTCTTTTCTTTATTCTATAAGTTTGGCATTAAAAACTGTATTTTATACATATTTTGTACACAAATGCATGGATGATAAAATGCATGATTTAACACCATTTTCACGTATTTACTAGGGTTTTAAGGCCAAAATGATAGAATAAAGATGATGAAACGTAGATTCATCAGCTGGTCCACCACCACCTAGCTTCCAGCTCCAACGAAGGGTCATCTGCTCCCTAATGGAGGTTTGAGATGTTTTCTTCTACAATTTTAGTGTAGCTTTTATTCTCGCAATTAGCTTAGTGTTTATTTAAGTAATTTAATCACTAGTTTATTTTTAATTCCAATTTGATCGTTCGTCAAAGCACTAGGCTCTGATCCTTGTTCCGTCGTGATCTCAAATGTAATCCGACCCACTACCATCTCCATTCCGTGACCCATCGCCTTTTCCATTTCCCCCCTCATATTTCCACCTCTGATCTTGTGAAGATCAGAACTTCGAGCTCCATCATCCATCCTTCATCGGAGCCCCATCACCTTTCAAATCTAGTTTTTATTTGGCTTTGTATTCGGGTCGAGGGAAACCCCCTAGAGCCCTACAAAACTTTTATGCATGTCGGAGCTTCAACTAGGCCCCCTAGAGCATGTAATGGAGGATATATACCAACTCCAAGTGCCCCAGATTACACTTGAGCTCCAGGACCCCATCAATGGGTCTGGAACATCTTGAGGCTCCTTGTAGGTGCGACACATGCTCAGGAAGCTTTAGGTCTTGTCGGAGCTAAAGGAGGCTGGAGCTCAGAGATATCGATGACTGAATACCCACTAGATCCGAGTTCTTGATAGTTCTTGGAGGTGACTCCAAAGCTGTCGAATTGTCGTGCACCTCTAGGTTATTTCATCGCTGTTGGATCAGAGATGAAGCGATGCCTTCCCCAACCATCGATTGCAGTTAAGTGAAGCCACCTAGAAGCGTCGTCGTAGCCATCAGATCATGCCCTTTAAGTGGGTAATTATTGAAGATCCGTGCCTCCTATTTTGTACTTTTTTATTTAGTCCTGCAAATAAATTAAGTAGTGTAATATTTTGTGAACATTTTGCAAAAGGACCTCCTAACTTCTTCATGATTCACATTTGGGCACCTACCAGGTCACCTTACATGCCCATACGCGTGAGGTCTTGGCCATTTTGCTAGTACACCCTCGCGAGTTTATGTATTTATATTAAGTACTTAAAATTGCCTATTAAGTATTAACTTTTGGTAAATATGTCACACAAGGGCCTGAAGTTTTATTTTATAGCATTTATACCCCTACTAGGTGGCTTTTACGTTCGAATTTAATTGTTTAAATTGTTTGGATGCCTCTAAAGTTCATTAAAGTGTTATTAGATGCATGAACTGTTCTAATAAATTGCAAATAGGTCCCTCTTAGCATTTTAAATTTTATTTTGTGTATATTTAATGTTGAAATAGTATTTATACTCTAAAAATGATAGGAAAATGTCTAAAATACCTTGAGGCTAAATTTATCACACATATTTTCGTAATGTATTTTAAGATATTTTCCTATTCATAAAAAATAAAAAACAAGCATTATTTTCCCTATTTGACTATTAAAATCCAAAAAAACATTAAAACATCTTGAAAAATTCCAAAAAATAGATACGTTCAGACTAAAAATCACTAAAACATATAAAAAGAAAACCTTAAAATTGCAAAACCATTAAAAATCTTATAAAAATTAGGATAATTCCATTTAAAACCCTAAGATATTGGTTTTTTTCTTATATATTTATATATATAGTATATATAATTTTTTTTGGGAAATTTGAAAATTATTTTTTATTTTTAAATCCCAAAACAATTCAGTGTAACTATTTTATCACTACTTTTGACCTTTATTCAATTAAAAATCTATAAAAATTAATAAAAACACCCCAAAAAATATCAAAAACCTATAAGATCATAAAAATCACAAAAATATGTATTTTTGATTATTTTGAGTTATTTTATATTTACAACTTTCAAAAAAGTCCCGTTACTGTATATTATATAGTATTATCTATATATACATGTATATATCTATCTATCTATATATTATTATTATTATTAAAAGAACACTTTTTTTTGCAAAATTAAAAACAAAATACAAAATTTAAAATTGATTTCAAACCCATAAAAATCAGAAAACCGTAAAAAACATAAAACCATTATTGATAGTTTTTATTAATTATTAATAAATGTATCTTTCTTTTATTGTTCTCAGTGGTTCGACCCCTGCACTTATTGACTATTTACACATTTTGTAGGGTATAATAAATTTCACCTCACCTTGTTTTTATCGCTTTATATATCGTGGGTTGATTGTTGTTGAATTTTGCATTGATCGAGTATCGAGTGCCATGAGAGTGGTCGATATGGATATTGTCGAATTCGACTTGTCAGATACCACAGACCCTCCAAGACCAAACATTAGGTGCCCCGATTGCTGCAATTCAACACCAGGTCTCTGATCAACGGGACCTAGAACCTTAGATCGCTCCAACGCGAAGCGAAATTACATCATGAGTAGATCTAGACCATCAACTTTTGAATCATATCCAAATCGAAGGAGATCGAAGATATCAAAGTTCATCTAAGGCGAGCTTCAACCACATTCTTAAGTGGCATTTCAGTATCGTCCGTTCAGATCAGAGATTCCCAATTCACATCTGATCTATCTAAATGTGCCCAATTGTGAGTCGTTCGATCAGCTTTAACTCCCGATCCATTCACAGCTATTGATCAGTCGAGGATCGGATGCTTGACATCCAGTACCACCCATCGCTCAAGAGATACACCACGCCGCATGTGCACATGCGATATGTTTTTGGGGTTTTTGCATCACACCCCTTGTACTCTTGATAATCGTGAACACGTCCCGAGCTGCTAAACTCCATTTACGTGTACTAACACCAATAGTTAGTAATTTTGCATTCTACTCCTGTGATTTCTGCTATTTTCAAATAGGTCTGGATCAGCTGCATCTACAAGTTTAGCACGTGATCGAACACGTGCTTATTGGTTCTTTTGCACAAAATATCCCTGGAGTTTCCACATTATTCCTGCACCCTTATACTTTTTTGTAAATATAAAAATACCCCTATATTCAGTAAATAAAGTAAGTAGTATAAAATACATTATAAATAATATAAAATTAATAAGAATAGAATAAAAATACCTAATAAAGTACTATATACAATAGAATTTCTATTATGAAAAATGTGATCTTTTTCTAGTTTCAATAATTCAACATCAAACATAAAAATTAACTTACTTAAAATACACAACAAATACTAAAACACATCTAAAACGTCTATAGAAAATATGTATAATATATTTTACTATATTTTACATAATAAACAAAAAATAAAATAAAAATAAATATAAAAATCGCTAAAAATGCAAAAATACTTAAAAACTTCAAAAAATCATAGCTAATTATAAACAACACAAAAATTCACATAATACCTTGTTTTAAAGGTATTTCTACCTATTTTACAGTAAAAAATATAAACGAAATATTTTTCTCTTATTTGCTATTTTTAAAATAAAAAAAATATTTTTCTGTTTTAAATAAAAACATCGTTTTCAACTTTAAATACTTTGAAAACATATAAAAATTCTAAAAAAAACTTAAAAATACATAAGATAGTAAAATGATTTCAAAACAGAAAAATAAAAAAATAAAATCAAATAAAAAATATAAAAACCATTCCTATACTACTTTACTTATAGGTATAATAAATAATTAAAAACCATTAAAAATCATAAAAACGATTACAAATCATAAAACCAAATTAAAAGTAAATATATATCATAAAATTAGCACAAGGTATTCCATCGTCAGAAACTACTTTTCCGTCGCCACAAGTCCGTCGACCTAAACCGCTTTTGTTATACTGTTATCTACTCTTCTATGTTACTTTAGTTTACACAGTTTCCCTATTGAGTTCGACACTCTCATACTTATCATATACACAAGTTTAAGAGTATACATAAAATTTTAAAAATTCTTTTTCCAGTAATTTCACGTGATCGACATAGCAACAATTGTCTATCCTTTTAGACGACTAGATTAAGTGATATTTCAGATGACTTAATTTAACGAATCATATGTTAATTAAAAAATTCATTATATAAACTATAATAGTTATCAATAATTGCTTATCACATAAAAATAAAAATAATAAATCTAAATACAAAGGGAAAGAAAACAAAACTCGAGCTGAGTCTTGTATCCAACAGATGATGAGCAGAAATGAAGGGATATAACTCAATAATTATAATATAATACCGGAAGCCGGGCTTGCACAATATATTAAAAACGGAAAGATAATAAATACAATTTTAACATCATTGGAAAGAAAGCTAATACAATCCCCCTAAAGTAACGTCCTACAAAATGGTAAAAGGAAAAAAAACGCCAATACAATTTCAACATCTTTGAAAACAAAATCAATTAAATCCTCTAATTAAATAAAGTTAAAAAAAATGGTGGTCAATCTATCTGGCATAGAAAAGACAAATAAAACTATCTGGCATACAACAAGAGATTCAAACCATTGCATTAATTTGAGATGACATGAGAAAATTAATGGAGTCAAATTACTGAATATGGAAATAGATACAAATGTTATCTGAGATATTACACCCCATCTTAAAACCCATTGTCCCGTATTAAATTTCTGCTTAAAAGTTCTTATTTAGTCCTTGCAGAAATGATATTGTTTTTAATGGTTCGAAGTGATGCTTCAAAATTGTATAAAATCATGGGATTTTATACCCATAACCATGTATACTCTATATCTACGGGATGAATCCTCAATGATTCCGAATTATAAATAAAATCATGAAAAATGACTTCTGTTTACACCTATAACTCTCTGTTATATTAGTACATTAACTCAACCAATCAAGTGAGTTAATCTAACCATGAAATAGTCTATGATTGATATATATATATACTTATTTTATTTTGTTTTACTTTTTAAATAATAAGCTTCAACACCTCTCTTCCTTCCTCTCATTTTTTATCTTTCCCCCGACTCGTCGCTGCAACCACGGTAATGAACACCTCCCCCTCCCCTTCCTCCTCCCCCTACCCCACCACCTCCCTCGATCGGTGGTCTAATCATTTGAAATCACTCGCAATCTCATGGTGAGAACTAGATTATGGCGAAAAATAATGTATTTCCCACATTTCATTGCCATGCCACTCTGTTCCATTTCCTTCCATGCCCTAATGGCGATCATCTATAAGGGGCCATCGTTGTCATCATCCTCGCTTGACCCGCCACCACCACAACCACTACCACCCCTTCAAAGATGATGTTAGGGACTATTTTATAGTGGGGAGTTATATATTGAAAAAAACTTCAGATTAGGAATGGTCTGCTAGTATAATTTTTCTAAGACCTCAAAACATGGACAAAAAAGACTCTATATCCTTCAGTACATGAAAGATCAATGTCGTGCAATAAAAATGTTATATTAAAAGAAGTCCATTCTCAAAAGTATGTTTTGACCACAATGTTCAAATATACTAAAAGCAAATGTTTGATTTCAATGGTCCAAGCTTCAGATGTCATGCATATTTTTGTGGAAACTTGGCTAAACGAGCCACACTTCACATAAGATGTGACTACACTGCTCACACTCCACTTCTTTACTAACTTTTACCTTTCTTTATTGTACATTAGCATGTACCAAAACTCAGATGGGAATACCCTCATCATCGAGAAAAGAATAGTTGCATGAGAGAATCACGGGGATGTAACAGTTGGAATGTTCGATTTTGCTACCTCCTTAATCAAGAAGAGCTAACAACTTTCATACTTAATATAAATTGACCTCAAGGTTATAGAAGCACACATGATGAATAAGTGGATCTAAGCTGGTTATTGAGGTTAAATTCATTAGAAATAGTGAATGATTTTTTCCGAATACAATAATTGAAAAAAATATTCTCTGACAGAAATCTTTCTCTTTGCACTCAATAAGCATGCCCACTAAAATTAGGGTTGTCTAAGGTGTGCCCCTTTGAGATATACATTATCAACTACACTCTTCTCTTTTTTGAAATACAAGTTTAGTCCCTGACTTCTTCCCACAATGAGTACTTGCACCCTTCTATTAGTCTGGCCATCAATAAGTTGAATTAAAACATGATCTATCCAAATCATGGTGTAGTTAAGAGGTGAATAATAGAAAAAAACACCACCTCCTCCTTCGACCCATCCGCCTCATCAAGGAAATTGCTTGTTGCAACAAAGATTTTTTTAGTAGCTATAAATGATGGCTTAATTGATTCAAGAATTTTTTTCGAAAAAATCAGGAAAAATCATAGTCATGATCCAATAAACGATTTATCCATGGAAGTATAAAAATTTCGACTATTTGGTGTACGGATGAGGGTATAGTTAAGAGAGAGAAAATAAAGAGGAAGAAGAAACACAAGAATGGAGGAGGAAGAAGAAGAAGAGAAGGGGAGGTACCTGATGAATCTCCACTTCATCACCTTTATTCTATCATTATAGCCTTCTAAACCCTAGCTAATGCATGAAAAGGGCATTATTTATACAAATTAACATTCATTATTTGTTCTATTTATTGTGTATAAAATATAGTTTTTAATGTCAAAATTATAGAATAAAGAAAAGAAAAAGGATAAAATGGTAAATGTCTTTTATGACCCTAAACCCCGAGACCAAGTCAAGAATTGATTTGGTCAACAAGGAATAAAGTAGAGGAAATAAGGATCAAGAAAGCAATAAAAATCTCATTTATTTATTCATCATTAATTCTTTTTTGGCACTTATTTTATTTTATATTTCTTATACCTCAAATAAAGATACTTTTTACATTAAATTTTAGATAATAATATATAGAAAAATAAAAAATTGATTTCATACAAAAATAATATAAAATGTACAAGTTTTACTCTAAATAAGAATCCAAAATCCCAACTTCCCAGACCCATATCTCCTGAATAAAAACTCAAAATGTATCAAAATTTATAACTTTTGATAAGCTATACAATGAAAGCGGTTTCAATTTTTTGGAGTTAAGTTGTAAAAGTTAAGTTTTGGAGCCATATTGGATAGTTTACCTATATAAAATATTCATTTTATTTATTCTTTATTATTTTTATAATTTTATTTTTATAATTTTATAAATATTATTTATATTACACACACATAT
Organism: Ottelia alismoides; assembly: GCA_037367405.1. Taxonomy (NCBI): domain Eukaryota; kingdom Viridiplantae; phylum Streptophyta; class Magnoliopsida; order Alismatales; family Hydrocharitaceae; genus Ottelia; species Ottelia alismoides. Next base: position 396,907 of record JAZKJV010007004.1, read on the forward strand.
TTAAAACATAAGAAAACCATAAGTAAAACATTAAAATAAAATATGTGTACAAAATACATATATGAATACACAATACTTATACCTATATAACATACACACATATTTATTTATGTATACATAGTATATCAAAAACTATAATAAAAATATGTTTATGTGTATAAAAATAATTTACATATAATATGGAAATAAAATGATAAAATAAAAATACGAAATAAAAATAAAAGATGTAAAACATAGGCTGATATACCTATAAATAAAACCCTAAATATAAACTAATAATAAATAAGACCATAAAAATAAATAAAAATCATAATTAAATACTACATAAAATATTAAATATATTTCATGTTTATAGATTTTTTGAATAAAATCATTTTCCATTTTATTTCTATTTTTAACTCTTTTTATCCCTTGTTTTGTCCTTTTCTGCTGACTTGGACCAATCAAGAGAGAGGACGGGTTGACCAAGGTCAACTCCCTGGTCTCCCTGGGTTACATCGCCCGTTTGCATTTCGCCTCAATTTCTCCCTATTGTCCCACTCGATTCTTTCACCGATTCATCTCGCACTCTCCACGAAATGTCACCTCTGACCATTAAGCTTCACGCAGATTGATTTCCTTGGGCTTTGTCTATATGAATCGAAAGCTCACCTACGTCAAAGACCCCCCTGTATATAACTTGACCTCCACCAAACCTTACCTCCTTGATCCCTCTTCTGCCTTCAAACCCTAAGCTTAAGCTCCGAGTGTCCTTCGTGGCGATAGCAGGGAGCGACTCAACACTTCAACGAGGTGTTTAGGCATTGTATCGAGGCTGGTACAGCTGCTCCGTCGCTGTGCTCCACCATAACTTTGCTCCTGGCATTCCACCACCAGTGAGCTGCTATTTTTCTTGTTTTTCTCATTCCTTAACTTAGCAGTAAGGTAGATTTGTTTTTATTTCACTTTAGTCTGTTTCATTTTCCGTGTTTTCCAATACCTTCCTGGCCAACCCCATTTATTTTCCGCCACTCACATCACGTCCATCTCCCCCCTTCATCTGCTGATCATCCCACGAATCTCCACTCCCTCGGATCTTGCAAAGATCTGGAGTTCCGCTCTCCTTCCTCCATCGCTCGCCAGAGGGCTTTGCCCCGCCTCCTAACCATTCCATTCCTCCTCCATAAGCTCCCCCATGCTTCGTGTTTGTGTTGTGATGATATCCCTGCAGGAGACAACAAGAAAAATCCCATTTGTAGGGGATTTCAAGTCAAGAACGAAGGCCCACGCATCGAGCATCGCCGAATCCTCTTCTATGATCTTCGACCCATTTTGAAGGATCCCCAAGGAGTCGAGCATCACCAGGAACCTAAAAGCACCCGTCGACGTGGTGATTGAACCTCAGATGAAGGAGGAAAGCCGGATCGAGTCTCGCCCAGGCGGTGTTCATCCGTTGTTCTTTCAAGTGGCCTCATCGTTGTCGGATCTAACGATTCGTTCCAGACGTCCATTCTCCATTGGATCAGCCCCTCTCTCAACCGTCAGATCTCCTTGGGCGATTTAATCTTGGTAGTTTGTTCGCGAACCGTCACTTGCTGCTAGATCATCGATGCGCGACAAGTGAAGCGACCCGGACCGTCTGCTTCTGCATGATCAATGGGTATAATGCATATTTCCCGCGCACATTTTTGTATTTATTACCTAGTACTCAAACTTTCATCTGGACTTTAAAAGTTCTTATAATATTTGCAATTAGACCCTCACTCTTGTTGCTATTTGCGCTTTTTTCCCTGTCCACGTTAATTGACAGTATTGGACATTTTGCATAACTGGTCCTGTATTTTGCGAACCTGTTATTGAATGCATGATATGTTTTACTTAATTTCTTTTTAGTCCCTACCATGTGTTTTTAATTAATTATATTTGGGTTATTTGCGTTCAAGCTCCTAAGATCTTTTATTTTGTTTGAGAATAGTACACAAACCTTTAATATATGTAGAAATACCCCTGCCAGCGGTGCATTTTCTTCTTGTTGTTTTATTTTTCTAAAAATAGCTACTTTCGTCCAAAAATTCTAAGAAAATTTATTTAAATACCCTATAATATATCTAACATATATATTTTTTATAGGGCAATTTAAGTTTATTTTCTATTTTTGAAAAATAAAAACAGTACCATTTTTCACTATCTACCTTAGAAAAATACAAGAAATATAAAAATACTTTTGAAAAATTCTAAAAAAATAGTTTTTGATTGTTTCACTTTATTGGATTATATGACCACAAATCAAACAAAAATATAAAAGAAAAACCATAAAAAACGTCAAAACACTCAAAATCTTATAAAATTCTCAAAAAATCATAAAACATCAAAAATAGTTTCCTTTGCTCCGGATTTTACAATTTGAGGTATATATTGAGTTAAAATTTATTCCGAAATTTTCTATGGTGCCTTTATATTTTTAAACTCAAAAATATTTCTGTTGGTTTGATTGTATATTGTTTTGATACTTTTTATTCGAATTTAAAATACCTAAAAATTCAAAAAAAATCGTTAAAAAATACAAAAAATAGTAGAAAAACATAAAAACCATAAAAAGATATTTTTTTTTGAATTTTTGGCATTTACCTATTTTTGCCTTATGTATATATCTCTAAATATATTAGCTTAATTCCTTTTATCTATTTTAATCCCATTTTCTTTTTATTCAAAATTTTAGTTTATTTTATTTTAAAAATCAAAATTCCAAAAATATTTGCAAAACTAAAAAAATAAACATACTATTTGAAAAATTAAAAATCCACAAAAACCAGAAATTGGCTAAGTGTTGAAAGGTAGATTCTTGTGCTTTATTTCTCACTCCTCATACTCTATACCTTTGTTTCCTGTGTTCGATCCCTACTACTTGTCACTGTACATATTTTTAGTACGGTATAGTAAATTTTAACTCTTGTGATTAATTGATTGATTATTGTGTGGGTCAATTATTGAATTAGCTAGAGATTTGAGCAGTTGCGTTAGCGATAGTGAGTCTGACTTGTCAGGCCACTTTAGCGTCTCTGATTCCTTCGCTTTTCATTACCTGAGATTGGATGGACTAAGTTGCATGGGGAGGGCGGTCGGAGGAGAGGAGGGGTTGGAGGGAGAGGTGGAGGATGGGGCGGCGGCGGAGGAGGGGCTGGAAGGGGAGGAGTGGTTGGATGAGGAAGATGAGCTGGATGGGGAGGATGGGGCGACAGTGGTGGAGGGGTTGGAGGAGGAGGAGGAGCTGGAAGGGGAGGAGTGGTCATATGAGGAGGATGTGACGACGGAGGAGGGACTAGAAGGGGAGGAGGAAGGGTTGGAGGGGGAGGAAAATATTTCCATCCTTGTTATTTTATATAATTACTCTTATGTTACCAAAGCTAACGTCCGTTTGGAATGGAGGTGGATGCCAACTAACCCGAATAACAAAAGTGATCATTGTCGAAGAAGTCATGTGCTAAATTGATATTCAAAAAAGAGGAGCACTGATATTCTAATATGTCAGATGGTACTAACTTATAAAACGCCCTAAAATTAATCTCAATATTTACAAAATCTTCCAAAAATTTAAAATATTCTGGTGGACGACAGACAGATTGGACGTCATTGTTTGGACTTTGTTTAATTAGAGGATTTAATTAAATTTCTTTCCAAGGACGTACAAACCGTATTGGTCTTCTTTCTTTTATAGTTTTTTTACTCTACTTAATGGGATAGATTTATTGTCTTTCCCTTTTACTGAAATACGCAATAAACTATATTCGACATTATAAATACCTGTCGAGTGAGAAACACATCCTTCACCATTGATAGAAGAATCGATTCGAGGTTTGTTTTTCCTCCCTTCTTTAATCCATTGTTAGTTATCAATATTATTCGATTCTCCCTTAAGTTGAAGGTCCCTTTTACATCTTTTTTATTTGCTGAACTTTAATGTTCTCTTGAAGAAGTTCTTTTGCAATATTCCAGTTCTATACACGCTATCTGATTGAGTCATGCTTTGATACATCTATTTTTTCTCTCTGAAATTAATGACCCACATGAAAATAACAAATTTCATTTTACATTATAGAAGATAAATATTTCAGGGATAAATGTATAGTATTGACTCGATCAAAGTATTTATGTTTTAAATTAATTCCTACAAACTTAGATTATTTTGCAGTTCCAATCCACTGGACATATTCAATGATATACATGTCTCTTCTGACATTTATTTCTTCCTACGCTGTCACATTGATCGTTGTAAAATGTATTTTATTTATCAAATATTCTTGTATTATTTTCATGATATATAATTTAAATACTATTTTTATATTGGTTTTGTGTGTGTGCGCGCGCATGTGTGTGCCTGTGTGTATATATAATATGGAAAAATGGGATTGCCCTATGACCTCCGTTTAGACAATCATTTTTTTTATGATCAAAGAATTTTTTAAATCCCCCTCTAGATGAAGTCCGTAGGAGTCTCTGTTTCATATGAAATTTTAATGACATAATATATGGATTTAAAAATGAATTTCTACGCTTTTATGTAAAAAAAATAAAAAAATATATGTGAAAAATAGGGCAGGAGGATCTAAGTTAACTCTCCTAGAAGGCAGACCCATTTTACCCCATATATATAAATGTACGCATGAGGAAAAGGAAGCTGTTTTGAGTAACAACCAAGTTGGGTGTTAGTTTCCCCTCCTTATATATATACACATTTTGTTAAAGTGCTCGTATTTTCTACAAAAAGATGGCGGCCTTCATTAAGTCAGGAAGGATGAATCATATTTGAAAGGCCCCCTATATATAGGTATCTAAACTATGACTTGGTCCTTCCTGAGTTCAGGAAGGCCTACCCCTTTTTTGGAGAAAACGTGATGAGTTTAGTAGAATACATATACAAATTGTATTACAATGTGTAGTTTTAATGTTTGTAGTATAATATGCAGTTTTGTATGCGGTTTTGTATTTATAATGTGCAGTTATAATACAAACTGTATACACATTCTGCTAAAGTGCTCGTGTTTTCTATAAAAAGATAGTTGCCTTCCTTAAGTCAGGAAGGATGCATCCTATTTGAAAGGCCCCCTATATATAGGATTTCTTTCAAATAGGACTTGGTCCTTCCCGAGTTCAGGAAGGCCAGCCCCTTTTTAGTAGAAAACATGACGAGTTTAGTAGAATACATATACAGATTGTATTACAATGTGCAGTTTTAATGTTTGCAATAAAATATGCAGTTTTGTATGCGGTTTTGTATTTATAATGTGCAGTTATAATACAAATTGGATACACATTCTGGTAAAGTGCTCGTGTTTTCTACAAAAAGATTGTGGCATTCCTTAAGTCAGGAAAGATGCATCCTATTTGAAAGGCCCCCTATTTATAGGATTTCTTTCAAATAGGACTTGGTCCTTCCCGAGTTCAGGAAGGCCAACCCCTTTTTGTTGAAAACATGACGAGTTTAATAGAATACGTATAGAAATTGTATTACAATGTGTATTTTTAATGTTTGTAGTATAATATGCAGTTTTGTATGCGGTTTTGTATTTATAATGTGCAGTTATAATACAAACTGTATTATGCTAAAGTGCTCGTATTTTCTATAAAAAGATGGTGGCCTTCCTTAAGTCAGGAAGGATGCATCCTATTTGAAAGGACATATACATATATGAAATGGGAGCCTACAGCCATGTGTAGGTAACTTTCCTACACCCACATCTTTTTTCCTCAATTTTTTTTGTTTTTTCTGAATTAATTCCTTGGGAAATTTATATACATACATACATACCATTTCTATATGTATATATATGCCATTTCCTTTTAATACAATTTCTGATATAGCGTATCATTGTAGGTTGACTAAGAATGGAAGCGTCGAGGAAGCACAAGGATCTATTCATCATAAATATATTTATTACATTTTTTATTCTCGGATCGACTCAGAAAAATGTAAGGGGGGAAGCGAATCTACAAAGGGTGGCAAATAACTCCATTGTTAAGACAATACAGGTATTGTATTTGGATTATTACCATTATTTTCCAAAATAATACTATCATTCTAATTAGTTCTTAATTCATACATGCCGTTAGAAGATCTTTTAGCAAGGTTTTTTTCGGTCTATTATTTAAGATAGAAGTAAGGCTTGTTATGAAGACCTCCTTTCAGTCATCTCCTTGACCAAATCTAATACACTTCAGTTGTGAATTCTATCTTCAAATTGCCAGCACCTTAGTCAGCTCTAGACTTGTTTTTTAATGTAGTTATTTTCAAAACTTCTTGCTCTGAAATATACTGTTTTTTGTTTGACAAATTAAATAGCATGAAAGCGGCGATGTTTTCGATTGTTATCTCATCAACGAGCAACCATCGCTTAGGAATCCTTTGCTGCGAGATCATAAGATCCAGGTAAATGAGCCTCTCTTCTTGGAGTACTCGAGTTATCGAAAGCTCATATACATATTCTTGGGTTTATGAGTTTTTAATTAGAAACTACCATGCTAATTTTCCTACATCCATTGCTTGTGAATTTCATGTCTCTCTCTCTTTTTAATTCTCGTTCTTTGTAAAGGAATCAGATCTTACAATAACTAATAGCAGAAGTTCATTGTTAAATACTAAGACCATTTTTAGTCTAATCTCAGAATCTAAAACATTGATTCTGCTGTGTATAGCTCATACATCTTCATGTGTTTAAATTAAAAGGACCATACGTATATATATTTGTTCTGCACAGAAATCGTTTACATGATGTGTAACGATTGCAGTGAAAGAAGTACTGTCTCGCCAAGTTGGTCCAGAATCGAACATTGATCATCTTTTACTTTTTTACTTGCAGATGAAGCCGACTGTGGTTGCAAGTTTCGATTATGATCAAAAGATGAACGCGTCTTTCTCTCATGCCAATCCTTCCACCATCGAATGTCCAGTTGGAACTGTTCCTATACGGCGTTCAGATGACGAACGCCTATCTCTCGGGAGCTTCGACGATTTACTTCCTTCAAACTTCTCCACGAGAGCTGATCCACATGAGGATGACTACGTTGCTTTTGTAAGTAATATTCCATTGGTTGTAAGAGAGGATGTTTTTATTTTTGAAATTAGAAGTACTTTTAATTGTGGAATATATGCAAGTTAAGAAGCTGCATGTGCACTGCATCTTTTTATCTGTTACTATAAAAATTCTTGTTGAGAAACGTATATTTTTTATAATACAGTTAGGTTTTTTTTTTTGAGATGAAGGAGGGTGAAATCCCGAGTTGGGACTCACCGCCAAATGTTTTCAAATTATAAATAGATAAAGAATTACATTACCTTGTAGACCAGAATCGAAATAGAGAGAGAGAGGAAGCGATTACATTTTCAGAATAGAAACTCTGGTTCTTAAAGATCAGATCATTCCTTCCTCCCCATATGGCCCAAATAGTCGCAAAAGGCAAAGAAACATCATCCGTAGAGTTCATCCCCACTGATCTAATCGATCTCCAGAAATCATCGATGCTACCATGTAGTAACCAATCCGCACCTATCTCTTTCCAAACATGTTCCGACGAAGGACACGTAAAAAACAGATGTTCTGCATCCTCCGTCTGTGCGTCACATCTATCACACTGTGTATCCTGAATGCCAAACAGCCTGCCCCTTCTTGCTTTGTCCCAAATCCGTCCCCTTCTGAGGCACCACAGGAAGATCTTCACTCTGCAAGGGATCTTGCTTGCCCAGATAATCTTCATATCCTGCTCCATATTGGCTTCCAAGTCATCACTTCTCCCTCTGAACACCTTGTATGCTTTTTTCACCGAAAATTTCCCCCCGTCCCACACAAAATGATCCCTACCCTGCGAGGAGCAGCAAGGGGATGGTAGTTCAGATAGCATTTTGTGCACCTCCTCCATTCTACGGTTAGAAAGTTCATGCATGAAGTGAGGAGCCCACGAACCAGATGACCCAACCTCAGCCACAGAGCACCCTTTGTTTGTTGCCGAAGAGAAGAGACGCGGGAATCTGTTGCAGAGAATACCATCACCCGTCCAGTCATCCAACCAGAACCGAAAGACCTCCCCGCTCCCCAACCGTGGCACCAATCTCGTCCTCAGTTGCGGCAATATTTCACGAATCCCACTCCAGAGAGAAGACTCGAAACACACTCTACTTGCCTCCAGTGAGCCGTTGATGCCGTAAATATTTCGAACCAGCTGTATAGCCAATCTATCTGTATTGCCCCAGATCTGCACCGCCCATTTGGCCAACAAAGCTTTATTCATACAAGATACATCACGAATACCAAGGCCTCCTTCACTTCTTTGTTTTGTGAGTTCCTCCCATCCTACCAGATGCATGCCATGTCTTTGTTGTTTTCCATCTGACCAGAAGAATTTTCTCATCATACTCTCTATCTTCTTTCTCACCCCTGCCGGCATCAACCGAGTCGAAAAAAAGAAAATGGGAATTGCCGCCAGCACATGTTTTAGAAGGATCAACTTCCCCCCTTTAGATAGCGTGACTGCCTTCAATCCTGCCAGTCTCTCCTCCAATCTCCTGATGACCATGTCCCACTCAGCTTTCCTGAGCTTGCCTGCCACTAAAGGGAGCCCTAGATATGGGATGGGTAGCACACCAAGAGGGCATCCCAATAGCATAGCCCTCGCTCTACTCTCCTCCTCATCCATCCCGAACTGAATCGCTACAGACTTATCTCTATTGATCTTGAGGCCCGAGATGCTGCTAAATATCTCAACCAACTGCCTCATCCTTCTGTGCATTTCTTCTGTACCACCCACGAAGATCAATGTATCATCAACATATTGTAGGAGAGGAACAGATATGGACCCCATACGGAATCCCTCACACCACCCATCATCAATCGCTCTTCTAAACATAACTGCCAAAGCATCCGCCACCAGTACAAAAAGCATCGACGCTAACGGGCATCCCTGTCTTACACCCCTTTGTGGCTGAAAAAAACCCCCTTCCGGCTTACCATTCACCAGAATTGAGAATGAGGATGTAGTGACGCATCTCTTCATCCACGCTATCCAGAGGTCGCCGAAGCCGCGCCGTCGCAGTGACTCCCATAAAAAGCTCCAATCCACACAATCATAGGCCTTCTCAAAATCAATCTTCCAAATCATACCCTTAAACTTCTCCCGACGCCACTGGAGGCAAATCTCAGATGCCATAACCAGTCCATCTGCCATCTGTCTGCCAGGGATAAAAGCAGTCTGATTCTGCAGAATAACATCATCTAGCACCCGCTTGAGTCTGTTTGCCAACACCTTGGCGATGATCAAATAAATTGCATTCGATGACGCAATAGGTCTGTAGTCCTCCACCCGTATCGGGTTCTCCTTCTTGGGAATAAGGAAGAGCATCGCCCTGTTTACTTTGTCGAATCCTCTATTGCCATCTCTGAATTCATCGATTACTGCCATAATGTCTTCTCTCAGCATTTCCCAAAATTCCCTATAGAAGAATACAGGGAATCCATCAGGTCCAGGTGCCCCGTCCGCATTCAAGCCCCACACTGCATTTTTGACCTCCAACTCCGTAAAAGGCGCTTCCAGTCCAGCTGCATGGTCTTCCGACAACAACTCAACACCTATTCCACGCCACCCCCATCCATCACGCGCCATTCTCCTCGATCTCTCCATGAAATGTTCCCTGAGGAGTCGTCCCAACATAACATCGCCCGTCACTCTTTCCCCACCAACTTCCAAACTATGAATAAAATTCCTCCTTCTTCTGCCGGAGGCCATTGAATGGAAAAATCTAGTGTTCGCGTCACCCTCGCGCAACCATTTCTGTCTAGATCTCTGCCTCCACTCCACTTCTTCCTTCCTGTCCTCCAAAAGCAGCTCCTCTAGCAGCCTTGCTCGCTCTAGTACCTTCTCCTGGTCCAGACCCCTCTGATCATCCAACCCATCCAATCGAACGACCCCTTCCTGAGCCTCGCGCCTTCGTTCCTTCCTTCGTGTTTTCAATTCATGGCTGTAGTTGAGAAGAAAGCTTCTCAGAAGCACCAATCTTGACGCCAGTCGTCTGACTGCCGATCCCTTTACCTGCCATCCCCTCCATCGTGCAACCACCTCTTCCTTGAAGCCCTCCTCCATCAACCAAGCTCTCTCAAATCTGAAAAAGGATCTGGGCCTCATCTGTTCCTCCGAAGACCATAAAATTGGTGTATGGTCCGAGTGTGCACGAGGTAGCGACCATGCCCGGGATAGAGGGAAAAAATCCACCCCCTCAGACGATAAAAGGAATCTATCCATCCTCGATCTCGATCTTGCATTCCGCCATGTGTACGCACATCCCGCCGCATCAATAACTGTGAGTCCCAGGTCAAGAACCTGAGACCTGAAATCCTCCGAGCCAGCGTCTCGTCCACCCCCCATCAACGGTCTATCCTCAGCCATCAAAGTGACATTCAGATCTCCTCCAATGAGCCAAATGCCTTCCTCCCTGTGCGCTCCCACCTCCGAGAGATCTACAGCCAAGGAACCCGCTGCCGGACTTGTAGGTCCATAGATATTAGTCACAGTAAAAGAGACGTTATCTCTCTTTCTCTTAAGCCTTACAGATAGCGAAAACATGGATCTTCTTTCCACCAGCTTTTCAAAGTCAGACCTCCGCCAACCGGTCAGGAGCCCTCCCGCAGCTCCCTGAGCCTCAACCTCAGCAAATTCAAAGGAAGAGCGACCATCCAAATCCCGCCACAAGCCACCTCTGGACCTGGAGATTTTTGTCTCTTGCAATAGCACAATATCCACATTAGCATCACATATTAACTTCCAAACCCCTAATCGTTTCTCGCTGCGACCCAACCCCCTCACATTCCAAGAGATCACCTTCATTTAGAAACCTCTTTGCCCTTCCCTCGTGGCGGAACCACTCCCAGACTTTCCGCAAAACGCCTATCTAGTAGGCTAAAAAAACTTGGTCTCCCAATAGGGGACAACGAACCTTCGAGCCCAGCAGATGCGCAACCCTGATCAGAACCAGCCAGACTCCCTTCCGACCCCATCAAAAATCTCCTCTGCTCTCTCCTCCTCCGCCCACGCGATTTCCTCTCAAAGCACCACCCAACCCGAGCACTCCCTTCCGCACCTCCATTCGCCACCTCCCCAGACCCCTGCAGTAACTTCACGGAACCTTCCAACCCCCTCCCGACCTGCCCATGCAAGCATGCCCCCTCCCCTGCATGAACGTCCTCTATCTCCCCTTCGAGACAGCTCCCTCCCCCCTCCCTCCCCCCTCCCGGGAGACCCCGCCTACAGTTAGGTTACGTTTGGTTGCCGAGTTATCCCAGGGTAAATTAGGAGAGGGTAACTCATTTTTGTGTTTTGGTGTTTGGATATAGGGTTTTGGATTGAGATGGTTTGTTGTGATGTGATTGTATTGAAGTTTGAAAAAGTGAGTAGTTATTATGATATGATTGTATTGAAGTTTAGAAAAGTAAATAGAAGTTCAGTAGTTTATATTTTTTTATGATATGATGGTATAATATATTATTTTTTGATGAAATGGATGAAGTAGAAATGGTTTATTTAATGTATTAAAAAAGAGAGGAAGTGTGAGCCCCATATGAAAGAGAAAGAATGGGTTTTGGAGGGTAAACCCCCTAAAGGAAAGGTTAACCCTCTACCCAAACATGGCCTTAGAGCAATAAGAGCGTGGAGCGACTTCCTCTTGTACCTAATTAGTACTTTACGAGAAATCAATGGAATCATAAAGGCTTATTTTGGTTCTTATGGATGTAATTAGATTGCTGCGTGGTCGACAAGGAGCAGCAAATATTATGGAGCTCGAACCTCACTTGGTGTATGGGAAGTAGAAGGCGTCGGCTCCACTCAAAAGAGTGGTGCTATGTTATGGATACTTGACGATACACAACACGGAGATTTCGATATTATTTCCGTTGGATGGGCTGTAAGTATTTCTCTTTAATTCGCCATGATAATGCACGTGAAGTTATTGAAAAAGTTTGTCATATAAGCTTCCTTACATATTTATATTACTGCATGTAAACCTATTGCATGTTTATGATCTTTATAAACCTTTTTTTTTGACATATTATATGCTCAATGCAGAACTAATTGAGCTTCTTATATAACGATTGTAGGTTGCACCTCAGTTATACAATGATCAAAAACCTCGACTGACTATATCATGGAAGGTAAGACTTTGCTCGTATAATTTTCTTCTTTTTGAATGACATTTTGATCATTATCACTTAAAAAAATGTTTGAATATTATTAATCCATCCATCCATCCATATCAGTTATTGATGCACTACTCCCTCGATCACCAACTCCAATAGATAACTGAGAATGAAGTTGAAAATTAGGGTCGTTGTTTATGTCTTCGTTGAATCATGCTCCACTCTCCATCTAAATCCAAGCACTCCATCACTTGGATACACCCACATAAACCAAAGCTCAAGTATAACATTAAACACATATTTTGCCGGTTTACATATAGTTCATCCTTTTCTAACAATTACCTTGTTCTTTTATGGAAGATATCGTCGAGTATTCTATTTTCCTTGACATTGATGAATTTGATCTTGCATTTTAAAAATTACATAATCTTAAGTTGTAATAGAAAATGCTGATTAATTTCTAGATTTTTATTGCATTTTTTGCATATGAGTATAAATAATTTAAAATGTTGATAAACTTATGACAACGAATAATTTAATATCTGTGCCCCGATCGTTTATTGTTTTTGCATTGAATATTCTTTAAAATTTCAAAGGATATCATTTTGGTTGTTACATCGCTAGCAAGAAATCATATAACAATGATTATCGTTAACTATTTCTTCTAATCTTCACTGCAATTAGTAAAACTTAACTGTTATGAAAATATCTAATTTATAATCATTTTTTATTAACCTTTAGAAATGAAATAGACATTTGTCATGAAGTAGAAGAGCAAAAGAAGTTTTTTCAAATAATATCAGTGTTATGAATTTTACATCGAATATTAGAATTATTCGTTGACTTTGGTAATACTAGTGTGGTGTGCTTTGAATCCTAACTATTGAAATCAAGCACGCAAGCCATAAAGAAGAAAGGGATTTAAGTGGAAAACCCTTTAGAGAGGATAAGACCACACATGGGGGACACTAATTATAATCATTGTTCCTAGATATTAGGGCACTCTTTAGATGGTTATCAATGAGAGGATAAGTAGAATATACAAAGAGGAGTAGGTAGATGGTCAAATACATGTCAACCATTCCCAAATTGTCTATATTTAGCTTGAATTGCACTGTGTGCAGCTTCTTTATGAAAAGATCGACAACTTGATCACCCAATTTCAAGTAAGGAAGAAAATATTTCACGTAAGGAAGAAAAACCTATCCTGCATTAATATTTTCACAAAAAAATATCTTATAAATCTCCACGTGCTTCGTTCTATCATGCAATATTATAGGATTATTGCTCAAATTTGTCATAAATTTGTTATCACATGATATCATCATCGGCATAGTAGCTTCAGTTCCTAATTCATTCAATGGAGACTTTAACCATACAATTTTAGTGACACCATTTTACAAGCACATGGTATTCAACTTAAGCACATGATCTAGTGATCAAATTATGTTTCTTCTTTAAATAACATTATTCCACAAAAATACATGGGATATCTAGAAATGGATCTTTAGTCATCAACAAACCATGCCCAATCTGCATCAAGAACAATCGCATGATGGGTTCTTTTAGCACAAACCCTTTACCTAGGGACTTCTTAGTATAGCGTAAATCACTGATTTAAGGCATTAACAACATAAGTGATATCATGCTTTGTAAGATTATAGCAAAAACCCTTTACCCTTTCTTACTTCTTATTATAGCATAAACTCTTTATTTGGAGACTTCTTAGTATAGTATAAAAGGTTGAGAATGTAATTACATTGACTTAGACGCGTATTCTTAGGAGATCTAGCCATCCCAATGCCATGGAAATACTCTGACTTCCCTGCTTCTTTTAGTTCAAATCATCGTAAGAATCATGTCATAAACATAGACCGTAGATATAGACCTTTTCTTACTCTTCCCTTTGGTGATCGAAGAGAGTATGAACTCATTTTGATGGTGGGGGGAAGAGATTTTGTATAGACATTTTGCCAAACAACATCGATTGTTACATCATTATTAATGAAATGCATTGAAATGATTATCAAATTTATTTTACAAGACATTTCTAGAGTTTGCATAGATTTACATAAATTTTAAGGAGAAAAATGGCAGATATTTTGTAATGAATAATATTCATTACGATAAATATAATAAAATAACAACTTCCGAAAAATGCACATAAATTTTGTTTGTGCACTGGGAGCTTTGAATCTATGTGTTCTCCAGCAAGTCCTCCTGATAAGATGATTAGGATAGAGTCGAATTATTTGATGTATAACTAGTGCAACATGTCCTACCATATATGTGGAATCATAGTTTAATATTGTTAATGCAATTCTATCATGTCAATCAACGTTCTTTCCTGCTGATGTATATCAACGTATGGAGAGACATTATAAATGTTTATAGTTGGTATGTAACTGATTTTATCATGACGCATCTATAGCATCTTCGTGTTCTAGCTGCACGTATTAATGCATGAATAAAATTTTTGATTCTGTAGGCGGTAGGTAGTCCGTCATGTTTTAATACACGATGTGGAGAAGGATTTGTACAAGTACATCCAAAGATTGCACTAGGAAGCACGTTCCCGATTGTTTCGGAATACAAGGAGTATCAATATTATGTCACACTTGCTTTATCCAAGGTATGCACGCGCACACGCACACACACATATATGTCCCTTAGTTAGAACCGCTGAAACGCTCGATGCTCAACTCTCTTGCACCTGCATATATGGTAGGATCCAGATACCAAAGCTTGGTGGTTGTACATCGGCGAGGACCTCGAGCCGTTGGGATATTGGCCCGCTCACTACTTCAAGTATCTAGCTGATTATACTCCTCTTGTCCAGACTGGGGGAGTCACTTCCAGTCTCAAGACCGATGCCGCTCCGGCGATGGGTAACGGCCACTCTCCTAATGAAGGCATCGGGATAGCCGGCTCTGTGATGCAGGTCTTCACGGCTAATGAGGGACGCAAATTCGTCAATCCCATTGGACTGTTTACTGGATTCGTCGAGTCGAAAACAAGTTGCTACAGAGTCGGGAGTCCCCGAGATGATAATGTGAAGGGAATGAGCTTCGCTTACGGTGGAGGTGCCGGCTGCCGTATCTGATTATGTATCAGATGCTCTGATTACATATGTAGCTGAGAAGGATTTCACCATATATTAAATATCTAATATCTGATGATTGAGGAATATTGTAAAATAAGCCTCTTCCTAGAATGGGAGCTGTTATCATGCTCCAATGGTGTGATGTTAAAATAAAGTTTTCTATTTACAAGGGATCCTGGAGACCATTGCGAGCATGAGTCTGCGTATTTCTAGCTGCTAGCCTGTGTGCGTGTTTCCATTGCAGCGCTCTGGGTCAACGGAGGCGCGATTGCCCACCAAGAAGTGTGGATATGCGCTTGCTAATCATGAATACATGAATCATCTCCTTCATTCTTTCATTTTATCTAAAATCTTTATTATTTTACATGTAAATATCACATAATTCTCATTAATTAGCATACTAACAACAATTATTAATATAGTATATTCAACATTTACTTCATCCGAAATAAAAGAATAACGAGAAAAGGAAAAATAAAATAAAGAAGGATGTAAATATGTACATACTGATCCTATACCCCAAGTCCATGTCAATATTGACTTGGTTGATAATATAAATAATTAGAGTGAGATAAGGATTTTAATATGTAAAAATATCAGAGAAAATATAGCACAAATGTACAATATGCATATTATTCACCTTGTACATATAACCATCTAATTTATTTGTCATTCATATCACTTCATATTAAATTATTTTCTTCTTCACAAGTATTTATAAGGATGTATATTAATTTACAAAAATATAATCAAAATCATTTAATGCATAGATAACATGATACAATGAATCGAAAAGGATAGAAAACGAAAATTCAAAGTTAAATATCTACTCTGTACGAAATGAAAATTCACAAATCCATTTTCATTGTATTTAGAATTGAATTATCTTTAAAATGGAAACAATTTAATTAAATCGTACTTACTATGCAAAAGTCAACTTTTGGGGGCACTATGATATCTATACAATAATTTATTCGCTTCTGATTAGTTTACTATTCTTATTTTCCTATACTTATTTTTTCATTATATTCCTTACATTTTATACTAAATATATAAAATAAAAATAAAAATTACAATGGTATAAAATAACCAAAAGTAAATAAATATACTTATTATATAGGTATAATGTACATATATTGTACATAATACTATTTATTTAACTATTTAAATAATTTTATTAAAATAAATAAAAATATACTTATAATACTCATAAAATATGTTAAATTAATAAACTATAAATTAAATAACTTATTTATCAAAATAAGTTATTAAAAATAGATAAATTAGTGTACGTATGTAATTTATACATATAAATTAAACTATTTATATAATGTAATTTTTTAAATTAAATCACTGAATTTATGAAAATTCATTATTAAATTATTAACATTTCTTATTAATATTATATATTTGTTTAAGTTATTTTATTATTTATTACTTTATTCATATTGTATTTATATAATGCATGCAGAATTTTCATCCTATCCTTATTTTGTTTTTTATTCTTGTTCCCTTTCTCCACCACATGACAGTCTAATTTGTCACATTAAGAAGGTCGACAATTCAACCTTCTTCTTCTTCCTCCTCTTCTTCTTATCATCATTTCCTCTTGTTTTCCCCCCTTTTCTCTCTTCCATGACTTCACACCCAAGAGACCTAACAACCTCGACTGATTATTGGGACCATCGACACCTGAGCTGATCATCCTCATCGCGATTTTGTCAAGGTGCTTCCCACCTCACCTTCTTCTTCCGCTCTATTTAAGCATATTCTCCCTAAGCTTCAAGCATCATCCACCATTTGGTCTTCAGACTTCTTCCAGAGCTCTGATAGAGTGACGAGAGTGATCGAAGCTGTGTTCTTCATCCATAGAGGGAGAGGTTGAGGAGTACCACGATGAGAACTTGCTGGCATCACAACACATTTTCGTCGTACGCTGATGCCTCACGATCTCTGTTGTCATGAAGTGGAAATGATCCCATGAGTTCCTTTATCAAACATTCTCCACATGTGATTCATCCCATCCATTTCTACCACCAGGTTAGCATAGATCTAGATCACTTCGTTTTCCGATCTCTTTCTTCTCTTCTCCTTATTCCATCCATTCTCCTTCATTTTATCTACAACTCTATACCGATTTCATCAATTTTGATTATCAAACACATATGATCCATCATCTCTACCTCTAATTCACTTCCAATGTTGTTCTGCCCTTCATATCTGATCATCTCCGACGACGCTGATGAATCTCCATTTCATCGCCATTTTTCTTTGATTTTGACCTTAAATCCCTATTTAAACGCATGTAAATAGCATTAATTTGTGCAAAATAACACTTATTATTACGATATAAATAGTTTATAAAATACTGTATTTAATGCCAAAATTAAGGAATAAAGAAAAGAAAAAGAAGTAAAATACCAAAGGTATTGAATGCCACTAAACCCCGAGAATAAGTCAAGACTTGACTTGATTGGCAAGGAATAAAGTTGGGGGAGATAAGGGCCAATAATTAAGCAATAAACCCTAATTTTTATTTCCTAATAAATATATTTTAGGACCCATTATATTCTTTATTATTTATACATCAAATTAATAAACTTCGAACATGAGACTTGCAGATAAAAATACACAGAAAAATAGAAAATTTCATTCACTAAAAATAATGCACAAGTGTGCCCTAGTCACTCAGAATAAAAACCACAAAAAAACTTTACAAATTGTATCTTCTTAATATGAGCACAAAACTCACCAAAGTCACCTTTATTATTCGTAAAATTAAATTATCTATTTAATGATAGTGCCTTCATTTAATTTGGATTTAAGGTGCAGAAGTTGGTTTTTGGGCCCTCATTGTGCAATATAACTGTATAGAATATTCATTATATTAATTTATTATATTTTAGGTCTTTTATATTTTTTATAAAATTTTAAATATTATTTGAAATACATGTACATAATTAATTTGAAATAAAACATCAAAAATAATATAAAATAAATAAATACACTATCATTCATAGATGATTATACTTATAATATACATATATAACATGTATACATAATTATTTAAGAGCATAATTAAAATCAAAAAAAATAAAATTAAATATGTGTGTAGTTAAATAAGTTATAAATATATAAAGTATTTATATAAAATAATAAAATCTAAAATACAAAGTAAAAGTAAAATACATAATATATAGGTCAATATAACTATATGGGAAAAGGGAGCCTACACCTGTCTGTAGGTAACTTTCCTACACCCATCCCTCTTCCCTATATTTTTTTGATTTTTTTTGAATTGAATCTTTGAGGGATTTAGATCACAATATATCACTGTGGTGTCATTCATATTTCAAATTATTTTGAGACTTCTAACTTATCTACCAAGATAATCAAATTTTAACGGTCTCAAACTTACTGAAATCTTCCCCTTCCGATGGACATGGTAAGAGTGTTTGTTTTACACAAAATTTAAAAAACGTATGTCACTTATTATTCTAAGTAAATCTTCTAAGGTTCCATTTCAAAAAAAATAAAAATAAAAAAGTTGTGTGGAAAAGAGGTGGGTGTAAGAAAGTTACCTATACATGGTGTAGGATCCCCAATTCCTACCTTATTCATACATATAAAAATTCATACATAATAAATTAACTCATAAAAATAAATAAAAATCATAATAAAATAGTACATAACAGAGTAAATATTTCTCATGTTTTAGTAAAAAAATAATAAATGGTTTATTATTTTAAAACTAATTAATAAGGGATCAGTCCCCTGTTTTGTCATGCACTCTACTTACGTGGACCAATGGGTGCCCAAGGTAAGTTGACCCGAGGTCAACTGTCCTTACATCTCTAGGTCTACATCCGTCAGAGCTACCTTTTCCCCTTTGCTGAATTTTCCTCCATGATACTGATGTATCTCCATTTCATCACATTTATTCTATCATTTTGGCCTTAAAAACACCAGTAAATGCATGTAAATACCCCCAATTCATGCATTTTAACATCCATGCATTGTTGTGTATATAGTGTTAAAATACTATTTTAATACAAAATTACAGAATAATGAAAAGAAAAGAAAAAGAATAACATAGATATTTTATGACCCTAAACCATGAGACCTAGGCATCGCGATGACTAGGTTGACAAGGAATAAAGCACGGCGAATAAGGGTCCAAAATACAACAAAAATTCCCTTCTAATAATTGATTCTTTATTCATTTTGGGACCTATTTTATTTTCCACTTTTTATACTTAAATAAATATACTTTATGCATGAAAATTATAGATAATAAAATATAGAAAAATACAAAATTGATTTCATACAAAAATAATATATAGAGAAAAAGTTATACTCAGAATAAGTTTCCAAATCCCAATTTTCCAAACCCATATCTCCCAAATAAAAACCCAGAATATATCAAAATCACCTTTAATTGCATATAACTTTTAATAATATATTTAATGAAGGTAGTTACATATTTTTTGGAGTTAAGGTGGGAAAGTTAGGTTTTGGACCCCTATTATTTAGTTTACCCGATTAAATTATTTATTTTATTTATTCTTTATTATTTTAGTAATTTTATATTTTTATATTTTTTAAATATTATTTATTGTATATGTACATATTAAAACTAGAATAAAATAATAAGCAAAACATCAAAATAAAATATGTATATAAAATACATATGTAAAATACTTATATCTATACCTATATAATTAATACATCTAATTAATTAAGTGTATATATTACATCAGAAAAATATAAAAAATATATTTAAGTATATAAATATAATTTATAAATATATAAAATAATAAACTAAAATAATAAAATCAAAAATAGAAAATAAAAAAATAAAAGACATAAATATATAGATGAATATACCTATAACGTACCCCTAAAAAGTAACTTGTAATTTTAAACATCTAAAAAATAAATAAAAATCATAATAAAATAACTCGAAAAATAATAAATATTTTTATTTTATAACTTAAAATTAATAATTCATTTACTATTTTTAACTGATTTTTTAATTATTTTCCAGGAGGTTTTTCTTAGTTGGCCCACGTGGACCAACGAGGTGGCACGGGGAGTTAACCGAGGTCAACTCTCTAACCCACCTCCTGTAGCCTGACACCCCTAGCTTTGACCCACTCTTCTCAACTTTTTACAACTCGATTCTTACATCGACTTGAATTCCTTTTGACAACTTCTTTCTCAATCCATGATTATACACGCCTGCTGTTTATCTCGGGCTTTGAATCGCTGCATTGAGCGCAACACCTCGTTCTTTCCCCTGTCCTCGTCACATGTACATAATCCCTCTCCGATTCCCCTTTGAATTTTGTACCTCTTTGGACCCGCCTTTGTCCCTCGTCTTGGAGCTCTAGATTGAGCTAGGTGACAGGTAGCTCTCCAGCTCCTCGGAGCGCTAGGCTTGTCAAAGAGCACTTCCATCCCCTCCGCGGAGCGCCACCGCTAAGATCTTCTCCCTGGCTCTCCGGTCGGTGAGGCTCTTTCTTCTTGCATTTTCAAGTAGTTGTAGCTTCTAGGATCACATCTCTCATTCATTTCACCTCTTTAATCGCATTCCCTAGCCGTAGCTCGCCATTTTGTAGTTCA
Organism: Ottelia alismoides; assembly: GCA_037367405.1. Classification (NCBI taxonomy): domain Eukaryota; kingdom Viridiplantae; phylum Streptophyta; class Magnoliopsida; order Alismatales; family Hydrocharitaceae; genus Ottelia; species Ottelia alismoides. Next base: position 417,787 of record JAZKJV010007004.1, read on the forward strand.
TCGGAGTTGCAATTCAACAAGCTATTTCCATTGCATCCTCATTGTGATTCGACCTGCTTTCACCTAGTCTTCGATCCTCGACGTCCTCTCGTCACTCCAGGTCCCTCCATTCACCCAGATTCCCATGGATCTGGTCGCCCGATCTCCTCTCTGCCGCCGGAGATTGCCACCCGATGCTCCCTTTCGCCCATTCTCCCTTCTAACACTCCTTCGAGCATCTATTTTTGCCTCTAATGTTTTCCTATAGGAAAAGAACGAGAACGAAGGGTCTTCGACCCTTTTCGAGCTGCAGGAGCACCTCCCAGATCCACCATCACCGCCGTCCACCACTGGAGTCCATTCGGGCATTTTGAGACATCTAGCCACTGTAGAGGGGCCTTGGAAAACTTTTTGGACCATCGATGTCGACTAAGGATCTTCTGAGGCAGAGATTTTGAAGATTCAAGCTCATACAAGCTGAGTTCTTCGCCCGTTCTTGTTCCACGCCCAGATGTCGTCTGATCACCCCTTGTTCTTCGTAGAGTACAACTGCCGTCGAATGGATTGCTCTTCAGTTGTTGATCGTCGCTGCACGCTCTGATCTGGACCAATCATCGGCGAAGCAACATCGTGCATCGTGGCATTGACACATGGTAAGTGAACCCATCTCAGCAGTTCATCTCAGCCGAAGCTTTGGTTATTTTGAGGATTTAACCCAAGCATTTTTGTATTTAATAAAAAGTACTCAAACTTTCATTAGCCCTTCATTAATTTGTGTAATATCTACATTAAACCCTCTGCATTTTTTATAATTTCCCTTTAGTCCTTGCCATCTTAGCCAACAAACTTAGGTTATTTTGCAACCAAGCCCTCATGGGTTTGGTTTATTATTATTTGGGATTTTTACCCGACAGACCCTATAATCTTTGCCAGTTACCTCTACGACCTTTGAAACAGCCTAATTCCTCTCCCGACCCCCAAAGAAAAAGATATAGTGCATCTTTCATCTCCCTCTCTCTCCTTCCTTCTCCTTCCCTTCGGTTCTGCGACTGCGACGATGTCAAGGTGTATGTGGAGGTCATCGCTCGTCCTCCTCGACCACATACGCGGCAACGAGTTCAACTTGTTCCGATTTGACAAGAAGTACACCCCTCGCATCGATGCTCCCAAGGAGGATGGTGCCATAGTCAACGAGGAGGCATCGCGGTGCCTCGAGGCAAAGGAGGCCAACGACACGTGGTTGGTAGCCATGGCCATGGGCACCTACATCCGTAAGCTCCTTGGGTGCCTCTCTGTCCGTGTGGGCGCTTCCCTCTCGCAGCAGCAGCAACAGCAACACCTTACAGACTTCGGCCTCCAGATAGTGTCACGGTCGTTCCCCAATCTGTGGTCGCTCTCCCTCTGGGACTGCTTCAAGGTTGTAAGTTCGGGGCTTGCCTCCATTGCCACGTGCTGCCGTGTCCTTGAGAGACTCGACATCTCCAAGTGCCCATGATCGGGGATGATAGGCTCGCACCCATCGCTAGGAACTGCTCGAACCTCTCGGCCCTCACTCTTGAGTCGTGCCCACTCATGGGGAACTAGTCCCTCCTGGTCCTGGTGAAGTGCTCCTCCCACCTTGAGTCCATCTCCATCATGTGCCCATAGATCGGCGATGCAGGGGTGGTATCCATGCTCTCCCATCTGCCAAAGCTCATCCGTGTGTGCCTCATGTGGTTTTGGCTTGGGAACACCATGCTCAAGGCCATCGGGCAGCACCCCGGCGGATCTGTGCGGGTCCTCGCGTTGGAGGGCATCATGGGTCTCACTACCTTTGGATTGGCCTGGCTGTCCCTTGCCACGGCCCTCGAGTCTCTCTCCCTCCACTCATGCATTGCCCAGAATGGAATCTCTAGCACCACAGCCCTCACGTTCAGATCCCTCTGGCACATGACCATCAAGAGCTGCGAATTTCTCGATACAGAGGGGAGGAGGGGAGGTCAGGCGAAGGCGAGCTCAAGGAGGAGGCTTGTGTGGGGGCAGATGGGAGGTCGGGTGGAGGCGAGGTTCGATGGAGGGGAGGTCGGGCAGAGGGGAGGTCAGACAGAGGCGAGGTCAGGCGGAGGGGGAGGTCGGGCGGAGGGAGGTTGGGCAGAGGGGAGGTAGTGGAGGAATCCTGGAGGCTTGAGGGATAAGGGGAATTTTCTGTAATTTTGAGAAACAAAATGGGTATTGTGAAAAAGAAATTCACGGAATCTGGTTAGTTTTAATGGGAAAATGGATGGGGGATAGCCACAGGGTCTGTGGGGTAAGGGTTAGCAAGTTTACGGGGTTAAGAGAGGAATTAGGATGTTTCAAAGGTCGTAGAGGTAATTGGAAAAGATTATAGGGTCTGCCGGGTAAAAATCCCTTGTTGTTTAGTCAGATTTTTTGAATATGCAGTTATAAATTTTTGGAAATTTTGAATCTAGGCCCTCGAACTATTTTTATTAGCATTTGTGTCCTTGCCAACATATCGCACGTGCATGTGCACGTGTGCTTGTCCATTTTGCAGAAAGGTCCTCGCGGGTCTTTGATTTTGTAAAAGGTCTAGAAATATTTTATGCTCATTTAAATATTTTAGTGAAATTGCAGATTAGCCCATGCATTTTTTGATATTAACATTAATACCCCTACCAACGTTGTAGTTTCTCTTATTTCTTGTATTTATTTCATATATCTATATTGCTCTAAAGATGCCAAAAAAAACTTACGCTCCTGATAGCATCTTTTTTCACGCTCTATTTTTAGTTTGTAATTTTAGGCTTTTTAATATTTATAAAAATAAAAAACTCACCTTTTTATCCATGTTTGCAATAGAAACCCATAAAAAATAAAAATGTTTTGGAAAATTCCCAAAAATATAAATTTTATTTATTTATGTGTATTTAAATTTCTGGCTAAAAATCATTAAAAAATATAAAAGGAAACTCTAAAAATAGAAAACCCCAAAACCTTTATAAAAATTTATAAAATTCTCAAAATTTCTTAAAGAATCTATTTATTGTTTTATATATTTTTTTATATTATTATATTTATTCTAAAATTAATTTGGAGTAATTTTGATACTGTTTGGTATTTTATATCTTCATTTTAATTTCAGCTATTAAATTAGTCCCTACTTTAGGATATTTTTGACTTTAAAAATATATAAAAATTAACAAAATTCTTAAAAAAATACAAAAATAATAAAAAATATTTAAAACACAAAATTTTTTCTTATTTTTACTTTTATTATTATTATTATTTATATCTACCCAAGCCTATTATATATATATATCATATATATAGCTTTAAATATTTTAAAAAAAGGAAAAGAAATTTTAAAAAATATAAAAACCTAAAAAAAAATAAAAATTCAGATAATCAAAAATCAAAATACAAAAATATAAAAAATATAAAATAAAAAATAAAAACCAACCAAAAACACTAGATTGTTGATGAATCTATGATTCATCACTCTAAAAGTTGAAAATAGAGCTTTCTTCCCGAGTAATTAGATGTATATTTCTACTTATATTGCATAATTAACATTCATGCATGCATAAATAATATCTGCATTTTAGCATTCATATTTGCATTAAATAAGAAGCTAAATTTACTTGTAAAAATCACATGTATATTCACTATATTTCACCTGTTTGTATATATTTTATACTAACTCTAAATCCAATAAAATCAACTCCATAGTATATATATTACTAACACTAATTAAAGAAAAATATCAAAAAATACTAACTTGTAAAATTGACCAATAAAACCCCAATCCAAGTTCGAAACTAGGAGCCTTAAAATGCACACATCTCTCTCATACAGTGTCCGATTTAGGTCTACTCACTTTTAAAGTAATATACATTCAAAGATCTTCAAAACAAGACCAATTTCATTAACATCGGAGATCGTATGTGAAGCTTGGGTTTTAGGCCCCTATTGTATATTGTATATATTGACCAAAATGCCCTTGTATTTTATCCTTTTATTTTCTTAATTATTAAAAATCCAAAAAAATAGATTAAGTTGTAAACATTCTTTTCATATTTTCTCTATTTTTATTTTGTTTTTTTCTCTTATTTAGAAATGACAAAAAAATCACAAAAGATAAAATGCGGTATTTTATATCTATAAGGTACCACCCAAAAATACATTTTGTACAGATGACTTCTTTTGATTTTTGACCCTTCACGAAAGTTGTAGATCTCATCGAGACAAGGGACTATCATGTTGACCAATTTTTAATTTGACCTCTTTTGTTATTTCTTTTCAATTTATCGTTACATTTAATTTTTGAATTTTCTGGGAGCAACATGTGGCAGCTCCTGGAGCCTCCATGTGTTGTCCCATTTTTTTATTATTTTCGGATTTTATTTTATTTATTTTATTATTATTATTATTTATTTTAATTATTTTTTCTTTACATTTATTTATTTATTTTAATTTATTTTATTTTAATATTTTCTTTTACCTTTATTTTCTCTTTTATTTTTAGTAGTCTACTTATATTATTTTATTATTTTATTTGTTTATTCACCTTTTACTTCTTCTCCCTCTACTTGCCTTCCACTCGAAGCCACCACTTTCTCCACAACTCCATTCCCTCCACTCCTTCTCCAACTTCCCTTTCCTCCTCTTTTTATTCTCCTCATCCTCCACCATTTTTCTTCATCCGCCATTTCGATAGAAGAGAGAGAGAGAGAGCTCCTGCTATCTGTAGATGACAACTACCGAGAATCACCGTCGAGCGATGACCTCCGACCACGGCGAGATCCGAGGTGGTCTCAACCACTTCGTCGCAGCATCCCTCGCAGGAAGCTGCTCCAGCTTCGAAGGACTCTGCCAGCCTTCTTGAGGCCACGACAGAGGCCGCAAACCGCACCCCCACCTTCGGCGACAACACAAGTAAATCTTCTATCTTTATCTTTTCATTTTTTTTATCTAACCATTTTTTCTTGTCGATTCATATCACGGTCACCATCGGAGCGACTTTCTTGAAGTCGACGCATCTCGAAGTGCATCGGAGGCCGACGATTTGTGGATCAAGTTGGCTGTTGAGACACCAATAAGATTTTTATTTTTTAACTTGTAAAAAAAAGAGTCTGCATTTCCATCGGTTCGCATTTGGGTTCTCTCACGTGTAAGTGAATAATAAAACGTGTCCCCACGTGCTGTGTGGTTGAATTATGTAGAATAGGACCTGCACTTACGGCTCTTAGAGCTTCCTAGGTCTGTTTGTGCTCGTAATATTTAGGACCACACTTCACCATTAAACGATGCACTTAGACCGCAGGAGTTTAGCCAAATTTGAATTCGTTCTTCACTCGCTAATAGAACTGCCTGTCTAGGAGCGGCTTTTCATCGATTGCATTCATTTAGTGTAAAATTTCAATTCATTATTGCATCCCGTATTGAAGAGAGATGGAGGCACTGTAAGTCTTCTTACTCATGCATTCATCATCGTTTTCTCGATTGCATCAGTTTTTTTCGACACTGTCTCTCTCTCTCTCTCTCGATTTTCTAACCTAGGATAAAGGAATTGGGACTGGATAGTAGACGTGATTGCTCGTGTGGATTAATATCAGTGACAACTAATCTCTAAAATCGAGACTGCTAATTGAATTGGACCAAAAAACTTTAACTAAAATTAACCATTGTTTGAGGGAGATTAACCCCGACCTTGTTTGAAGGCTGAGTGAGGGTACTAGAGTGTGTAAGCACCCTAGGGCAGAGCCAAAAATCCCCGCCTTCTATATCGCGTACCCCGATCTGAGCAAATATCACCGGCTGAGCTTTGGGTTCAACTGACCAGCGCCAAGTTGCCTCCGCCTACTCCGTTAGGTAGATAAGGGTGAAATTACGATGCACCACGACAAGTTGCTAGTAGCCTCCACCTGCTCCGGCATGTAGGTAGGGGCAAAGTTAGAGCCTTGTCAGCCTCCGCCTACTCTGTAGGTAGATAGGGGCAGGTCCTTGAACTTTCGGCTGGTGATAGGAGCGGAGAAAGGAAGGACGTTGGTATCTTAGGCGACATGTTAAACAGGAGAGACGCATCCAGCTTTGAGCTGACTCCCCTATAGGCTGTGTAATGATTTAGCTGAAATTCGGTGGTCTTAAGTTCCACACAAGGCGGGAACACAGTCGAAGTGTCGACCACTCAGAAATCCAACTAAAGTCAACAATGAACCCACAATATAAATATCAAGCAATGAAAATAAATCGTGGAGTCAAATTTATTTTTAACTCTACAAACAAGGTGTATAGGTGTAAGTATGTAGAGGTTGATCACAGGGAGCAAGGCATGATAGATCAAGCAAGTGTGTGTGTGAGTGTGATTAATTGTCTATAAAAATGCAAATGTTTTTGTGGGTTTTTAATTTTATTTTTTTATTTTTGATTTTATATTTTGATTTTTAATTTTCTGATTTTATATTTTCTTTTTATATTTTATATTTTTTTCTTTTTCAATATTGGAATATAGATACTATATAAGAAAAGAGGGGATATAGTATTTATAAAAATAAGGGAAAATATTCAAAAATCAGAAAAGAAAGTGTTTTTAGTCTTTTTATATTTTTATAGTGTTTTTATGATTTTTGGGATTTTTTCAGAATATTTTTGGTATTTTTAAAAGTCAAAATAAAGAAAATAGTGAATAAACTTGCTGGTCGAAACTAAAATGGGAATTAAAAACATCAAACAGTATCAAAATTTTCCCAAATTAATTTTAAAATAAAGAGAATAACATGGGGAACCTACGGAACTGAGTTTATATTTTTTTTGGTTTTTCTAGAATTTTTTAGATTTTTATGAAGTTTTTGGGTATTTTCTAATTTTTAAGGCTTTTGTTTTGAGATTTTTAGTGAATTTTGGACTGACACTAAAAGACACTAAAATACACAGTAGTTAATTTTTTTGGAATTTTTCAAGGCGTTTTGCTAATTTTTATGGATTTTCTAAGCTAGACAGTACTGAAAATGCATGTTTTTGATTTTTAATAAATGGTAAAATGTAATAAAAATGCAATGCAAAAATATGGCGTGAATGAGCAAGTTAACAGGAGCTTAAAATGATTTTTATGGAATTTTTGGGGTTTTAGTGATGTGTGAAATAAATAGAGCAAGCATGCAAAAATACAAGGCCTAGCAAGGGTATTTTAGTAATATGCAAAACATCCAGGGGCTGTACTGCAATTTTCCAACAAAATTTATAAATAAATAAACAAGTTAATGGACCAATGACAAATATCAAGACCTACAGGGGTAATCGTGCAAAAACACCAAGGTCACGTGCACGTGGCACGTGAACCTGAGAGGGGCACAACTGCAATTATCAAAAGCTTCGGGGCTCTGTTGCAAAATGTCAAGAAATTTTATACCGCATAGAAAAGTTTAGATATTAAAACTAAATATACACAAATCCCCGGGGTGCCCTTGCAAAATGGCCAAATGCACGTGCGCGTAGCACGTGACTTGGCCGGGGTCCAAAATGGAAAACTACAAAAGTCGGGGGGGGGGGGGGGTTACTTGCAAATTATACAAATATTTTAAAACGTAGATGAAAGTTTCGGCTTTAAATAGAAATTACAAAAACGTGCGAGGGTTTAAGTGCAAAATACCCTCACACAGGCCACGATCCGACGGCGGAAGATCTGCCACTAATCCATGTGGCGCGATTCTGGCGCACAATACCGGTTCACCAAAGAACGGCTGGGATTAGATCCCAACCGTAGATCTGACGGCCGTGAGGCAAACGATCGGGCGGCGGATGCTTCACCTGGGACTCCTCGAAGATCGAACGACTGGGAGTAGGTCAGGATGAACAACTCAAGAACTCGGAAGATCCGAGTTTCAAACTGCTCACCTGACCCAATCCAGCCCTCTGGAAGCGCAAAGAAGACGTCCAAGGGCTCCTGCGGTGGTCCTGATGGTCCTGACGGTGGAAAAAACGGCTGGCGACCATCGGAGCTGCCCCGCGATGCCAAGGTCGAAGACACGCTCCAGGTGGTTCCGGCGTATAACAAAATCACCACCAGGCGTCCTGCTAGCTCCTGATACCTGTAAAATTGGTTTGGGGGGGGGAGGGGGGCGAGGGTAAACTGCCCCGCCCCACCTAGTAGTGGGAGAAGGCGGAATGCTGCGAGGGAGAGGCTCACTGGAGCGAGCTCCGGTGAGGTGGTGGCGCAAGCGATGGGGCTGATCCCAGGCAAAATGGAAAGTGGGGTAGTGGTCCTACGAGTACTATAAGTAACGTAAAGCAAGAAAACAAAGAAAAATGGCGAACCTCAGGGTGAAATGCCCGAGATGAAACCTCACGGCGGCGCGACCATCAGTGATGGGTGGTACTCACCTGAGAGCTCGAGATGCACCTCAACGAGATGCTGGATCGACCCGTTGTCACCGGGGATCCATCAGCGACAGCTCGGAGGTTTCGGCCCTAGCCAAAGGCGGTTCAAAGAGGAAGGGGCGACTGGGGGTATTTTGAATAGATGGTCGACATGCACGAAGAACGAGGCAATGACGGTTGCTTCGATGCTCTAAAGATCTAAACAAGCCCTGGGCGTGTATCATGGGATATATGGCTTGAAAAGTCATTAAGGATGGTTCATGAAAATATGCATGGATCCGCCTCGAAAAAAGGGAGAAAATGGTCAAAACGCATGTTCTGACACAACAGTGGGAGTAAGTCATCAGACCAACCTGGTTGGTCCACGTGGACCAACTAGGAAAAATCCCTTAAAAATTCATTTTAAAATAGTAAATGTTATTATTTTATTTAGGTTATTAAATAAAAAATGTTTATTTATTTATAAAGTATTTTATTCTGGTTTTTAATTATTTTTATGAGGTATAAAAATACAAGTTTCCTTTTATGCCCTTTGTAGGTACATATACCTATATATTTTATTATTTAAATTTTATTTTATGTTTTTAATTAATTTATTTAATTTATTATTTTATAAAATTATAAAATACTTTTATACACTTAATTTTATTTTATTTTTCCGAAGTATTTTATATATTCAATAAAATATAAGTGTGTAGTATACAGGTATAAGTATAGGTATAATACCTATGTATTATAAATATACAAGTATTTTTATTTGAATTTCTTTTGCATTTTTATTCTGATTTTAATGCACAAATATATTATAAATAATATTTACAAAATAATAAAAATATAAAATTATAAAAATAATAAATAAAGAATAAAATGAATATTTTAATTTGTACATTTATACAATGAGGGTGCAAAACTCAACTTTCAAACCGTAGCTCCGCCAAATGCAAAACTACCGCCATTAAATAGCTTATTTTTAACTATATACAATTAAAGGTGAGTTTGGTGTATTTGGAGTTTTTATTTGTGAGATACGGGTCTGGGAAGTTGGGATTCTGGATTTTTATTCAGACCATAACTTTTTATCTGTACATTATTTTTGAGTAAAATAAATTTTGTATTTTTCTTTATTTAATTATCTACAACTTTCATGTAAAAAGTTTCTTTATTTGAGGTGTAAAAAGTGGAACCAAAAATAGGTCCCAAAATGAATAAAGAATGAATAGAAAGAATAGGTATTTGGCCCTTATCTCTCCCTACTTTATTCCTTATCGACCTATTCATCAAGATGCCTAGGTCTCGGGGTTTCGTGTCATAAAATATTTACAATATTTTATTCTTTTTCTTTTCTTTTATTTATTCTATAATTTTGGCTTTAATTACAATATTTTACACACTATTTACATGCACATGCATGGATGCTAAAATGCTGTATTTAATGGTATTTACACGCATTTACTAGGGTTTTTGAGGCCAAAATGATAGAATAAAGATGATGAAATGTGGATTCATCATCCCCTATATTTTACCTTTGCTAGTCCCTAGCAAACACTTATGCAATAAGTGCAAAAACAAAGAAAAGAAAAAGAAGAAAGTGGATTAATTTTGATTATCAAACTCCTCTTCACAAAATCAAAGTTTGGAGCTTAAGTCAGACCTTTGGAATTTCAGTGCGGGCGGAACCTTAACGAGAACCGAATTTGAAGTCCACAGTCCCTGAGGATCCCAAAACTCTGTTCAAGTCTCCTCAATAGCCAAGTCAGAAATATCTCAACTCATACGCAAACCCTTACGACTATGAATCTGACTCGTACAATGTAAGTGATAGTGGCTCTCCCCAACTAGAATGACAAAGAAACTGACTTCTCCCGTACAACAACCCAATGATTCCCCAATCCAATAAATCCATCCTCGAGAAGCGGGATATTCCCTTCTATGTTCAAGTGGCAACCAACTCAAGAGGAGGGGGTGAAGAGAAGAATGGACGGTAGCCAGTGTAGCTACCTATCCTAGTATGCAAGACCAGTGTAGTCAAGTCATCCAGCTGCAGGCTCACATATTTGACTTTGGAACTCAAGCTTGCTTATTGACTTTACAACATATTCACATACTTTGCACGCATTTTATTTTTGTACAAGCCTGTCTTCTTTTTTTTTGAAATACTATTCACAGCAGCATTTACATAGGGAGTTTTTCCTCTTGAGCCACTAGACTATCCCTCTTTTGAAGCTTTATTGCAACCCACACTCTCTTGTCTTTAGACTTCCTCATCACTGGACGGGTTGGGGTGCACTTCCCTCCCTAGAGGAGGACAAGTGTTTCCATTTGTGTGCATCTCATACCGGCAAATCCAATCCCCTCACCACTCCAACTGAGTTGAGCCATGTGAAAGGTGCAGATGTCCAAGTTAGGTCATTATCAACAAGAGTCGTGCATGTGCTCTGAAATACTCTACTTAGGCAGTCAAGAATCCATTAAACCAAGTCTCGTGATCCTCAAAGAATTAAGTCAACTAGACCTGAAGTACCTCAAACCCAGTTCCTATAAGGTTCCTGTTATTAGGTTGATTTTTAAGGTCCAATCAAGCTCCAATCTCCGGATTTTTTTAGACTTGTTCAACTATCAAACTCAATCCGAAAAATGCTCATGCTATGCAAATGTTATGCAGAAAATATTCTTGTGAAGCAATTTTCAAAAGATTTTGAACTTTTTATGGGTTTTTGAAAAGATGATGATGATGCATATGCATTTTTTTTGTATTTTTCTAAAAGATTTTTCAAATGTTTTTAGATTTTAATTTTGCAAATGTTTTTGGGATTTTTGAAAACAAAAAGTTTTGGCTAATAACTAGGTTAAATTATGTACACGAGATTGCTTCTTATATATACAAGAAGTGGATTTTAGGAATTTATAGGGTAAGTGATCAATTTTATACATATATACATAATGGATTTTGGTGAGATGTATGTATTCCTCAAACTTATTTGACACAGATTTTTCAAACAATTTTTGAAAACTATAGTCCAAAATAATTTTTACAAACATTTTACAAACATGTACACACATTTGAAAATCATTTTGCAAAGGTTTTCAAACAGTATAGATAGATTTTTCAAAATATTTTTGCAACCATTTTTCAAACCATTTGCAAATCATTTTTCAAACATTTTATTTCACACAAAGAAAATAAACTTTACAAACCACACATTTTTACACAGGTTGAAAACATGTAACAAAACATTTTCAAAATAGTTTTCAATAAATGTTCACAAAGATTTTCAAACTATTTTTCAAACATTTTGCAAAAAAAATTTTCACCTGATTTAATCAGTAAATACAAAAAGAATTAGAGGAATGGTAACATCTTTTTATTAAGGATTTTTGATGAATTTTAAAGAATTATTAGCCATAATTATTAGGAAAATATGAAAGTACGAGTTATGGCTAAAGAATATACGCAGTATATACGACCTCCCTATACTTAGCTTGAGCTATGTCCTCATAGATCAGAGAGAAAAAAGAAGACATAACTCGTACTAAGTATAGGCAAGTCTAAAGAATTAAATAAATAAACCAATGAGAAGTTGACCGTCCCCCCTATACTTAGGATCAAATAATCCTAAGTATAGCTGACTGTACACAACGCAGGGAGGGTCAAGGGTGGGAATGAACAGATTATACTCAGATTGTCTCCCCCTATACTTAGGGTAAAATATCACTAAGTATAGACAAGAAGAGGAGACAATGGAGAGGATCGAAAAGAATAGAACAACTCGGGGTGCACACCCCCCTATACTTAGGACAAAGTACGTCCTAAGTGTAGAAATTGACAACAAGGGGCGGCACCTTTTTGGTAGATAAAGAAAATAGAAAAGGAAAAGAAGAAAAGAAGAAAATAAGAACAGATGAAAGAGTGATATGGACAGATGACTCTGTACAGTGGAAGATGGAATTGATCACCATGTATGAGATGCAAATGATATGAGTCAAAGAACACATCTCATACCAGAAGAATAGGGGCAACGTCAATGGTCGGGGGATCATGATCTAGATATAGTTTTAGGCGCTGACCGTTGACACGAAAGGTAGAGGAAGATGACGGTTCTGATATATCAATGCTGCCATTGTCAAGTACCTTCCTGACCACATAGGGACCTTTCCACTTGCTCTGTAATTTCCCTGGGAATAATTTCAGCCTGGAATCAAACAACCATACACGCTGATCAGGCTCAAACTGCTTATGGCTGATGTGGGAATCGTGCCATGCCTTCACTTTTTCCTTGTACTGTAGGCTGCTGATAACCGAGTATTTCCGCAAGGGTCACCATAAATGATATGTATAAGGTGTCGCTGAGGTGACCACTCACAGAATACCCAGATTAATCAGCAATTAACCCACAATAAAAGAATAAAACAATTGAGTCCCAAAAATGTGAACTAATATTTATTACTCTACCAGAAAATGTACAGTGACTAAGCGTGTAGAGGTCGAACCACAGAGAGCAAAACAAAATGCAATAGCCTAAAATGTGCATGAATCACAGAGTCATCCATGTGTGAAGCCTATTTTTGTGGGTTTTTATATATTTTATTTATTTTATTTTCTTTTTTAATAATATAATCAGGTAATGTATGTATATATTTATAATTAATAACATATAAACATATATATATATATACCTATAGAGGGTGAGTATATAGGATATAATACATACATTAGGTATATATAATAATATATATATATATATTTTACTTTTAGAATGTCATATATTAATAGATATATAAATATATGTATGTATATAGATATGCATTTTTTTTATCATTTTCTTTTTTTTATAGGGTAATATATATATAAAGGGGAGTTATAATATTTATAAAATACACAAAAATGGTCAAAAATTCAGAAATAAAGCCTTTTTGGTATTTTCAAGATTTTCTACTGTTTTTGTGATTTTTGGGCATTTTTCAAATCATTTTTAGTATTTTTAAATAGCAAAATGAGAGAAAACAGGGAAATATGGTATGTCTGTAAGAAAAATAGGAATTAAAAATAGCAGATAGCCTCAAAATTTTCCCACACTAATTTTTAAATAAAGAGAATAAAATATAGAAGAAACAGGGACTGAGTTTGCATTTTTCTGAATTTTCTTTGATTTTATATATTTTTTTGAAGTTTTTGGGTATTTTTGACTTTTTAAGGTTTTTCTTTTGAGATTTTTAGGGTTTTTTGGAATGACACTAAAATGGTCAAAATACATACTAGGGATTTTTTTTGGAATTTTTCGAGGTCTTTTAATATTTTTTTTGTATTATAAGTTAGACAGTAAATAAAATGCATGTTTTTTATTTTTAATAAATGCAAAAATGCAACAAAATTGAAATCCAAAAATATGGCGTGCAAGGGTACACTAACAGGAGCTTATATCGATTTTTGCAAAATTTTTCACGTTAATATCAAGCACAAAATAAATGGACAAAGCATACAAAAATATATGGCCTGGCAGGGGTATTTTTGCAATTAAAATATTTCTCAGGGGCATACATGCAAAAATTACAACAAAAATAAACATTTATTTTTATTTTCAGGGCCATTTTACAATTAATAAAACCCGACGGGGTTTAAATGCAAAAATCACACGCCTCACGTGGGTATCACACGTGAGGCACGGAGGGACTAATACGCAAATATAAAAACATCAGGGGTCCTTCTGGAATTTTTACAAATAATTTACAACGGGAATTTTTATTTATGGAAATAAAACCTAAATACAAAAGGCATGGAGTTGCATTTGATATTTACCCATATTAGGTGTGCAATCTGACGGCTGCCCTTAATCTACTTGCCACGCATCGCGCTCCCGTCGGCCGATACCCCTTTCGATGATCTGCGGCCGAGATTGCATCTGAAGTCCGATCGCACGGCCGAGGCATCAGCTACATGGACGGCCCTGATTAGATTTGGGGCTGTCTCCTTTATCCGACGATGACTGCTGCACCCGAAGAACAACTGGCTTCCCTGGCTTCGATCGGTGATTTCTCCACCTCCAGGCGCTCCAGGTTGCTGATGATGGGTTCCAAACGTCCGGCAGGATGTCGCACACCGTCCGAGGTACTCCAGAAGGCCCAGGACCCCCTAGATCGGTTGAACGAGGTCGGAGAAGAAAGGGGGGTCCTGGAACCTCGCAGGGGATTGAATCGAGCCCCAGGGGGCTCCGTTCAGCTTCAGACCTACACCAAAAGAATGGGGGGCTCGAGGGGGTCTCCTCGACTAGGGGTTAAGGCTAAAGGGATAAGGAATGAACGGGGATGGCGAGGTCCGACGAAGTGGCGGAGGTGGACCTCGATTCGCAGAGCGGGCTAGGCTCTGGTTGATCTGACAAGTGGGTTAAGCGAGGAACGTGTAGGGAATCGAAATGAGATGAAGCGAGGAGTCGGTTCGTGTGTCGATCAGGGTAGAGAGGTTCGTCGGAGAGGAACTCTGGCGAACTTCGATCTTGTTCTAATCGAACACCTAAGGTCCTACTAATGATTCTAAAGGATAGATTAAAGATTAAAACTAAAACTAAGCTAAAAACGAGAGAGAAAACAACTCTTATACCTGGTTGGCGACCAGGGAGCAGGACCTCCAGTGAGCGGCGGCCGTGGGCACTTCCTTCGACTCCTCCGACCGTCTGAAGCTTCCAGGAGAACCCCCCTGTCACGAGGATCATCGAGAGACTGGAGAAGAGGGTGGAAAATGACCGAAGGGAGACCAAAATGGGGAAGGAGGTCGAAGAATTTATTTATAGACATGGGTCTGGACCCTTATTGACCGAGACGCCACGAAGGATCGGACGGTTAAATGATTGATCTGGGTTGGTGGCGAGGTTGTACAATGATCAGGGATCATTTGGTCAGAAGACGTCGATGGCCAATGATGGATGAGTCAAGCGGGAAAAAGGGGAGAAGACGGGCGGAAAAGACCAGCCGCGTCACTTCAGCCGCCTGGGGGTCAAGTTGACCAGGCGGTCAACAAAATTCTGGACGCTAATTGGGCCATGTCAGCCCAGATTTGACTTATTATTTTATCCTAATAAATGAATTTATTTAATTTCACTTATAAAATAAAAAATGTTTGTTAATTAATGTATTATTAATTTATGATTTTTATTTATTTTTTTCTATGTATTTTATTATGAATTTATTTTAATGATGTATTTATAAGTGTATTTACATGTATTTATTTTTATTTTGTGTATTTTTATTTTTAATTTGTTTTTTTTCTTTTATTATTTTATTGGTTTATTTATAAATTTATAAATTATTTTTGTGAGTATGGGGGTATTTTTATTTAATTTTTATGAGTTTATTTTCATTTTTAAATAAATAGGTATATGTGTATGTAGGTATACTTCTTGGTATTTTACCTATGTATTTTGTGTACGTAATTTATTTAATGTATTTTCTTGATTTGGATTTGGCATTTTTAATAGGTTATATGTATTATTTACATTATTATAAAAATATAAAAGAAGAGAAAAATTAAAGAGTGTTTTCCCCTTTTATTTATATACATTCTTGATCATAGGTATTCTACCTACTAACTTGCATAGGCTTATTTTATTTTATTAATCCTTTTTAGTTTTAGTCTAATTTTAGTATATACATGTATTACATACATTATTTACAAAATCCTAAAAATATAATTTGACAAAAATAATAGACAAGAAATATATTGATTATTTTAATCAGGCAGGCTGCCCAATGGGGGCCAAAAACCTAACTTTTGCAGATGAACTCCAAAAAATTATGAAACCAATTTTATTAAATAGTCTTGGAAAGCTATATACAATTAAAGGTTAATTTGGGTGATTTGGAGTTTTTATTTGCAAGATATGGGTCTGTGAAGTTGAGATTTTGGCTTTTTATTCTGTGTATAAACTGTACACTGAGTGTTATTTTTACACAAACTCAATTTTGTATTTTTATTTACATTATTATCTACAACTTTCATGAACAAAGTATCTTTATTTTGATGAATAAATAATTATGTACAAAATAGGTGTCAAAAAATTCATAAATAAATGCATGAATAAATGGGGTTATGTATTGTTACACTGGCCCTTATCTCCCCCTACTTTATTCCTTTGTCGACCAATTCCATATTGGCCTTGGTCTCGGGGTTAGGGTCATAAAATATTTGCAATATTTTACTCCTTTTTCTTTTCTTCTCTTTATTCTATAATTTTGGCATTAAACTCCTTATTTTAATGTGTAATTAATACAATGAATCATGAATGCTATTATGTACAATTTAATGCTATTTACATGCATTTAATGGGGTTTTTTGAGGCCAAAATGATAGAATAAAGTTGATGAAATGGAGATTCATCACCCCCATATACTTGCCCTTGTTAGTCCTTAGCAAACACTTATGCAATAAGTACAAAAAGAATAAAGAAAAGAAAAAGGAGAATTAGAGAAGGATAGAGTGAATAGGGGTGCTTTCAGTGCAATGCATGTCTTTATAAAATCTGAATTTGGAGCTCCTGTCAGACCTTGGGTGTAAATGTGTGTGGAACCTAGTCGGGAACCAGCTCTAAAATACAACAGCCTTCAATAGTCACAGAACTCGGTTCAACCCACCTCAATAGACTGGTCAGAACTGGTCTACATCATACGCAAACCCTTATAACTATGAAGCTGACTTGTATAGTGTAAGTGATAGTGGCTCTCCCCAACTGAAATGATAAAGGAACTGACTTCTCCAGAATGACAACCCAATGATTCCCCAATCCAACAGCTCTTTCCTCGAGGAGCAGGGTATTCCCTTCTAAGTTTAAGTGGCAACCAGCTCAAGAGGAGGGGGTGAAGAAAAGAATGGACGGTAGCCAGTGTAGCTACCTATCTCGGGATGCAAGACCAGTGTAGTCAAGTCATCCAGCTGCAGGCTCACATATTTGACTTTGGAACTCAAGCTTGCTTATTGGCTTTACAACATATGTACATACTTTGCAGGCATTTTATTTTTGTACAGGCCTGACCATTTTTTCAACATACTATTCACAGCAGCATTTACATAAGGAGTTTTTCCTCTTGAGCCAGTAGACTATCCCTCTTTTGAAGCTTTATCGCAACCCACAATCTCCTGTCTTTAGACCTCATGGCTATTGAACCATGTTGGGGTGCACTTCCCTCCCTAGACGAGGACGAATGTTTCCACCCGTGTGCGTCTCAGACTGGCAAATCCAACCCCTCACCACTCCAACTGAGTTGAGCCAAGTGAAAGGTGCAAGTGTCCAAGTTAGGTCACGGTCGGCAAGAGTCATGCGTGTGTCTCGAAAAGTTCTAGTTAGTCAGTTGAGGTGACTTGAACCCAGCCCTGATTTCTCAAAGAATTAAGTCTGCATCGACCTGAAGTACCTTAGACCTAGTTCCCGAAGGGCTCCTGTGCAGTTAGGTGCGATAAGGTCTAACCAAGCTCTAATTTGAGACTTTATTGGACTGATTCAATCATCAAGCTCACTCAAAAAGAATATGAATGGTATGCTTATGCTATGCACAATGAATGATGCAATTTTTCACAAAGAATTTAAAAGAATCAAAGAATGTTTTTATACAAAGAAAATTTTGCAACTAAAAACTTGACACATACAAAAAGGTACGTACAATTATTTACATGGGCGTGCCGCTTTATTTACAAACTGTATGGATTTATAAAGACTCTACAAGTTTTAATGAAGTAGTTTATTTTAGTTGTTGAGAAAGAATTTTATGCATTTTATTTCTGATTTATAAGTATTTGTAATAGTGATCTTATTCTTCAGCTCTGGTTTTGAAAATAATTTTGTAGACTATAGTACACGATAATTTTTGCAATTATTTTACACACATTTGAAAATTATTTTTGCAAAGATTTTTCACACTATATGTACATTTTTCACAATAGTTTTGACAAGCAGTTTTCAAAACATTTGCACATAGGTTTTTCCAATCCTTTCTTTCACACAAAGAAAAATTTTGCAATCCAAACAGTTTCACACAAGTTGAAAACATTTCCCACAGCAAATTTTTCAAAACAGGTCACACTAGTTTTCCAATCATACTGTATAGGTGTCTAGCCTGATTTATTAATCAGTATATACAAAAGAGTAAAACTGTATTTGATGTATAATAAGGTTTTGGCTCTTATAAGCTTTTTTTGGGATTATGCTTATTTTTTGTATAAGAGATTTTTGTGCAGACTCCTCAGACTTATTCAAGAATCATTTTCACAAGAGTTTTAAAAAGCTTTAGTCCAAAATAATTTTGCAAACATGTACACGTATTTGAAAATGATTTTACAAAGGTTTTACACATCATAGATAGGTTTTTCAAAACAATTTTGTCATCAAAATTTTACAATCATTTGCACACTGATTTTCACACATTTTGATTTCACTCAAAGAAAATAAATTTTACACACAAAACTAATTTTTCAAAGGTTGAATACTTGTACACACTATTTTCAAACAATTTTCACAAGATTTTTCAAAGAAATCTTTCTTTCACAGAACACTTTTCCTGACTTAATAATCAGTACAAATACAAAGAGCCTGAGGAGCTCACAATCATCTTTTATTATTGCAGGACTCTTTTTTCATTATATTTTATATTGAGGTGATATTTTATTTTTCAGTATGAGTTATGGATTATAGTATATACATAGTATATACGGCCCCCCTATACTTAGCTTGAGCTATGTCCTCATAGGTCGAAAGGAAAAGCAAGGACATAACTCTTACTGAGTATAGATAGATCTAAGAATCTTTATGAATAAAAATCAATGAATGAGAAGTTGACCGTCCCCCCTATACTTAGGATCAAGTAATCCTAAGTATAACAGACTGTACAAAAAGAAGGGAGGGTCGAGGGTGGGAATACACAGATCGTACTCAGATTGTCTCCCCCTATACTTAGGGTAAGATACTCCTAAGTATAGACAAGAAGAGGAGACAATGGAGAGGATCGGAATGAAATGAAAAACTCAGGGTGCACATCCCCCTATACTTAGGACAAAGTACGTCCTAAGTATAGAAAACTGTCTACAAGGACGACACCTTTTAGATACAAAAAGAAGTTAGAAAAGGAAAAAGAAGAAAAGAAGAAAAGAAGAAAATCAGATAAACAGTTCTTGGAGTACATCGTCTGAATCTTCTGATGCTGCAGTGGTTGTGGAAATGTCTTTGTGGTGCACTAACTAAATGGAGTCTACAACGGCCAAGAATGCATCTGGTTCAAGGTAAGGCTTCAGGAGTTGGCCGTTGACGACGAAGGGCTATGCGTCAGGGGACAATTCTGATATTGCAATACTTCCATTGTCACGCACTTCACAAACTCTAAATGGCCCTGTCCACTTACTCTTTAATTTACCTGGGAATATCCGCAACTTTGCATCAAATAACCAAACTTTCTGTCCAACATCGAAGGTCTTTCGTCTGATGTGCCGGTCATGCCAGCGTTTCACCTTCTCTTTGTACATCAAGGTGTTATCGTATGCATAGTCTCGGAATTCCAAGAGCCGATTCAGATCATCTTTTCTCTTCTGACCACTTTTGCGTGAGTCCAAATTACAACTGTTGATTGCCCATAAAGACTTGTGAACTAATTCCACGGGCAGATGGCATGGTTTTCCATTTACAAGACGATAGGGCGACATGCCCAAGGGAGACTTGTAGGCGGTTCGGTAAGCCCATAGGGCCGAGTCCAAGAGTTGAGACCAGTCCTTCCTGTTTGGCCTAACAAGCTTCTGCAGGGATAGTCTTGACTTCTCTGTTTGATAGCTCCGCCATGCCATTGGTCTGAGGATGGTAAGGAGACGCGACACGATGATCGATGCCGTACTCCTTCGTTACTTCTTGACCTCTTTGTTAATGAAGTGACTACCCCCGTCTGATATGAGAATTTTCGGTATCCCGAACCGCGAAATGTTGTTCTTCTTCAGAAACTGGCATACTGTTCGGCTGTCAGCGGCTCGAGCGGGGATAGCTTCAACCCAACGACTCACATAATCGACGGCAAGAAGGATGTGCTCGAAACCTTGACTGTTAGGGAAAGGTCCCATGAAGTCAATGCCCCATGCATCGAAAACGTCTGCTATCTGAATGATTTTCAGGGGCATTGAATCTTTGGCAGTAAGTGTGCCTTTCATTCGCTGACAGTCAGTACATCGCTTGACAAATTCAGCTGCATCCTTGAATAAAGTGGGCCACCAGAAGCCACACTGAAGTACTTTGGCTGCCGTCCGATCTCCAGAGTGATGTCCACCAGATTCGAGCGAGTGACAATGCTCGAGGACACTAGATTGCTCCGTCTGAGGGATGCACCTGCGCCAAATGCAATCCGCTCCTTCCCTGAATAAAAGAGGATCCTCCCATTGATAGAATCGGATGGTCGACATGAATTTGTTCTTCTGATTTTTCATCCAATCCGTTGGTGTTACCCCGGAGGCGAGGTAATTGATTATGTCAGCATACCAAGGAAGAGAATCCACTTCTAGGATGGCTTCGTCAAGAAAGGTCTCTGTGATAGGTGCACTGTTCAGCGGAGGCTCGTGTTGTTCAATTCTGGAGAGATGATCTGCTACCACATTCTGAACTCCAGGCTTGTCCTTGATTTCCAGATCAAATTCCTGGAGGAGAAGGATCCAACGGATCAGTCTTGGCTTGGCATCCTTCTTCTACTGTAGGTACCGGATAGCAGAGTGGTCTGTGAAAATTGTGACTTTCGATCCCAACAAATAGGATCTGAACTTCTCGAGGGCGAAAACCACAGCCAGCAATTCTTTCTCTGTCACAGTATAATTTCTTTATGCTTCATCTAATGTTTTGCTGGCATAGTGAATGGCATAGGGCGCTTTGTCTTTCCTTTGCCCAAGAACCGCCCTGACTGCGAAGTCTGATGCATCGGTCATTATCTCAAAGGGAAGAGTCCAGTCTGGCGGCTGTAAAATTGGAGCCTGAGTGATGAGCTCCTTCAACTGATTGAAAGCAAGGAAAACCGGCTGATCAACAATGAACTCTGTTTCCTTGCATAAAAGCTCTGCCAGAGGTCGGGCAATGTGGCTGAAATCCTTGATGAATCGCCTATAGAATCCCACATGCCCCAGGAATGACCTCACATTCTTCACTGTCTGAGGTGGCTGAAGATTTGAAATGACATCCACCTTTGCCGGGTCGACTTCCATGCCACGTTTGGAAACGACATGGCCCAGCACAATGCCTTCTGTGACCATAAAGTGGCTCTTTTCCCATGAAAGCACTAAATTGACTTCCCGGCACTTCTGAAGCACTCTGTATAGGTGCTCAAGACAAGATTCGAAACTATCACCATAGACAGAGAAGTCTTCCATGAACACCTCGAGAAAACTCCCTACCATCTCGGCGAAGACTTCTAACATGCATCTTTGGAAGGTTGCGGGTGCGTTGCACAAACCAAAGGGCATTCTCTTGAAGGCGTAGGTGCCGAACGGGCAAGTGAAGGTAGTCTTCTCTTGATCTTCAGGGGCGATCGCCACTTGGTTGTACCCGGAATACCCATCCAGAAAGCAGAAGAACTCCTTGCCTGCTAATCTTTCCAGAACTTGATCAATGAATGGCAAGGGGAAGTGGTCCTTCTTGGTTACTGCATTGAGACGGCGGTAGTCAACACACACCCGCCAGGAGGTTGGTACCTGAGTAGAAATTTCCTCTCCTTTTTCATTTATGACCACGGTAAGCCCTGATTTCTTCGGAACTACATGTAGTGGGCTTACCCATTTTGAGTCGGAGATGGGATAGATAAAGCCTGCGTCACACCATTTTGTTATTTCCTTCATGACGACATCCCGAAGGTTAGGGTTCAGCCTTCTTTGGAATTCACGGGACGGCTTGGCGTCTTCTTCTAAATAGATGTGGTGCGAACATAGGGCTGGATTTATCCCTCGGAGATCTGATACGCTCCAACCAAGTGCCTTGCGGTTCTTTTCTAGAACCTCGATAAGACGAGATTCCTGCTCCGGATTCAGCCTGCTGTTGATGATGACCGGATACATTTGTTCTTCACCCGCAAGGAAAGCATACTTCATGCCTGCAGGAAGTGGCTTGAGTTCTGGTTTTGACCTGTCCACTCTATCTGTCACTTCAGATACCATGCTGGTAGTGGGATGCACTTCTTTGAGATATTTACCATCCTCATCATCTTGTTGAGATCCTAGTGATGTGCCAAACGGTTCTGCGCTAAGATGATCATGTTCGGTCTGGAGTGACTGCTCACGTAGATGCGCAAGCATCTGAGGATCTGTCTCCCAAGAATTGTTGGAGCATAAGTTGACTGCGCTTTCCAAGTCCTCCTCAAGAGTGAGGATTTCTCGGGTCCATGGATCGTCCAATGACAAGCATGAATCTCTGATCTCTGCAATAAAATCACAGTCTGCTTCGGACGCTGCCTGGCTCTCATCAGTTGTGGCATTCGGCTCTCTGTTCATGTTTATCGTGATCTGCTGGGTGTTCGAGCTAAAAGTAATTTTGCCAGACCCGTAATCAACCACGGCACTTGAAGTACGAAGGAATGGTCTGCCAAGGATGATAGGGGTCTGGAGCAGGGGTGTAGGTGAGTCCATATCAAGGACTACAAAGTCAGCTGGGAATTGCATCTCCTGCACTTTAACTACGACGTCTTCCAAAAGACCTCGGGGCCGCTTGACGGACCAGTCAGCGAACTGAAGGATCATGCGTGTTTTCTTGAGCGGACCCAGCCCGAATTCTTGCATTATAAACGAGGGCAAAAGGTTGATGGAAGATCCACTATCAAGGAGAGCGCGCTCGAAAACCTAGTCAAAAATCTCACAACTGATCAGAGGTGCTCCTGTGTCTTGCTTTTCCTGTGGGAGGTTACTGATAGCTGCTACCGTGGCCAAGGTGAGGACATGCTTCTCAACTTGCTGGCGTCTGTTCTTTCTTGATGGGCGACGCTTGCTGGTACATACCTCCTTTAGTCCTTTCTTTATAGCTGGCATGTACTCCACGGCTTTCAGCAAAGGAATCTCAACAGTCAACTTATCTAATATATCCACAACACCTGGATCAGACAACGCTTTTTTTCGTTTTGCAATTTTTTTGGATTTTTGTATTGCATGAGGAAAAGGAATATATACATTACTAGCAGGAAAATCAGAGTTCTTATTTACATCAAAATCATCGCCCACATAATTTCGTACATCCGGACTACAAAAAGGAGTACAAACTGGTTCTGAACATGCTGGTGCTGTAGGGCGATCAAAAAGAGTAGCGTCTGCTCCATCGGCTGGCGAGGGATCGGCTGCTACTGGCAGCTCCTCCAATGCTGGCGCGGCTTCACTTCGGCTACAAGCTTCTTTTTGTTGTTTTTGCTTTTGCTGATTTTTTTGTATTTTTGGCTGAGGCTGCTGCTGGAAACGCACGACGGCTGGATTGGCTTCTCCTTCTTCTTCCTCCTCACCCGCCCCTGGAGCTTGCACGGCTGATGCGAAAGATGACGATCCACCTGTTTCTTTATTCACCCCACTTCTGGTAGCAGGCGGAGGCAAGGCCCTACCGCTCCTAAGAGTAACAGCATTAGAATAGACAATTATATCATTACCAGACACGGACATGACATCACATTCTACCTGCTCTTTCTTTTTGAAATTATTGGGGTTGGCTTTGACCTGCGCCGGAATGGTAGTTCGGGTGGCGGTCAGGTCATCAAGCCGCTTGGTCATATCCGCTAGCCCTTTGATAAGCTGGGCCAGACAATCCATGGTGGGGTTTGCAGGGGGTACTTCTGATGGTTCAGTGTGCAGACCACGCTGCTGTTGGTTGGATGGGTGTGGAGGTTGTTGCTGGTGGTGTTGCGGTGATGCAGGAAGTTGAAGTTGTTGGTACGAGGAAGGAGGATACTGTTGGTATTGTTGAGAGGGGGCAACCACGTACTGGTGATACGGTTGTGAGTGGCGGTACTGCGGCTGCTGCTGGTAAGGAAAATTCTGCCTCCATTGATGTGCAAACTGGGGAGGCTGCTGGTACTGTTGGTGAGGCTGCGAGGATTGTCCAAAACGACCACCCTGAGAATGGTGGTATTGCCGATTGGCAAATTGCTGACCCTGGGGTTGTCCCTGAGGACGGGTCGGCTGTGCATCATTAGCCCATACCCCTTTTCTTTCCTGAATCAGGGGTGGTGGTGGGAAGACTGGATCAGGTCCGGAGAGAAACTCTGGCTGGTACATGACCATCTGCTGCTGCGGCTAGCCCTGGTCGGGCGCCTGCACGTAGTATACGTGCTGGACTACCGGTGGCTGCTGGCTCGGCTGAGGCTGATGCTGCGGTTGCTGCTCGTCCTTCTTCTCAGCGGGAGCTTCCGGTGGTGTCGCCGACTGAACAGAGTTGATGGTGCCCACCAACAGTTCAAGGTACTTATTGATCTGATCAAGTTTGTCCAAGTTCTGAGTCATCTTCTCGATCACAGCGAGTTTCTCCAGATCTTGTGATCGCTTTTCGATGATATCAACTTTCGAGAGATGGCCCCCGATGATACTGAGGTTGGAGCTCTCATCTCTCTCTGCTTTCTTGGACGCTGCCATGTGCACTTATTTTTGAAGGATCTGGGGCTGCTTCTGATACGCCTTGGATGAAGAGAGGGCGGCCTCTCCTTCGGCCATTTCTTCAAATATCTGCCAGACTACGTCTTCATCCTTATTGAAGTGTGAACCCCCACATGCTGCGTCCACGAGCCTTTGGCTTTCAATGTTTAGTCCCCCAAAAAAGTGCTGGACCAAGCTAGTCTTCGGGATTTCATGATGGGGACAATTCTCCTGCAGGTCAGTGAATCTCTCCCATGCTTCATGTATCGACTCATGGGGTCCTTGGGAGAAATTACTGATACGGGCTCGCATCTGGTTGAGCCGACCTAGAGGGTAATATTTGTGCAGAAAGGCGGACTTCAGCTCCTCCCAGGTCGTCACAACCTTCCCCAGATGATTGACCCAATAGAGGGCCTTGTCCTGTAGGCTGAAGGGGAAAGCCATCATCTTGACAATATCTAGAGGGGCATTGGGATAGTGAGTCGTGCGGCAAATGTGGGAAAATTGCTGCAGGTGAATGTACGGCTCCTCGCTGGTGTTTCCATGAAATATAGGGAGAAGAGAAATGAATTGGGGCTTCAGCTCAAAGTGAGCGTGTACCAGTGGAATGAGTATCCATTCGGTCATCTGGCTATCTCCCGGATTGTATGTTTCTTTAAGGGTTGGCTTTAGTGGTGGTGGAAATTCTACATCATCATCGGCACCACCACCTCCACCTCCACCTCCTCCTCCCCTGCCTCCTCTGCCTCTGCCTCCTCCTCAATCGTCTCGGTTCATCATATCATTCAACATGTCCTGGAAGGATGTCTGTGTGAGGGCCTGTTCGGTCAACTGCTGCTGGATGGCCTGGATAGATGCCAGTAACTGTGCATTGACTTGGTTCTGATCTGGCACCTGTCCCTCTGGTTGGGGTGGCTGCTAACCCTTCCCCTTTCCTCCTGGAGCCATGTCAGGGTCTGAGTCGGACGAGATGAATTCCGGAGTAGTCTCCAGGGCTCGCACTGTCTTCTATCTGCATAATGAGATAGTCCTGATCAGACCGCTTGCAATTAATGTTCAGTTGCTGTGATGAAGCTGGAATTTAGGTCAACCCCAGCATGTTGTGAATGGAAAAGGATGTAGACTGTAATCGACTTCCATTCACAACGGCGGAAATGGGATAAAAGTGATCCCAGTTTGTTGGGTGGCCAAGAGAAAGGTAGAAAACGAGGAGTCTGGAGATCGATCCGCAAAGTCCGGATCAGGTTCTCGGGAATCACCTCGAACTTATTGGCAGAGTTGAGTCCATGGAATCGATGTGGGTGTCGGCATGGTCCCGACGGAAACCATCCATGGATCAACTTCGCGAAGCACAAGAGAAGATCGGATGTTGGATGAAAGATACAGTGGTCAACGAGGAATAAAAGGAGTGTAAAACGGTAGAGAGGCTCGGTTGAGCGGGGTGGTCAAAGGGAGAAACAAAAATATGCGCAAAGGCGCGGGACTTGATCTTTGATCCTTAATCTAGATCCATACAAACACAATACAAAATCGGGTTCACCAATTCACGCCATGTGAAGCCGTGAAAGCTCGGCTATTTATTATCTTTTCATTTTTAGAGTTGTGATTTTTCAGGAATATCTTATAACAAGTCCTTAGTACGCTACCCTATAGGAGAGAGAGTACTGCTAGAAGAGTATCCCATACTTGTCCTCCTCCTGTGTAACCTGTAGTCTGTACTTTTTGGAGTCCTTGTAACCCTTCCTGGATCCCTACTCAGCCAAAGAAGAGAGAGAGGAAGCCGATAGGCGAAACCAATACTTCGGTTCTCGCTCGCAACGGAATCACCCGTGAGCGTGCAAGAACCTACTCGGACGCAGGACAATGAGACAGACACCCCCGTGAAGGCGTGGCCTATGCTCAATACTTCGGATAGGGTCGATGCTCTACACAACAGAGAGTCATCATTGGTGACCAAGCCCTACTCGTCTACGTACGATAGAAGCGCTATTACTTCGGAAATCCAGGAGATACACAAAGCAGTTGCAGACTGGGTTTTTGGCTTTAATCCTTAGGGGGTCGCACTCACTCAAGGGAGTAGGGTTTTGGTCCCCCTCCAAGGTACCTGAAAACAATGAGGGCTTTATGAACCCGGTACAATGATAGTCCATTACAGATTTTAATTAAGGTCAAAGTTTATTTAGTAGTCCCCTTGTTTTAATTTTTGGGTTTTCACTTTTTTTTTTGAGTCTGTTTCATACCAGCGCCTAACGTTTTTGTAGATTTTCATTTAAGTCCTAGGTGCTCAAAATCAGAGGGAGATAGCGGAAAAGCCGTGCAAGTGGTTCCATGATGGAAATCTCACCATTGAACCGAATGATGCATGCTGAGTTAGAAGACTTACAGTGCATCCCAGCTCTCTCCATGTGGTATGCAAAACAGAATTTTTAAACCTATCTACATGTCGGTATGCAAGGCACAAAATCGCCCTAAACATTAGCTGCTATTAGCGTGAAGAACCACAAGTCGCTCATTCATCTCTAGCCCAAAGGGTCCGGTCTTGGCTCACCCCTCCTCTGCTCAACACACTTGAGGGTAGGAGAAAGCGCTTTACAGGGCTCGCTGTGGCATAAGGGCTAAGAGACAAATGAGCGGCTTGTTTAAATTTGACTAGATCCATACGAAGTAAACTATAGGAACATGCATTCTTATCAATGTGTGGACCTAGCTACCGAGTCAAGCAACCTACATCTAGGGGCTCCAAGCACACAAAACAAAATAAAATAAAGGCGGAAAGCTCAAAACTTCGGAAAACAAAGAAAAGAAGGCTATGAAAACTCGAAAAGCCGCGATGAGGCCCCCAGGTGAACAATCACCCGGGCACTAGACCTCATTGTGAAGAGTAGAGTCCTGTTTAATTACATGCCAAAATTGTCTCTCTCTCACCATAAATTACAAAAATAATCCTAAGTGTTCTAATCCTATCTAATCCACATCTATTTCCTTCTTTGATACTCTCTCCAGATGGTCATGAGAAGAGAAGACCATCCTCCTCCAAGCTCGGTTGCCTTGACCTCCTAAGAAGCCATCCTCGCGTGGCGGGCCCTCGCATCAAAGTCACAAAAAGATTGCATTAGAATAGCTCAATCAATCAAATAGAGCAGATAAAATAATCACAATAAATGAATCAATGAAGCATGGTGATTAATGGCAATAAAAATAGCTACTCACAAAATAACATCAATAATGAATCAAATTTTACACAAGAATGACAAAAATAAAGTAGGCTATGCTCATTGCTCCCCGACAACGGCGCCATCTGATAACCGAGTATTTCCGCAAGGGTCACCATAAATGATATGTATAAGGTGTCGCTGAGGCGACCACTCACAGAATACCCAGGTTAATCAGCAATTAACCCACAATAAAAGAATAAAACAATTGAGTCCCAAAAATGTGAATTAATATTTATTACTCTACCAGAAAATGTAAAGTGACTAAGCGTGTAGAGGTCGAACCACAGAGAGCAATACAAAATGCAATAGCCTAAAATGTGCATGAATCACAGAGTCATCCATGTGTGAAGCCTATTTTTGTGGGTTTTTATATATTTTATTTATTTTATTTTCTTTTTTTTAATAATATAATTAGGTAATATATGTATATATTTATAAATAATAACATATAAACATATAGATATATATATATATATCCATAGAGGGTGAGTATATAGGATATAATACATACATTAGGTATATAATATATATATATATATATATATTATATTTTACTTTTAGAATGTCATATATTAATAGATATATAAATATATATATATATATGTATATAGATATGCATTTCTTTTATCATTTTCTTTTTTTATAGGGTAATATATATATATATATATAAAGGGGAGTTATAATATTTATAAAATACACAAAAATGGTCAAAAATTCAGAAATAAAGCCTTTTTGGTATTTTCAAGATTTTCTACTATTTTTGTGATTTTTGGGCATTTTTCAAATCATTTTTAGTATTTTTAAATAGCAAAATGAGAGAAAACAGGGAAATATGGTCTGGCTGTAAGAAAAATAGGAATTAAAAATAGCAGGCAGCGTCAAAATTTTCCCATACTAATTTTCAAATAAATAGAATAAAATATAGAAGAAATAGGGACCGAGTTTGCATTTTTCTAAATTTTCTTTGATTTTATATTTTTTTGAAGTTTTTGGGTATTTTTGACTTTTTAAGGTTTTTCTTTTGAGATTTTTAGGGTTTTTTGGATTGACACTAAAATGGGTCAAAATACATACTAGGGATTTTTTTTGGAATTTTTCGAGGTCTTTTAATATTTTTTTAGTATTTTATCAGTTAGACAGTAAATAAAATGCATGTTTTTGATTTTTAATAAATGCAAAAATGCAACAAAATTTAAATTAAAAAATATGGCGTGCAAGGGTACACTAACAGGAGCTTATATCCATTTTTGCAAAATTTTTCACGTTAATATCAAGCACAAAATAAATGGACAAAGCATACAAAAATATATGGCCCGACAGGGGTATTTTTGCAATTAAAATATTTCTCTGGGGCATACATGTAAAAATTACAACAGAAATAAACATTTATTTTTATTTTCAGGGCCATTTTACAATTAATAAAACCTGGCGGGGTTTAAATGCAAAAATCACGCGCCTCACATGGGTATCGCACGTGAGACGCGGAGGGACTAATACGCAAATATAAAAACATCAGACGTCCTTCTGGAATTTTTACAAATAATTTACAACGGGGATTTTTATTTATGGAAATAAAACCTAAATACAAAAAGGCGGGGGTTGCATTTGATATTTACCCCTAATAGGCGCGCAATTCGACGGCTGCCCTTAATCCACTTGCCACGCGTTGCGCTCCCGTCGGCCGATACCCCTTCGACGATCTGCGGCTGAGATTGCATCTGAAGTCCGATCGCACGACCGAGGCATCTGCTACACGGACGGCCCTGATTAGATCTTGGGCCGTCTCCTTCATCCGACGGTGACTGCTGTACGCGAAGAACAGGGAAGAACAACTGGCTTCCCTGGCTTCGATCAGTGATTTCTCCGCCTCCAGGCGCTCCAGGTTGCTGATGATGGGTTCCAAACGTCCGGCAGGACGGCGCGCACTGTCTGAGGTACTCCAGAAGGCCCAGGACCCCCTAGATCGGTTGAACGAGGTCGGATAAGAAAGGGGGGTCCTGGAACCTCGCAGGGGATTGAATCGAGCCCTAGGGGGCTCCGTTCAGCTTCAGACCTGCACCAAAAGAATGGGGGGCTCGAGGGGGATCTCCTCGACCAGGGGTTAAGGCTAAAGGGATAAGGAATGAACGGGGATGGCGAGGTCCGGCGAAGTGGCGGAGGTGGACCTCGATTCGCAGAGCGGGCTAGTCTCTGGTTGATATGATGAGTGGGTTAACCGAGGAACGCGTAGGGAATCGAAATGAGATGAAGCGGGGAGTCGGTTCGTGTGTCGATCAGGGTAGAGAGGTTCGCCGGAGAGGAACTCCGGCGAACTTCGATCTTGTTCTAATCGAACACCTAAGGTCCTACTAATGATTCTAAAGGCTAGATTAAAGATTAAAACTAAAACTAAGCTAAAAACGAGAGAGAAAACAACTCTTATACCTGGTTGGCGACCAGGGAGCAGGACCTCTGGCGAGAAGCGGCCGTGGGCACTTCCTTCGACTCCTCCGACCGTCTGAAGCTTCCAGGAGAACCCCCCTGTCACGAGGATCCTCGAGAGACTGGAGAAGAGGGTGGAAAACGACCGAAGGGAGACCAAAATGGGGAAGGAGGTCAAAGGATTTATTTATAGACATGGGTCTGAACCCTTATTGACCGGGACGCCACGAAGGATCGGCCCGTTAAATGATTGATCTGGGTTGGTGGCGAGGTTGTACAATGATCAGGGATCATTTGGTCAGAAGACGTCGATGGCCAACGATGGACGAGTTGAGCGGGAAAAAAGGGAGAAGACGGGCGGAAAAGACCAGCCGCATCACTTCAGCCTCCTGGGGGTCGAGTTGACCAGGCGGTCAACAAAATTCTGGACGTTGATTGCGCCATGTCAGCCCAGATTTGACTTATTATTTTATCCTAATAAATGAATTTATTTAATTTAACTTATAAAATAAAAAATGTTTGTTAATTAATGTATTATTTATTTATGATTTTTATTTATTTTTTTCGATGTGTTTTATTATGAATTTATTTTAGTGATGTATTTATAAGTGTATTTACATGTATTTATTTTTATTTTGTGTATTTTTATTTTTAATTTGTTTATTTTCTTTTATTATTTTATTGGTTTATTTTATAAATTTATAATTTATTTTTGTGTGTATGGGGGTATTTTTATTTAATTTTTATGAGTTTATTTTCATTTTTAAATAAATAGGTATATGTGTGTGTAGGTATACTTCTTGGTATTTTACCTATGTATTTTGTGTACGTAATTTATTTAATGTATTTTCTTGATTTGGATTTGCATTTTTAATAGGTTATATGTATTATTTACATTATTATAAAAATATAAAAGAAGAGAAAAATTAAAGAGTGTTTTCCCCTTTTATTTATATACATTCTTGATCATAGGTATTCTGCCTACTAACTTGCATAGGCTTATTTTATTTTATTAATCCTTTTTAGTTTTAGTCTAATTTTAGTATATACATGTATTACATACATTATTTACAAAATCCTAAAAATATAATTTGACAAAAATAATAGACAAGGAATATATTGATTATTTTAATCAGGCAGGCTGCCCAATGGGGGCCAAAAACCTAACTTTTGCAGATGAACTCCAAAAATTATGAAACCAATTTTATTAAATAGTTCTTGGAAAGCTATATACAATTAAAGGTGAGTTTGGGTGATTTGGAGTTTTTATTTGCAAGATATGGGACTGTGAAGTTGAGATTTTGGCTTTTTATTCTGTGTATAAACTGTACACTGAGTGTTATTTTGACCCAAACTCAATTTTGTATTTTTATTTACATTATTATCTACAACTTTCATGAACAAAGTATCTTTATTTGATGAATAAATAATTATGTACAAAATAGGTGTCAAAAAATGCATAAATAAATGCATGAATAAATGGGGTATTTATTGTACACTGGCCCTTATCTCCCCCTACTTTATTCCTTGTCGACCAATTCCAAATTGGCCTTGGTCTCGGGGTTAGGGTCATAAAAAATTTGCAATATTTTACTCCTTTTTCTTTTCTTCTCTTTATTATATAATTTTGGCATTAAACTCCTTATTTAATGTGTAATTAATACAATGAATCATGAATGCTACTATGTACAATTTAATGCTATTTACATGCATTTGCTGGGGTTTTTGAGGCCAAAATGATGGAATAAAGGTGATGAAATGGAGATTCATCAGCTGCTAGAAAAGACTGTATCTCTCAATTCCTCTAGGGCTGCCAACTCTGCTCTCCTCTGTTCTCCTATACTCTCGGGATCCAACAATAACTCAGTGACTGCCCAAAGTGACTTATGCTTGGTTTCCACTAGCAGATGGCACGGCTTGCCATAGATGAGGTGAAAGGGAGATGTCCCTAATGGATTCTTGAAAGAAGTCCGATATGCCCACAAGACTGAGTCCAAAAGCTGTGACCAATCCTTTCGGTCTAGGCGGACAACCTTCTGAAGGATAGTCTTGATCTCCCGGTTTGATACTTCGGCAAGACCAATAGTCTGAGGGTGATACGACGTGGCAACACGATGGTCAATGCTGAACTCGTCTGCAAGGGCCCTAACCTTGTCATTGATGAAGTGAGACCCCCCGTCTGAAATCAAGACTATAGGTACCCCGAACCGTGAAATGATATTTTTCCTCAAAAATTTACATACAGTTTTAGCATCTGCAGCTCGGGCGGGGATGGCCTCAACCCATCGGCTAACATAATCTACATCGAGCAAAATGTACTCAAACCCCTGACTCTTAGGAAATGGGCCCATGAAATCAATCCCCCATGCATCAAAAACCTCACAAAAGTGAATGGGCTGCATGGGCATCATGTCTCTCTGTCCGCAGGTTCCCATCTTCTGACAGTCAGTACATCTCTTCACGAACTCATCTGAATCCTTGAAGAGAGTAGGCCACCAAAGGCCGGATTGAAGCACCTTCTGTGCTGTCCTTTTCCCCGAATGATGTCCTCCTACCTCAAGCTTGTGGCAGTATGTGAGGACGCTATGCTGCTCTTCTTGAGGAATGCACCTTCTCCAGATGCTATCCCCTCCTTCGTAATAAAGGATGGGATCCTCCCAATGGTAAAGCTTGGCCTTCGCCAGGAAGGTCTCGAGCTTCTGCCTAGGCCAACCTTGTGGAATCGTCTTGGCAACAAGATAGTTCACAATGTCGGCGTACCATGGGAGCGAGGTGATAGCCAAGATCGCCTCATTTGGAAACGTCTCTGTGATAGGTGCGCTGGGCTCAAACTCCTCAATGTTCTCTAAATGGGAGATATGATCCGCCACCACATTCTTAACTCCAGGCTTATCCTTAATCTCAATATAAAACTCCTGGAGCAGAAGGATCCATCTGGTAAGGCATGCTTTGGCATCTTTCTTAGCCATTAAGTACCGGATGGTGGTATGATCTGTATAGATAGTCACTCTAGATCCGAGAATATATCATATGTACTTATCCAAAGCAAAGACTACAGCCAGCATCTCTTTCTCTGTCACAGTATAATTCCGTTGAGCGGCATCCAAAGTCCGGCTAGCTTAGTGAATGGCAAACGGCAATCCATCCCTCCTCTGTCCAAGCACAAACCCAACGGCAAAATCGGAAGCATCCGTCATGATCTCTAATGGGAGAGACCAATCGGGTGGCTGAAGGACAGGAGCCGAAACAACCATACTCTTGAGAGTCTCAAAAGACGCAAGAAACTTATCATCTACAATGAACTCGGTGTCTTTTGTCAGTAAATCAGTGAGCGGTCGGGCAATACGACTGAAGTCTTGAATGAACCGTCGGTGGAAACCGACATGCCCCAGAAAAGACCGCAATTGACGCAGATTGGACGGTGGATTGAGTTTTCTGATGATATCCACCTTGGCCGGATCGACCTCCATGCCCATGTTGGAGATGATATGACCAAGGACCGTCCCTTGAGTTACCATGAAGTGACTCTTCTCCCAAGACAATACAAGGTTGACCTCTATGCAGCGCTGAAGCACACTGTCTAGGCAGTCAAGAAAAGCATCAAACCCGTCGCCATAGACCGAAAAGTCATCCATGAAGACCTCTAAACAGTCACCCACCATGTCCGAGAAAATAGACAACATGCATCTTTGGAATGTCGCAGGAGCGTTACATAAACCAAAGGGCATCCGTCTGAAAGCATACGTTTCGAACGGACAGGTGAATGTCGTTTTCTCCTGATCTTCGGGCGCAATGGCCACTTGATTATATCCGGAGTACCCGTCAAGAAAACAGTAATGACTCTTCCCAGCTAGCCTCTCGATAATCTGATCAATGAATGGTAGCGGGAAATGATCCTTCTTGGTGGCCTGATTCAATCGTCTGTAGTCCACACAGACCCTCCAAGAAGTGGGTACTCGGGTAGCGATCTCCTCTCCAGATTCACTCACAACCTTAGTGATACCCGTCTTCTTGGGTACCACATGTAATGGACTAAACCACTTGGAGTCGGAGATGGGGTAGATAAAATCGGTGCTCCACCACCTCGATATTTCTTTCATGACCACATCTCGAAGATTCGGGTTCAGCCGTCGCTGGAACTCATGCGACGGCCTAGCGTCCTCCTCAAGATAGATGTGATGGGAGAACAGAGCCGGACTAATCCCCTGGAGATCAACTATACTCCATCCTATCGCCTTGCGGCTTCTTTCAAGAACCTCCATCAGACGAGATTCTTGTTCTCCAGTCAAACCTGTTGCGATAATGACTGGGTGCATATGTGGCTCACCCGCAAGGAATCTGTACTTCAGTGACTGTGGCAAAGGTTTCAGTTCTGGACAACTGGGACTGGGAGGTGGCAGATCTGGCTTCTGATATATCTGTGTGAAAGCGACCAAGTCTGCATGTGAGAACTCTCGCTCTGCATGAGAATCTGACGAAGGGAGGCCTGCTGAATCATCAATAAACTGTACTGGCTCGCACTCCGTCCTGAAGTAGATGAACACGACTGAAAATCATCAGCACCACTCATCCCGACACTATCAGCCTCAAGTGTATCCTCGTCCAGGGGTGTGCTCTCCAGGCTCTCGACTACCATAAGATTTAAATATGGTGAATCTGTAGGCAAGGCGAGGGTCTGTGCGAC
This sequence comes from Ottelia alismoides, assembly GCA_037367405.1. Lineage (NCBI taxonomy): Eukaryota > Viridiplantae > Streptophyta > Magnoliopsida > Alismatales > Hydrocharitaceae > Ottelia > Ottelia alismoides. The sequence continues at coordinate 453,029 of JAZKJV010007004.1, forward strand.
CAGATCTGTCCAATTGGATTCATCATCTGTCATCACAAAATCACACTCCTGGTGGATGTCTAGCTCTTCCTCTGTCATCTGCGCGGTTTCGCTGGACTGCTCTAAGCATTCTAATTCTCTCGCTCTGGTTTCCTTGATCGTCTCTATTTGTATGGTTTCGCCCTCTACACGAAAACGTACCTTCCCGCTATCATGATCGGACACCGCCTTGGCTGTGGCCAAGAATGGACGTCCAAGTATAATGGGGGCATTGGTTACCGACTCAGGGATCTCCATGTCCAATACAACAAAGTCCATGGGGAATTTCAGGCCCTGAATGGTAACGACCACGTCTTTCAACAATCCCTTCGGCCTCTTAGTCGACATATCAGAAAACTGGAGGACTGTAATGCTCCTAAGAAGAGGACCAAACTCGAATTGGTCGAGTAAGGCTGCCAGAAGAAGGTTAATTAAAGAGCCGCTGTCTAATAGAGTACGATCAAACTGCTGCTCCTGAATCTCGCATCTGACATAGGGAGCTCCTGCATCTGGTCTGTTGTTTGGCAGTTTGTTCTGAATGGTGCAACAAGTGGAATGAGTGAGTACATGGATCTGATCTCTGTAGTTTCTCCTCAACCTGTAGACGGTAGTCTTCCCTTTCAAGTTCTTTTTAAAGAGGGGGAAGTGCTCAAGTGCTTCCTATAGAGTCAGCTGAATGTAGAATCAATCAATCATCTGGTTGCTGAACTCTACCTGTTGGTTCTTTTTTGGATTTTCTCTTTTGTTCCCCTTCGCCCGGCAGAGTGCTTCAGGGAAGGGGATAGTAGGGGCCTCCACAGATGGAGGACTCGGAAGAGGTTCCTGCACTTATGAAGGAATAGAATCCATACCATGATCATCATTCAACACATATGGATATGAAGTGCGAACAGAAACCTTTCCATTATTCATATTTTTGTTCTTTTTGTTGTTACCACAGTCTATAAATACAAAAGGTGGTAACACCACAGAAGGAAGCTCAACAAAAGTAGATGTGGTGGACTCAGTACCACCACCGGCACCTATCTTCGCGGCATCAGCACCACACTCTGGCTCTGCATCCAAAATGGTGGCTTCAGCACCACCGTCTGCATCTGGTGTCTCGACAGCCTCAGTACCGTCGTCTGGATCTCCATCATTGGTGGCATCAACACCACCGTCTTCAACATCATAATTAGCGGCATCAGCATCGCTACTCTGCTCATCTGGCGCTCCCGGTTCTGCTTGAGGCTGTCGCTCAAATGAGGCGTCGTCGGCTAGCATCCTACCGCTCCTAGTAGTCACAAAATCAACATCATACAAAGAAGAAGATAAGTCACTCAAATAGTCACTAGGAGAGGTATCCTCTGTGAACTGTACCTGCTCAGACTTCCTTTTCAAATTATTCGGGTTTGGTTCAATCTGAGCTGGTATGGCGGCTTTGCCCTTGATGATATCCCTCATCTCCTGCCGGAACTCATCCATTTCCTGCCAAAAGAATGCTCGCTCTTCGAAAAGCAAGCGGGCAAGGTCATCTAGAGCTGGATTCTCAAAAGCGGGTGCCTTATAATCGGATGGGTATCCCTGGTGGAAATGAGGCTATTGCTGCTGCTGGTGAGGATAATGCTAGGGAGGATGGGAGTATGATTGTTGAGGCGGCTGTCGCGGCCTCCACTGCTGATTGTTGTAGGCGGGACGAGGACCATGCTGGTTTTGCTGCTGGTGGGCATACTGGGGCTGCTGCTGCTGTGGCTGGCTGTTCTGCTATCCTTGAGCCGGAGGCTGCTGCTGTGATGAGGTGCCTCTAGGGCCCCAACAGAATCTGGGGTGATCGTGACGAATCCCGGGCTGTGGGTACCGGTCGTACCAAATCCCATTGACTTCCATCAATGGCTCCTGCTCGAAGGATGGTGGAGGTAGAACTGCCAGTGGCTGATCAGCCTGATATACCACCATCTGAGTGTCCTGAGATGGCGGCTGCGATGGGTAGTACTATAGCAACGGATCCGACTCTGCCTGAATGTGGTTGACCTGGCGGTACGAGGCAGAGGGCTGGTTGGAGATGCTATTGCTAGAATCAGCTCGTGACCTGGGAGGCTGCTGGGAAGAGGATTGTGCCTCCTGGACGCAGAGAATCTACGTCTTCAGGTCGCTCATGGTCTTTGTTATCTGGTCCATCTAGGCCAGTCCTTGCATTTGCTTCTTCTCAAGGATCTCGAGTCGGTCCAGCTTCTCACTTATGATGCCCATGCCGGCTGCGGCTGATTCGGATTGGGCTGCGGCTGCTGACAGAGTGTGAGGACCGGCATCGATGCGGGCGATCCTTTGAAATGATACCGGTCCTTGCGGGGGCTTCTGTTGTGTGTAGACGTGGGCTTGGGCCATAACTGTTGAGTTTTCTGCTATCCCTTCATAGATGGCCCAAACATCGTCTTCACCCTTGGAAAAATAGGACCCACCACAAGAGGCGTTAACAAGCCCCTGCTGCTCCGGTGTCAGCCCACAAAAGAAACTCTGAACTAGATTGGGCTTGGATATGTCATGGTGTGGACACCGGTCAATGAGCTCTCTGAATCGATCCCAAGCTTCATGAAACTGTTCATTAGGGATCATCACAAAATTACTGATCATAGCTCTGGCTGCGTTCGTCCGGCCGAGAGGATAATACTTATTCAAGTATGTCGTCCGGAGATCTTCCCATGTGTCGACGAATCTCCCCAAACGTTTCAGCCAGTATGCGGCTCTGTCAACCAAATAAAAGGGGAAGGCTATCATCTTAATGGTGTCCTCAGTCACCAGACTGTCATGGATTGTGCTGCAGATCATTTCGAATTTTTGGAGGTGGAGGTGTGGCTCTTTGGTCGCCAGCCCATGAAATTTGGGAAGTAGCTGAATCGTGTGTGGGCAAAGCTCGAAGTCTCCATGGAAGGGCGGGAGTTGGATCCATCGATGAGTAAGGGAGGCTGCTGGATTATGCAATTCTCTCATGATGGTCTGTGGTGGCCTCTCCTGGTTGGGTTCTCCTCCCTCGTTCTCTACAACTGGTATATCACCTACACTGCCACTGCCCCCAGGTCTGTTCTCTCATATCTACGCGATCTCTCTCATGAGGTCACCCATAAAGACTCCCTGGTCCCGGATCTGTCTCTGCATGGTCTCCAGGGATGCTAGAAGTGAATTGTTGACGGTGGCTTGATCATATAAGAATGGAGGGTGCTCATGCTCATCTGGGTGCTCTCCTCTGTCTGCCATCTCGGTATTCTCTGAAAAAGCAAAAGAATCCATATCAGGTGCCATCAAATGTTCAGAGCTCTGTGATGCACTAAACTCTGAAATTCTTGGATTGATGGAAGGAGAATGAGAAGGGTGGTCGAGGGGGAACATGGTGGAAGTGAACTCTGGCTCGGAGAGCGGGTCTGGACTCTCCGAGGTCGTCCTAGATGAATGGGGAGGAGTGCTAGATAGCGGTGCCGACAAAGTAGGCCTAAGAGACCTCCTTCCCATCATCGTGATTATTGAGAAGAGAAAGGTAAATGAAGAAGAAGAAGAAGGGCAAAATTACGCACAAGTGTGCAGTATTTTTGATCTTGACCTAAATGCGACTAGCAATCAAACACAAAACAAGGGGATTCACCAACTCAACACGTGAAGCCATGAAGGTTCGGCTTTTATCTTTGTAATTTTTATCTTGAATTCATGAATTTATCTTTTAACGAGTCCTTAGAGCGCTACGCCTATAGGAGCGAGAGTACTGTCGGAAAAGTATTCCCATACTTGTCCTCCTCCTGTGTAACCTGTAGCTTGCACTTTTTAAGGTCCTTGTAACCCTTCCTGGATCCCTACTCAGCGAAAGAAGAAGAGGGAGGAAGCCGATAGGCAAAACCGATACTTCGGATCTCGCTAGCAACGGAATCACCTGTGAGCATGCAAGACCCTACTCGGACGCAGACGGTGAGATAGACACACCCGTGAAGGCGTGGCCTATGCTCGGTACTTCGGACAAGGTCGATGCTCACACAATAGTGAGTCACCACTGATGACCAAGCCCTACTCGTCTACGTACGATAGTAGCGCCAATACTTCGGAAATCCAGGCGATACACAAGGCAGCCACAAGCTGGGTTTTTGGCTCTAATCCTTACGAAGCCGCTCAACTCACTTGGAAGGAGACCTTCCCATGCAACCTGAATACAAGTGAGGGTGTTACTCTCCCCAAGCAATGAATCCAATTACCGATTTTATTTAGGTCAAATTTTCTTAGCAGTCCCTTTTTAATTTTTTTTTGTGTTATCGCTTATTTTGAGTCAATTCAAACAAGCGCCTAATGTTTTTGTTTTTTCTACTTGATCCAAAAGTAGAGGGAGAAAAGAGTCAGAAAAGCCGTGCAAGTCGACACCAAGATGGAAATCGAGGATCGTACGGTTTCACAAGGCGAAACCGCATTCGGTGTATTGACCGCTCAAAATCCCTAATTAATCAACAATGAACCCACAATATAAATATCAAGCAATGAAAATAAATCGTGGAGTCAAATTTATTTTTAACTCTACAAACAAGGTGTATAGGTGTAAGTATGTAGAGGTCGATCACAGGGAGCAAGGCATGATAGATCAAGCAAGTGTGTATGTGAGAGTGTGATTAATTGTCTACAAAAATGCAAACGTTTTTGTGGGTTTTTAATTTTAATTTTTTATTTTTGATTTTATATTTTGATTTTTAATTTTATGATTTTATATTTTCTTTTATATTTTATATTTTTTCTTTTTCAATATTCGAATATAGAAACTATATAAGAAAAGAGGGGATATAGTATTTATAAAAATAAGGGAAAATATTCAAAAATCAGAAAAGAAAGTGTTTTTGGTCTTTTTATATTTTTATAGTGTTTATGTGATTTTTGGGAATTTTTCAGAATATTTTTGCTATTTTTAAAAGTCAAAATAAAGAAAACAGTGAATAAACTTGCTGGACGAAACTAAAATGGGAATGAAAAATACCAGACAGTATCAAAATTTTCCCAAATTAATTTTAAAATAAAGAGAATAACATGGGGAACCTACAGGAACTGAGTTTATATTTTTTTGGTTTTTCTAGAATTTTTTAGTGTTTTATGAAGTTTTTGGGTATTTTCTAATTTTTAAGGTTTTTGTTTTGAGATTTTTATTGAATTTTGGATTGACACTAAAAGACACTAAAATACACAATTGGATTTTTTTTTGGAAATTTTCAAGATGTTTTGCTAATTTTTTTGGATTTTCTAAACTAGACAGTACTGAAAATGCATGTTTTGATTTTTAATAAATATTAAAATGCAATAAAAATGCAAGGCAAAATAATGGCGTGAATAAGCAAGTTAACAGGAGCTTAAAATATTTTTTGTGGAATTTTTGAGGTTTTAGTGATGCATGAAATAAATAGAGCAAGCATGCAAAAATACAAGGCCTGACAGGGGTATTTTAGTAATATGCAAAACATCTAGGGGCTGTACTGCAATTTTCCAACAAAATTTATAACTAAATAAACAAGTTAATGGACCAATGATAAATATCAAGACCCGTAGGGGTAATCGTGCAAAAACACCAAGGTCACGCGCGTGGGGCACGTGAACCTCGGAGGGGCACAATTGCAATTATCAAAAGCTTCGGGGCTCTGTTGCAAAATGTCTAGAAATTTTATACTGCATAGAAAAGTTTAGATATTAAAACTAAATATACACAAATCCCCGGGGTGCCCTTGCAAAATGGCCAAATGCACGTGTGCGTAGCACGTGACTTGGACGTGTCCAAAATGGAAAACTACAAATGTCGGGGGGGGGGGGGGTTTACTTGCAAATTATACAAATATTTTAAAACACAGATGAAAGTTTCGGCTTTAAATAGAAATTACAAAAACGTGTGAGGGTTTAAGTGCAAAATACCCTCACACAGGCCACGATCCAACGGTGGAAGATCTGCCACTAATCCACGTGGCATGGTTCTGGCGCACGATACCGGTTCACCAAAGAACGACTGGGATTAAATCCCAGCCGTGGATTTGACGGCCGTGGGGTGAACGATCGGGCATCGGATGCTTCACCTGGGACTCCTCGAAGATTGAACGGTTGGGAGTAGGTCAGAACAAACAGCTCAAGAACTCAGAAGACCCGAGTTTCAAACTGCTCACCTGACCCAATCCAGCCCTTTGGAAGCGTGAAGAAGACGTCCAAGGGCTCCTGCAGTGGTCCTGAAGGTCCTGGCGGCGGCAAAAACGGCTGGCGACCACCGGAGCTGCCCCGCGACGCCAAGGTCGAAGACACGCTCCAGGTGGTTCCGGCGTGTAACAAAATCACCACCAGGCGTCCTGCTAGCTCCTGATACCTGCAAAATTGGTTTGGGGGGGGGGGGGGCGAGGGTAAACTGCCCCGCCCCATCTAGTAGCGGGAGAAGGCGGAATGCTGCGAGGGAGAGGCTCACTGGAGCGAGCTCCGGTGAGGTGGTGGCGCAAGCGTTGGGGCTGATCCCAGGCGAAATGGAAAGTGGGGTAGTCGTCCTACGACTACTGCAAGTAACGTAAAGCAAGAAAAACGAAGAAAAATGGCGAACCTCAGGGTGAAATACCCGAGATGAAACCTCACGGCGGCGCGACCGTCGGAGATGGGTGGAACTCGCCTAAGAGCTCGAGATGCACCTCAACGAGATGCTGGATCGACCCGCTGTCACCGGGGATCCATCAACGACATCTCGGAGGTCTCAGCCCTAGCCAAAGGCGGTTCAAAGAGGAAGCGGGGCGACTGGGGGTATTTTGAATAGATGGTCGACATGCACGAAGAACGAGGCGATGGCGGTTGCTTCGATGCTCCAAAGATCTAAACAAGCCCTGGGCGTGTATCATGGGGATATAGGGCTTGAAAAGTCATTAAGGATGGATCATGAAAATATGCATGGATCTGCCTCGAAAAAAGGGAGAAAATGGTCAAAACGCACGTTCTGACACAGCAGTGGGAGTAGGTCAGACAGTTGACCGGGGTCAACTATCAGACCAACTTGGTTGGTCCACGTGGACCAACCAGGAAAAATCCCTTAAAAATTCATTTTAAAATAGTAAATGTTATTATTTTATTTAGGTTATTAAATAAAAAATGTTTATTTATTTATAAAGTATTTTATTCTGATTTTTAATTATTTTTATGAGGTATAAAAATACAAGTTTCCTTTTATGCCCTTTGTAGGTACATATACCTATATATTTTATTATTTATTTTTTATTTTGTGTTTTTAATTTATTTATTTTTATTTATTATTTTATAAAATTAAAAATACTTTTATACACTTAATTTTATTTTATTTTTCTGAAGTATTTTATATATTCAATAAAATATAAGTGTGTAGTATACATGTATAAGTATAGGTAGAATGCCTATGCATTATAAATATACAAGTATTTTTATTTGAATTTCTTTTGCAGTTTTATTATGATTTTAATGCACAAATATATTATAAATAATATTTACAAAATAATAAAAATATAAAATTATAAAAATAATAAATAAAGAATAAAATGAATATTTTAATTTGTACAATTATACAATGAGGGTCCAAAACTCAACTTTCAAACCGTAGCTCTGCCAAATGCGAAACTACCGCCATTAAATAGCTTATTTTTAACTATATACAATTAAAGGTGAGTTTGGTGCATTTGGAGTTTTTATTTGTGAGAACGGGTCTGGGAAGTTGGGATTCTGGATTTTTATTCAGACCATAACTTTTTATCTGTACATTATTTTTGAGTTAAATCAATTTTGTATTTTTTTCTTTAATTATCTACAACTTTCATTACAAAGTTTCTTTCTTTGAGGTGTAAAAAGTGGAATCAAAAATAGGTCCCAAAATGAATAAAGAATGAATAGAAAGAATAGGTATTTGGCCCTTATCTCCCCCTACTTTATTCCTTGTCGACCTATTCATCAAGATGCCTAGGTCTCGGGGTTTCAGGTTATAAAATATTTACAATATTTTATTCTTTTTCTTTTCTTTTATTTATTCTATAATTATGGCTTTTATTATAGTATTTTACACACTATTTACATGCACATGCATGGATGCTAAAATGCTGCATTTAATGGTATGTACACGCATTTACTAGGGTTTTTGAGGCCAAAATGATAGAATAAAGATGATGAAACGTGGATTCATCACGTAACCTTTGCTACTAGTCTGAAAAATCACACTTAAAATCAACCAGATTAATCGGACTCGGTTTCAGGTCCTTCACCGTATTGAGTGTGAACTCAGGGATTGCTCTTGCGTTTGTGTGTGTTAGCCTGTGTAATTGCATATTTTCTACCTCAATCTGCTTACATTCATCCTTTCCTCTTCAAGATGTCGGGATATTGGTCCCCATACCCTATGACCTCTGGTCAATCCTCCTCGACCATATACCGTTCATCTTCACCTTCTCCCGCTTCCATGTATCCTCCGCCGTCCACGGGAGACCCTTACCAGTGGTCGGTTCCACCTCAACCCGATTATAAATCAGAACTTCGACTGACTTCTCCACTTCTTCGCATTTCTCACCTACTCCATATTCTAATACTCCGGATCTACTTCCACCTTGGGATGACTGTCCTTACTCTCAAGAGCTTGCTGGAATCAGTGAACCATACGAAGAGCAAGCCATTGCTGAGATAGACGACTGGCAGAACAACTTGGTCGATCGAACAACCCGAATGGAGAGGTCTGCACATCATGATTTTCTAGATTTGATTGACTTTAGTCATCAAGCTTACATTAACCAGCCCTCATACCAACCATTTAGAGAGACTTTACATTCACAAGATTAGACTCATGAGCTAGACTTACCAGTCTCCTTTTCGTTGACTCCATTATATGAGGCTCCGACCAATATTTGCTACACAGATGGTCCATACTCGACTCAGCATTACATGCCAGAGTCTAGGTATGTTGAATATGAGACCCCAACATCTCAGCAATATCCTTCAATTGAGCAGGACTCTCCCATGATTTGTCATGAGAACATTTTTAAGGATGACATTTCCAAACTTATTGAGAAAAATGAATCATTTGGCAACAAGCTGAGAGATGTCATTGAAATCTTTCACTTAATTTCTGCCAGCCTGGGTATGAAAGTGGAGAAGGAAGTAAGTAGATCTGATGTCGAAAACCGAGCGAGCATTAGGGAACCCACACCTTTTGTACAGCTCGAGTCCATCCTTTCTCTCTATTCTACTAACCCTTTGCCTTCCAATCCAGAGTCTGATCATTCATCCACCATAAATACCAAAAAATTGAAAATCCCAAAAAGACCAAAAACATTGAAAAATCAGAAAAATCCATAAAAATAGAAAATGAAAATGACTTAAAAAAATTGGATCCTACCCTAAGGGAAGCACTCGATGAAGAATTGATTTTTAATCTTCCCTTAATAAAGGCCATAGATCACTTTCCCGACCTCAAACGATTTGTAAGAAGTAAATTAATGTCCAAGAGGTCGGGCAATAAGAGGACAAGGACTGAAAGACACATAGTGTCTATGACCACCTCCTTGGTGATGGGGAGAAAGAACAAGAGCCGTAGAGTGCTTCCTCTAAGAAGCAGCCTCCTCTAACAAGGTAACTCTAATTACCCGGGCCAGTGACTATTTCCTCGAGGAGCGGGGTATTCCCTTCTAAGTTCAAGTGCGACCAGCTCAAGAGGAGGGGGTAGAGAGAAGAATGGATGGTAGCCAGTGTAGCTACCTATCCCAGGATGCCTGACCAGTGTAGCCAAGTCATCCAGCTGCAGACTTCTTGCTAATATACATACTCCAGCAGACAATTTTTTTTCACTCAGGCCTGTCTAATTTTTTTTGGAGTTTTTGCATTTTTTCTCTTTTCTTCTTCTTCTTCTTCTTCTTCTTCTTTTTTTCTTTTTTTTCGAAACTATATGCAAGGTGCAGCATGTACATCAAGAGGTTTTCCTCTTAAACAAGTAGACTATCCCTCTTTTGAAGCATTATTGCAACCCACATCATCCCGTCCTTAGATGTCAACATCACCAGACTAGGTTGAAATGCACTTCCCTCCCTAGAGGAGGACGGATGTTTCCACATGTGTGCTACCCCAATCCAAAGGATTCTACCTCCTCACCATCTCGTCAATGAAGAGCTATGTGCATTGTGTTTGTCCTAAGTATTGGCAGCCTAAGTGTAGAAGAAGATCAAAAATGGGGCGGACGAGGTTAAGAGGGGAAATGGAGGAGTATATACATGGCGGGCATTGGTCCCCCCTATACTTAGGCTCTGGTTAGCCTAAGTATAGGACATGAATGAGTATGAGAACTGATGAGATCTAGAGAATATACAACGAATGGTGAAGAGACTCGGGTCACTCTCTCCCCTATATTAAGGATCTGATCATCCTAAGTATAGCCATAAAATGAAATGATATGGAGCCGAGGCGAGTGATTCGAATCACTGGGGAGGGAGGGAAAAAATATACAAGAATGAGTGAGAATATACAAGGATCAAGAAGATTTGTGATGAACCTTCTTGCGGGAGCGAGGAGGTAAGGAATATACAAGTGTGTCGCTGTCGGAATCATCCTCAGATGAATAGTAGTGAGGTGAAAGGATCATCCAACAGGGGTCGACACATGGCTACTTGCTTAGATACGGCTTAAGAACAACCGAACTGAGCTCACTCATATAAATCACCTTATCCGGACCAGATGAGGACTCCTCAGAAAATTCCTTCTTCGGTATGTTGAAGGAAAATTTCTTTGCCAGTTTTCTAGAATCTGAATTATAGAGAGGGATATGAGAGCGACGTGCCTTGAGAGGTTCGGGGGAACACCTCGAGGAATCAATTTTGACTTCCTCTCACTAGATTGCCGACTAGAAGAGGGAGCAACTGTGTTTTTATGTGGAGTCAATTTAGTCTTGGTGGTTTCCTTTGAAGGCCCATAATGTGGTGTGGTGCTGACCATGCGTTCCTCATCAGATGAGCCACCATATAGATTGGAATATTTCTGAAGGGTCAGCACACGTCTCGAGAAGGTGCTAGTGATCTCAGTTGGCTTGACATTATTGGGCTCCTGTGTCGGATCATCAAAATGGTCAAGACAATCAGCAAAAATCATGTCCAACTCAGTGGCAGCTTCTGGTCGTGAGTCCTCCTTAGAAGCTGTCATGGTGGTGGTGCAAGCAGTTGATGAAGTGGAGGTGTGGGGAGTCTCTGAAGCGGTCATCCGGACAGTCGGTCTCTCAGGTGTAGCGGAGAGGTGGGACTCATATACCTCTCGATGGTCACGACTGTCAGCAGATATGCGTGTCACCTTAGAGTGAAGTGTATCAAAGAATAGGTGAGGTCGAAGCGCTCCCAATGCTGTAAAATCGATTTCCCGAGTCTTGTAATTTATGGTCACCTTAGCCAAGGCTAAGAATGGATTCCCGAGAATAATCGGAGACTGGGAGAACTCTCCTCGATGCTCAATGTCAATGATTGTGAAGTCTACCTAGAGTAGAGCACCTTGGAAAGTAATGATGACTGAAATGGTTCCTCTCGACCTTTTGATAGATCGATCAGCCTGCTGAACGATCTCTCTCGATTTTCTAAGTGGCCTGAGTTTGAGCTTGTCAAACACAGAGGTCGAGAGGATATTTATCGGTGAGTCATCATCGATTCTTGCATGGGTAAAGGTGGTATCTTTGATTTCACATTCAACCTTAGGCAACCGCTTCACTCTGAGGATCTTGGTCTTTCTCCCCATCACCCAGGAGGTGTCCATAGACACTATGTGTCTTTCAGTCCTTGTCCTCTTATTGCCTGACCACTTGGGAATCAATTTACTTCTCACAAATCGTTTGAGGTCGGGAAAGTGATCTATGGCCTTTATTAAGGGAAGATTAAAAATCAATTCTTCATCGAGTGCTTCCCTTAGGGTAGGATCTAATTTTTCTAAGTCATTTTCATTTTTATGTTGTTTTTTTTTGGTTTTTCAATTTTTTTGGTCTTTTTTGTATTTTCAATTTTTTTGTTATTTTTGGTGGATGAATGATCAGAAAATGGCTCAAAGAATATACGAAATGAATAGAAGTCGGTGATCCCCAATACTTAGGATCAAATAATCCTATGTATAGGAGACTTTACAAATGGGGAAAACCGAGTTAAAGAATGAATAAACTCAACAACTCGACTCGGCCTCCCGTATACCTATGGTAAAATATCCATAAGTATAGAAAAGAATATCAAAAAGTTGAAGGACAAGAGAGAGACATAAAAGAAAATAAATATATGAAAGAGACGGGATGAACATCACTCCCCTATACTTAGGGTACAAAATCATAACAAAAATTGAAAAACTAAAATCATTCATCCCTTCTATAATTAAGATAGAGTACATCCTGAATATAGCACACACACACGGAAAAGAGGTGAACGATAAAAATTTCGAAGAAGAAAGAATAAAATAGAATGATATATACCAGAGATAATCATATCATGTGTCAAACGTAGAAGATGTCGAAAAGTCATCATCTCATACCACATATATGGAATCAATCACAGACATGAATGTATCATGGTCTAGATATGGCTTCAGCAATTGTCCATTTACAACAAATGGTTGTGTGTCAGATGACAACCCCAATACGACAATACTACCATTGTCACACACAACACTCACAATGAACGGTCTTGAAGATTTGCTTTTTAATTTCCAGGGAAACAACTTCAATTTAGCATCAAACTACCAAACTTCCTGATCAGATTAGAAATTATTCATTCTAATGTTTCTATCATGCCACGTATCCATAACTCGTACTATGTATAGGCAAGTCTAAAGAATAAATAAATGAAGGAATGAACGAATGAGAAGTTGACCGTCCCCCCTATACTTAGGATCAAATAATCCTAAGCATAGCAGACTGTACACAACGCAGGGAGGGTCAAGGGTGGGAATGAACAGATCGTACTCAGATTGTCTCCCCCTATACTTAGGGTAAAATAGCCCTAAGTATAGACAAGAAGAGGAGACATTGGAGAGGATCGAAAAGAATAGAAAACTCGGGGTGCACACCCCCTATACTTAGGACAAATACGTCTTAAGTACAGAAACTTACAACAAGGAGCGGCACCTTTTTGATAGATAAAGAAAATAGAAAAGGAAAAGAAGAAAAGAAGAAAATAAGAAAAGAAATCAACAGATGAAAGAGTGATATAGACAGATGATCTGTACAGCGGAAAATGAAAGTGATCACCATGTATGAGATGCAGATGATATGAGTCAAAGAACACATCTCATACCAGAAGAATTGGGGCAACGTCAATGGTCGGCGGATCATGATCTAGATATAGTTTTAGGCGCTGACCATTGACTCGGAAGGTAGATGAATATGACGGTTCGGATATGTCAATACTGCCATTGTCATGTACCTTCCTGACCACATAGGGACCTTTCCACTTGCTCTGTAATTTCCCTGGAAATAATTTTAGCCTGGAATCGAACAACCATACTCGCTGATCTGGCTCAAACTGTTTATGGCTGATATGGGAATCGTGCCATGTCTTCACTTTCTCCTTGTACTGTAGGCTGCTAGAAAAGGCTGTGTCTCTTAGTTCCTCCAGGGCTGCCAACTCTGCTCTCCTCTATTCTCCTATACTCTCGAGATCCAATAATAGCTCAGTTACTGCCCAAAGTGACTTATGCTTGATTTCCACAGGAAGATGGCACAGCTTGCCATAGACGAGTCGAAAGGGAGATGCCCCCAATGGATTCTTGAAGGAAGTCCGATAGGCCCACAAGACCGAGTCCAAAAGCTCTGACCAATCCTTTCGGTCTGGGCGGATAACCTTCTGTAAAATAGTCTTTATCTCCCAGTTCGATACTTCGGTAAGACCATTAGTCTGAGGGTGATACGGTGTGGCAACACGATGGTCAATGCCGAACTCATCTGCAAGGGCCCTAACCTTATCATTGATGAAGTGAGACTCCCCGTCTGAAATCAGGACTCTAGGTACCCCGAAATGATATTTTTCCTCAAGAATTTACACACAGTTTTAGCATCTGCAGCTCGGGCGAGGATGGCCTCAACCCATCGGCTGACATAATCTACAACGAGCAAAATGTGCTCAAACCCCTGACTCTTAGGATATGGGCCCATGAAATCAATCCCCCATGCATCAAAAACCTCACAAAAGTGAATGAGTTGCATAGGCATCATGCCCCTCTGTCAACAGGTTCCCATCTTCTGACAGTCAGTACATCTCTTCACGAAATCATCTGAATCCTTGAAGAGAGTAGGCCACCATAGGCCGGATTGAAGCACCTTCTGTGCTGTCCTTTTCCCAGAATGATGTCCACCTGCCTCAAGCTTGTGACAGTATGTGAGGATGCTATGCTGCTCTTCTTGAGGAATGCACCTCCTCCAGATGATGTCCCCTCCTTCATGATAAAGGAGGATCCTCCCAATGGTAATGCTTGGCCTTCGCCAGGAAGGTCTCGAGCTTCTGCCTGGGCCAACCTTGTGGGACCGTCTTGGCAACAAGATAGTTCACAATGTCGGCATACCACATGAGCGAGGTGATAGCCAGGATCGCCTCATTTGTAAACGTCTCTGTGATAGGTGCGCTGGGCTCAGATTCCTCATGGTTCTCCAAGCGGGAAAGATGGTCCGCCACCACATTCTTGACTCCAGGCTTATCCTTAATCTCAATATCAAATTACTGGAGCAGAAGGATCCATCTGGTAAGGCGTGCTTTGGCATCCTTCTTAGCAATTAAGTACAGGATGGTGGTGTGATATGTGTAGATAGTCACTCTAGATCCGAGAATATAAGATCTGTACTTATCCAAAGCAAAGACTACGGCCAGCATCTCTTTCTCAGTCACAGTATACATCTGCTGAGCGGCATCCAAAGTCCGACTGGCGTAGTGAATGGCAAACGCCAATCCATCCCTCCTCTGTCCAAGCACAGCCCCAACGACAAAATCTGAATCATACATCATGATCTCGAATGGGAGAGACCAATCGGGTGGCTGAAGGACAGGAACCGAAACAACCATACTTTTGAAAGTCTCAAAAGACGCAACACACTTATCATCAACAATGAACTCGGTGTCTTTTGTCAGCAAATCAGTAAGCGGTCGGGCAATTCGACTGAAATCCTGAATGAACCGTCAGTAGAAACCGACATGCCCCAGAAAAGACCACAATTGACGCAGATTGGACGGTGGATTGAGTTTTCTAATGATATCCACCTTGGCCGGATCAACCTCCATGCCCCTGTTGGAGATGATATGACCAAGGACCGTCCCTTGAGTCACCATTAAGTGACTCTTCTCCCAAGACAAGACAAGATTGACCTCAATACAATGCTGAAGCACACGGTCTAGGCAGTCAAGACAAGCATCAAACCCATCACCATAGACCGAGATATCATCCATGAAGACCTCTGAACAGTTACCCACCATGTCCGAGAAAATGGACAACATGCACCTTTGGAATGTCGTGGGAGCGTTACATAGACCAAAGGGCATCCGTCTGAAAGCATAAGTCCCAAACAGACTGGTGAATGTCGTTTTCTCCTGGTCTTCGGGTGCAATGGCCACTTGATTATATCCAGAGTACCCGTCAAGGAAACAATAATGACTCTTCTCAGCTAGCCTCTTGATAATCTGATCAATGAATGATAGCGGGAAATGATCCTTCTTGGTGGCCTCATTCAATCATTTGTAGTCCACACAGACCCTCCAAGAAGTGGGTACTCGAGTAGTGATCTCCTCTCCAGACTCACTCACAACTGTAGTGATACCCGTCTTCTTGGGTACCACATGTAATGGACTAACCCACTTGCAGTCGGAGATGGGGTAGATAAAATCGGCACTCCACCACTTCGATATTTCTTTCATGACCACGTCTCAAAGTTTCGGGTTCAGCCATCGCTGGAACACACGCGATGGCCTAGCGTTATCCTCAAGATAGATGTGGTGGGAGCACAGAGCCGGACTAATCCCCTGGAGATCAGCTATACTCCATCCTATCGCCTTACGGTTTCTTTCAAGAACCTCCATCAGACGAGATTCTTGTTCTCTAATCAAACCTACTGAGATAATGACTGGGTGCATATCTGGCTCACCCGCAAGGAATCTATACTTCAGCAACTGTGGCAGAGGCTTCAGTTCTGAACAACTGGGAGGTGGCAGATCTGGCTTCTGATATGTCTGTGTGAAGGCGACCAGGTCTGCGTGTGAGAACTCTCTCTTTGCAAGAATACCTGACGAAGGGAGCCTTGTTGAATCATCAACAAACTGTACTAGCTCGCACTCTGTCATGGCTGTTGGCTCAGAAGGAATTAGACATGACAAATATTCTTTAAAATCATCCCAATCAATGTCTGAATCCGAGGGATCTGAAGTAGATGAACAAGACTGAAAATCATCAGCACCACTCGTCCCAACACTATCAGCCTCAACGGTATCCTCGTTCAGCGGTGTGCTCTCCAGGCTCTCGACTGCCATAAGCTTTAAATATGGTGAATCCGTAGGCAAGGCGAGGGTCTGTGCTATGGGATCTGTCCAGATAGATTCATCGACTGTCATCACAAAATCACACTCCTGATGGATGTCTAGCTCGTCCTCTATCATCTGCGCGGCTTCGCTGGACTGCTCTGAGGAGTTCTCTGGCCCTGGTTTCCTCGATCGTCTCTATTTGTATGGTTTCACCCTCTACACGAAAACACACCTTCCCGCTGTCATGATCGGTCACCGCCTTGGCTGTGTCCATGAATGGACGTCCGAGTATGATGGGGGCATCGGTTACCGACTCAGGGATCTCCATGTCCAATACAACAAAGTCCACGGGGAATTTCATGCCCTGAATGGTATGACCACATTTCTCAATAACCCCTTCGGCCTCTTAGTCGACCTATAAGCAAACTGAAGGACTATCCTGCTCCTAAGAAGAGGACCAAACTCGTATCGGTCGAGTAAGGCTGCCAGAAGAAGGTTAATCGAAGAGCCGCTGTCTAACAGAGTACGATCAAACTGCTGCTCCTGAATCTCGCATTTGACATAGGGAGCTCCTGCATCTGGTCTCTTGGCTGGCAGTTTGTTCTGAATGGTACATCAAGTGGAATGAGTGAGCACATGTATGTGATCTCTGTGATTCCTCCTCTTCCTGCGGACAATAGTCTTTTCTTTCAAGTTCTTTTTGAAGAGGGGGATGTGCTCAAGTGCTTCCTGTAGAGTCAGCTGAATGTGGAATCTATCAATCATCTGGTTGCTGAACTCTACCTGCTGAGTCTTTTTAGGATTTTCTCTTTTATTCCCCTTCGCCTGGCGGAGTGCTTCAGGGAAGGGGATAGTAGGGGCCTCCTCAGATGGAGGGCTAGGATGAGATTCATGCGCCTGTGAAGGAATATAATCCATACCATTATCACCATTCAACATATATGGATCTGAAATTTAAACAGAAACCTTTCCTTTATTCATATTTTTGTTCTTTTTGTTGTTACCACAGTCCATAGATACAAAAGGTGGTAACACCATAGAAGGAAGCTCAACAAAAGTAGATGTGGTGGCCTCAGTACCACCAACAGAACCAGTCTTCGCAGCATCAGCACCGCGCTCTAGCTCTGCATCTAAAATGGTGGCATCAGCACCACCGTCTGCATCTGGTATCACAACGGCCTCAGTATTGTCGTCTGGAACTCCATAATTGGTGGCATCAGCACCACCGTCTTCAACATCAACAACGGCATCAACACCGCTACTCTGCTCATCTGGCGCTCCTGATTTTGCTTGTGGTTGTCGCTCAGATGAGGCACCGCTGCCTGGCATCCTACCGCTCCTAGTAGTCACAAAATCAGCATCATACAAAGAATAAGACATGTCACTCAAATAATCACTAGGAGAGGTATCCTCTGTAAACTCTACCTGCTCAAACTTCCTCTTCAGATTGTTCGGGTTTGGTTCAATCTGAGCTGGTATGACGGCTTTTCCCTTGATGATATCCCTCATCTCCTGCCGGAACTCATCCATTTCTTTCCAGAAGGATGCTCGCTGTTCAGAGAGCAAGCGGGCAAGGTCATCTAGAGCTGGGTTCTCAAAAGCGGGTGCCTGAGAACCGGACGGGTTTCCCTGCTGGAAATGAGGCTGTTGCTGCTGTTGGTGAGGATAATGATGGGGAGGATGGGAGTATGATTGTTGAGGCTACTGACGCTGCCTCCACTGCTGTCCCTGATAGGCAGGACGAGGACCATGCTGGTATTGCTGCTGGTGGGCATACTGGGGCTGCTGCTGTTGTGGCTGGATGTTCTGCTGGCCTTGAACCGGAGACTGCTGCTGAGATGAGGTGCCACCGTTGCCCCAATGGAATCCATGGTGATCGTGACGAATCCTGGGCTGTGTGTACCGATCGTACCAAATCCCATTGACTTCCATCAATTGCTCCTGCTCGAGAAGTTGACCGTTCCCCTTGTACTTAGGATGAAATAATCCTAAGCATAGCAAACTGTACATAAGGTAGGGAGGATCAAGGGCGGGAATGAACATATCAACGACTCGGTTTGTCTCCCCCTAAACTTAGGGTAAAATATCCCCAAGTACAGAAAGAACTATACACAAGATAGGAGACAGGTTAGGGGATCAAGAAATTGATAAAACGAAAAGATACGTTGGTGGAATATACGCATCTCTCCCATTATACTTATGGTAAGGTATCCCTAAGTGTAGGCAACAACAGGAGTGATTAAACGGGACGAAGATATAACAACTCGGTCTACACCCCTCCTATACTTAGGATAAAGTACATCCTACATATAGACACAGATATCAGATGGTAGATCTGGGGTGTAGGACAGATGGAAGAAAGAAGGAGATGAAGAGGATATATATATATATATACAAGAGGTGTGGATTGCTAAGGTACCTCTCAACGAGCTCTAGGTTTTATTCCCCTAGATGGGCGCAAAAGTTAGGATAACGTTGTGTCAAGGATCAGGACATCTGTCAGACAAATGTCGCACTCTTTCCATCATCCTAAAGTGAGAACGATGATGAAATAAAAAAGAACGCCCGTATATGCAATCAATTGTGCGTACACAACCGAAAGAAGAGAACTAAAATGAAACAAGGATACTATGGTTCAGAAAAGATAATCGACTTGGAATAATGGAGAGAGTGATCAAACCCCGATGAAATCAAACATGGAGAAGGATGGAGCAGTGATCGAATCCTTCATGTCCATCATAGTATCATAAAGATGTGAACAATAAAGATCAAGAGACTCTCTAAGCAACTGGTCATCCAATGGACATATGGTCGGAAGACATGGAAATCATCAAATGCCACAAGGAATGGCTTTTCCTCACGAGGGTCATCGAGGACAGAAGAATCAAAGGAGTCAGGAATCTCAGATGACCCGGCCTCGGTAGTCGGCTGCACAGTCAGAAGGTGAGACCGAGTACCTAGAAAGTGTTAAATCCACCTACAGAAAACCCTCCGGGCGTAATGCAAGCTAATCCATGGAAGGCGAGGTCATGCTGGAATCTAAACTATCATCCTCATATAAATGATCACACTTATCGATCGAGAGGATGTATGGTTGATGGGAGGGACTACTAAAATGGGAAATGTGAAAATGGTAGTCCACACCGAACAATATATGTCGGAATGTTTCATGGTGTCGATCAAGGTCAGGAATGTGCTCTACGGGGATAGTGTAATCAGTAAGGGGGAAATAGATCAGCTAGTAGGAGGGATCAAGAAATATGGGTTCCGACTCTATCTCCTGAGGTATCGATAGAGATGGTACACCAG
Organism: Ottelia alismoides; assembly: GCA_037367405.1. NCBI lineage: Eukaryota > Viridiplantae > Streptophyta > Magnoliopsida > Alismatales > Hydrocharitaceae > Ottelia > Ottelia alismoides. The sequence goes on from JAZKJV010007004.1 coordinate 472,816, forward strand.
GCTCCTGAAACATGACTTGCAGAACCGACTCAAGGGTTGATATGAGAAACAAGAAACACACAACATGGGTATCAACCTCCAAACTTTGTATCGCCTATGAAATCACATCCATGACCTGGTGTGAAACCGCGGAAACATTATTAATAGCATCACAAAAATCAGATCTAGAATCTGCCAATTAAGGATACTCATTCCAACCTCTAATCTGCCCGACTTAATATATCATCCCTTTTCTCGATGCGAGCATCATCATTTAGCACAACATGCTTAAGGGTACTAGAAGGTGACATTAGGGAAGATAGATGAGACAAGAGTCTAGGTAAGACTCCAACCACTCAAGGGCTGAGGATAAATCAGACGAGAAAAAAATTGTGGCTTAAGAAGATAGTCATCTTGAGCTGGACCATGAATGCATACAAGAGGGTGATATGAGTGAAAAGAAGCCGCGAGATCCGACTGATGAAGATAAGGGTGACCCATGATCACGATGCAAATGAACGACTCAAGAAAACGAAAATAAAAAAGACTCAAAGACTGCTAACTAGAAGTCAAAATGAAGGCACTAGGATTAAAAGATCACAAACAATACATTAAGCAAACTCTAATCCACCAACACAACACGATGAAGACCGTAAGGGTCCGATCTATTATCTTTTCAGTTTTAGAGTTGTGAATATCAAACAGTTGTATGAGCACGTAGGAATAGGCATGGGATTGGGGCTCTAAGTCCTAGTTTGTACGTGTCTATCCTAAATACAATTATGTATACAAGCAGTGAGTTGCTCTTCCCAATACAATGAATCCAATTACGTTTATTTTAAGGTCAAGTAAATTTAGCAGACCACATTTTATTTTGGTTATCACTTTTTTTATTATTTTTCATATATGACACCTAATGAGTTTACAATTCTTTTTAGATCCCAGGTACTCAAAATCAGATGGAGAAGTCAAGAAAGCAATGCAAGCAAGAAGTAATTTATGCATGCTCAGTTAGAAGACTTACAGTGCTTCCCATCTCTTTCCATGTAGGATGCGAAGCAGAATTGAAACCTATACTACATGCAAATGTAAGTCGATGAAAGCACTCTAATACAGAAATTGCTATTATCGTGAAGAACCAATGCCACTACTCAGAAATAGAACCCAAAAGGTCAGATCCTAGGGACTCTTCGGTGCCCACTATAACAGGTCGTGCAAGCGCTGTGTAGAGTTCTTCTTTTCGCTTGGTTCTAAGTCTAAGCAAGAAGCAACTAAATATTTGACTAAATCCAAATGGAAATCTATAGGCACGTGGATATATTAAATGTGTGGACTTAGTCTATCGTACAAGAAATCATATGCTAGGCCTCAATCACAAAAAATAAAGAAAATGAAAAGCTAGAAAAAAAGTAAAATAAAAAGCAAGAAAACTATGAAAAACCGAAGAGGTCCCTAGGTGAACAATCACCCAGGCAATGGACCTCGTAAAGTGTGAAGATTCCTAAGAGTCCAAATTATTACAAATAAAATAATATCTTACCCAATTGAAAAACAACGTAAAATAAAAAATAAAAATGAAAATAAACTATAAAGTGATGTTGTCTTAAAAAAATCTCCAAGTCCTCTTATCTCTCTCTCTCTCGTCGGCTTGTGCTGAAAAGCCGAGGAGGAAAGCCTCCCTCAATCCACGGTCCCTCGCAACAAAATCAAACAAGAAGAGGGTTAGAAAGTTCAAGATAAAATCAAATAAAATGAAAATAGACAAGATGAACACAAAACCAATTTATGCGATGTTTCTCCCCAACAACAGAGCCATTTGAAGACCCAACTTTGGTGACAGTCTAATGTAGCCTATACAAGGAGAGGACTACACTATTGCTGAAGCGACATCGCAAAAAAAGTCAAGAAATTCAACAATCAACCCACAAATACATCAAACAATGTGAACCAAACATGTGGAGTTAGAATATATTACAACTCTACTAAAGATGTGTATTGTGAATAAGTAGAAGAGGTCGAACACAGGGAGCACACAAGATAGATTAGAAAATCAAATTCCAAAAATTTCCTCTTAGTCTGTTTTTATTGTACTTTTGTATGGGTTATTAATTATATATATATATATTGGATTTTTGTTTCTATATTTTTTATATTTTTTGATTTTATAATTTTTAATTTTTTACTTTCTGATTTGTAATTTTTATTTTTTAGTCAGTTATAACATAAGTACATATAATATATATAAATAATACAGATAATAAAAATACAAAATAAAAACAAAACCCTAAATAAAATGTTTTTGTCTTTTTTATATTTTTTCTTCGATATTTTTCTTTTAATTTTATTAATTTTTCTATTTTTATTGAACAAATGTTAAATCAATGACTTATATTAATAGTTTTAATTGTTTTAGAATTTAAAATAGCTAAATTGCCAAAATTTTCCAAAACTATTTTTAATATATAATAAATATAATAAAAAATAGAAATAGAAATAAATATTTTTAGACTTTTATAAAAAATTTTTATATGAGGATTTTGGAGTTTTTAAATTTTTAGTGTTTTTGGTAATTTATAGGGATTTTCGGTCTACAATTATAAAATACATTAATAAATGATATATTATTTTTTTTAGAATTTTTCACGGTATTTTTATAATTTTTATGTATTTTTAATGCAATCAGGAAAAAATGCAAGGATTTTGAATTTTCAAAAAAAAAATAAAATATTTTTAAATAGACCAAGAATATTATATGTAATGTAATTTAGTGTAAGGCATTTAAAGTATTTTTCCATGAACTTTTAAATGCAGATTGATATTTTTAAAACAAAAATTACAAGAAAATAAAATTATCATTGATAGGGAACTATTTGCAAATAAATGAAATTATTTTTTGGTTTCCATAATCCCCCACAAAGTCTAGGGCTTAGTAATAAAAATACCCAAACATATTCAATAAGCAATGTTAGCTGCTGTATTTTTTCAAATAACAAAAATCTCAAGGTCCAAACTGTAATTTATCTAAAAAGTTATAATATTGGAACAAGAATTTAATGGACTAAATAAAAATACAAGAAAACTCGAGGTTCCCTCTACAAAATTCCCACACCTCATGCGTACCAGCATGTGAAGTGACATGGTGATGACACAGATTTTGCAAGGGTCTAAAACGGTATCCTCACAGAAGCGAAGATATCTAATCGTTGAGGCGACCTCTCACAAAACCCACAGTCAATCAATAATCAACCCACACAATAAATGAATCAAGCAAGGCATGCTAGTGTGAATCAAAATTTATCATATCCTACTATAGATGTATAGTGACTAGCAAGTAGGGGTCCAACACATGAAACAAGGGTGTAGAACAATGAAAGATAGAACAATCGATCATGAAGGATTTGTATTTTTAAATGCTTAGCCAATTTCTGGACTTTTAGATTTTTAATTATATGTAGTTTTAAATATTATAATTTTTATTTTCTTTTATATTTTCTTATTTTTATTTTTTTTAAAAAAAGATAATATAGCTATATATATAGATATGTGTATAATATGGGTAAAATATACATAGAATATATAATAAATAATCAAAGATCAGAAATGAAGTGTTTCTATGTTTTAATATTTTTATATTGTTTTGTGATTTTTAGAGAATTTTGGCAAATTTTGAAGGATTCTCAATTGGAATAAAAGGTCAAAACAGTGCAGAATTAAATAAACAGGAGTGTTTTTTATTTTTGAAAATAGCAAATCACTACAGAAAATCCCAAAATTATTTTAAGTCAAAATAAACTCAAAAACAGAAAATCCAAAATAAAGAAAACTTTTTTTTTGATATATTGTGAATTTATGAGAAGTTTTATAATATTTTAAATGTTTTGAGATTTTTAGGGTTTTTCTTTTATATTTTTATTATATTTTTGTTCAGATGATAAAATAACACAAAACAAGTAGGAAATAAATTTTATAGGATTTTTAAAAAAAATTGTATTTTTTGGATTTTGAAAACTCAAACAGGAACACAAAGCATAGTTTTAATTTTTCAAAAATAGAAAACTTAGCTTAATCACTTCACAAAAATATATACTATCAACACATCGGAATTGAATTTAACTTAATTTTCTTGGATTTTTTAGGGCACAAGAACTATTTTTAGCCAGTTGAATACTACAAAAAGAAATTGCTAGCTGGTAGGGGCATCGATGCAATAAAAGTAAGACTCTAGGCCAATATCGAACCTCAAAATAAATTACAGGGGCAAGCATGCAAAATTCCCAACAATTAAAATACATACGCTTGATGGAGACTATTACATAATTCTTACATTATCCAGGGGCTTTTCACAAAATATCCACCAAATATTATGTTGAATATTCAATTATAAGACCAAACACCGATTAAATAACCCACGAGGAGTCACATGCACATTCCAGAGTTAATGTTAGCTGACTTGGCAAAGGACTTAAGTGCGAATAATAGAAAGTTCGAGGTTCGATGCATAAATCTTATAGAAACTTTAAATTTGTGAATGAAAGTTTGAACATAAAAATGAAAATACAGAATGCATGGGGGTAGTATGTAAAATTCCCTTATATCGCACGGAAGTAGACGTCTAGGCCGCTTCACTAATCCATGCATCGATGATCCTGTGACGGATGACGGTTTGCGAATAGTGGCTAAGATTAGATCGCCCGAGGAGACCTGACGGTCACGGTTGGGTTGAATCCAACGGTTCTAGTGCACCTAGGCGATGTGACTCGATTAAACGGACCCGAGGCTTGATGGAAGAACACGAGATGAGCTTCGATCGGTCGAAACTCAAGGTGGTTGACTTCTCTCTAACCATTGATTGTGTCAAAAGCCTCTTGAGGACCTTTTGCACCGGTGAGGAACTCCAAAATGGCATGAAGGGATCCGTTGTAGTCCGACGGAGGAGTAGAACCTGGAGACACTCCTGAGCTTCGATGGGCTCTGAAACGAGCCCCTTCTCAATTATTTCCTGCAGAAGATTGTCAACGACAAAAATATAAAGCTCGGTCGAGCTTCAGAAGATGGAATGAGCGAAGGTTGCATGGGATGGTGACTACTCCGATGAGGTGGTGTTGATGAAGCATCGATAACTGAATATGTTTGAGATCCAGGTGGATGGGGGTGGCTCAGATGATCAGAAGGCGATGAGAGAGAAGGTGAGGACATTAGGCAAGACAAAGAAGGATTGGAGTGGTCGAAAAGTGGAGGCGGAGTTGTGGCTCTGTCGTCCAATGATTTTGATTTTTGCGAAATGATTAACGAAAGGAAGCAAAAAAAGTTGAATCTATCTTACTGCTAAGCTATGGAATGAAAAATGAAAGAAAAATAGAAGCTTACCAGCACAGGACCTCTAGGAGCAAAACTCCGGCGGCGAGCTTGGATCAACCTCGATTCAATGCCTAAGCACCATGCGAGAGAGCTGAGTCGTTCCCTGATGTCACCAGGAAGGATACTCGGATAGGCTAAGGGCTTGAAGGCAGAAGAGGGATCGAAGAGGCATGGTATGGTGGAAGCGGATATTTTATAGGGTGAAAACTTTGATCAAAGATGTCCGGAGGAATAATTCCTGCATGCATCTCCATGGATTGAGGCACATATGCGAGAAGATTTTGATCCAAAATCGAGTAAGAAATGGTGGGGAAGAAATGAGGAAGCATGGTTACACATAGGCGCATCAGAACTACAAGAGGGGGTCAGGTAGTTGACCAAAGTCAACTGAAGACTCCACGTGGTTGGTCCACGTGGACCAACTAGGAAAAACCTTCCTCTGAAATTATTTTAAAAATATATAGCAAATAATAAATTATTTTATTAAATAAAATTTATAAAATAGCAAATGTTTATTATTTCTTATAATATTTTAATATGATTTTTGTATATTTATTTGAGGTTATTAATTTCAAGTTAATTTTTAGCGTTATTTTATAGGTATATTTACCTTTGTTTGAAGTATTTTATTATTATTTTGTATTTTTAATTTTATTATTTTTTTCTCTTGTTTTATAAAATTATAATTTATTTTTATATACATAAATATATTTTTATTGTATTTTTTTGATATAATATTTACACTTAATTAAATATAGATGTATATTATATAGGTATATATATATATTATATTCATCTATGTATTATTTATTTATATGTTTTCTTTGTGGTTTTATTGTGTTCCAAATATGTAAATATATTATAAATTATATTTACAAAATTATAAAAATATAAAAGTATAGAAATAAAAAATAATAAATAAAATGAATATTTTATATATGTAAGCCATAAAATAATGGTCTAAAACCTAACTTTCACATACTAACTCTAAATTAAATGAAACCACCTTCATTAAATAGGTTATTAAAAGTTATATATAATGAAATGTTATTTTGATACATTTTGAGTTTTTATTTAGGAGATATGGGTCTGTGAAATTGAGATTTTGGCTTTTTTTTAGAATATAAAATGTACATTGCATATTATTTTTGTATGAAATCAATTTTGTGATTTTCTATATATTATTATCTGCAACATTCATGTGTAAAGTTTATTTATTTAGTGTATAAATAATGGAAAATAAATTAAGTCCCAAAAATGAATTATTGATGAATTAATAAATGGAATTTAATGGGTCTATTGGCCCTTATCTCCCCCTTCTTTTACTTGTCGACCCAGTCATAAAGATGCCTAGGTCTTGGGGTTTAGGATCATAAAACACCTTTAGCATTTTATTCTTTTTCTTTTATTTTCTTTATTATATAATTTTAGCATTAATAATAGTATTTTATATACAATAAATAGAACAAATAATGAACGTGAATTTGTCCAAAATAATGTTATATACATGCATTAGCTAGGGGTTTTAAGGCCAAAATGATAGCATAAAAGTAACGAAATGGAGATTCATCACCCCCTATACTTGCCATTGCTAGTCCCTAGCAAACACTTATGCAATAAGTGCAAAAAATGAAAACAAAGGAAAGAAAAAGCAAGAAAGTGGATTGAATTTAATTCTCATTCTTGTCTTCACAAAATTAAAGTTTGGAGCTCAAGTTGGACCTTTTCAATTTTAGTGCGGTCGGAACCTTTTTGGGAATCAGATTTAAAATACCACAACCTTTGAGAATCCCAAAACTCTACTCAAGCCTCCTCAATAGCTAGGTAAGAATATTTCAACTCATATGAAAACCCTTATGACTATGAATCTCACTTGTATAATGTGTGTGATAGTGGCTCCCCTCAACTGAAATGACAAAGAGACCGACTTCTCCAGTATGACAACCCAACGATTATTCAATCCAACAACTCTTTCCTCGAGGAGCAGGGTATTCCCTTCTAAGTTTAATTAACAACCAGCTCAAGAGGAGGGGGTAGAGAGAAGAATAGATGGTAGCCAATGTAGCTACCTATCCTGGGATGCATGACCATTGTAGTCAAGTCATTCGGCTGCAGGCTCATACAAATATGACTTTGAAGCTCAAGCTTTCTTATTGACTATACAAATATGTACACTCCGGCAAGCATTTTATTTTCAATCAGGTCTGTCCACTTTTTTTGGAGTTTTTATTTTCATTTTTTTGAATACTATATACAATAACATTTACATATGGACTTTTTCCTCCTTAGCCATTAGACTATCCCTCTTTAGAAGCATTCTGCAACCCACACCCTCCTGTGTTTAGATGTCTCTGCTACTTTTTTTGGATGGGTTGGGGTGCACTTCCCTCCCTAGATGAGGATAAATGTTTCCACTTATGTGCATCTCATACCGGTAAATCCAATCCCCCCACCAACCAACATAGATGAGCCAAGTGAAAGGTGCAGGTGTCCAACTTACGTCATTATCAACAAGAGTTGTGTGTGTGCTCCAAAGTACTCTACTTATGCAGTCAAAAATACATTGAACAAAGTCTCATGATTCTCAAAAGATTAAGCCAACCAGACCTGAAGTACCTCGATTCCAGTTCCTATATGGTTCCTGATTAGGTAGATTTAAGGTCCAACCAAGCTCCAATCGTCAGATTTTACTTAGACTGGTTCAATTATAAAACTCAACCCTAAAAAATAGAAATGATATGGAAATGCTATGTATAATGCAATGAAGATATTTTTGTGATGTAATATTCAATGTTCTAAACTTTTTATGGATTTTTGAAAAGATTATGCAAATTTTTATGCAATTTACAAAACTATTTTACATATGTTTTTGGGATTTTTAAATTTTGCAAATGTTTTTTAGATTTTTCAAAACAAAAGATTTTGGAAAAGAAAACTAGGTACAAATATTTACATGGTGATGCACCAATTATTTACAAATATTGGGTTTTTTAAGAATTTACAAGGGATTTTTTTATAAAAATATATACAATTAATAAAGAATTCTGTGTGATGTACATATTCCTCAAATTTATTTGAAAATCATTTTACAAATAATTTTGAAAACTATCAAATAGTTTTTACAAACATTTAAAAATTATTTTGCAAAGGTTTTTCGAACACTATATATAGATTTTTTGAAATATTTTGCAACCATTTTCAAAACCATTTGCAAAATGTTTTTCAAAATATTTTTATTTCACATAAAGAAAAGAAATTTTTACAAACAAAATATTTTTACAAATGTTGAACACTTTTTTGTAAAATATTTTTCAAACAGTTTCAAAGGATTTTTCAAAAAGATATTTTCAAACCATTTTTTAAACATTTTGAAAAACATTTTCTTCATGATTTATTAATTAGTATATGCAAACTGAATTTTGAGGAATTGTATACATCTTTCTATTAATTAACTAAATGAATTGTAAATGTATATCATCTTTTATACATTATTTTAGCCATCATTATTGGAATACGAAAGTTGAGTTATGGCTAAAGTATATACACAATATATACGACCCTCCTATACTTAGAATGAGTTATATCATCATAGATCATAGAGAAAAAGAGAATACACAACTCGTACTTATATAGAAAAGCCTATAAATAATAATACAAAAGAAATGAATAAAAAAATGAGAAGTCGGCCGTCCCCTTATACTTAGGATCTACTAATCCTAAGTATAACAGACTGTACAAAGGCATGGAGGGTCAAGGGTGGGAATGTACGAAATCATTTGCTCGACCTGTCCCCCCTGTTGAAGAAGATTTTTCACGGGTTTAAATATGTCTCACACAAGGCGGAGACTTAGTCGTTGTGGAGACCTGCAAGAATCCCTGCTTCAAACAATAATTAACCCATAATGTAATTAAGCAATAAAAAGTATGCAAAGTTAAAATTTATTACAACTCTACAACAAATATGTATATAGTGTTCAAGTATGTGTAGAGTGTCGAACATATGAAGCAAATAGCTAGATTGGGAAAATTAATGCACAAAAGTGATTGTGTTTGTCTGTGTCTTTTTATGGGTTTCTAATTTTTATACTTTTTATTTTATATATTTGTATTTTGATTTTTAATTTTCTATTTTTATATTTCTTTTTGGATTTTTGTATTTTTATATTTTTTTATTTTAAAATATATAAAAGAGATATAATATATATAAGGCCATATATAGAGTATATATACAAAAGAGGCTAAGATAGATATAAATAATAATAATAAGCAAACTAAATAAAATAAGATCTTTTCTGGTTTTAAATAATGTTTAACTATTTTTGTGATTTTTTTAGTAATTTTCGTTAATTTTTATATATTTTTAATGTCAAAAATACCCTAAAATAGATATGAAATTAATACCCGAAATTAGAATGGAGATGAAAAATATAAAACAGTATCAAACTTTCTCCAAATTAATTTTTATATATAGATAATAATATAAAGAAAAATATAAAATAGAAAACACAATTTTAGATTTTTAGAGATTTTTTTGTAGATTTTTATAAGTGTTTTTAGAGTTTTTTAATTTTAGGAGTTTTCTTTTATAATTTTAGTGATTTTTGTTCTGGAATTGTAAAATAAGTAAACGAATATAAAAAGGACTGTTTCTTGGAATTTTTTTAGAATTTTTGAAAAAACTTTTATATTTTTTTATGTATTTTCTAGTGTAGACAGGGACAAAAAGGACTGTTTCTTATTTTTAATAAATATTAAAATGTCTCAAAATAGCAAAAGAAAATATGTGCATGAAAGTGTGTGCAATCAAAAGCATACACATATTTTTGGGGATTTTTTGGAATTTAATTGTTATCTAAAATAAATACAAGAAATAAAGCGAAACTACATTACTAGTAGGGGTATTTTTGTAAATTAAAATAAGTCCAGGGGCCTCACTGCAATTTTTCCAAAAATATGAAACATGATAAAAATGTTTCTGGACTAAAACTAAATATTAGAAGCTACAGGGATCTGGCTGCAAAATGTCCCCTCACGTAGGGCATCACGTGAGGTGATGTGGCGCGAACTAAAGTGCAATTATAGAAAGTCTAGGGGGCTAAACTTAAATATTACAAAACTTAGTACACAACAGAAGAAAATTTAGATATAAAAAAATAAATAACAAAACTAGCTGGGCTAAAAACATAAAATACCAAGCGGGTGTGGATCCAATGGTCTGCTTGCGCCCACTTAAGCCATGTGTCACGTCGAGGATGCACGATGAAGGTTCGACATAGAGGGCCCGGATTAGATGATCCAAGGGGATCTACAGGCTCTAGTTCGCTGTATCCAACGGTTGTGGCAGACCTGGGCACGAGTTCTTGATCCGACGATGAGGAAGGTCGGTGGATGAATAGGGAAGAAGGCTTGTCGCACTGAACTTCCTCCAGTGATGGTGTTCTCCTCCATCATTCCTAGCAGCTCCAAAAGCAGCCCAAATATTCTTGGGAGGTTCCTCAACAAAACGATGGTGCCAAAATGGCCAGATGGGCTCCGGTGCACCACAGCGAGGTCAGGAGGTGTTGGCGGCTCCGGGTACCTCAGCCCTGCAAAATCTGACACCTTGGAGGGTCCTTTGGCCTCCAAACCCTAAAAGAAAAGCTCAAGAAAGAAAAACAAGAGTTTGGGGGCTCTTATTAGTGGTGATGGATGAAGGGTGGTGGAGGTCTCCGGCGGTAGTGACAGAGGTAGAGACATGGTCTCCAGATCCATGACGGGTCTGGGGTATGAAGAGGCCTGGGATGTAGGGAAATAGAAGGGGAAGAAGTGAAGGAGATTTGGCGCATTAGGGAACATGCATATACGTGGTGGTGGAGTTCGCCGGAGGCCAGCTCTGGCGAACTACGGGGTTGGATTTATGGCTAATGCGAGTGGTGAAACACTAATCTATGGCTAGAAATCAAAAACATGATTTAAGACTAAGTTAAAAAGCGATAAGAGTAATCTCCACTCGGCCTAGAATAAGGATATGAACCTCGCAGTGGAGGTAGTCGTCGGGAATGGTGGAGACGTCCCTAGATGCGGCCGGACCCTGCTCGGAGTGGTTGGAGAGAGCCCAGTCACCGCCCTCTATCCCAAGCACACGGAGGAGGCCTAGCTTGGTCAAAAGGAAGTTCAAAAAGAGAAGGATGTTGGAGAGGTTTTGGTATAGGGTGGTCGAGCGAGGGGGAAGACCGAGGTGTTGCACTCGATGCAACAATCCAAAGCCCGAGGTTATGCTTGCGCGTGAATCATCGATATATCTGGAAGAAAAGTCGTGAAGGTATCGATCCAAAAATACGAAGGAACGGGATCCAAAAAATCGAGAAGAGGGCCTACTTGCTAGGTGTCAGAAGCTACAGGATGAGGGCAGTGCAATTGACCAAGGTCAATTGGCGTTGCGTCCTTGTTGGTCCACGTGGACCAACGAGGAAAAACATCCTAAAAAATAATTATGAAATGGGTATTAGATAATAAAATTTTTATTAATGTTATAAAATAAAAAATATATTTATTTTATAAATTATTTTATTATGCATTTTAATTATTTTTCAAAGGTTATTTATTAATAGTTACTTATTAGGGGTAATATATAGGTATATTTATCTATATTTTTAGGTATTTTATTTTTATTTTGTATTTTTGATTTTATTATTTTAGTTTATTATTTTATAAAATTATAACATATTTTTAGATACTTAAAAATATTTTTAATATAATTTTCTAATATAATATATACACTTAATTAAATAGGTGAATTAATTGTATAGGTTTAGTTATAGGTAATTTACCTATGTATTTTATATGAGTATTTTATTTTAATATTTTCTTTATTTTTTTATTTTATTTTTAATATGTACATATATTATAAATAATATTTACAAAATTATTAAAATATAAAATTATAAAAATAATAAATAATAAATGAAATGAATATTTTAATCGAGTATATTATATAATAGGGGTCCAAATCCTAACTTTCACATCTTAACTCCAAAAAATATGAAACCACCTTCATTAAATAGCTTATTAAAAATTATATACAATTAAAGGTGATTTTGATATATATTGATTTATTATTTGGAAGACATGGATCTAGGAAATTGAGATTTTGTATTCTTATTTAGACTATAGCTTTTATTTTGTATGTTATTTTTATATATACTCAATTTTGTATTTTTTTAAATTTTATTATCTACAACTTTCATGTACAAAGTTTCTTTATTTGAGGTATAAAAAGTGGAAAATAAAATAGGTCCCAAAAATGAATATTAAATGAATTACAAAAGGGAATTTTTATTGTATTTTGGACGCTTATCTCCCCCTACTTTATTCCTCGTCGACATAGTCATCAAGATGTCTAGGTCTTTGGGTTTAGAGTCATAAAATATCTTCAAAATTTTATTCTTTTTATTTTATTTTCTTTTCTTTATTCTATAATTTTGGCATTGAAAAATAGTATTTTATACACTATTTACACAACAATGCATGAATGTTAATTTATGCAAATTAAAGGTATTTACATGCATTTACAGGGGTTTTTAAGGCCAAAATGATAGAATAAAGGTGATAAAACTTTGATTCATCACCCCCCTATACTTACCTTTGCTAGTCCCTAGCAAACACTTATGTAATAAGTGCAGAAAAAGGAAAACCAAGAACAGAAAAAGAATAAAAGTGGATTAAATTTATCCTCAAACTTGTCCTCACAAAATCAACGTTTGGAGCTTAAGTCGGACCTATGGAATTTTAGTGCGGGCGGAACCTTATTGGGAATTGGATTTGAAATCCAATAGCCTTCGAGAATCTCTGCTCAAGTCTCTTCAATAGCCAGGTCAGAGTACTTCAACTCATACGCAAACCCTTATGACTATGAATCTGACTCATATAGTGTATGTGATAGTGTCTCCCCCCAACTGAAATGATAAAGAGACTGACTTCTCCAGCATGACAACCCAGTGATTCCCCAATCCGGCAACTCCTTCCTCGAGGAGCAGGGTATTCCTTTCTATGTTCAAGTGACAACCAACTCAAGAGGAGGGGGTGAAGAGAAGAATGGACGATAGCCAGTGTAGCTACCTTTCCCCTGATGCAAGACCAGTGTAGTCAAGTCATCCAGCTGCATGCTGACATGATTTGACTTTGAAGCTCAAGCTTGCTTATTGACTATACAAATATATACACTCTGGTAGGCATTTTATTTTCAATCAGGCCTATCCACTTTTTTGAAGTTTTTGCTTTTTGCTATTTTTTTGAAATACTATATACAATAGCATTTACATAATGAGATTTTCCTCTTGAGCCAGTAGACTATCCCTCTTTTGAAGCATTATTGCGACCCACATTCTCCTATCTTTAGGTTTCTACACCACTGGATGGGTTGGGGTTCACTTCCCTCCCTAGATGAGGATAAATGTTTCCACTTATGTGCGTCTCATACCGACAAATCAAATCCCCTCACTACTCCAACTGAGTTGACCCAAGTGAAAGGTGCAGGTGTCCAAGTAAGGTCATTATCAACAATCGTGCATGTGCTCTGAAATACTCTACTTAGGCAGTCAAGAATCCATTGAACCAAGTCTCATTACTCTCAAAGAATTAACTCAACTAGACCTAAAGTACCTCAATTCCAGCTCCTATAAGGTTCTTGTTATTAGGTACATTTAAGGTCCAATGAAGCTCCAAGGATTTTACTTAGACTCGTTCAATTATTAAACTCAATCTGAAAAATGTGAATGCAATGTAGAAAATTTTTTTTGTGACGCAATTTTCAAAGATTATGAAATTTTTATGGATTTTTGAAATAGATGATGCAAATGTAAATGCATTTTTTGTATTTTTCATAAAGATTTTGCAAATATTTTTGTGATTTTTAGTTTTGCAAATATTTTTGGATTTTTCAAAAACAAAAGTTTTTTGCTAAAAACTAGGTACAAATATTTACACGGGGATGCATCTTATATCATCAAGAGTTAGGTTTTAATAATTTACAAGGGATAAGTGATCAATTTTATAAGTATGTATATATAATTAATTAAGAATTATAGTGTGATGTATATATTCCTCAAACTTATTTGAAAAAGGTTTTTCAAATAATTTTGAAAATTATAATCCAAAATAATTTTTATGAATGGATTTTACAAATATTTACACACATTTGAAAATCATTTTGCAAAGGTTTTTCAAACAGTATATATAAAATTTTCAAAATATTTTTGCAACCATTTTCAAAACCATTTACAAATAGTTTTTCAAATATTTTTATTTCACACAAGAAAATAAATTTTACAAACAAAACATTTTACAAAGGTTGAAAATATTTAATAAAACATTTTCCAAATAGTTTCCAAAAGAATTTTCAAAAAGATTTTCCAACTATTTTTCAAACATTTTGCAAAAATATTTTTATTAATTTATTAATCAGTAAATACAAAAATATTGGAGGAACAATAAACATCTTTTTATTAAGTGTTTTTAATGAAATTAATAGGGTTTTTAGCCATATTTATTATTTAAAAATACAAAAGTACGAGTTATGGCTAAAGTATATATGGAGTATATACGACCCTCTATACTTAGCTTGAGCTATGTCCTCATAGATCTGAGAGAAAAGAGAAGTCATAACTCATACTTAATATAGAAAAGTCTAAAGAATAAATGAACAAAGAAATGAATGAACGAATGAGAAGTTTACCATCCACCCTATACTTAGGATCAAATAATCCTAAGTATAGCAGATTGTACACAAAGCAGGGAGGGTCAAGGTTGGGAATGAGCAAATCGTACTCAGACTGTCTCTCCCTATACTTAGGGTAAGATATCCCTAAGCATAGATAAGAAGAGGAGAAAATGGAGGAGATCAAAGAATGAAAGACTCGGGGTGCACACCCCCTACAATTAGGACAAAGTACGTCCTAAGAATAGAACACAGATAAAAAGGGGGCGACACCTTTTCGGTAGAAAGAAAAAGGAAAAGAAGAAAAGAAGAAAAGTCATATAAAGATAGAAGAAGACATCGTGGAGAATGTACGTAACACTCCCCCTATACTTAGGGTAAAAGAACCCTAACTATAGGCATCAATAAGAGTGATGAAATGAAACAAAGAATGAACACTCGGCTCGTCCACACCCCATACTTAGGACAAAGTATGTCCTAAGCAAGGCACGCACGAGAATAGGGTGGATGTACAAAATGTAAGATGGACAGAGGTAAACAAAAGCAAATATACAACAGAGATGGATGTACAAAAGTCAATAAGGTTGAAAGAAAACCTTCTTGCGAGACTACTAAGGAATGGATATGACAAGGTGTAGGTCGATATCGGGGTCCACAGTGGACGGATGTCGATCAGGATCGACTTGGTGAAGATCCTCAATAGTCGTAGAGTGTGAAGGCACAGACTGGTCTGTGGAAGTAGTGTGGCTAGGTCCGGCCTTGGGTGTCTCGCGGATATCAAAGTGAAAAGGGGCAAACTCATCATAAGAGGAAGTAGAGTCAAGGTCGTCCTGCGAGGTCTCTCCTAGGACAAAACCAAAAGGAACGAACTCATTCGTGAAAGTAGTCGAATCATGTTCACCCTATACAGTCTCAACCGGATCATTACTCTCATCAAAAGGCATGAATTCTTGGATAAAAGCAACCAATCAAATTCAGCCTTAGTCTCATCAATGTTGGCCCTTCGCTCAAATGTATCTATAGTATAAATCCCACATATGTCATCAACAAAACGCCAAATACCAAAAGAAGGATCTCCATGATCCATGATTTCCGAATCTTCCTCCCTGGAGAGGAATTCTCGGGTCCTAGTGGAATCCAACATGCAGCAAAAGTCTCTGATGATCTCATTAAGGCCATGGTCCTCAGGATCAACTAACATAGGTGAAGGTGCATCAGGTGCAGGTCTCTGCTCGGCAGTGGGTACAGTGATGAACACCTTTCTCTCGTCAACAAGACAGAAGCAAATATCTCCCGATCCATTATCAATAACAACCCTCGCAGAGGTGAGGAAAGGTCATCCCATGATGATTTGAGAGTGCTCCCCAGTGGATGTCTCCATGGGCAATACGACAAAATCAACATTGTAGCTCATGCCCTGAATCTAAATGACGGTGTTCTCAAGGATACCTTTCGGCCTCTTTATTAATCCATCAGCAAACTGAACGATCATCCTGGTTTTCTTTAGAGGCCATAAGTGAAGAGATTGTACCAATGAGAAGGGTATGATGCTAATTGACAAGGAGAGTGTGATCACAAGTGCGGTCACAGATGATGCATCGGATGAATGGTGTAGAAGTGTTCCTTTTCCTAGGAATGGGACGGTGTGTGATAGCATGTGCAATGGCCATGGTCAGGATATGACACTTAGATCTGCCCCTTCGCTTTCTCTTCTTGGGAGGAGGAGTAGATAAATGGGTCATGGCCTGCTGAAATGGGGCTTTAATGATCTCATCAATAGTGGCCACCACTTCGGGTTCAGTCAAGATTTTTTTGAGTTTTTGGATCTCCTTCATATACAGGAGGATATTAGAATTAGCATATACACAAGGATGACTAAGAGCAGTCTATACAGTATCATCCTCGGGGTCAAGGATGGGACAAGAAGTGAGTGGATGTGTGGGTCTCTTTGCCCGTAGCTTTTTTCCTCGCTGCACGAGTGGAGTTTTTCCATTTTAAACCATGCATATTCACTATGGTTGATTGTTTGTAGTTGACTTGGTGTTTGAATCTTCATCGCCATGGGTTCTGTTCCAAAAGCGTCGCACAACAGGCTCTGTGAAGTATCAAGCTGACCAAATGTGTTCAAACTCAAGGCATCTCAACAACAATATCTTTGCATCTTTGTACCAAATGTCTCCCAAATTCTTTTTGTATTTTTAAAATTTTCTCATTTTTTGGATTTTGGGCGATTCTAAGCCCTCATGGGCATCCTCAATCAAGTCCAAATCATCAGATCATGAAGCATCAATATGGCTCTTATATAGGCAATTGAGGTCATCAATCCTCGAATTCATATGCTCCATGAATTGGGACAAAGTCTCAAGTGTGGAAATCATGTGAGGTGACTCCAACAGATCAGTCTCGGGTGGATGTGAAGGTGGATAATATGAGGGTGGAGGTGGATGTGGATAAAAACTGAGTCCTAAAACTGTGGCTGAGGTGGACCGGCTGGAGGGTACGAGGAATCCGAAAAGTCCGAATAGAAAGAGCTCCAGTCGGCCATCTCAAAACAAAAGGAAGAAAATTGGGAGAGCACGATGGTCAAGTCAAGAGAAGTGGAGAAAAAGACGCAAATGCGCAGAGGCAATCTAGGATGCACACAAACAATCACAAACAAACTTACACAAGACAAAATACACCCCTCAATTCACCTACTCAACTCGTTGAAGATCGCAAAAGTGTGGTTTTTTTTATCTTGTCTGTTTTAGAGTAGGCGAAAAGTCAAAAATTGTACAAACACTTAATTTGGCTGAATGGGATTTGGGCACTAGTCCTTAGTGTGTACGCAAGTAATTAAAAGAGAAGACAATGAGGGGATTACTCGCCCCAATACAAAATATTTTTTCTTTTTGGTTGATTTTAGGTTGAGTAATATTAGCAATCCTAATTTTATTGGTTATCACTTTTTTTAGAGTTTTAATAAGAAATGCACGAGCCTATCGAGGAGTCAATTTTACTTAGCACCAAGGTAATCAAAATCAGAGGTAGAGTCAAAAAAGCAATGCAAGCGGCAAATTGGTGATGAATGCTAAAGAGAAATGTTCACTTGCCTCCTGCACTCTACATGTGAAGATGCTTAGCAGAATTAAAACCTACACTATATCCAATGCAACCAATGAAATCGCCCTAAATGAGTAACTATTATTATCGTGAAGAATAATGTGCTAAATATCTAGAATTGAGATCCAAAAGTCCGATTTCTGAAATGCATTGGTGTTCGCTACAACAGATCCTGCCACCGCTGTATAGAACTTCTCTCGGCACTCGATCTCAAATCCAAATAGATAGAAATTTATATTTGACTATGTCCAAATGTAAACTATCAGAGCATGCAATGGTTATCACGTGTTTGGACCTAATGTTATCGTCAAGAAATCCCTCTAACTAGGGCTCAATCACATAAAATAAGGAAAATAAAAATAGGAAAACAAATGAAAAAAAGGTGATGAAAACTGCGAAAAATCCGATGAGGCCCCCAAGGGAATAATCCCTCGAGCACTGGACCTCGTGAGATGTAGCGGAGTCCTGGAGAGTGTCCTGAATTATTACAGGTTCAATGTCTCTCTCTCTCTCACTTTAAAATTACATAATAAATGAAATAAAATAAAAGTGCAAGTGGAGCTATGTCTTCAAAATTTCTCTCTGCCTCCTTTGGTGCTAGGTTAGGAGTCTAAACCCAGCTTCACGTGGGTGCGCAGGCACCTTGAGTAAAGTACCTCCCTCGATCCGTAGTACCGTGCAGCAAAGTCAGCAAAGAGAGGTTAGACAGCTCAATCAATTATATCAAACAAAAGAAGAAATAAATAAAGTAAAAAGATAAGCAAATAAATCATAATCAAAATAATGCAATTTATGTGGCGTTGCTCCCTGGCAATGACGCCATTTATTTAAGAAGATTTTTCATAGGTCTAAATATGTCTCACACAAGGCGAAGACACAGTCGCTGTAACGATCGGCAAAAAACCCTACTTCAAATAATAATTATCACACAATGTAATTAAGCAATAAAAAGTGTGCGGAGTTAAAAAATTATTATAACTCTACAAGAAAGATGTGTATAGTGGTCAAGTATGTGTAGAGTGATGAACACATGAAGCAAACAACTAGATTGGGCAATCTAATGCACAAAAGTGATTGTGGAATATTTGTTTATGTGCCTTTTTATGGGTTTTTAATCTTTATATTTTTTAATTTTATTTTTTTTGATTTTATATTTGGGATTTTTACCTAGCAGACCCTATAAACGTTTTAAAATAACTCTACGACCTTTTCCACAACGTAGTTACCCCCATCGACCCTGTAAATTACCATAAGAACCCCCACGGGCTTAAAACATATTACCCGGAGGGTTCATGGGGTAAGAGTTGGCAAGTTTATGGGGTGTAGGGGGAATTAGGTTTTTCAAAGGTCGTGGAGGTGATTGGCAAAATTTATAGGGTCTGCCAGGTAAAAATCCCTTTATATTTTTTATATTTTGATTTTTATTTATCTATTTTTATATTTTCTTTTTGGATTTTTGTATTTTTATATTTTCTCTTTTAAAATATATACAAAAGGTATAATATATATAAAACTATATATAGAGTATATATACAAAATATGCTAGGGTAGATAAAAATAATAATAAAAATAAGAAACTAAAGAAAATAAAATCTTTTTGGGTTTTAAATAAATTTTTACTGTTTTTGATATTTTTGAGGAATTTTTGCTAATTTTTACATATTTTAAAGTAAAAAATACCCTAAAACATGGATGAAATTAATAACCGAAATTAAAATGGAGATGAAAAATATAATACTGTATCAACCTTTCTCCAAATTATCTTTAATAGATAGATAATAATAAAAAGAAAAATATAAAATAGAAAAAGAATTTTGTATATTTTTATAAGTGTTTTTATGGGTTTTCTATTTTTAGGAGTTTTCTTTTAAAATTTTTAGGGTTTTTTGGTCTGGAATTGTAAAATAACTAAAGAAATATAAAATATACTTTTTTGAAATTAAAAAAAATATATTTTTATGTATTTTCTAGTGAAGACAAGGACAAAAAGACTGTTTTTGTTTTTAATAAATATTAAAACATCCTAAAATTGCAAAATAAAATATATGCGTGGAAGTGTGTGCAATTAGGAGCATACACATATTATTTTTTGCAGTTTAGTTGCTATCTAAAATAAATACAAGAAACAAAGCGAAACTACATTACCGGTAGGGGTATTTTTGTAAATAAAAATTAGTCCAGGGGCCTCGCTACATTTTTTCAAAAAAATAAATGTAATAAAAATGATTATGGAGCAAAAGCAAATATTAGAAGCTACAGGGATCCAGCTGCAAAATGTCCCCTCACGTGGGGCGTCACATGAGGTGATGTGGCGTGGACTGAAGTACAATTATAGAAAGTCTAGGGGGATAAATGTAAATATTACAAAACTTAGTACACAACATATGAAAGTTTAGATATTAATAAATAAATAACAAAAACCAGCTGGATTAAAAACGTAAAATACCTAGCGGGTGTGTATCCAACGGTCTGCTTGTGCCCACTTAAGCCGCGTGCCACGAGGATGTGCGATGACGGTTAGGCATGGAGGGCCCAGATTAGATGCTCCAAGAGGATATGAAGGCTCTGGTTTGCTGCATCCAACGGTTGTGGCGGACCTGGGCACGAGTTCTTGATCCGACAGCGAGGAAGGTCGGTGGATGAACAGGGAAGAAGGCTCGCCGCAACGATCTTCCTCTAGCGATGGTGTCCACCTCCATTGTTCTTGGCAATTCCAAAAGCGGCCCAAATGTCCGTAGTAGGTTCCTCAACCAAACGACGATGCTAAAATGGGCTCTAGTGTGCCACAACGAGGTCAGGAGGCGTTGGCGGCTCCAGGTATATCGTCAGCCATGCAAACTCCGACCCCTTAGAGGGTTCTTTGGTCTCCAAACCCTACAAATGAAGCTCAAGTAAGAAAAACAAGGGTTCGAGGGCTCTTATTAGTGGCGATGGATGAAGGGTGAGGGTGGCGGAGGTCTACGACGGCGGTGACGGAGGTGGAGACCTGGTCTCCAGATCCACGATGGATCTGGAGGTATGAAGAGGCCTGGGATGTAGGGAAATGGAAGGGGAAGAAGTGGAGGTGATTTGACGTGTCAAGGAACAGGCAGATACGTGGTGGTGGAGTTCGCCGGAGGCCAGCTCCGACGAACTACGCGGGGTGGATTTACGGCTAATGCGAACGGTGAAACACTAATCTACTGCTAGAAATCAAATACATGAATTAAAACTAAGTTAAAAAGCGATACGAGTAACCTCGACTCGACCTGGACCAAGGCGATGAACCTTACGGGGGAGATAGTCACTAGGGATGGTGGAGATGTCCCTATACGCGGCCGAACCCTGCTCGAAGTGGCTGGAGAGAGCCCTGACATCGCCCTATATCTCGAGCACATGAAGGAGGCCTAGCTCGGTCAAAAGGAAGTTCAAAAAGTGAAGGATGTCGAAGAGGCTTTTTGTACAGGGTAGTCGAGCGAGGAGGAAGACCGAGGTGCTACGCTCAATGCAACGATCCAAAGCCCGAGGTTATGCTTGGGCGTGAATCATCGATATATAAGGAAGGAAAGTTGTGAAGGTCTCGATCCAAAAAGATCCAAGGAACGTGCTCCAAGAAATCGAGAAGAGGGCCTACGTGCTAGGTGCCAGAAGCTACAGGACGAGGGCAGTGCAGTTCACCAAGGTGAACTGGAGCTACGCCCTGGTTGGTCCACATGGACCAACAAGGAAAAACATCCTAAAAATAATTCTAAAATGGGTATTAAATAATAAATAATTTTATTAATTTTAGGTTCTAAAATAAACATGTTTATTATTTTGTAAATTATTTTATTGTGATTTTTATTTATTTTTTAGTTTTTATTTATTAAAAGTTACTTATTAGGGGTAATGTATATGTATATTTATATATATATTTAGATCTCTTGTTTTTATTTTTTATTTTATTTTATTTTATTTTTTATTTATAACTTAGTTTTAGATACTTAAATATATTTTTATTATATTTTTTGATATAATATACACACTTAAATAAATAAATGAATTAATTGTATACGTTTAGTTATAGGTAATTTACCTATATATTTTATATGAGTACTTTATTTTAGTATTTTCTTTATGCTTTTATTTTAGTTTTAATCTGTAAATATATTATAAATAATATCTGCAAAATTATAAAAATTTAAAATTATAAAAATAATAAACAAACAAGTAAAAAAAATGGATATTTTAATCGGCTATACTATACAATAGGGGTCCAAAACTTAACTTTCACACCTTAACTCCAAAAAATATGAAACCGCCTTCATCAAATATCTATTAAAATTTATATACAATTAAAGGTGATTTTTGATATATTTTGAGTTTTATTTGGAAGATATGGGCCTGGGAAGCTGGGATTTTGGATTCTTATTTTGACTGTAACTTTTATTCTGTATATTATTTTTGTGTAAACTCAATTTGTAATTTTCTATATTTTATTATATACAGCTTTCATGTACAAAGTTTCTTTATTTGAGGTATAAAAAGTGAAATATAAAATAGGTCCTAAAAATGAATATTAAATGAATTACAAATGGGACTTTTATTGTATTTGGACCCTTATCTCCCCCTATTTTATTCCTTGTCGACCTAGTCATCAAGATGCCTAGGTCTCGGGGTTTATGTTCATAAAAATATCTCTGAAAATTTTTTCTTTTATTTTATTTATTCTATCATTTTGGCATTAAAAATAGTATTTTATACACTATTTACACAACAATGCATGAATGCTAATTTATGCAAAGTAAGGGTATTTACATGTAAGGCCAAAATGATAGACTACATATGATGAAATGGAGATGTGTCACCCCCTCATACATACGGTAAAATATCCTTAAGTATAGGCATAGTGTCAAGAGTTGAGGGGACAAGTGAGGGATCTAGCAATGAACAACTCGGGGTGAACAACCCTGCTATACTTAGTACATCCTAGGTACAACAGTGATGAGAGGAGTGACATTTTCAGGAGAAAAAGAAAATAAAGAACAAAAATAAGAAAAGAAGAAAAAGGAAGATCATTCAAGAATATTTTGATATGCTTTGCCTGACACTGCGACAGTGGTTGTATTCAGCTCTTCTTCATACATGACTTGAATAGAGTCAACGACAAACAATAATGTATCATGCTCTAGGTAAGGCTTCAGAACTTGTCCATTGACTACAAAAAATTGTGCGTTAGCTGACAATCTAGATATCATCACGCTGCCATTTTTATGCACATGTGTCATTGTAAACAACCCAGTTCATTTAATCTCTAATTTTCTTGGAAAGATCTTTAATTTCGTATCGAACAAGCAGACCTTCTTACCCAGCTCGAAGGACTTGCGGCGGATATGCTTGTCATGCCACTTCTTGACCTTCTTCTTCTACATCAGGCTGTTGTCATATGCATAATCTCTGAATTCCAATAATATGTTCAGATCCACTTTTCTATGCTTTCTGGCTTTCTTAGAGTCCAAGTTGCAGATGTTGATAGCGCATAAAGATTTGTGTATCAACTCAACAGGAAGATGACATGGCTTTCCATAAATAAGGCGGTAGGGAGACATGCTTAGTGGTGACTTGTACGCTAAATTGTCTCTATCTCCCAATTGGAGCATTCAGCTAAGCCATTGGACTGCAGGTGGTAAGGTGAAGCGACACGATGTTCAATATAGAATTCCTACTTTAACTTCTTCACATCTATGTTGATAAAATTACTACCCCCATCTGATATAAGAATTTTGGGAATCCTAAACCATACAATGATGTGATCCCTTAAGAATCAACAGACGGTCTGCCAATCGGTGGTTCGGGCGGGGATAGCCTCCACCCAATGACACATAGTTGACAGCAAGCAGAATGTACTCATAGCCCTGACTGTTCGGAAATAGGCCCATAAAATCAATGCCCCATGCATCAAATACATCTGAAATCTTAATAAACTTTAGTAGCATTGTGTCTCGTAGGGCAATGTCTCCACCCATCTTCTGGCAATCAGTGCAATGCTTCACATATTCGTCTGCACCTTTGAATAAGGTTGGCCACCAGAGGCCACTTTGGAGTACCTTCTTTGTCATTCTTTTGCCTAAATGGTGTCCTCCTGACTCTTTATCATGATAATGTGCAAGGACACTAAGAACTTCCACCTGAAGAATACACCTCCTCCAGATACAATCTGCCCCCTCACGGAATAGATATGGATCGTCCCACTAGTAGAAATGGATATCAAATAAAAATTTGTCCACTTTCAGCTTCGTCCAATCTTGTGGAGTTCTCTTGGACACAAGATAATTCATAATGTCACCATACCCGGGAAGCGAGGTGACTAACATAGTTTCCTCGTCTGGAAAGGTTTCTGTAATAGGCTACAAGTTCAGCTAAGGAGATTAAAGCTCGGGAAGTCTGGACAAATGGTCAACCACCGCATTCTCAACTCCATGTTTATCTTGGATTTCAAGGTCAATCTCCTGGAGGAGAAGGATCCATCGAATGAGACATGGTTTGGCGTCCTTCTTCTGCTATAAATATCAGATGGTCGAGTGATATGTATAAATGATAACCGTGGACTCAAAGAGATGGGATATGAACTTCTACAAGGCAAAAACTACCGCTAGTAGCTCCTTCTCAGTGATGGTGTAGTTTCTTTGAGATTCGTCTGGCATTCGACTAGCATAGTGAATAACAAATGGAACATTGTCTTTCCTCCATACCAGTACAGCACCGATGGCATAATCTGACGCATTTGTAATTATCTCGAATGATTGAGTCCAAATCGGTGGCTATAAGACATGGGCCTAAATGATTAGTTCTTTCAACTGATTGATGGTAAGGAGTACACAGTCATCAACATTGAAATCATTCTCCTTGTCGAGCAGCTCTGTAAACGATCGAGTCATCTTGCTAAAATCTTTGATAAACCATTAGTAGAAACCGACATGGCCCAAGAGCGACCAGACTTGCTTGAGAGTTGTAGGTGGATCTAGTTTGGAAATCACTTCCACCTTGGTTGGGTCAACCCCCATGCCACATTTAGAAACAACGTGACCTATCACAGTTCCTTTAGTCACCATGAATGTGTTCTTCTCCCAGAGAGCACTAGGTTGACTCCACATGACATCTACAAACTCGATCTAGGTAGTCAAGGCATTGATCAAATGAGTCCCCAAAAATTGAAAAATCATCCATGAAAACCTCCAGAAAATTGCCTAGGGAATTGCATAGCCCAAACGACATTTGTCTAAAGGCATATGTTCTAAATGGACAAGTGATAGTGGTGTTCTCTTGGTCTTTAGGAGCTATAGTAATTTGATTGTATCCGGAGTACCTGACCAAGAAGAAGAAGTATTCCTTCACGGCAAGTCTCTCAAGAATTTGGTCGATGAAGGGCAATTGAAAATGATCTTTCTTGGTGGCGAGATTGAGTTTTCTCTAATCTCCGCATAATCGCCAAGAAGTGGGTACCCTGGTCAGAATATCCTCTCCCTTTATTATTCTTTATTATGGTGATCCATGATTTCTCGGCACTACATGCAGGGGACTAACCCATTTTGAGTTGGAGATGAGATGTATGAACCCCACATCACACCATTTCTATATTTCTTTCATCACAACCTCTCAGAGGTTCGGATTCAGACGGTACTGGAATTCACGGGATGACTTGCAATCATTTTCAAGATAAATGTGATGCGACCATAGAGATGGATTGACCCCGTGGAGATCTAATATTTTCCAACAAATAGCCTTGCAGTTTCTTTCAAAACATCCACCAGTCGGGATTCTTGTTCTTCGGTCAGATGGGAAATGATGATAATAAGGTACATGCTAGGTTCACCATCAAGGAAGGCGTACTTCAAATTGAAAGGCAATGTTTTAGCTTAGGAGGAATGGGAGCTACTTCAGTGGTGACTTCTGCGATTACTGCAGGTGGTGGTTCTTTCATCTGTTTGGTGTCCACCTTTATCTATTCAGCTTCTGCATCTAGAAATTCACAAAACTTTTAGTGACATCCTCTTCGTTGCAAAAATCTTCAATGATCTACTCTTGTTCTTGAAGGATAATTATCTACATCGAAACCTCATCAAGTATTTCGACAAAAATCCATCGTCATTGATAAGGGGAAATTTGACTGCACTCCCCATTCCTTCCTCAAGGCAGAGGAATTCGTGGATCTCATTGTAATCCATAAATAGGTTGGTATCTTGAATTTCAACTAAAAAGTCATAGTCTTCAGAATGGTTGATCACCAGCACACCCATTGTAGAAGTTCCCTCTATCAGCTTAGAATCAGATACGGTCTTTATCTTGACTTTGCTTTTGCTGGAGTTGAATGTGATCTCTCTAGTGCAATAATTCACCATTGTATTGGTTGTTCGCAGGAATAGCTGACCAAGGACGATAGAGGTAAGGAGAAGAGGCTAGGAGATATCCATGTCTAACACAACAAAATCGGCAGGGAACTGCATCCCTTGAATAGTGACGATCATGTCCTCCAACATGCCCCAAGGCCGCTTGACGGATTTGTTTGTGAATTGTAGAATCACTTTGTAGGCTTGAGCAATCCTAACCTGAATTCAGTGAGTGATGAATCCACATTTCATCATCTTTATTCTATCATTTTGGCCTCAAAAACCCTAGTAAATGCATGTAAATACCCTTAATTAGAGCATCTTAGCATTCATGCATGTGCATGTAATTAGGTATAAAACACTGTAATTAAAGCCAAAATTATAGAATAAATAAAAGAAAAGAAAAAGAATAAAATATTGTAAATATTTTATGACCCAAAACCCCGAGACCTAGGCATCTTGATGAATAGGTCAACAAGGAATAACGTAGGGGGAGATAAGGGTCAAAATACAGTAGAATTACCAATACTTTTTCATCCATTCTTTCATCATTTTTTGGACCTATTTTTGGTTCCACTTTTTATACATCAAATAAATAAACTTTGTACATGAAAGTTGTAGATAATTAAATATACAAAAATACAAAATTGATTTCACTGAAAAATATTATACAGATAAAAAGTTATGGTCTGAATAAAAATCCAGAATCCCAACTTCCCAAACCCGTATCTCACAAATGAAAACTCCAAATGCATCAAACTCACCTTTAATCATATATTGTTAAAAATAAGCTATTTAATGGCAGTGGTTTCGCATTTGGCGGAGCTACGGTTTGAAAGTTGAGTTTTGGACCCCTATTGTATACTTGTACAGAATAAAATATTCAATTTATTATTTATTCATAATTTTTATAATTTTATATTTTTACAATTTTGTAAATATTACTTATAATATATTTTTATATGAAAATCAGAATAAAACTTATATAAAACTCAAAAGAAAGTACATGTATATAAAACACATAGGTATAATACCTATAATTATACCTATATAATACATACTTATATTTTATTAAATGTACAAAATACATCAGAAAAATAAAATAAAAATACAATTAAGTGTAAAAAAGTATTTTATAATTTTATAAAATAATAAATTAAAATAAATAAATTAAAATCACAAAATAAAAATAAAATAATAAATATATAGGTAATATACCTATATAGGCTATAAAAAGCAACATGTAAAAATATACCTCTTAAAAATAATTAAAAATTACCATAAAATAATTTATAAAATTACAAACATTTTTTATTTCATAACCAAAAATTAAATAATTCATTTTCTATTTTTTATTGATTTATAAAACTTTTTCCCATGATTTTCCTGGTTGGTCCACGTGTACCAACCAGGGGGCTCGGATGGTTGACCCAGGTCAACTGTCTGACTTGCGCCTGTGGGCTTTGTCAGAGTGCGCTTTGACCCATTTTTCAACCTTTTTTCGAGGAGGAACCATTCACCATTTCGTGTATAGTCCTAAAGACTTTTTGCTCCTCGATCATATGGCATACACGCCCAGGGATCTCCTCGTTTGTTGCATCGCTGAATCGACCGCTATGCCTCGGTCTTCACCATCTGTCCGTCAACCCAATAAAATGAACATCAAATTTCATTTTCGAATTTGAACCCCATTTTTTGTCTCGTTTCCTCCCCTTCCATGCTTCATAGATCGTCGGAGGTGTCAGCTCCGATTTGAGCCATCCAAGGCGGAGATCTGACGTGGATCTGGGCGTTCCTCCAACTCCGGCGACACCCCGCTGTCGAGGTACTTCAACCTCGGACCTGGTCTCTTGAGGTGTGTTTCCCTCTCATTTTCTTTCATCCTTTTATTCCCCGTAGTCATAGCTTCTCGCAGCCACCTTCATTTCCTACTTTCGTCGATCGCATCCCATCATCAAAACCTCCGTCGGAGCGCACCTCCGATGAGCCTCCATCACGACGTTCACGCCAACTTTTGCACCACCGCGGGGTCGGGGCAATTTGCCCCCGATGCCTTTACTACTTTCCTGCAGGTCTGGAGCCGTATTTCCCACCTGAAAGCTAATTTTGGAGGTGGCGGAGAGGTTCCTGGAGCGTCTTGGCTCCGACGACCTCGCGCGAGCCCTCCGGCCACCACCGAAGATTTCTGGACCACCAGTGCATAGAGGACCTTAGCAAGAACTTAGGGGACCATTTCGAAGCACATCAGACTGCCGGAGAGGAGTGCAATCACCGGAGGAAGGTCACCACGACGGACCTTCTTCCCTGTTCATCCAACGCGTGTCTCTGTCGTCGGATCATCAAGGACCCCCAGACAGAGCAGCAACCGTCAGATCTTGCAAGGCCCTAGCCTTCCGATCTTCAGCCATCTTCTGATCTGGGCCGCAGGCTGTGAAGGGGTACCGGATACCCAGGGCGCGCCACGTGCATTAGTGACGCATCAGGAGCCGTTGGATCGCCCCCAGCTGAGGGTATTTTGCACATTCCCCCAGCGCTTTTTGTATTTGTTTATTAAGACCTAAACTTTCGTCTGCATTTTAAAAGTTTTGTATATTTTGCATGACTGCCCCTAGTGTTTTGTAGTATTACTTTCAGCCCCCTACCAGTCACGTGCTCTCACGCACGTGACTTGGTGATTTTGCAGGGCAAACCCTAAGGCTTTGTCTTATTAATGTTTAGGATCTAAACTTTAGTCGATAGTTATAATATTTTGGATATTTTGCAACATAGTCCTTCCACTTTTCGCATATTACTGTTTTGCCCCCTGCTAGGTGCGCGTGCAACGCACGTGAACTTGGTGTTTTTGCGGGCATATCCCTGCGAGTTTGTGCATTTCTGAATGGTCCATTAACTATTTTATTCAGTGTATATTTTGTGGGAAATTTGCATGCGTGTCCTGGATATTTTTCCTAATTACAATTATACCCCTGTCAGACCATATATTTTTGCTTGCTTTCCCTATTTATTTCATGCATTTCTAATACCCCAAAAATTCCACAAAAATCATGTTAAGCTCCTGTTAACTTGCTGATCCATGCCATATTTTTGCATTTCATTTTTATTGCATTTTAATATTTATTAGAAATCAAAAACTTGCATTTTAGCTACTGTTTGCATTAGAAAATACTAACAAAATATTAAAACACCTTGAAAAATTCCAAAAAAATTACCTATTGTGTATTTTATTGTCTTTTAGTGGCAATCCAAAAATCACTAAAAATTCAAAACAAAAACCTTAAAATTAGAAAATACCTAAAAACTTCAAAAAAATCTAAAAAATCATAGAAACTCCAAAAAATGAAAACTCAGGTCCTGTAGGTTTCCCATTTTATTATCTTTAATTTAATATTAATTTGGGAAAATTTTGTTACTATTTGTTATTTTTCATTCCCCTTTTAATTTCGGTCAGAATCTTAATTCACTCTTTTCTTTATTTCAGCTTTTAAAAATACCAAAAATATTCGAAAAAATCCCCAAAAATCACAAAACAGTAAAAAATAATAAAAATACCAAAAATATTTTATTTCCTAATTTTTGAGAATTTTTCCTTATTTATATAAATATTTTATCACCCATTTTCTTATATTATCCATGTATTCCATTTATAAAAACAAATATATATATATATATAATATAAAAAATAAAATAAAAAATCAGAAAATTAAAAATCAAAATACAATATTAAAAATTAAAAAAATAAAAATAAAAATTAAAAACCCACAAAAACCCTTGCATTGCATAGTGTAGACAATACATCACATTCACACACACACACACACACTTGCTTGATCTATCCTGCCTTGCTCCCTGTGTTTGAACTCTCTACGTACTTGCATCTATACATCTTTTATGTAGAGTTAAAAATAAATTTGACTCCACATTTGTCTTTCATTGTTTGATATTTGATTGTGGGTTCATTGTTGATTAAATAAGGGATTTTGTAGTGGTCAGGACATCGACTGTTGATTCACCTTGTGAATCAATACGACCGTCCTCAATTCTGTTTTTATCAAATGGTACCGTTGCCGAGGAGCAACATCGTATAGATCTTGTTTTTTATTGACTGTGATTTTTTGTTTGTCTCCAGTATTGCTTCATTTTATCTCTCTAGTTTTGATATTTATCTGTGAGCTTTCTAATCTCTTTTCTTGTCTTCTTGTGAGGGGACCGCGGAGCAAGGAGGTTGCTTAGGTGACTCGGTGCAGCCATGGGAAGCAGAGTCGGCTTTCTTAGCCCAGCCGACAGGAGAGAGCAGGAGGAGTGAGAGAGAAAGTGTAGATAGCTTTGAATTTTTTTAGTGAGAGAGAGATTTATTGAAATTGTAATAATACAGGGACACTTGGACACTCAGACACGCGGGTCTAACTTCCAGGTGTTTGTTCACCTGGGGGCCCACCGCGGTTTTATTCGCGTTCTACCGCTGTCATTTGCCGGTTTTGATTTCCTTGTTCTTTTCTTTTGTGGATTGAGCCCTTAGTTCTAGGCTTTTGCTTGATCGAGTAGATTAGGTCCAAACACCCTAATAACCATTGCATGTACCTATAGTGCGTATTTGGACTTAGTTAACTTAAACAGTTGATTCACTATTTTTCGATCCGTCGCGCCGCGAGCTCATCCCGCCAAGCGCTTCTCCTAAACTCGATGTGTCGAGAGGAGGAGGGGTGAGCCTAGACCGGACTTTAGGATTGGAGATTAGTGGTTGACTTGTGGTTCTTAACGTTAGCAATTGCCTGCTTAGGACGATTTCCGTGTGCATATCAGCATGTAGTTTAGGTTTAAAATTTTCTGCTTTGCATCCCGCATGGAGAGCTGGAGGCGTTGTAAGTCATTCTATCTTTGCATCCATCATTTAGGCACAAAGGTGAGATTTCCATCTTGCTGCCGACTTGTACGGCTTTTCCGACTCTTTTCTCCCTCTATTTTTGGATCAAGTAGGAATCAAGAAAAAACAAAAACGTTAGGCGCTTGTTTGAATCAACTCAAAAGAAGCGATAACACCAAAAAAACTAAAAAAGGGACTGCTAAGAAAACTTGAGCAAAAATAAAACTGGTAATTGGATTCAATTATTGGGGAGAGTAACACCCTCACTTGTCTTCAGGTTGCATGAGAAGATCTCCTTCCAAGTGAGTTGAGCGACTTCGTAAGGATTAGAGCCAAAAACCCAGCTTGTGACTGCCTTGTGTATCGCATGGATTTCTGAAGTATTGGCGCTACTATCGTACATAGGCGAGTAGGACTTGGTCATCATTGGTGACTCACTATTGTGTGAGCATCGACCTTGTCCGAAGTACCGAGCATAGGCCATGCCTTCACGGGGGTGTCTGTCTCACCGTCTGCGTCCAAGTAGGATCTTGCACGCTCATAGGTGATTCCGTTGCGAGTGAGATCCGAAGTATCGGTTTCGCCTATTGGCTTCCTCCCTCTTTTCTTTGGCTGAGTAGGGATCTAGGAAGGGTTACAAGGACCTTAAAAAGCGCAAGCTACATGTTACACATGAGGAGGACAAGTACGGGAATACTTTTCTGGCAGTACTCTTGCTCCTTTAGGCGTAGCGCTCTAAGGACTCGTTGAAAGATAACTTCCTAAAAACAAGCTAAAAATTACAAAGATAAAAGTCGAACCTTCATGGCTTCATGTGTTGAGTTGGTGAATCCCCTTGAATTGTGTTTGATTGCTAGTTGATTTTAGGTCAAGATCAAAAACAATGCACGCTTGGGCGCAATTTTGCTTCTCCCTTATTTCTTCTTCATTTTGCAACCTTGCTCTTCTCGAATAATCAAGATGATGGGACAGAGATCTCTTAGGCCGACTTTGTAGGCACCGCTATCCAGCACTCCTCCCTACTCATCTAGGACGACCTCAGAGAGTCCAGACCCACTCTCCGAGCCTGAGTTCACTTCCACCCTGTTCCCCCTCGACCACCCTTCTCCTTCCATCAGTCCAAGAATTTCAGAATTTAGTGCATCACAGAGCTCAGAGCATTTGACGACACCTGAGATGGGTTCTTTTGCTTTCTCAGAGAATCCAGACATGGCTGACAGAGGAGAGCATCCAGATGACCATGAGCACCCTCCATTCTTATTTGATCAAGCCGCCATCAATAATTCACTCCTAGCATCCCTGGAGTCCATGCAGAGACAGATCCGGGATCAGGGAGTCTTTATGGGTGACCTCATGAGAGGGATTGCACAGATGCGAGAGAACCGACCTGGGGGCGGTGACGGTGGAGGTGACATACCAGTTGTACAAGACGAGGGAGGAGAACCCAATCAGGAGAGGCCGCCACAGACCATCATGCAAGAATTACACAATCCAGCAGCTTCCCCTACTCATCAGTGGATCCGACTCCCTCCCATCCATGGAGATTTCGAGCTTCGCCCGCACACGATTCAGCTACTTCCCAAATTTCATGGGCTGGCAACCGAAGAGCCACACCTTCACCTCCAAGAATTCGAAATGATTTGAAGTACCATCCACGACAGGCTGGTGTCCGAGGACACCATTAAGATGATAGCCTTCCCCTTCTCTTTGGTTGACAAAGCCGCAGACTGGCTCAAACATTTGGGGAGGTTCATCGATACATGGGCAGAACTCCGGACCGCATACTTGAACAAGTATTATCCTCTCGGCCGGACGAACGTAGCTAGAGCTATGATCAGCAACTTCGTAATGATCTTGAATGAACAGTTTCATGAAGCCTGGGTTTGATTTAGAGAGCTCATTGACCGGTGTCCACATCACGATATATCAAGGCCCAATCTGGTTCAGAGTTTCTTTTGTGGGCTGACACCGGAGCTGCAGGAGCTTGTAAAGGCCTCTTGTGGTGGGTTATACTTTTCCAAGGGTGAAGACGATGTTTGGGCCATCTATGAAGGGATGGTAGAAAACTCAACTGTTATAGCCCAAGCCCGCATCTACACGCAACAGAAGCCCCCGCAAGGAGCGGGATCATTTCAGAGGATCGCCCGCATCGATGCCGATCCTCACACATCGTCGGCAGCCGTAGCCCAAGCCGAATCAGCCGCAGCTGACATGGGCATCATAAGTGAGAAACTGGATCGTCTCGAGATCCTCGAGAAGAAGCAGATGCAAGGAATGGCCCAGATGGACCTGATTGCAAAGACTATGAGTGACCTGAAGATGCAGATTCTTTGCGTGCAGGAGGCACAAACTTCTTCCCAGCAGCTTTCCAGGTCACGTGTTGATCCTAGCAGTAGCAGTTCGAACCAGCCCTCTGCCTCGTACCGCCAAGTCAACCACATTCAGGCAGATCCGGTCCTGCTGTTACAGTACTACCCATCGCAGCCACCATCTCAGGACACTCAGATGGTGGTCTATCAGTCGGAGCAACCACTGGCAGTTCTACCTCCACTGTTTATTCTTTAGTCACTGTAGTATGGATTGTTTTGTACCTAGTACAACTTTTACCTTCCTTTTTTCTCTCTGATCTATGAGGACATGGCTCAAGCTAAGTATAGGGGGGTTGTATATATGTTATGCTTTAGCTGTAACTCGTACTTTCGGATTTTCAATAACATGGCTAATTAATAAAACACACAATAATTCTTTGAAATAGTTATGATAAATTGATTAAAAATGGTTTGCAAATGATTTGAAAAATGATTGAAAAATTAGTTGAAAAATCTTTTGAAAAATGTTTGGAAAAATGTTTCAAAATATTTTCAAATCTTTGTAAAAATATTTGCAAAAAATCCTTTTATTTAAGAAAATAAATTCTTTTGAAAATCTATTTATAAATGATTTGAAAAATGGTTGTAAAAATCTTTTGAAATATATATATATATATGCCGTTAGGAAAATATTTTGCAAAATAATTTTCATGGCTTGCAAATTTTTGTAAAAATATTTTTCAAAATTATTTGCAAAAATAAGTTTTCAAAATGTTCGCAAAAATATTTTCAAATGTTTTGAGAACCATGTGTAAGTAATCGGTCAAATAAAATGCTTACACAAACTATATAAAAGTTGTATAGAAATCCTCAAAATAATAACTAACACACAACTTATAAAATCCCTTGTATAAAATACTCCTTTATTACTATCCTTGTAAATATAGATGCACTCCTGTGTAAATGCCTACGTATAATTCTTTTCTAACCTTTTTGTCTTTCAAAAATTCCTAAAAAAATATAAAATTTAAAAATCCAAAAAATATTTGCAAAATTTTTGAAAAATCTGCATAAAAATTTGCAAACCTTTTTCCAAAAATCCATAAAAAATTCAAAATTAGAAAATCACATCACAAAAATATTTTCCTTGCATTGGACATAGCATTTGCATTTTTTGGATTGATGTTGATAATTGAACTATTTTAAGTAAAATCCAAAGACTGGAGTTTGGTTGGACCTTAATCCACTTAATCATATGAACCTTTAAGGAATTGGAATTGAGCTACATCAGGTCTACTAGACTTAATTCTTTAAGAGCACGAGACTTGGTTTGATGTTGTCTTGATGGCCTAAGCAGAATATTTCAGAACACACACATGACTCTTGTCGACAATGACCTATCTTGTGCACTTGCACTTTACGCTTTGCTCACTTCAGATGAAGTGGTAGAGGGCTAGATTTCCCAGCTTGAGACACAAGCCAATGGAAACATCGGAAGTCACACATTTGTTGCCAGTGTACCCCAACCCGATCCAGTAGTGAAGATGTTTAAAGATAAAATGTAGTAGGTTGAAATAATGCTTCAAAAGAGGGATAGTCCACATGCCAAAGAGGGAAAAAGTCCTTATGTGAATGCTGCTATATATATTATTCAAAAAAATGCAAAATCAAAAACTCCAAAAAAATAAACGGGTAGAAATCAAAGATAAATCAATTCACGTCGGAGTATGTATACATATAGTCAATAAGTAAGCTTGAGGTTTAAAGTCAAATACATGTGAGCATGCTGCTTAATGACTTGACTACACTGTTCAACCATCCTACGATAGGTAGCTATGTTGGCTACCGTCCATTCTCTTCTCCACCTCCTTTTCTTGAGTCGGTTGTACCTGAACTTAGAAAGGAATACATCGCTTCTCGAGGAAAAAGTTGTTATATTTGGGAATTAGAGTCACCATGTTGGAGAAAACTGACTTTAATACTTCAACCAAGAGTAGCAACATTCACTAAAATTGTACAAGATAGACTCATAGTCATAAGGGACTGCGTATGACATCGACTTGTTTTGACCTGACTTTTGAGGAGACTTGGGCAGAGTTTTGTAGGTCTTAAAGGTTGTTGTGTTTCAAATATGATTCCCAATAAGGTACCAACCACACCTAAATGTCAAAAGGTATGACTAAGCTCCAAACATGATTTTTTGAAGACAAGTTTAAGAGTTAAAAATTAATCCAATTTATTTCCTTTTCTTTTCTTTATTTTTTTGTTCTGCACTTATAGGCATAAGTGTTTGCTAGGGACTAGCAAAGGCAAGTATAGAGGGCAATGAATCTCCATTTCATCACCTTTTTTTATTCATTTTAGCCTTTAAACCTTAGCTAAATGCATGCAAATAACATTATTTTGCATAAAATAACATCTATTATTTACTTTGTAAATATTTGTATAAAATACTATATTTAAAGCCAAAATTAAAGAATAAAGAAAAGAAAAGAAAAGAAAAGAAATACGATAGGTATTGAATGGCCCTAAACCCTGAGACCTAGGTATCATGATGATTGGGTCGATAAGGAATAAAGTAGGGAGAGACTACAACCAAAAATACAATAAAACCCTAATTCAAAATCCACCAATAAATCCATTTTGGGACCTATTTTATTCTTTATTTTATACCCCAAATTAATAAACTTTATACATGACAGTTATAGATTAAAATACATAGAATAATACAAATTTATTTTACATGATTATAATGCATGATGAGCTTTCTATACTCAGAATAAAAATCCAAAATTCCAACTTCACATACTTGTATCTTCTCCAAATAAACTCGAAATTCATCCAAGTCACCATTAGTTGTATACAACTTTTTATTAGATATTTAATGAAAATGGCTTCATTTAATTTAGAGTTAAGATGTAAAAGTTAGGTTTTCTCTCCTATTATACACTATACCTGAATAAAATATTCATTTTATGTTTTGTTTATATTCTTCATGAATTTATATTTTTATAATTTTTAAAATATTATTTATAACATATGTACGTAATTAGAATAAAAAACCATTAAAAGTACACTAAAATAAATAAGTGTACAAACATTAGATGAATTATACATATATATACCTATATAATAAATATACAAATTTATTTAAGTGTACAAATTACTTTAGAAAAATTAAATAGAAATATATTTATATGTATTAAAATATGTTACAAATATATAAGATATGTAAATAAAATAATAAAATCTAAAATACAAAATAAGAATGTGATATATATAGGTAAATATACCTATATTTGTACTTGTAAAAAGTAACATACATTAAATCAATCAATAAAAATAAATAAAAATCATAATAAGATAATAGATAAAATAATAACTATTTTTTATATTTTAACAGAAAAATAAAATCATTTTTCATTTTTAAAGGAATTAATAAAGGTTTTTGATTGGATTTTGTCATTTAGTGACTTGACGTGGACCAATAGGCACACAACCTAGGTTGACCCACTAGTCAACTAAGCTAGCTACACCCCTAGGTCTGTAAGACCACACTAGGGACTTCTTCTTTGATTTTCTCCGCCTAATTCTTTCACCCATTTAGATCGACTCCTCTTTGACTTTTCTCCCTCAATCCTTAATCTTTCACACGAGCACCTTCTCTCGATCACATATCCTCTTAATCGAGCACACCTCCCCATCTCATCTCTTGCAAGTACATAACCTCTCCTCGAATCTCAATTTGATTTTTGGCCTCTCTCCTGGCATCAGATCCTTCAGATCTCTAGTGCATCATTTTGAGTAAGATGATAGCTCCTTGGACAATTAATTTGAAGCATGATGTAGGCACATGAGTGGTCGATCCACCATCGCCAACGAAAATCCGTTGCGTTGTCCACCGATCCTTGCTCTAGTATGCTGAGACATAGGGTAAAGTATATTTAGATTGCTTTTTATTCTATTTTTCTTTTCCTGTATTTATTTCACATTTTAATTTCCTGTAGTAGAGTAGTTTTTGATTCTCGTAGTTTGTCGGAGCTTCGCTTCGGCCACTGTGTCCATGTGAACCCACCTTGTTCTGACCTGCCAAACACCTCCATCTTCTCAACCCATCGCTGATCTTCACACCATTCCACTCCATTCAACCTAATCCTCTCTGTATCAGGAGAATGGCTCTCCACTCCTCTGCTCGATGAAGAGCCTCCACACGATTCCATCTCCATCCATTTCCACCCGATAAGGCCCCCAAGATCCTTTATTTTTGCTTGGTTGTGCTTTCTTTGCAGGAAGAGGAGGCCAAAGACCCCATCTGGGTAGAGTTTTGTTGATGACTTGGTTCCAGGTGGTGATATTTTTCCTTGAGCTCCGGAGCTCCATCATCGGGTCTGGAGACCTTATGAGCACATCAACTGCTACGGAGCCACCTCATTCATGTTTTGCACCATTTGACAGTGGTAGAGACCATTAGAGGAGAGGGATATCGTCGGAGGAAGCGCACGAAGGTAGAACTTCCTCCTTGTTTTTCCAGTCTTAGCCTCCGTCGTTAGATCTGGAGCCTCATTCAGATATAGCAGCAGCTGTTGGATTGCATCATGCATCGACCGTTAGATTTCTCATGAGATCTAATACATACTGCACATCAGTGAAGGGGTAAAGGGTGTCCTCGTGCAGCCACGTGTCCAAGTGAAGTTATCTCTGCCAACATGGGGGTATTTTGCACTATAACCCCCGTGCTTTTTTTAATTTTTATTATTTAAACATTCATCCACAGTAATAAATAGTTTGTAAAATTTGTAGGAAGGATCCTGTACTTTTAGTATTACATTAGGTCCCTCACTACATCACCATGCGTGTCAGTGCGCATGAGGCGTGGGCATTTTGTGTTGGGAACCTCTAGCTTTCTTGTATTTTTATTTAGTCCATTAATTTCCAGTTCCAGTTTAGAACTTTTTTGATAAATTATAATTTACACCTCAAGCTTTTTGTTATTTGCAAAAATACCCTTGCAAACATTAGTTATTGAATATGTTTGGGCAATTTTCTTGTTAAGCCCTAGAATGTATGGGGGGTTCCAGAAACAAAAAATACTTCCATTTATTTGCAAATAGGTCCCTATTAGTGCATAATTATATTTTCTTGTAATTTCTTTTGCATTTAAAAATTCTAAGAAAAATACTTTAAATGCCTTAGACCATATTACATCACATATAATTTTCTTGGGCTATTTAAAAATATGTCGTATTTCTTAAAATTTAAAACCTTACATTTTCTTTATGTTTGCATTAAAAAATACATAAAATTATAAAAACATTCTTAAAATTCCAAAAAATTATATATCATTCATTAGTGTAGCTTTTTTTATTTTTATTTTTTTCCTTTCGTTATTTTTAGGGATTTCTAGTATGTAATAAAAATTATAAAAAATTCTATAAAAATCCAAAAAAATGTTTATATTTTTAAATTTTGTTTATTATATTTACTATATACTAAAAATAATTTTGGTATATTTTGGGACTTTTAGCTATTTTTAATACCAAAGTAATTTGATGTATTAATACAAGTCATTGTTTAGACAATTTTATTTAAATAAACATCCAAAAAATTAGTAAAAATTAAAAGAAAAATACCAAATTAAAACAAAATAAAAATATTTTATTTTTAGATTTTTGAATATTTATGGCTTTATCTTTAAATATAAAAGCCATATTATATATAGCTATATTTATTTATATTATTATTATACAAATTTTTAATATTAAAAATCCCAAAAATATATTTTAAATTTTTAAAAAATATAAAGGACTATACCTTAGGGTATTTTCCAGATTTTGTCTTTATTTTGTATTCATATCATATATATATTATTTACTTATATTATAACAAATTAACTTAGATCAAATATAATTATTCATTACCCATATCTGAACCCGCTGATGAGATGCTTTTGGTCAGTCCGTTAACCAAGCACAATTAGAGATCGCTAAGGAGCCCGGATGTAAGAGCAAATTAAGCAACAACTAACCCACATAATGATAAGGAATGTAAAATATTTGTGGAGTTAAAATTTATTATAACTCACAAAAGATGAGCATCGAACTCAGACAACAAACATGCTAGATTATGAAAATGAATCCAAAATTTCCTCCTCTTGTCTTATTATTTTATTTTGTGTACGTTTTAACTATATAATTTTATGTCTTTAATTTTTTATATTTTTTGTTTTAAATTTGATAATTTTCTTATTTTCTTTTTATATTTTCTGATTTTTAGTTTCTTTTCTTTTAAAATATAATATATATGTATATGTAATAATATGTATAATATAAATACTATATGTAGATAAAATCAGGAAAATACCCTAAACTATAGTCCTTTTATTTTTTTTAAGGTTTAAAATATATTTATAAGGATTTATAGTAATAATAATAATATAGACAAATATACAAGTATATATATCTATCTATAGAGAATATAGGCTTTTATATTTATAGATATATTATAAATACTCAAAATTGATAAAAATAAAATGTTTTTGTCATTTTTATATTTTTTTCTATTTTTGAGTTTTTCTTATAATTTTTGTTGTTTTTTAATTTCTAATTGATTAAAAAGTCAAAACAGTGACTTATAGTAATAGGCCGAACTATTTTGGACTTTAAAAATAGATGAGTATCTTTAAAATTTCCAAACCTATTTTTAATATATAATATATAATATAAATAAAATCCAGAAGTATAAATGAATATATTTGGAATTTTGTATTTTTTATCGATTTTTATAAAGATTTTTGGATCTTTTTAATTTTTTGCGTTTTCCTTTGGCAATTTTAATGTTTTTTGTTTGCAATTACAAAATATAATAATAAAGATACTTGTTTAGAATTTTTAGAAATGATTTTATTTTTTTTATATTTTTAAGTGCAAATGAGAGAAAAATACACAGTTATTATATTTTTAAAAATAGGATAATACTTTTAATTACTTCAAGAAAATCTATGTGATTTGATATATTTCCAGGCACTTAAATAAATTCCCTATAATTTGTTAATGCGGATTTCTACTTTTAATAAACAAAATACAAGAAACAAATTTAATCGCACTAAAATGGATCTAAATATAATTTATAGAAAGTATATCTTGATTTTCGAACACCCTATGCAAGTATAGGAGCATACATGTGCAAAGCTCCGAATTATCAATATAAAATGTATTGGTAGGGGTATATTTGTAATTATAAAAAAACTATAAGTCCTCGTTGCAATTATCCAAAAATATTACATTGTACATTCAAATTAATGGCCTAAAAATAAATACACAAACTCAAAGGGTTTAGGTACAAAATGTTCAGTCCCCTTGCGCACATAGGCATGCGAGGTGATGAGGAATGGACCTAAAAACAAATATGAAAAGTGTAGGTGTCAGATTACAAATATTACAACAATAATATAACCGCAGATGAATGTTTGTGGAGTAATAATAAAATACAAAAACCAGGGGTGAAAAAATGTAAAATACCCTCTAAGGAGCACACACGGATGGCTCTGATCTTCTTACTTGGACACTCGTCACCTTCCTGATGGCCAATATCGGTTCGCCGATGCAATTCTAGGATTAGATCCATGCGAAGAATCTAACGATCGATGGTGCCTTTATCCAACAACAACTGGAGCTCCTGAATGTGGATCTCGATCGAACAACTATGGGCCCTCCTAGAAGAGCAAGAAAGAACTCACATTCGATCGAGCTTCGATCCAAGCTGTTGGGTGACTCCAACCACCTAGGAGCATCCCAAGGGTCACAAAATGGACCTGGAGGTTCCCCAAAGATTCTGAAAGTGCTAAAAAGATCCAGCTACAAGTGTTAGAGTCCTGGATGGCCTGCAAAGCTCAAGCAACTGGAATACCTCTTCCAAGTCCAACGCTATCCCAGATGGGTTGCTGAATTCTCTGACCTGTAAAGAAAGAAAGAGGGGGTAGAAGGCAAACTGCCACAACCGTTATTAGGTGGAATGGAGGTTAGATGCGGTGGGGTGGCGAGCTCAAGCGAAGACGGCTTAGGAGGACCTCGATTCCCTAATCGAAGGTCGATCGGGTACGGAGTGGCTCGGGGTGTAGAGAAATGTAGGGGAAATAAGATGGAGGTGAAATGGAGGTTAGAACTGGGCGGGATACGGACGAAATAGTGGCCAGAGCTTAAGAGATTCGGCGAGCTTAGATCGCAATTTTACACTAGTACAAATAGTAAATGAAAAAAGTAAAGATAGAAATAAGATTCTGGAAATTAAACCTACCTACAAATATGAGAAAAAGGTATACACTCTGCTTCAACGGGTCGCTATTCGACCCGAAACACCGATGTTGGAGACTAGTTCCGACGAAGGGGATGTTGCGTCAAACACTGTTCCTCCATGCCTGAAGAGGGCGAGATCAACCCCTGTCACTGAGCAGCTACCACAAGCCACGAAATGAGGGTGGAAAAGTGGTATGAGATAAATCAAAAAATTGAAGTGGGGGTGAAACGAGCACAAGGGTAGATTTGACCGAGGTTACGACACGATTCAATTGTCCTCAGATCGAGGCATTATGCTGGCACAAAAGATCAATGATCGAAGAGGAAATTTGTGAAGGAATCGAGCCAAAAAATGAAAGAATAAAAGAGGGAAAATCGAGGAAGTAGGAGGTCTAGTAGTTGATAGATGAAGACCTAGGGAGGCCGGGGAGTTGACCGAGGTCAACTGGGACCGGTCTCCTATTGGTCCACATAGGCATGCTAGGCCGAAAAATAGGGAATTAATCCCTTTTTAATTTGATCTAAATAGTAAATGATTTTATTATTTTTTGTCAAAACATGAAAATATTTATTATTTTATGTA
Source organism: Ottelia alismoides (assembly GCA_037367405.1). Classification (NCBI taxonomy): domain Eukaryota; kingdom Viridiplantae; phylum Streptophyta; class Magnoliopsida; order Alismatales; family Hydrocharitaceae; genus Ottelia; species Ottelia alismoides. The sequence goes on from JAZKJV010007004.1 coordinate 515,338, forward strand.
GTATTTTATTGTGATTTTTATTTTTTTTACAAGTTAATTTATTAGGTGTTAGTTTTTACATGTATAATTATCGGTATATTTACCTATATATTATATTATATTTTTATTTTATATTTCAGATTTTATTATTTTATACACTTATTTTATATATTTATAACTTATTTAATAACATGTATATTGTATTTTTCTGAGTTTAACTATGTACTTAAATAATTATATATACATATTATATAGGTACTTATAAGTATATTTCATCTATGTATTCAAGTATACTTATTTATTTCATCTTATTCCTTTGTTTTATTCTAATTTTATTATGTACATGTATTTTAAATAATATTTACAAATTTATAAAAATATAAGAAATGGAAAATATAAAGAATGAATATGATGAATATTATATACATGTATATGGCACAATGAGGGCCCAAAAGCCAACTTTTGTATCTTAACTCCAAATTAAATAAAACCACCTTCATTAAATAGATTATTAAATTTTATGAACAATAAAGCGAGTTTGGTGAATTTTGAACTTGTATGGAGAAGATACATATCTGGTAAATTTCCTTTACAGTTTTTTATTCTAAGTGTCTAGTGCACACTATGTATTATTTTTAAATGAAAAAAAAATTTGTATTTTTATTTATATTTTTATGTACAAGTTTCATGTTCAAAATTTATTGATTTGAGGTATAAATAATAAAGAGTAATATAGGTCCCAAAATGTAATTATCAGGTATAAAAATTAAGGTTTATTATGTAGTTTTTTGCCCTTATCTCCCCCTATTTATTCCTTCTCGACCAAGTCAACTCTTGACTTAGTCTCATGGTTTAGGGTCATTCAATACCTTTGGTATTTCATTCTTTTTTTACTTTTCATTTCTTTATTATTTAATTTTGCATTAGTTAAAGTATTTTGTACTGTATTTATAGTATAAATAGTCAATGTTATTTTGTATAAATTAATACTATTTACATGGATTTAAATAGAATTAAAGGCCAAAATGAAAGAATAAAGTCGATGAAATGCGATTCATCATCCCCATATACTTGGACTTGCTAGTCCCTAGCAAACACTTATGCCTATAAGTGTAGAAAAAAATAAAGAAAAGGAAAGGAAATAAATTGGATTCATTTTTACTTTTAAACTTATTGGGATTTATCTACATAAAATCAAAGTTTGAGCATAATCATACCATTAGGAAATTAAGTTTGGTCGAATCCTTATTGGGAAGTAGAATTTATACTCAACATCCTCCAAGAACTACAAAACTCTTCCCAAGTCTCCTCAAAAGTCAGGTCAAAACAAGTCGACATCAAACATAGTCCCTTATGACTATGAGTCTATCTTGTACAGTGTAAGTGATATGTAGCTCCTCTCGACTGAAGTGGTAAAAGACAATCTTCTCTAACATGGTGACCCTAATTCCCCAATCGAGCAACTCTTTCCTCAAGAAGCGATGTATTCCCTTCTAAGTTCAAGTACAATCAACTCAAAAAGAGGAGGCGGAGAAGAGAAAAGATGGTAGCTAATATAGCTACCTATCCTAGGATGCTTGACTAGTGGAGCCAAGTCATCTAACCGCAGGCTCACATGAATACTATGACTTTGAAGCTCAAGCTTGTTTATTGGATACATTTACACATACTCTGACGGGGGTTAATTTTTCTTTGATTTTTTCCTGTCTATATTTTGGAGTTTTTGATTTGGCACCCCTCTCTCTCTCTCTCTCTTTTGAATACTATTTACAACATCACTGACATAAGGACTTTTTCCTCTTGAGCCAATTGACTATCCCTCTTTTTAAGTATTATTGCAACCCACAACCTTCTTTCCTTAAGACGTTATGGCTACTGGATCGGGTTGGTGTACAATGGCCACAAAATTATGACTTCGTATGTTTCCATTCGCTTGTGTCTCATGTCGGCAAATCCAACCCTCTACCACTATAACTGAGTCTAGCAAAGTGTAAGGTGTAGGTGTGCAAGTTAGGTCACTATCGATAAGAGTCATGCGCATGTTTTGAAATATTTTACTTAGGTAGTCAAGATGACATTGAACCTAGTCTTAAGGTCTCAAAGACTTAAGTCTAGTAGACATGAAGCACCTCAATTCCAGTTCCTAAAAGGTTCTTGTGATTAAGTAGATTAAGGTCCAACTAAGTTCCAATCTTCGAATTTTTTTAGACTAGATCTCGAGCTCCTCCTCCGCCACATGCTAGAACTCTCCGCTACATCTCATTACCTGGTGCTTTCAGATTAATTGCTGGGTCGAGAGCACTGCTCTCGAGCCCCATAACATTTTCTACAGGTTTTAGGGTCTGGAGAACCTCTTAGGAGTGCAATCGAGGCTGAACTTGTGCTCTAGCTGGCTGCGAGTGAAGAAGACCTTCAAGTCCCCATTACTGAGACCTGGTTAATATTTTAGCCCACATGTAGCTGCAGTGTAGCCACAAGAAGATTCAGGGTAGATCAGCGTCGAGAAAGGATGTTGGGGGCATGGGGAATCGTCAATTGAAGCCAACCTAAGGGGATGTTCTTGTGAGTTCTTCCCCCTAACCTTGGAGCCATCGAATTATAAGCACAACCCAGATCTAATCTGAGCCATTGAACATGGTGCAAAGCAATACGCTCCTCTGTCGCCCGATCAGATTAAGTGTGCCTACGAATCGCACTGTTAGCCATCCATCAACGCCTTTAGTGGGTAAATTGCTTAGTACCCCGCTGCTTTTTGTATTTCTTAAACACCCTAGTAAATATTTACGATAGTGTTACATTTTTGTATAAATTGCACAAGGATACTCAAACTTTATGGATATTGCACCTAGGTCCTCCCATATCACGTGTAAGGGCATGTGTTACATTGTAATATTTACATGCATACACCTAAACTTTTAGGAAACAATGTTAAATGATATAAATGTTTTCATTAATTACAAAGATGTACTTATAAATTGTAGATTTTAATTTTGTGTATTTTTTATTTATAATTTTTTTATTATTGTAAAAATTATAGTAAAATTAATATAATTGAATGGAGTATTGCTTGTTCACATAAATTTTTGTAAGGCATTTAAATGATTTTCCTATTTATTAAAAATACAAAACATGTATTTTATTCCTGTCTAACTATTAAGATCTCAAAAAAATATCAAAACACCTTTAAATTTTCAAAAAAATTATACTAACTATATCACTATATAATCTAACTAACAAAACAAAAACCTTAAAAATCACAAAACACTAAAAATTCTTAGACATCAGTAAAAATAAAGTAAAAATCTAAAAATATTATTTTATATATTATATTTTTCCTTATTATATATCATATATTAATAGTAGTTTTTGGAATTTTTGAGCCGATTATCTATTTTTAAAACACAAAACAATTTTGTTATATTATTTTATTCACTGTTTCACATTTTTAAAACTTTAAAAATGCATAGACATTATCAAAAATCCTATAAAAATTATCAAAAATAGAGAAAAATATTAGAAACATAAAAAATTCCATTTTTTGCAATTTGAGTATATTTATATGTATTTAAAAATATTAAACCCTATATATAATACTCTATATATTACTTATATTAACTATATTATCTATATAATTATATATAAAAAAATTTATTATACATTAAAAATAAAAAGAAACTAAAAATTTACAGAATTAAAATAAAATTAAAATTTTAAAAATATAAAAATATAAACACTTAAAAATCCATAAAAATCACATATAATTACAAACCCTCAAAAAATTAGAAAAAGTCCAAAAATTACAAAAGTAATTATTATTAATTACTAATAATTGTACATATCCTCTGTTGTTCTTAGTGGTTTGACACTCTACGTTACTTGCCCTACACACATTTATTGTGGAGTTATAATACATTTTAACTCGCATTTATTTGCACATATATACTATTGTTGGTTGATTGTTGATTTAAGTGATAGATTCGGGTATCGAGAGCCGTGAGAGCAGCCTACACAACGTTTGTCGGATTCGACTTGTCGAACACCATAGGCCCTTCAAGATCGGGTGTTAGGTGCCATGTATCGATCCTCTCTATCAGTTGAGAGGTAATTGACAGTTTATATGGTTCATGTTGTAAAAATCTCTTTATTATAAGTATCAGTTTCGTGCATATTTTTGCACCGAGTTAGATTTTTCTTATTATATATTCACCGTTTTTTAGTCAAACTTCTTTTCATTTTAGCTCCTAGAAACCGTTGAGATTACAAATTAGCCTTATTTTCATGTAACAAGACGTCATTTTTTTGGTTTCAAATTACTTGAAGTTTTCAAAAATCACAAAAACTTATTACACCATTTCACACATTTTACATACATACAATAAAAAAGTATACATCTGATCACCTATTTAAAATCTTCTTTAAAAATACAATGATTAAAATATGCTTGTTGATTTATTGCACACGTTAATTAATGCCTTCTATAAGTTGGAGCAGTGGAAAAAGCTACTGAAAATGCAACATTAATAAAAGCTACAAGTAGAAAAAGAATAGGATGAAACGGACTGTGCAAGAACATAATAAACGATCTTGACAGGTAATAAACATCAACGTACATAATTGTCTGATTAATTTGATTGTTATGCTGGTGATTTCTCTCTCGTAAATATTAAGGTTTTCCCTGATATGTACCATGATCGTCAACCTCGATTTACAGCGGTTTGGTCGGTAAGATTTACCACTTATCAACTGCAATATTGGAACGGAATGAAGTGTTAAAAACCTTTGAACCTATTAAAATATTGAATTAGATAATCACGTTAAAAGTCTGGGATATATTGGGGAAGGATACATATACATGAGACGAAAAAGAATGAGAAGCGTGTTTATTTTACAGAGCGGTGGAAAATCGTGTTATAATACCCAGTGCCCAGGCCTCGTACAAGTTCATCGAGACATTACGTTCGGTACCACATTTCCGAAACTTTCGAAGTACGGCGTCGAAGAAGTGTTGCTTACTGTTACAATAATCAAGGTACGTGTATATTCGTAAAATCCAGAAGTAATATTTTTGAGATAGATACTGACAAGATCGATGTTGGAGCACACAGGACCCGAACACAAATGTTTTTTTTTTTTAATAGTAGGCCCGGTAATTTCTGGGGTCCGGAGCGCCCCCACTGTCCCCACTGGGACTCAAACCTGGGTCGTTTAAAGTGGAGGCACACTGCTCTACCACCCGACCACTCCTTGGGTTTAAAGTGAACACAAATGTTTGGTACCTGTACATGGGCGAGGATTCCCAAGTTGTGGGGTATTGGCACGCGGAGCTGTTCCCGAACATGGCTGCTTCCGCCAGTGCGGTGGTGACGGGAGGGTTTGTCACCACTCCTGCAGGTGAGCTTTCTTCTCCGATGGGTAGTGGTGCGTTCCGGTCTTTGACCGCCCTGGAAGATGCAACATCCAGCACTGTGAGAAATATCCGGACGGTAAACGAAGCCGCAACTTGGTGAACCCATACAACTGGTACCAGAGGTCTTCGAAACAGCTGCTGACTGTTACAGGGCTCATGATCTCGTTAAAGATGGCGATTGGGGGGTTCACTTCTCTTACGGAGGAACTGGGGGTTGCCGTTTCTGAGCTCCACGAAGAACGGATCTCTACATTGTGATGACATGATTAATAACAAAAATAGATATTTGTTTCATATTTCGTCAAAGTTCTTGTGATCTTTGTTGCTGATGATAAATCATTTACGAATCATGACGATACTCGTGCACATATCTTCCATGAAACTTTGTTCTTGAAATACCAACACAAGGTTCATCAAAACATACTTGTAACACTCAATTTAACACATTTCACACGATCCAAGGAGACTTTTTTTTTTAAAAAAAAGTAAATTAGAAGAAAAAATCCCTGAATTATACATTCAATGTCTATGTCCACAATAATTTTCATTTTTTTGGGCTTGATTCCTTTTTGACTTTTCTTCCTCGATCATAGCTCTTTACGCCCCCTCGATTTCTTGATCGATGGACTTCTGAATCAAAGCGCTACTCCCAATCTAAACATCATTTGTACATAAGGCTCTCTACCTCCCATTTTTTATTTATAATCCCTCTCGATTCACTTTTAGGCCCTTGGATCGAAGCTGGAGTAGTCCTCTGTGATCGGGAGTGATTCCCATCTAGCCACAGTGAAGAGAAGGAGAGATCGGAGGAGATTCACATCTCGTCGGAGCTCCGCCGTGCGAGCTTGGTTCACAAGCCTCCAGGTCTGGTGAGCCCTCATTTCCTTGCCCTTTTCATTCACATTTTTATTCCTAGCGTATATTTTTTCCCATTGATTTAGTGTAATCTTTCCAAAATCTAAATGCGATGAATCTTAAGTCCTAAAATCTAAGCTAAAATGACTAATAAAGTGTAAAACAAAAAGGCAGAAATGGAATACTAAGACTAAATCTACCTAAAAAGCAAGAGAAAATAACCTCAAGGAGGCCGGAGGCCGTGAGATGGACCTCGACGGCGGAGCTCGCCAGAGATTGGTGGGAACCACCTTCACCACCGCATGTCTCGTTGCAAAATGGCTGGCGAGCTTGCCACCAAGCTCTGGCAGTAGGGAACAAGATGTGGGGCTGAAACGGGTCAAAAGGGAACACAATTTAAAAAGGATGGAGGAGGGTGGACTATATACAATGACACATGGGAGGAGGTTGACTAGGGTTTTCTCGAGGACCAAGAGATGAAAGAGGAAGAGGATGGGTCAGAATTGCCTTCAACATCGCATGCCTCGCTACAAAATGGCTGGCGAGCTTGTCACCAAGCTCTGGCTGTAGGGCAGGAGATGAAGGGTTGAAACGGGTCAAAAGGGAACCAAATTAAAAAGGATGGAGGAGGGTGGACTATATACAATGATGCATGGGAAGAGGTTGAGTAGGGTTTTCTCACAGACCAAGAGATGAAAGAGGAAGAGGATGGGTCTGCATGATGGGTCAATGTGTCGATAAGATTTGTCACGAAGGGAGTTAACTGCATCGAGTAGTGAATCATGGAGTAGAAAATTGAGAAGAGAGGGGTGTAATCATTCTGACACAGTTAGGGCACGAGTAAGGGAAGTTGACCAGCAGGTAATTGAAAGAAGGTGGCCTATTGCGCCACATCTGCATACTAGCGGACATAATAGGTTGAAAATAATAAATATTTAAGATAAAATAATAAATAAATTAAATAAATAAAAGTTATAAAATAAATTTTCTTTATTAGTTTATGTACTATTTTAATCTGATTTATATTTATTTGTATGAATTATATTATTATGAATTACTTTTTAAGAGTTCATGTATATATATATATATATTTACCTATGTTATGTGCATTTTATTTTGTATTTTATATTTTATTATTTTATATACATCATTTATATATTTGTAACTTATTTTAGCATACTCAAATATATTGTTGTTGCAATTTTCTGAGTTTATTTGTACCCTTAATTAAATATATGTATTAATTATGCAGGTATATGTATAGTACATTCATCTATGTATTTTGGTATGTTATTTCATTTTATTATTTCTTTAAGGTTTTATTGTATTCTAAATATGTACATACACTATAAATAATATTTACAAATTTATAAAATTATATTGAAAAATATAAAGAATAAATAAAATGAATATTTTATTCAGGAATATTGTACAATAGGGTCCAAAAACCAACTTTTGCATCTTAACTCCAAATTTAATGAAACAACCTTCATTAAATAACTTATTAAAAGTTATATACAATTAAGGGTAATTTTCATCGTTTTGAGTTCATATGGAGAAGATATGGGTCCGAGAAGTTTGAGTTTTAGAGTTTTATTCTGATTATAAAATGTACACTATGTATTATTTTTGTGTTAAATCACTTTCATATTTTTCTATGTATTTTGACTTATAACTTTCATGTACAAAGTTTCTTTATTTGAGGTATAAATAATAAAAAAATAAAATAAGTCTCAAAAGTGAATTATTGGGCATTTATAAATTAGGGTTTCTTTTTTTATTGGCCCTTATCTCCCCTGCTTTATTCATTGTCGGTCCAGTTATCATGATGCCTAGGCTCGGGATTTAAGGTCATAAAATACCTTTGGAATTTTATTTATTTTCTTTTATTTTTATTAGTTTTTTATTTTGGCTTTAAATAATGTATTTTATACAATATTTATATAATAAATAATGAATGTTAATTTATGCAAAATAATGATATATACATGCATTTAGCTAGGGTTTAAAGGCCAAGATGAATGAATAAATGTGATAAAATGGAGATTCATCATCCCCTATAGTTGCCTTTGCTAGTCCCCAGCAAGCACTTATGCCTATAAGTGCGAAAAAATAAAAATAAAGAAAAGAAAAAGAAAAAACTTGAATTGATATTAATTTTTAATCTTATCTTCCTAAAATTAAAGCTTGGGGCTAAGTTTGACCTTTGTACATTAAGTTTTGTCGGAATCTTATTGGGAAATGGATTTAAAACACAACAACCTCTAAGACCCACAAAACTCTGCTCATATCTCCTCAATAGCCAAGTCAGAATAAGTCAACTCATACTCAAACACTTATGACTATGAATCTGTCTTGGACTGTATGTGTGATATGTAGCTCTTCTTTGCTAAAGAGGTAAAAGTCAGTCTTCTCCAACATGGTGACCCTAATTCCGCAATCCAACAACTCTTTCCTCAAGAAGCGAGGTAGTCCCTTCTAAGTTAAATTAGAACCAGCTCCAGAAGAGGAGGTGGAGAGAAGAATGGACAGTAGCCAGTGTAGCTACATATCCTAGGATGCTTGACCAGTGTAGCCAAGTCATCTAGCTGCAGGCTCACATATATTTGACTTTGAGGCTCAAGCTTATTTATTGGCTATACAAATATATACATGCTCCGATGAGAATTGATTTTTCTTGGAATTTTGCTCGTCTTCTCTTTTTTGAGTTTTTGAATACGTATTTTTTTAATACTATATGCCATAGCATTTACATATGGACTTTTCCTCTTGAGCCAGTAGACTATCCCTCTTTTGAAGCTTTATTGCAATCCACAACTTCTATCTTTAGACCTCTTCCCTATTGGATGGGGTTGGGGTACAATGGCCAGAAATGTGACACTTCCGATGTTTCCTTTGGCTTGTGTCTCATTCCGGCAAATCTAGCCCTTTACCACTTCAAATGAGGTGAGCAGAGTGTAAGGTGCAGGCGTGCAATCTAGGTCATTATAAATAAGAGTCATGCGTCTGTTTCGAAATATTCTACTTATGCAGTCAAGAAGACACTGAACTAAGTCTTGTGGTCTCAAAGAATAAGTCTAATAGACATGAAGTGCCTCAGTTACAGTTCCTAGAAGGTTATTGTGATTAAGTAGATTATGGTCGAACCAAGCTCCAATCTTCGGATTTTACTTAAAATAGTTCAATTATTAATATCAATCCGAAAAATGAAATTCTACGTATAATGGAAGGAAACTATTTTGTGATGTAATTTTCTTCCTTTGAATTTTTTATGGATTTTTCAAAAAGTTTTGCAATTTTTTATTTACTTTTTGAAAAGATTTTGCAAATATTTTTGGGCTTTTTAATTTTGCAAAATTTTAGGGATTTTTTAAAAAACAAGAGATTTGACAAATAAATATGTACAGATATTTACACGAGAGTACATCTTATTATTTACAAGAGTTTGGTTTTAGGAATTTACAGAATTGTATATACGAAGTTTGTAAGGGATCTTTATTTGTTTGAATTATGTAAATAGTAAAATAATTTGAAAAGATTTTTGCAAACATTTTGAAAATTTTATTTTTCAAAATAATTTGACAAATATTTTTTATAAACATTTTATAAAACTTGAAAATCATTATGCAAATATTTTCAAAAAGTATGTATAGATTTTTCAAAATATTTTTGCAACCATTTCTCGAACCATTTGCAAATAGATTTTTAAAGCATTTTATTTCAATCAAAGAAAGAACTTTTTACGAACAAAACATTTTTATAATGTTTGAAAATATTTTACAAAATATTTTCCAAACAGTTCTCAAAAGATTTTTCACAAAGATTTTCAAACCATTTTTCAAATATTTTGCAACACATTTTTAACATGCTTATTAACCATAATTATAAGGAATTTTATGAATTTTATACAAGTATGTTATCCACATTAGTTAATTTTATTCAGCCATACTTATTGAAAATACGAAAGTGTAAGTTATGTCTAAAGTATATACAAAGTATATACGATCCCCATATACTTAGCTTGAACTTGTCCTCATAAATCAATGAGAAAAGAGAAGACATAACCCGTATTGAGTACAGAAAAGCCTGCACTAGAATGATGGAAGAAAGAATAAATGATGAGAAGTCGGTCACCCCCTATACTTAGGATGAATAATCCTATGTATAGTAGACTGTATCTACATACAGGGAGGGTCAAGGGTAGGAATAAAAAGATCACAACTCAGTCTGTCTTCCCATGTACTTAGGGTAAGATATCCCTAAGTATAGGCAGAAATATCCACAAGAGAAAAGACAGTAGAGGGGACCAATAAGAAGAAACTGATAAAAAGGAAAAATAAGTTGGGTGAATATATGCATCACTTCGCATATACATAGGGTAATAGAGCCCTAAGTATAGGCAACAACAGAAGCGATGAAACATAACGAAGAAAGACCACTCCACCTCCCTATACTTAGGACAAGGTACACCCTAAGCATGGCAACACACAGAATGAGGTGGATGAGCAAACCGGTAGATAGAAGTAAGTAACTGAAAGCAGATATACAAAGAGGTGGATATACAGAGATCAACAAGGTAGAAAGCAGACATTCTTGTATGATCGCTAAGGAATGGATCTCACAAGGTGCTGGTCGATATTGGTGTCCTCAGGTGGCACAAACTGATCAGGATTGACCTGATGAAGATCCTCAGCAATCCCAGATTGGAAAGGCACGAACTAGTCAGTGGAAGTAGTGTGGTCAGGTTCAGCTTGGGAATTCTCAACTAGGTCAAAACAGAATGGCCCGAACTCATCTATGAAAGCATTAAGGTCAAATCTGGCATGTGCATTCTCTCCTACATCCGCCCTCTACGCTAAGGTTTCTATAGTGTAAATGCTGAGCATGTCATCGATACATCGCCACATACATGAAGAGGGAACTCCAAGGTCTATGCTTTCTGAATCTTCCTCACAAAGCGGAATCTTCAGGTCTCAAAATAATCCATGATAAAGCAAACCTCTCTGATATCAGCAGATAGGTCATAGTCCTCGGGGTTTGCTAACATAGGTACACTCTCCTCAGATGCAAGTCTCTGGACAGTGGTAGGTGTGGTGATCAAGACAATGCTCTCGTCGGCAGAATGAAAGCGAATATCTCCATATCCATAATAATAACAACTCTCGTAAAGGTGAAAAAGAGTCATCCCAGGATGATCGGAGGATGCTCCATGGGGGTGGAGGTCTCCATGGGCAATACAACAAAATCAATAGTGAAGCTCATACCCTGGATCTGAATAATGATGTTTTTTAGAATACTCCTCAGCCTCTTTGTTGATCCATCAGCAAACTGGCAAATCATCCTGGTTTTCTTTAGAGGCCCAAGATGAAGAGACTGTACCAATGAGAAGGGTATTATATTAATCGAAGCACCGCCGTTAAGGAGAGTGTGATCACAAGAATATTCATAAATGCTGCATCTCACCAGAGGTGTAACAACCTTCCCTTTCCTAATGTGTGGACATTTAGTGATGGCATAGGCAGTGGCCATGGTCAGAATGTGTTGCGCAGATCTACTTCGTCACTTTCTTTTCTTGGGTTTGGGTGCAAATAATTGGTTCATGGCTTGGCGAAGTGGGGCCTCAACTATATCATTAATAGCTGCCGCCACTTCAGGATCGTTCAATATTTTTTTGAGATTTTCTATCTCTTTTATACAAGGGAAGATATCAGAATCATTAAACAAAAGGATGACTAAGAGAAGTCTGTACAATGTCATCCTTGGAGTCAAAGGTGGGAACTATAGTGGGTGGGTGTTTGGTCAAAGGATCTGGAATGGGTGCCCTCTTCTCACAAATCGACTCGATTGTGTGTCTCCTAGAATCATATTTTAGTATTTTTAAATGTTTCTCATTTTTTGTTTCTTGGCTGATTGCAAGCTCTCATGGGTGTCCTCAAGTGAATCCATGAATCCTGAAGTTGAAGCGACAATGTGGTTCTTATTTATCTAGTGAGGTCATCTATCCTCCGATTCATCTGCTCCACTAACTAGGTCATGTGCTCAAGAGCGGTGTTCGTGTGATGTGACTCCAATAGCTCAGTCCCGGATTGGTGAGATGGTGGAAAATGTTGAAGTGGTGGTGTTGGGTAAAAATCAAAATCTAATGCCTGAGACTGTGGATTAGGAGGATATGCAAAAAAAAGAAAAGTCAGGAGTAAAATCTCCTAATAAAATGGAAGTGGACCGAGTGGAGAGCAACAAGGATTCAAGAAGTCCGGATAGAAATAACTCCAGTCAGCCATCCTCGAAACAAAATATGGAGATGAAGAGATCACTAAATCGAGTATGCATACAAACAAACACAAATATAACAAACAAACCCCTCAATTCACCAACTCAACACAATGATGACTGTGAAAGTTTGGCCTTTTTATCTTGTCAAATTTTAGACTTAGGTGTGTAAACAAATATTTACAAGCTCACAGGTGCAGTCACCTAGAGTGGTTGCGTTCTAGTTGGCAGTGCACACCTACTACAAAACCGAGACCACTTCGTCTAACATCTAAGGCAACTGCTTCCAGCAATAACAAGGCCCTAGCGCTAACCCATGTGCTTAAGGCACAAGTCGAGGTATGGGGGCTCTATTACATATGTGTGAGTGCCTCACTCGGTCTGAATGCAACATGTGTACAAGGAGGGGGTTAATCTCCCCAAAACAATGATTTGTCCTTTACGTTTATTTTAGGGTCGAGTAGAGTTAGCAGTCCCAATTTTATTGATTATCACTTTTTTTGATATTTTTGAATGCACGAGTCCTAACGAGTGATCAATTCCTTTAGCATCCTATGGTGGTCAAAATTAGAGGGAGAGAGAGAGTTGGAAAAGCAATCCAAGCGTAAATCGATGATGTATGCTAAGATAGATGGTGCTCACCTTACCTCCAACTCTCTTCGTACATGATGTTATACAATATTCAAACCTACTCTATATGCAATGCAAACTGATGAAATAGCCCTAGAGCATGAGTTACTATTATTGTGAAGAAGAAGTGCTGAATATCTAGAAAAGAAACCTAGAGTATGGTCTTGGAGATTCATTGAAACCTGCCACAATAGGTCCTGCAAGCGCTGTATGCAATCTCTTAAGGCATGCAATTTTGAATCTACATAGCCAAAAATTTAATTTAACTAGAACAAGCACAAAACTATAGGTTTATGCAATTCAATTAGGGCTTTGGACATATTCTATTGATCAAGCAATTTTATTCTAAGGTTCAATCACACAAAACAAATAAAAATAAAGTTAAAAAACTCAAAACTCGTGAAAAAATAAAAGAAAGTCGGAAAACGCGAAAAAGCCGGTGAGGCCCCCAAGTGAACAATCACTCAGACAAGGACCTCGTGAAGTTGCAGTGTCATGAGAGTCTAAGTTATTACAATTAAATGTCTCTCTCTCACTTAAATAACAAGATAAAATAAAATGAACTAAAATACAAAAGGCACTGTTTTCAAAATTCCTCCAAGTCTTCCTTTGTCTCCCTCTCCTGTCGTATCGTGTAGACTAGCCGACTCCACTTCACATGGGTGTTTACGTCTCCTAGGAGAGCCTCCCTCGATACACGATCCCTTGCAACAAATTCAAACAAGAAAGATGATTAGACATGTCAGAACTAATATCAAATAAAATGACAAATATAAAGAGATAAATAGATAAGTTGAAATAAATAAATACAATATATACGGTGTTGTACCCAGCAATGGAGCCATTTGAAAAGTAGAGATTTGCAAAGGTCTTGTCCATCCACAAGGTGGATAGACAGTTATCGAAGCGACCGCTCATGAGATTCGTACTAATTCAACAGTTATCAACAATTAACCAATAATATAGATCAAGCATTGCAAAATAAAAATGTGGAGTTAAATTTATGATAACTCTACAAAATGTGTGTATAGGTATAAGTATGTAGAGTATTGAACACAGGAAGAAAACATGATAGATTGTACCATAATATGCAAAAATTATGCTTCTTCTGATCTTTTTATTGTATTTTTGTGTGGGTTTTTAATTATATAATCTTTTAACATACCCTTGCTATTGTGTATTTAATTTGATTAAATGGGGCATTTTGCATGTTGAGCCTCTCCACTTTGCATGAATGTTCAATATTAAATAGATGGGTCCTGGATCTTTTTGGCGCAACCAACATATGTAGAAAGTCGAGAGGAATGAGTGGAGCATCAGAGCAACGCTAGAGGAGCTTGGAAGAGGGAGGAATCGCTGATCAAAGCTAGCATGTAGAGTTGTTCTTCCTTATTCTTGGGGAAGATCAATAGTCGTTGGATCTTCATCTCCCTCTAATTTGAAGATCAGTCGTTGGATTGGTGCACCATCAATCGTCATATCTTAGCGAGAGATCAAATCTCCACCACCAATTTGCAAACCGTTATCGCACCACAAGGAGGCACCACATATCAAGTGAGCTAGATCTAGCCATCTGCTAGTGCCTATGGGGGGTACTTTTGCATCTTATAACCCTGATTTTTGCTTTAATACTCAGTCCTCAATCATCCCTCTACCATGTATTAATTTTTGTAATATTTTCACCTTGAACCTCGTAACTCTTTATTTATTGCACTTTGGTCCCTAAAGGGCACCTCACGTCGGCCTCCACTTAAGGACTTTGAGCATTTTGCAAAGGGACCCTCTAATTCTTGTATTTTGTTTTAGTATTGTAATTTTCATATTAAGTGTTATATTTTGTGGAAATTTTGCATCGAGGACCTATAGCTTTTTTAGTAATTGCAAATATACCCCGACCACTATGTATTTAATTTGATCAAATGGGGGTATTTCTCATGTTGAGCCCCTACACTTTGCAGGCATGTTCTGTATTGGATAAATAGTTTATTTAATTACAATTAGACCTTTGTTAGTTGTGTAATTTCTTTTTGTTGCTTTTATTTTATTAAAAATGTCTTTTAAGTTCTAAAACTTCTAGAAAAATTAGATTAGATGCTTTCAACTATATTCTATCACATATATTTTTATCTATGAATTTTATTTTGTTTTCTTATTTAATAAAAAAATAAAAATAAAAGATCAATTATTTTCTATCTAAATATAAAAATACAAAAAATATAAAAAACACCTCTAAATATCAAAAAATATTATATAGGTTGATACTAATTTATTCCATCACATACCCAAAAATCACTAAAACTTATAAAACAAAACCCTAAAAAAATAAAACATATAAAATCTTATAAAAATAAAAAAATCTTGAAAAAACTAAGATAATTATTTAACTTTCTGAATTTTCTTTATTTTATCTATTTTGCAAGAAAATTGTACACAATACAAATTTCCTGATTTTTTCTTTTATTATATTTTTTTCAACTATAAAAATCCATAAATAATAAAAACCCCTTTAAAATCATAAAAGCATTTGTAAAAATTACAAATACCATAAATATTTTATTTTATTCATGTTGATTTTATTTCACTTTTTTTAAAAACCCCCTAAAAATATTTTTTTGTCTCTTTTTGCATCTCTCTCTACTATTATCAATATATTTATTTGTTATTATTATTACTATTATTTTTTATTTCAAGTATAAAGTCACAAAAACATTTGGATAATTTAAAACCAAATAAGAATTCAAAAATTAAAAACTCTCAAAAATAAAATAAATTGACAAGAGAAGAAAATTTTGAGATTTATTTATTAATATATCGTGATTTCTCCCTGTGTTCGATACTCTACATAGTTACACGTATACACACATTTGTAGAGTTATAATAAATTTTAACTCCACACACATATTGCATTTCTTTATTACTATCTGTGGGTTAATTGTTGTGTTATTTGTGTCTAGTTATCTCAGTGATTGTTAATTGTGTTTAATTAGTAAACCAGCCAAGAGCGTCTCAATTGGGGGGGGCAAACCAGAGAGACTTTTCAAGGTCATTGATCTTGTAAGCACAAATTGAAGATGCTTCATCGAAAGGTCCGATATTTCCATATTTCGCGATAAGGATATCAATCTCTAGTCTTTTGATTTTGAGATGACATTCATGGAAGGGATTGTGGCATGGGACGTGTTGTAGGCAAGAGTTTTGGACCATTTAATCAAAAAATGGTTTTTGTAGCAAGAGTCCCTCCATTTTGAAACTGGGTTTGAGTGGTTTCAAAGAGGTTATTTGGGAGATAATAGGTTTATGGTATGAATAGGTCTTTAGAGGGAGAAGGAATTCATTTGTGGTGAGGTAGTCACAAGTGAAGGGAAAATGAAGATGTGGTCAAATATTTCCCACATCTCATTTTCTTCGTTGATTCACGTATAACACAAGTTTGGGCTCTTGAGATTGACAATGTTGAATGATGTCACCATTGGTTAAAGAGATAATTAAACAAGGATATGGGTCTTTACGAGGATGAGTCAGTTGCATACTGATGAATATGTGATTACACTAATTAGATGAAAATATATCTTCACCTCGAGTAATTAGATGCATTCATGTGTTCATAACTCACAATTAGCGTTCATGCACATGTAAAAAATTCCCATAAGTTAGCATTTCATTCTGCATTCATATTCATTTGAAAATATTCACATAACTTCACCTATTCAAATTAATTCACATAACTCCAATTTACATAGAACTAAATCCAATGTGTATATACTTCTAATATTAATCAATGAAAAATCCTAAGAAATATTCACTTGTGCATATGTGAAATAAACCCAAACCCTAATTTCATGATAGAAAGTAATAAATACGGATATCTCTCACATGCAATGTCCACTTTCAGTCTACTAACTTTTGAATTAATGTGGACACAATTATCTACAAATCAAGATCAAATTCAAAAGAATCATAGTTCATTTGTGAAACTCAGGTTTTGGGACCTAAATGTAAATTGCACATATTTATTGATCTTTGACTTGTTATTTCATGAATATATTCAACCCCATTTTATCTATTTCTTTACCATTTCTTTATTTCGTCTCATGTTTTAAGTAATTACATAAAATAAAAAAATCTAAAAAGATAAGAATAGTAAAGAAAAAAAATACACATTCTGACTTGAACTCAATGACCTACTTCACATGTATATAATTCACAACATTCATTTTTTCTAACCTTTTCTTAACTCATAAAATTTCAAAAAATTGCATTAGTGTCAGTTGCATTATTTTACTCCAGGTTTGATTTTTGCATAAATTATCCATCTATAAAAAACCAAATAAAAATTTTAAAATTAAAAAGTTAGTATTTTATATACATAGAATATCATTAAAAAATTCACAACTTGCACAGTTGAGTACACTTGCATATGAGACTTTCATGAACATTGTATAGTACATTTAGTCAACATTTTTCAGTTAGGACATTTTTTCATTTGAGGTCATCCTCTATTTTTAATTTATTTTTCTTTATTTTCCATGCATGGTCAACATGTCAACCTCATACATGGTACACATGCATTGGGCCACTTCACCCCCAAGGTCAAACACGCTAATCCCCAATCAACCATTGTTTCTCCTATCACACTACACATCCAATCCATATCTCTCCCATCTTCAAACTAACCCCCTCAAGTGCTTTGCATGTGACAATTTCCAAACCATTGGATTGAGTCACAATACAATAGGTGCTACTCCTCCTCCCGCCTCCATCTAACATCACCCCTAATCTTCCTCGGTAGCATTATCTCCTCCCAATGACCACCTCCCAATCCCTTATCCCTGATGAATATGTGATTCAACATTCTAAAAGTTGAAAATAGAGCATCGTTCCCGATCAATTAGCTGCATATTTCCATTTATTATGCATTATTCACATTCATGCATCTAGAATTAATGTTCGCATTTTAGCATTCATCTTTGCATTAAATAAGAAGCCAAGTTCACTTGTAAATCTCATCTGTATATTTACCATATTTCCCTTTTTGTATTTATTTTATACTAACTCAAAATCCAATAAAACCAACTCTATATTGTATATATTACTAACACTAACAAAGGAAAAATATCAAAAATTACTAACTTGTAAAATTGTCCAATAAAACCAAAATCCAAGTTTAAGATTAAGACCTTCAGAATGTGAATATCTCTCTCTCATATAGTGTCAGATTTAGGTCAACCCACTTCTAAAGTAATATACATTCAAAGACCTTGAAAACAAGACCAATTTCATAAAAATCAGAGATTGTATGTGAAACTTGGGTTTTGGCCCCTATTGTATATTGTAGATATTGTCTAAAATGCCCTTCATTTTATCTTTTTATTTTCTCGATTATTAAAAATTCAAAAAATAGATTAAGTTGTAAATATTTCTTTCATATTTTCTCTATTTATTTTGACATATATCTTATTTAAAAATAAAAAAAATTGCAAAACATAAAAATACGGTATTTTATGCCTATAAGATACCACCCAAAAATACACTTTGTACATATGAATTATTTTGATTTTTAGTCCTTCACAAAAGTTGTAGATCTCGTCGAGACGAGCAACTTTCATGTTGATCACTTTTTTATTTGACCTCTTTTGTTTTTTATTTTTGATTTGTATTTACATTTAATTTTGAATTTTCTGGAAGTGACACGTGGCAACTTCTGGAGCCGCCACGTGTCACCCCCAAATTTCTTTTAATTATTTATTTTTACTTATTTATTTTATTTCTTTACTTATTTTAATTATTTTAATTAATTAATTTACTTTTTTATCTTGTTTTTATTAATTATTTTAACTCATTTTTATTTATTTAATTTTTTGCTGCCATGTAGCCGCATCACTGCGTGCCACGTGGCACCTCGTCCTTCCACCCGATCATCACGTGCGACTCACATGGTGGCCCTTACCCCCTGCAGTCAGTCTTCTGTGCCTCCCCGCGCTCTCAGCCCCCTGCGTGCAGCACGTAACTGCCGCACCTCCACCTCCGCAGGACTCGCGCAACCTCCCATGCCTCACCCGCTTCTCGCGCAACCGCCCCTCCCCCATCCTCGTGCAGAGCATGGAGCGTGGAGCGCAACCTACGCCCGCGTCGTGTGCCACTCACCTACAGGACCCGATCACCCCAGCAACTGCCAGTACCCTCTTCCCGTGCACGACCCTCCACCTCCCTATCCCTCTTCCCTCTGTCTGGTGTGGTGGTACCGCATCGCGTTCTCGTAAGTCATCTTCCTATAAAAAGGCCATCTCCGCTCCTCCCACAAATCATCTGCCATTAGAGAGAGCACACTCGCGCAACCTCCTCACATCATTTGTGACAATGACGAGCGATTGGTTGAGAGCAATGACGGTCGTGCTTCAAAGGCGAGATACAAGGAGGAATAAGCTCATTGTTGCAGCTCCAAGTCCGAAGGGCTGCTGCGCTTGTTGCAGTGCCGACGACTCAAGCGACGACTGGAGCTCGAACTCGAGCTCCTCCCACTTGCATCACCTCCATCACCCTTAGGTAATATCTCCTCCATTCTCCCTTTACTTCCTTTCTTGTTCTCTTCCTCTATTTTCTTGTTTTCTCCCTGTTATTCCATTCTTTTCTTTATCTTCTTCCGAATCATTTCCATCTTCATCTCTCATCAAACCCAACTTGACATCCGCGATCATCATCCTATAGTTCTCATTCTTCTCCTACATAACCATCATCGGTCATGCTCCATCATTCCACTGACAGGAGTCCCAACACACCATATCCCCCCCTCATTTCATTCTGATCGCTCGCCTCATCTCGCAGAGCACCTCCGAGTGCCACCATCAACTCGGTCGTACGCTTCGCACCTCCACATTGTAGTACGATCGAATCCTTCGTCTTCACCGCTTAGTAGTAGGTCACGAAAGGAGATCCAACCCACTGCCTTCTTCATCAAGCTTCACCTCCCATCGTCTGTCGACGAGGGTAGAGGTCACAGCCCAACGCCTTCTCCTCTTACGGAGACCTCCGCCCACAGCGACGCCCGCAATGACCTCTTCTCCTTCCACGCATGATCGGACCAACCCACTTCCTCCAGCTCGCCTCGACATCGGGCCTAAGGTCGGCTTCCTCATCGACCGGAGCTACAATTGTGATCAACCCAGCTCGTCACCAGCCTCGCCCTACTGTTTGGCTCCTGCTCTGTCGTGTGTCAACGAGCAAGGAGTAGTCCTCGCATCCAGCGTGCGGCCTTCCACCATCGTCAGGCCTCTCCGGTCGTGCTCTCCCATCTTCAGCCTCCGCGTAGAGCTCCATCGAGCATCGTTCCATCACTACTCCTGCGACGAGAGTTGACTCCTCCGCAATTCACCTGCTAGCTCCGCCCAGCCTCAGCAACAGGGCCCCACCTCGTGCAGAGGAGCCCATTCCAGCCCTCCCCTCACATGTGTGGCACGTGGGGTGTTGGAGATATTATAGACATCCCCCTGAGTTCCATCAAATCTCGAAGTGACACCCACCTCTCTTGACACATGAGGTGCACGTGCAAAGGCGGGAAGCAGTCAGGCCCCCAGAGTTTAGGTAATTGCATCGAAGTCTCGGTCATCATATTTCTTTTTATCACTTTTATCTCTATATTTCATTTAGACCCTTGTCTTTGGGCCTTAATTTAAACATTCGTTTGGTATCATTTTGTCATTTTAAAATTTGCTTTTTGTAGAATAACTCTTGCTCTACCATTGTGGACATTGAATATATTTTTAGGAGTTGTGTTTTATTTATTATCATTGTTGTTGTAGAAAATAGCTTATTTTACCCACTGTATGATGTTTAAATGACACTAAATTAATTATTGCTCCAAAAATTATCAAAAAATTCAAAGTAGCTAGACTTTAGAGTTTACTACTTTATGCCAAAAAATCATCTCATTTGCATGCATATCGAGGTCAAAAGAAATTCATTAGTGTTTCACGTAATTAATTTTTAATAGGTCATAGTTCAATTATTTTTAAGATCTAATAATTTTCTTGGATTCCTCTAACATAGACTAATCTAAGATAATTTTATTCTGCAAAATAAATTGGTTTTGTAATTATTAAAATTAACTTTGCAAAAATCACCTACTTTGCTTATTTTATTCCTAATTAATTCATATTGAGTAAGAAAATTCTAAAAAGATTGCAGTAGATTAATTTCATCATTACTCAACTCTGATTAAGTTTGAGGATTTTTGGACTTGAGTTGATAGAAATTTGCATTTTAGTCCCTAAACTAGCTCGAAATTACATATCAATTATTTATTACATTTTAAAATACCAAAAAATATTTCCCTGAAAACCTAGCATCTAGATCGACTAGAAATAAATCTAAGGAGATAGTGGCCACCCTGAGTTTGACCTAGGGCATTCCCAAGTAAAAAAGTTTTGATCGCTTGCGTTTAGTTGAAAAATTTATTAAGTGGTTTTTGATTAATTCTGATAATTTCCCGACCGCAATAAACAGACATCTGTTAATCGTAATTCGGTTAAACTAAAAGGGTGATTCTCGGGTTTTTCAATCCCTTCTTAGGAAGATTCCACCGAAACCCTATATCCTCCAACTACCCTCACATGTAACCTATCTTCCTTCATTATCCCCAAACCATCGTGAGACCCCTAATACTAATCCCTTCTACCCAACTAGAACGACCATCACTGATTCTCTTCATGCCTCCATTTTCCCCCTTAGATAAACGAGACCCTCCCTCTCCATTCACATCTATCCGTCATCGTCTTTATGAGATTAAGAGATTAGGAGAGAGGAAGAGTCGAGGATTAGTGTTTGGCTACAGTGACCACCATCTCCAACGACGACGTTTGCATGGAGATATCCTTGGACGGTCCTTCCCTCGTGTTGTTGCTCCTTCCCATGAGCAGCCAAAGCTCTCATCGCATGCCTCAACGATCGAGCAACCCTCATAGTCGAGAAGATCTCCTCCTTGACTAGGTAAATAATAACTTCATTTCTATCCTTATGCTTCTTCTTCCCCCTTCTTTCTTTTTCCCCTACATTCTCTTTCCCTCAGCCCAATCAATCATTCTCTCTTTCATTAACACAAACTGATCTACCTCGCATGCCCTTGACGCCCACACCATCATTGAATCACATTATTCACGTTATATCTCATACAACTCTCATCTCCATCAACACCATGTTGGAGCAAATCTTCACCTCCATCATTAACTACGCAGAAGCAATGCCCATTCTTCTTCTATCTTGCACATTAGTGATTTGACTGAGCTCCTCAAGGTTCAATTATTCCATACCGATGAATCAAATTTTTAGCTCTTTAATAACAATATATTGTAGTATAGGAGATAGAAAATAATTCAGCAAAGACCACAATTTTAAATATGTGGAGAATTTTATCTTGGTACATTTACCAAGGTCGAACTTAGGGTACGATGTATTTCTGGTTACAAGGTTTTAAATTAATTTAAGTAATCAACTCAATGTAAACATGATATTTGTATCAGAAAATAAAATACAACATTATAAGGTAAAAAAAATAAATACAAGAAATGAAAATTAGGGAGAGCAAGGAGGATCCACGATGATGATTTTTAATCCCAATGAAATACTCAATTAATCCTCTAAATTATTCACAAATCTACAAAAAGATGTTCAAGAAATATATTCAACTAAATTGCAATTTCAGGTCAAAATAATTTATACTTAATTTAACTTGGCACAAAAGAAGTGATCATAGTTTTATTGGAGTAGCTCCCAAGTTCCCTTCGATAATTGATTCGTCAAAGAATTTATATCGAGCATAATGGATATAACTCAATCTAATTGCCTCAATTTAATTCATACAATAAGAATAAATTCCTCGCAATATAAGTAAAAAATATCTTGGATTAACCCTATAGAAATCCTCAAATAATTTTTTATTTCAAGTAAGCTCTGATCTCATAATTCCATGTGATTTACTTCTCAAAAAATGATAAAAATATAAAGGGAATAGACAATTATCTATCTGTGAATAAGCCCCTACAATATAGGCCAATGTTTCCTCAAAATATAATGGTGAATATGTCAATTACTAAACTATCAAGGTCAATAGGAATCCTCAAATAATATTCAATAAAAATTCAGGTTTGATCTCTTCAGAAAATAAGTAGAATGAAAGAGTGCAAAATAAGCTTTTAAAGACATAACTATGCTAAAAATGGAGTTCAAATGAGCAATTTATGACAAAATGAAGTTAAAGGGACTAAAATGCACTCCAAATATATAGTTTTTGTCTCAAAATGGCCCATGAGGGGAATTATTTGTAACTGGGGTATTCACTAATTTTTACCCTAGAAGGCAAGTACACCACAAGTGCTCTCGGCGACGGAGTCAGGGTCGGAGCATAGATTCCCCCCACCTACGTGCTTTTCGTGTGCCGAGGGAGGATTAGGTGACAATTTGGTGATGCAGCTGAGGCAGGTTGGAGGAGGCCCGACAGATCTGTTGTGGAGGCCCGACAACGCTATTGTAGAGGCAATCGGGTGTGAGAGGTGAGGAGGTAGAGTTTGGACCTCAGGAGACACATTCCCGAGGGTCAAGGCGTTGTGGTTGTGCGACAGTTATGAGGAACAAGGGTGGTTATGGCGTGGAGAGCGATGTTACGGAGGGGGGTGCAAAGGTCATGATGGAGTGCTGTGGGTAATGCCACCGAAGTTAGAGGAACTGAAGATGGTTAGCGACGGCTGAAGGTGGTGTGGAGGTGAACTATGGCAGCAAGAATAAAGGGGACAAAAAGGGGTAGCCATGACCACGAGTGAAGGGGTGCTCAAGGATGGTGAAGGTGGCGAAGCATTATGGTGTCGAGCGACGGGAGAGGGAACGAAGATGGAGGTGGAGGGGTAAAGATCGGGGGAGTGATCGAAGTGCAGGTATAGCGAAGAAGAAGAAAGGAAGCAAGGAAAAGAGGGAAAGGAAAAAAAGATGAAAGAGGGAGAAGAGTGATAACTCCTCCCGCACCCATAGTTAACTCGGTCAGATTAATGTCCAAATTAATAATAAGTGTTCGTTGCAGTCGGATAACGAGAGGGAATATCAAAAACCACATTCAATTTAATCAAGTCAATTTCAAGCGGAAATTTTTTTTACTTGGTGAAGTTCAAGGTCGAACTCAGGGAGGCATCTGTCTCCTTAGGTTGATTTTTAGCAAAGTCCAAGAGTGTGATTTTCGAGGAATATTTTTTTGGTCCTTTTTCTATTTTTTATGCAAGACACATGCAACAATCAAGTCAATTTAGAAGATAAATCCGAAATGTGTTCAAATAAGGTCCAAAAAATATGAAAATTAGCCAGATGATGAATTATGATGAAATTAAGCTACCCTAATTTTTTTGGAATTTTTCGACACTAAATGAATTTACTGTGAATTTAAAATGAAAGCAGAGTGATTTTCACTAATTTAATTTTAATAAATATCAAATCACAAAATTTTAGGGAAATAAAATTATCCTAGATAGATCTAATGATGAGGAATCTTGGAAAATTGTCAAACCTTAATTTTAATGTGAAATAAACCTATTAAAAATAAACTAAGGAAATCACCAATTAATTTATTTAGGCCTCGATATGTGTGCAAATGAGATGAAATTTTTATGCAATGTTAAGTTAACTATCCTAGAGCTACTATGATTTTTTTGGAATTTTTAGAGTTACAGAGAATTAACTATTAATTAAAAGGTCCAAATGGGCAAAATATCACAAAAATAAACCAATTAATTAATTAAAAAATTCTATTGATACCACAAAAATATGACAAGTATCACAACAGATAAAGAACAAGTTACACTACAACATGCAATTTTTGGAATTTAAAAATAATGCAAGATGACACCTAGATATACGTGCAAAGACAAGGGTGTAACTGCTATACCGAAATTTAAAATTACATAAAAATAAATATGCTGATAGGGACTTATATGCAATTACCTATAATGCAGGGGGTGGAATACAATGTCTCCACTGACTCACGTGCTCCTCACGTGGGGACGCTTCACAGGGACTGATTTGCAATATCTGAAAGTTCTAGGGGCTTCCGTGCTATTTATCCAGGCGTACGTGCTGCTCACGTGGGGCGCCTTAGGCTCGGGTGGCGTCGGCAGCTCGGTGCGAGGCTCGAGCCCTCTGGAGGTTCGGCTGGAGGCTCGGAGTAGCTTCGGGTGGTCCGAGCCTAGAGGTCGGGGAAGAGGCTCGGACCCGTCGACGTGGCGCGATCAAGACTGTTGGATCAAGAGTGATCCAACGGCTGCTGGATGATGAGGACGTGGCGAACCAGTGGTCGTCGGATATGGATTGATCCAACAGTACCTGGAGATCGAAGGAGGGGGCGACGTGGCGTGATCACGACAGTGCGATCCTAGTGAAGATCGACGGTCGCTGTTGGCTCCGGCTGATGTCGACGTGGATGGCTGCGGACCGCTGGATCTAGATGGATCCAACGGTGATGGGCTTCCTCCAGAGATGACTACGTGGCTCACTCCTGTCCGTGGGATCATAGCTGATCATACGGCTCCTGTGCTGCTCCGGATGTGGACACGTGGATGGCTAGGGACCGTTCGATCAAGATGATCGAACGGTGGCTGGAGCTTTGTCCTCAACGGTCCTCCACCACCTACGGAGGAGTTGGCACGGCTCCGGTGAAGTGGGCTTGGCTCCGCCCGATCCTCCAGTCGTCGATGAAGGTCGATGGCACCTCTGAAGTAGCTCGGAAGGTTCACGACGGTGTGGCGAAGGCTCTGGTGGTCTCAAGAGTAAAGGAGGAACGTCAGAGCTTGCTGTCGATGAAGCTCGATAGGAGCTCCGGTGAACTTTCAACCAGTGAAAGGATAAGCACCTGCAAGGGATTAGCGATAGCCGAAGCACGTGGGGGCGTTCGTAGAGATGTGGGAAGTGAGGGCGAGGCCTGAGGGGATGCAAGGGTGTTCCGGTAATGGTGCTCCACCCATGTGGTAGAGATGGAGCTGATGGAAGGTGAAGTGCTGTGTTTGAGGCTATGGGCTAGTGCGCGAAGGTCGGAGCTCCATCGTGGAGCTCAGAGGAATGGATGCGGGGCGAGAAGATCACGGTGGAGGTGGAATTAAATCGGAGAAAAGTCAAAGAAAAATCAAGAAGAGATCGGGAAAGATAGAGGAGGTTACATGGGGATTGGAGCTCGGTCTCGAGTTCCAGGTCGTCGCTCGAAGGGTCGGTAGGGCCCTGAGCTCAAGCAGCTTCGCGGAGGAGGGGCTGCAGCACGACGGAGCTCGCCATGGATCTTGCCGGAGAAGAAACCCTTCGTCGCTCGAAGAATCAATCGATTGCTGTCACCAAACGGAAGCTCTGAGCTCAGGGAAGCTCTCTGGAGTGGCGGATGGGCGTGAAGTTGGCCGGTGATCGAGTATTTAAAGGGTGAAGGTCTCGGCAGGGCTGGTGACAAGGTGAAGTTCATGGAGGTCGTGGAACGTCTATAGTGGGAGTGGTGGCGAGTGAGGGAGTTGGCGAGGATGAGGGAAGAGTGGTGAAGGTCGTGGCGGTGTTGGCAGTCGGCAAGGGTGGCTGGCGTGCGGTCGAAAATAGAAAGGGGCAAACCCCTCGTGCAAGCTCGAGATCGTGGGAGAGAGGGGCGCCGGAGGTGGAAGACGAGGCCCTGGCCGTTGGATCTTGTGATCCAACGGCCCGGATCAAAGCGCCAAGGAGCAGGAAGGATCTGATCGGAGGCGAGGCGATCTGAAGGGTGCGATTGCACCACGTGGCACGATGGGGGCGAAGCACGAGCGGGCGGCTGAGATGGTGGGGATGAGAAGAAGGCGCTGATCGAGTGGCGCAAAGAGTCGCCACGTGGTGTGATGGGAGTGAGGCGCGAACGGGCGGATCATATGAGAAGAGGGAAATGATCAGGCGGTGGAGAATAGAGGTGCATGTAGAAGCGGCTCAACCGTTGGATCTGGATGAAGATCCAACGGCTGTGAGCGCGAGCGGCTAGGGCATGGGGAGTGGGCCGCGTGGCGCAACCAGAGGGCGCCACGTGGCCAGCTGTGATTGGCTGAGAATAGAAATGAGTGTATAGAGAGAAGGAGGCCGAATTTGGAAAAACTCAAAACATGAAAGTTGTAGATCTTGATGAGATCTACAAGTTTCATGTTGACCAAAGACGGAGATGAGATCAAATATGATACAAAAATACAAGAGTACAAATATACACATATATAGTATACACAGAGGCCCAAAAACCCAACTTCTTCATACGAGCTCCAAATTAGAAGAAATTAGTCTCGTTTTACAGGTCTTTTAATGTGTATTATTCTGAAAGTGAGTAGACCTATTTGGGAGTTTGTATGAGGGAGCTATGGGCATTTTATGGATCATGGCTTCTAGGTCCTTATTGGATATTTTACAAAGGAGATCTTGGCTTTCTTCCTTATAGTATCAACTAAGGGTGTACATATTATAAGGGAGATGTTATTTTAATAGTGGATATTTTACAAGTGATCTTGGCTTCTTATTTAATGCAAAATGTGAATGCTAAAATGCATATTTTATGAATGCATGTATGAATGCTATTTGTACAAGATAAAGGGAAATATGCATCTATTTACCCGGGAACAAGCTTATATTTTCAACTTTTAGAGTGATGAATCACAGATTCATCAACCCCCTATACTTAAACCTTGCTCATCCCTGAGCAACTAAAATGAAATGCAAGAGTGAAATGATTTTGGGTTCCATACCAAGGTCATGAACAAAAGTTGAAAATGGAGCTTGACTCGACCTTTGGATTAATTGTGTGGCGGAACCTTATTGGGATCTGAACTTAAGACCTAACAGACTTCAAGTTCCACAAGTCTTCTATTCAAGACTCCTCAATAGTCAGGTCAGAACAAATCCTCAAACGCATGTTTCTGATGACTATGATTCTTACTTGTACTATGTAAGTGAAAAATAACTTTCCACATCAGAAATGACTCGGAACCAGCCTCCTCTAACAAGGTAACTCAAATAACCCAGTCCAGTAACTCTTTCCTCGAGGAGCGGGGTATTCCCTTCTAAGTTCAAGTGCGACCAGCTCAAGAAGAGGGGGTGGAGAAAAGAATGGATGGTAGCCAGTGTAGCTACCTATCCCGGGATGCCTGACCAGTGTAGCCAAGTCATCCAGCTGCATTTCTTTGCTAATATACAGACTCCGACAGGTATTTTTCACTTGGACCTATCTGATTTTTTTGGAGTTTTTGCATTTTTTTTGAACTCATACAAGGTGCATCATGTACATCAGGAGTTTTTCCTCTTGAGCCAGTAGACTATCCCTCTTTTGAAGCATTATTGCAACCCACAGCGTCCCATCCTTAGAGGTCAACACTACCAGACAAGGTTGAGATGCACTACCCTCTCTAGAGGAGGACGGATGTTTCCACCCGTGTGCTACTCCAAGCTAAAGGATTCTACCTCCTCACCACCTCATCAATAAAGAGCTACGTGCATTGTGCTTGTCCAAGTTAGGTCACTGTCTATAAGAATCACGCATATGCACGAGATATTCTACTTAGACTAATCAAGATGACATGTGAACATAGACTTGCGGACTCAAAGAATTAAGTCACTTGACCTGAGAAATCTTAACTCCAATTCCTATAAGGTTCCTCTGAAATTAGGTGGATTAAGGTCAAATCAAGTCCATCCTCAATATCTACTCATAAGTTGGTTCAGAACCCACTAGCTTTTCACTTTGCATATGCAAGATATGCAGATGAGATGCAGATGTCATACTATGAAGATGAATGAAAATGCAAGACTCTTTTTCTTTTCTTTTTAGATGCAGAGATGATATGCAAGAGTAAATAAGAAGCCTAATTTTTTTTATTTTATTATTATTATTATTAATTTTTTTCAAAACTTTGGTACAATTTACAAGAGTCTATAAGTGTTATACAATAAGTACATTTTTTTTCAATTTTTACCCGCCCGTAATTATTGCAAAATATATACAAAAATACGTGAAAGTACGAGCTATGGGTAAAGTATATATGTAATACATACACACCTCCCTATACTTAGCGTGTGCTATGTCCTCAGAGCATGAAAAGCGAGGAAACGGACATAGCTTGTGCTAAGCGTAGGAGAGCTAAATAGAAGGAAAAATGTATAGAAATAGACCGGCCCCCTATACTTAGGCTCTGGCAGCCTAAGTGTAGAAGAAAGTCAAAAAGTGGGGCGGACGAGGTCAAGAAGAGAAGTGGATGAATATACAATGCGGGCATCGGTCCCCCCTATACTTAGGCTCAGGTCAGCCTAAGTGTAGGACGGAAGTGAGTATGAGGACCAATGTGATCTGGAGAATGTAAAGAGAACCGACTCAGGTGACTCATCCCCCCTATACTTAGGATCTGGTCATCCTAAGTATAGTCAAGATAGTGATGTGATGAGGTGGGGATGGATTACTCGAGTCGCGGGGAAGAAAGGATAGGATGTACAAGAATGACGATATATACAAATGAGTCGGTCTGAATCTTTCAAGATGCTGCCAATGGCTGGAGCTCACTGCTGCAAGGTCTCATACGCGGCTCGAGTTGTATCTGTTGAATCTGTCTCACGCATGAATACAATCTCCTCAACATGGACTAACTGCTCATTGGATTCGACGAAGTGCTTCAACAGTTGTCCATTCACTAGGAATGTCGGTGCGTTATCTACGAGATCTGCGATCTCAACACATCCACTATC
The DNA here is from genome assembly GCA_037367405.1 of Ottelia alismoides. Taxonomy (NCBI): domain Eukaryota; kingdom Viridiplantae; phylum Streptophyta; class Magnoliopsida; order Alismatales; family Hydrocharitaceae; genus Ottelia; species Ottelia alismoides. The sequence continues at coordinate 545,216 of JAZKJV010007004.1, forward strand.
ATGCACCGTACGAACGACAAATGGGCCTGTCCACTTGGACTTCAACTTGCCTTGAAAGATCTTCAGCCTTGCATTAAACAACCATACCTTCTGTCCAGGAACAAAGGTCTTTCGTCTGATATATCTATCATGCCAACGCTTCACCTTGTCCTTGTACACCAAACTGTTGTCATATGCACGGTTTCTGATTTCCACAAGCTCATTCAGATCCAATTCTCTCTGCTTCTGCCCAAGGTGTGTGTTCCAGTTGACCTTCTTGATTACCCATTCTGATTTATGCACTAACTCTGTGGGCAAATGGCACGGCTTTCCGAATACCATTCGGAATGGGGAGGTTCCTAACGGTGTCTTGTAAGTTGTCCTATACGTCCAGAGGACCTGATCCAAGATCTGAGACCCGTCCTTCCTGTCCGGGCGGACAAGCTTTTGCAATATAGTTTTCAACTCCTGATTCGACACCTCAACCATACCATTGGTCTGTGGGTGGTAAGGGCTAGCGACACGGTGTTCGATGCCGTAGTCCTTCAGGAGTTTCTTCACCTTCCGATTCACAAAGTGGCTACCCCTGTCTGATATCATCATTTTGGGGATCCCTAACCTAGAGATTATGTATTCTCTGATGAATTTACAGACAGTCCTGCTGTCTGCGGCTCGGGTTGGGATAGCCTCCACCCATATGGATAGATAATCTACCGGTAGAAGGATGTACTCGAATCCATGGCTAATAGGGAATGGGCCCATGAAATCGATGCCCCAGGCGTCAAAGACATCACAAATGATGACACGCTGCATAGGAATCTCATCCTTGGAACCAACGGTTCCTCCCATTCTCTGACATACCGGGCACGACTTCGCGAAGGCGATGGCATCGCGAAACAGAGTCGGCCAGTAAAAGCCACACTGAAGTACCTTCCATGCGGTCCTCTTCCCGGAGTGGTGTCCTCCTGCCTCTAAGTTATGGCATAAAGAAAGGACACTCTGGTATTCCTCCTGAGGAATACACCGTCTCCAGACACAATCCGGTCCTTCAAAGAAAAGGATCGGATCCTCCCATCGGTAGTGTCTAGCATCTGACTTCAGTCGGTCGATGTATCTCTTGGGCCAATCTTCAGGAACCTTATTAGAGACAAGATAGTTCACGATATTGGCGTACCATGGGAGTGAGTCGACAACAAAAATTGACTCGTCAGGGAAGGAGTCTCGAATAGGTGAATCCTCGGAAGTATTAAGATCTTCGAGACGAGAGAGATGATCGGCTACTACGTTCTTCTTTCCATGTTTATCACAGATGTCCAAATCAAACTCTTGGATAAGTAAAATCCACCGAAGAAGGCGCGCCTTCGCGTCCTTCTTCTCCATCGAATATCGCAGCGCCATGTGGTCAGTGAAAACAATTACCTTGGATCCAATTAAGTGGGATCTGAACTTGTCCAAGGCAAACACTATCGCAAGCATTTTCTTTCTGTAACTATATAGTTACGCTGAGCGGTGTCAAGCACTTTGCTTGCGTAGTGAATAGCGAACGGGATGCCATCTCTTCTTTGTCCTAACACAGCCCCGACAACACGGTCTGAGGCATCCGTCATGATCTCAAAAGGTAGAGAACAATCTAGGGCTTGTAGGATAGGTGCGTCCATAATCATTCCTTGTAATAGCTTAAAGGCCTCAAGACATTTGTGATCAACAATAAACTCCATGTCTTTGCCTAGAAGCTCAGTTAGCGGTCGGGCAATCTTAGAAAAATCCTTAATGAATCTCCGATAAAATCCAACATGCCCGAGGAACGACCGCAACTATTTGACGTTGGTTGGTGGCTGGACTCGTCTGATCACATCCACCTTGGCAGGGTCAACCTCCATTCCTCTCTTGGAGATGACGTACCCCAACACAATGCCCTCTGTCACCATGAAGTGACTTTTCTCCCAGGAGAGCACCAGATTAACCTCACAACATCTTTTAAGGACTCGGTCCAGATTCCTAAGACAGGAATCGGAGGAATCGCCGTGGACCGAGAAGTCGTCCATGAAGACTTCCAGGAATTCGCCGACCATTTCGGCTAATACAGCAATCATGCACCTTTGGAAAGTACCTGGAGCATTGCATAACCCAAAGGGCATGCGCCTGAAAGCATAGGTACCAAAGGGGCATGTGAATGTGGTCTTTTCCTGGTCCTCTGGAGCTATGGCTACTTGATTGTAGCCCAAGAACCCATCCAAGAAGCAGAAGAATTCTTTCTCCGCTAGTCTCTCCAAGATCTGATCAATGAATGACAGGGGGAAATGATCCTTCTTCGTCGCGACTTCAGGCGTCTGTAATCCACACAGACACGCCACGACGTGGGTACTCGCGTCACGATCTCCTCTCCATCCTTGTTGGCGGTCGTCTGAATTCCCGACTTTTTCGGGACAACATGGATTGGGGCCACCCATTTAGAGTCGGAGATTGGGTAAATGAAACCCGCGTTGCACCATTTCTCTATCTCCTTCTTCACGACCTCTCATAAATTTAGATTCAAACGATGTTGGAATTCACGAGAGGGTTTAGCTTCATTCTCCAAGCAGATATGGTGCGAACACAGAGCGGTATTTATCCCATGGAGATCGGAAATGCTCCAGCCTATCGCCTTGCGGTTCTTCTCCAGGATCTCTAGCAAGCGAGATTCCTGCTCCTCGGTCAATCGCGAACTCATGATGATCGGAAATTTCCTGTCCTGACCCGCAAGGAAGGCGTATTTAAGTGTTGTGGGTAAAGGTTTGAGCTCAGGTATAGTGTGATCGTCTAAGAAGTCTGGCTCAATCTGATCTGGTTCGATCTTGGAAGTGGCTGGATCTTTCTCTGTTATCGCTGCCACCAAGTTTTTCAGCTCTGGAGTTGGATCGTCAAAAGTTTCCATGCAATCGGGAAAAGCCTCATCCGACTCGTCATCCTCATCTTCCGATTGTCTTAAAGAGGTAAGGACTGACAGGCCCAACTGGGCCTCTAAGTCATCGAAGATGTAGGGCGATGCAAGTTCTGAGCTGTGCTCGTCTCTGAGGATCTCGCAAACTGACTCATGCACTGGATCATCTCCGAAGGGGATGGACTCATCGGTGCTGGCTGGGTTCTGTCTCCATGGCCCAACTAAGTCTACATGCTCGCAGTCTGCTTCGATTGAAGAGTACTCTGCGCTGGATTTGGAATCTGGTCTCTGCCATCTTGTCTGCTTCATCTCGAGTTCCTCATCTCTGCCTGGAGTTTGGAACTGGATCTTCCCGATCTTATAATCAAATAAGGCCCCCGTTGTTCTGAGGAAGGGCCTTCCTAAGATGATCTGGGAGTCTCTCCAATTACGAGGGGTTTCCATATCTAGGACAGTGAAGTCCACCATGTATTCCTGCCCCTCGACTTTGATCACAACATTCCTCAATTCTCCTTGGGACCTCTTGGTTGATTTATTAGCAAATTGCAAGAGGGCTCTAGATTTCCTAAGAGGTCCGAGATTAAGCCGCTCATAGAGGGTTGTAGGATAATAAGTGTTCGTTGCAACGATGCCATTTTGATAACGCCTCCCGCACCCTTAGTTAACTCGGTCAGATTAATGTCCAAATTAATAATAAGTGTTCGTTGCAGTCGGATAACGAGAGGGAATATCAAAAACCACTTTCAATTTAATCAAGTCAATTTCAAGCGGCAAATTGTTTTACTTGGTGAAGTCCAAGGTCGAACTCAGGGAGGCATCTGTGTTCTTAGGTTGATTTTTAGCAAAGTCCAAGAGTGTAATTTTTTAGGAATATTTTTTTGGTTCTTTTTCTATTTTTTATGCAAGACACATGCAACAATCAAGCCAATTTAGAAGTTAAATCAGAAATGTGTTCAAATAAGGTCCAAAAATTATGAAAATTGGCCAGATGATGAACTATGATGAAATTAAGCTACCCTAATTTTTTTGGAATTTTTAGACACTAAAAGAATTTACTGTGAATTTCAAATGAAAGCAAGGTGATTTTCACTAATTTAATTTTAATAAATATCAAATCACAAAATTTTAGGGAAATAAAATTATCCTAGATAGATCTAATGAGGAATCTAGGAAAATTGTCAAACCTTAATTTTAATATGAAATGAAACTATTAAAAATAAACTAAGGAAATCACCAATTAATTTATTTAGGCCTCGATATGTGTGCAAATGAGATGAAATTTTTATGCAATGTTAAGTTAACTATCCTAGAGCTACTGTGATTTTTTGGAAATTTTTGGAGTTACAGAGAATTAACTATTAATTAAAAGGTCCAAATGGGCAAAATATCACAAAAATAAACCAATTAATTAATTAAACAATTCTACTGATACCACAAAAATATGACAAGTGTCACAACAGATAAATGACAAGTTACACTACAACATGCAATTTTTGGAATTTAAAAATAATGCAAGATGACACCTAGATATGCGTGCAAAGACAAGGGTGTAACTACAATACAGAAATTTAAAATTACATAAAAACAAATATGCTGATAGGGACTTATATGCAATTACTTATAATGTAGGGGGTGGAATGCAATTTCTCCATTGACTCACGTGCTCCTCACATGGGGGCGCTTCACAGGGACTAATTTGCAATATATGAAAGTTCCAGGGGCTTCCATGCAACTTACCCAGGCGCACGTGCTGATCACGTGGGGCGCCTTAGGCTCGGGTGGCGTCGGCGGCTCGGGGCGAGGCTCGGGCCCTCTGGAGGTTCGGTTGGAGGCTCGGAGTAGCTTCGGGTGGTCCGAGCCTAGAGGTCGGGGAAGAGGCTCGGACCCGTCGACGTGGCGCGATCATGATCGTTGGATCAAGAGTGATCCAACGGCTGCCGGATGATGAAGACGTGGCGAACCAGTGGCCGTCGGATCCGGATTGATCCAACGGTAGCTGGAGATCGAAGGAGGGGGCGACGTGGCGTGATCACGACTGTGCGATCCTAGTGAAGATCGACGGTCGCTGTTGGCTCCGGCTGATGTCGACGTGGATGGCTGCGAACTGCTGGATCTAGATGGATCCAACGGTGATGGGCTTCCTCCAGAGATGACTACGTGGCTCGCTCCTGTCCGTGGGATCACAGCTGATCCTACGGCTCCTTTGCTGCTACGGATGTGGACACGTGGATGGCTAGGGACCGTTCGATCAAGATGATCGAATGGTGGCTGGAGCTTCGTCCTCAACGGTCCTCCGCCACCTGTGGAGGAGTTGGCATGGCTCCGGCAAAGCGGGCTTGGCTCTGCCCGATCCTCCAGTTGTCGATGAAGGTCGATGGTGCCTCTGAAGTAGCTCGGAAGGTTCAAGGCGGTGCGGCGAAGGCTCTGGTGGTCTCAGGAGTGAAGGAGGCGCGTCAGAGCTTGTTGTCGATGAAGCTCGATAGGAGCTCCGGTGAACTTCCGACCAGTGAAAGGATAAGCCCCTGCAAGGGATTAGCGATAGCTGAAGCACGTGGGGGCGTTCGTGGAGATGTGGGAAGTGACGGCGTGTCCTAAGGAGATGCGAGGGTGTTCCGGTAATGGTGCTCCGCCCAGGTGGCGGAGCTGGAGCTGATGGAAGGTGAAGTGCTACGTTTGAAGCTATGGCCTAGTACGCGAAGGTCGGAGCTTCGTAGCAGAGCTCAGAGGAATGGATGTGGGGCGAGAAGATCACGGTGGAGGTGGAATTAAATCGGAGAAAAGTCAAAGAAAAATCAAGAAGAGATCGGGGAAGATGAAGGAGGTTACCTGGGGATTAGATCTCGGTCTCAAGTTCCAGGTCGTCGCTCGAAGGGTCGGTAGGGCCCTGAGCTCAAGCAGCTTCGCGGAGGAGGGGCTGCAACACGGTGGAGCTCGTCGTGGATCTCGCCGGAGAAGAAACCCTTCGTCGCTCGAAGATCTAATCGATTGCTATCACCAAACGGAAGCTCTGAGCTCAGGGAAGCTCTCTGGAGTGGCGGATGGGCGTGAAGTTGGCCGGTGCTCGAGTATTTAAAGGGTGAAGGTCTCGGCAGGGCTGGTGACGAGGTGAAGTTCATGGAGGTCGTGGAACGTCTATGGTGGGAGTGGTGGCAAGTGAGGGAGTTGGCGAGGATGAGGGAAGAGTGGTGAAGGTCGTGGCAGTGTTGGCGGTCGGCGAGGGTGGCTGGCGTGCGGACGAAAATAGAAAGGGGCAAGCCCCTCACGCAAGCTCGAGATCATGGGAGAGAGTGGCGCCGGAGGTGGAAGACCAGGCCCGGGCCGTTGGATCTTGTGATCCAACGGCCCGGATCAAAGCACCAAGGAGCGGGCAGGATCTGATCGGAGGCGAGGCGATCTGAAGGGTGTGATTGCACCACGTGGCGTGATGGGGGCGAAGCACGAGCGGGCGGCTGAGATGGTGGGGATGAGAAGAAGGAGCTGATCGAGTGGCGTAAAGAGTCGCCACGTGGCATGATGGGAGTGAGGTGTGAACGAGCAGATCAGATGAGAAGATGGAAATGATCAGACAGTGGAGAATAGAGGCACATGTGGAAGCGGCTCAACCGTTGGATCTGGATGAAGATCCAATGGATGTGAGCGCGGGCGGCTAGGGCAAGGGGAGCGGGCCGCGTGGTGCAACCAGAGGGCGCCACAGGGCCAGCTGTGATTCGTTGAGAAGGGAAATGAGTGTAGAGAGAGAAGGAGGCCGAATTTGGAAAAACTCAAAACATGAAAGTTGTAGATCTTGATGAGATCTACAAGTTTCATGTTGACCAAAGACGGAGATGAGATCAAATATGATACAAAAATACAAGAGTAAAAATATACACATATATAGTACACACAGAGGCCCAAAAACCCAACTTCTTCATACGAGCTCCAAATTGGATGAAATTAATCTCGTTTTAAAGGACTTTTAATGTATATTATTCTGAAAGTGAGTAGACCTATTTTGGAGTTTGTATGAGGGAGCTATGGGCATTTTATGGATCAAGGCTTCTAGGTCCTTATTGGATATTTTACAAAGGAGATCTTGGCTTTCTTCCTTATAGTATTAACTAAGGGTGTACAGATTATAAGGGAGATGTTATTTTAATAGTGGATATTTTACAAGTGATCTTGGCTTCTTATTTAATGCAAAATGTGAATGCTAAAATGCATATTTTATGAATGCATGTATGAATGCTATTTATGCAAGATAAAGGGAAATATGTATCTATTTACTCGGGAACAAGCTTCTATTTTCAACTTTTAGAGTGATGAATCACATATTCATCAAAGAGTGAAAAGGAATTCCTGTGAGCAGGTTCTCGCATGTGCTTGCCGAGGTGAGAGGACCTCTGAGGTTTTCATCGTGAATTCTGGTGAGAGGGTTGAGGATATGCAATCACGGAGGAGATGCGATGTGGGTGATAAACCCATGGATCTCTCTTAAGATATTGACGCTGGCGACGACAAGGTGCTGTCACCACCATGTTCTCATCGACTCTCTCTCTTTCTCTCTTGGACGACAAGGGTTGGGTAATGTCTGATGATTTGGAATGAGAGAGGGAGAGGGGCTTTTGAAGGTGCGAGGGTCAGAGGGGTTAACGACAGTGGAGGAAGGGGAAACGGTTGGGGGCAAAACGGTCGGCGGAGGCACTATAACGACGAGGCTAGCCGCCTGGAGGAGGGAGGAAAGGGAAGGAACCTCAACCGTTCAATCAGCCATGGTTGAGCCATGTGGAGAAAGAATATTAAAAGAAAATAAAAATATGTTAAAAAATAAATTTATAATAAATAAATAAATAAAATAATTAAATAAATAAAAAAAATAAAGAAATTAAATAAATAAAGAAATAAGATAGGAGTGACACGCAGCTTCTCCAGGAGTTTCCACGTGTCACTCCTAGAGAATTCAAAAATGAAATTAAAAGCAAAATCCATAATTAATATCAAATGAGGTCAAACAAAAAAGTTAGATTCATGAAAATTGATCGTCTCGACAAGATTTACAACTTTTATGAAGGAATTAAAAGCAAAAGAGATCAGTTGCACATAACGTATTTTTGGTGGTACTCTATAGATACAAAATACCTATATTTTTCTATTTTACACTTTCTGCGAGTTTTAAATAAGGTAAAAATCGATATAATCAGATAAAATATAATATAATTATATACACATTAAATTAGTTTTTTGTATTTTGAGAAAGTAAAGAAATAAAAAGGGACTTATATGCTGACTCTCTATATAGATTCATAATGATTTATTTTATTTGATTTTTTCTTCGATAGTGATTTGGATTTTTGTACATTTTATTAAAATTTTTGTACATTTTATTAAAGCTTAAATGAAAGAAGGTAAATAAAAAATAAATAATTCAAAAAGAGTTATTTCTGTACATAAAAAATAGGCTCTAGTTAGGCAAAAATCAAGATTAATTATTTAGAGAATTTAACCTTAATTTTAAGCATAGTTAGTGAATGTTAGTTAATCAATTTTAGGGTTTAAATTAGTGATTTGTTAATGGAACTTTTCTAAGACTTCCATATAGAGTAGATGAATCATGGATTTATCACATCCCTATACTTAGGTCTTTTCTTATCCCCCATCAATTTTTAGAAGGTTGAATCCCCGACTGTGCATGTGAAAATACAAGACTTGAAGACCACTCCATGAGATTCACGTGACTCCTCAAATCTAAGTCTAACCAAGACTCATCCAAAAGGAAGTCACATTTCTAATTATCATACTCTCCTTGGATACATATATGTATAGCATGTATGACTTTATTGTGTTGATTTCATTCTCATGTGTAGAGTATTTGCTTCGCTCGAAGTCCTAGTCTAAGAGGCTCTCCTATGGTCTGAATCCTTAACTTTGGTCCACTGATCGAGTTCCCAATTAATTCATCGTCTCTTTAGTTGTCAGACTTTTAAGTGTAATGGTGATTAAACCGAGTATGGAGGAAGTGGGATTGTGTCATTCTTTTCTCCTCTCATTGGAACAGGGGTCCTCTCGAAGAGTCGCTCAATGTGTCCCTCAAGAGATCACTGAGTCGTCTACACTTGTTTTCCTACGAGTACACTAGGGTATGATATTTTTGAGTATGTATCATACTTTGCTAAAACCAGACTTGTATCACTATACGATGCATAACCCTTTTTGGGCGCTATCCTGACTCATTTGGCCTAATTAGCTTTGATCTAAGTGGACACATTGAAGAAGTTTGGAGCACTTGCCATTAGTGGAAGAACTTTTGTATTTGACTTTGTGAAGTAAGAGTTTTACTTCTTTCTTTCCTTTGCTCCTTTTTTTGGCTAGCTCCACTACTATTACCTAAAGGTGGCACATACTGATCAACAATTTTATGAATTTCATAACATCTTAGCACTTATTTCAATATCAAAAGTTTGGTACAAGAACCTTGTTCTCATACCGACTTAAGGTGTGGACTCTCAGGTTTCATAAAGCGATCCTCAATCAAGTCCCATCCTTAAGAATCAGATCTGAATTCAAGCATCTCATACTAGTTCCTCAGGAGAAAAATTGACTCATCACAAAGATTATGTCATTGTGCAAGAGTTGTGCTAGTCAAATTCCTTGAAGCTTTTGAGATTCTATATGCCATATATCAAATATATCCTTGAAATAGGTATGATGAGTAGTTAAGCTTCTAGACCCTAATGAACAGGAGTGATTCAACTTGGACTTAGGTGACACTCTAAACCAAGTAGTTTGGAATGTACAAGTCTAATGTGAAGTAAAAGTGTTAGTGATAAAGCCTTGAATTAGTTTTTTTTTGCTTTTTTTAAAGTTTGATAATGACTGGCCCAAACTCATAGGGCAGGTTGCATCTACTTTCAGCTAGTATGGGTGTAAGCACGTACCATAGAATGGTTACCCATGTTACTTCATGACAGTTCCTTACGCATTGTTCTTTAACAATCCAATCTTCTAAGGGAGATCGTAGTTCCCTCACTAAAAAGTATCTAGTCATTTTTAAATTCATATCAGGATTGTTACTAAAAGAATTTTTAATTTTGCAAGAAGTTTGTTATGCCCCTAAGATTGACAATTTTTTTCAAAACATGTATTATATATGCAAACATTTTGTATATTATATATAAGTTACATAAAACATACCCATACCAAATTTTTGGTTTGGAAATAGTCAAAGTATGAGCTATAGGTAAAGTAAATATATACAATATACACACCCCGTATACTTAGCTCGTGTTACATCCTCATGGCACAAAGTGGAATAATAACATAGCTCGTACCAAATATAGTTGAGTGAAAAGAAAAGGGAAGTCGATTCGCCCCCCTATAGTAAGGCTTTGAGAGCCTATGCATAGCTGAAGATCTAGAAATGTGGCGGTCGAGGGTGAGTAGAAAGAATAGAAGTGAAGTATACACAATGATGCCGACCCTGTATACTTGGGCTCAAGTCAGCCTAAGTATGATCGACTAATTACCAGTTGGAGACCGAGTAGATTTGAGATAGATATACAATGGGTCAAGGAGGTTTTCAACAAACGTTCTTGTGGGAGTGTGGTAGGAGATAGTGTGGAGATGTAGAATAGGGTGAAAAGGGATAATATGTAGAAGTTCGTCCATCATTAGAATCATCTTCAGAAGAATAATAGTCATATGCAGACGATCTCCAATTATTGTCTACTAGAGGTAAGTGTCCTTTAATAACACTTGTACTGATTGCACTTTACGGATGTACAACTTCAGGACCAAATGAGGAACTTGATGAGGAATCTTCAGAACTCACCTAATTTCAAAGGTCAAAGGTGACTTCCTTAGTCAGTTTGTTTCTGTTTGTAGTATAGGTAGGAGGAAGGTCGGAGTTCTTATCTCAATCAAGAGTAACCAGCGTGGCATTTATGGGTTCCTCGTCAGATGAATCACCTTATTCATTGACCCATTCTCGTAGGGTAATAACACGTAGTGGAAGTGTTTCCTCATTTTGATTAGGAATTGTAAACTCGTTCCTGTTGGTAGTGTGAGTGATGGATGTGGACAAAGATGTTACCTTTTGATGCTCTAAAATTTTGGTGACATAGGATATTTCCATAAGAGGGTAGGGAAAATTTCTATTCATAATCATGTATAGCCCTTATGGTTTTAAATCTTTCTTGGTTATGTCTTTGTTTGTTGGCTTCACATCATGTCATTAGGTGTTTCCAATAGGGTTTGTGTCTATATTTAATGAGGAGAGGTTTGATCATGTGAAGTAGTATTCTATTGGTCACAACTGTCGGTGACTAGTTGGATTTCCTCAAAGTAGGTCATGTCATTGAGGGATTGTTCATTGGGGTCCGAGTTCGAGAATCTTATGTCTTGAGTCTAACAATCGATAATTGCCTTAGCAAAGGCTAGGAACAACTTTCCTATAATTATAAGAGACTCAGATAACTATCTACGGTGTTCAAGTACAATAAAGTCCACTTTATGTTTGTCATCTCAGAAGTTGACGATGACCAAAACCATCCCTCTTGGTATTTTGGTAGATTGATATGGTAATTGAATGATCACCCTTATCTTCTTGAGTTGTCTGAGCTCGAGTTCATCAAAGACGGACTTTGGGATGATGTTTAACGTGGAGTCAATGTCTTACTGAACACAAGTGAATATGGAATGCTCAATTTTACACGTGATCCGCTTCAACTGCTTAATTTTACATCTTTTGATTTTATGATTTATGACCATTGAACTGGCCATAGATATTACATGATGTTCAGTCCTTCATCTCTTAAGATCGAGCATCTTTTCTATGACCTTGATTAATGGAAGTTCTAAGACTAGACTCCTGCAAAATGCTTCAATTTTAGAATTGTCTATTTTTTTGAATTTTTTGAATTTTCATTTTTTGGTATTTTCAGAGTAATGGTCAGTAGGTTGGTCAGAGGTCAATGGTGGTTGTGTATGATTGTATGTTACATGATGGATCCGTGGTTCACTTGTGTGTCCTCACTTCATTTTAAGTTTTCATTGATTGGATGAAATTATTTATTTATTTAGTCAAAGCATTTACTCTACGATTAATTCGAGAAATGTCATAATCAATCGTCTCATGACTTGGCTCAGAATAATTGTACTCCACATGTTTTGATTCTGGAATGTATCCTTGAGTAGAATAATGATTATTTATTATAGTTGTGGTCTGGTCATGAGTCATATCTCCTTGATAATGGTTCTCTCTTTAGTTGTCAAAGGAAAATTGACCGTACTCAGGTGAAAAGACACCTAATCAGCTTCTCTATTCCTGCAAAGAGAAGATAGAAGAATTTTGCGGTCGTTATATCGACCAGATGAGTTTTTCCAGAAAAGATTAATTTAGAATTAATCTTCTTATTTTTTTATTTATACTCCTAAACTTGAGTGTATAGCGGTTAAGCACGGGAGTGTCGAACCTAAGGAGGCAAACTGTAAAACTCTCATGCTCACATGTTCAACCACATGATGGCTGAAGCTGGGGGACTTGTTCGTGATTAATCATAATTTCGGGGTATAGCCTGCAAATGTATCACAAATACATGAGATGCACGCGCTTAGCACATGAGTCATTAAGCGGTTAGGCGGTGAGTGGTCCAGATCAAGCGGCTTGATAGATTTGATGTCAACATGTAGCATGTTATCGTCCATGCGATCAAAGCCGTATCGAATGGTCATGCTTCACTATGGAGACCTGCCCTCGTTCTTCCCCAAACTTGCAGATGCGACGTCAGAAGTTTTCGTAGATCTCAATCTCTAGGAGTTCAATGCTCCAGGAGACGATCTCAGACGGTCAGATCTTTGTGGATTCTCCAAGTGGAAAATACGATGGTGGCGGCAAACGGTAGCGCAGCTCGGTGGTTCGAGGTGTCCAGTTCGTGGCGGCAAACGACGATGAATCTAATGAGTTCTGCGCAGGTAAAAACTCTCGTTTGATGATGATATACAAATAATCAAGAGCATCCAGCTGATGCTCGATATTTCACAGCTCCAAGAATAATTCTCGAGATGCTTCGATGAAGTTGACTACTGTTTGTACGAAACCTGCATGAGGATGGTATAACTCGAGACGAATCATCTTGGTCTCAATTTGAAGTATAAGGGATGAGTGGATGAAATTGATTCAGTGGTGATTCGGCATGTGAGGAAGATAATCAGAGATGGAATTGGGCAAAGAGATTTCAACATATCAGAAAAAGTTAAGAGACTAGAGAAATTGAGGAGAGAAAAGATGGAATGAGGAGAGAAGAGAAATGAGATCAGGAAGAGAAGAAAGCATAAGGAGTAATCGACCTAACCTGAAACGGAAGAAGCGGATGATGCGCCTGTGGACGAAGCTCCAGGAGGAACCCCTGGTTGCGGCCTCGATGCGGCAGCGTGACAAGGGGATGCGCGTGACAGAGCGGCTGCTTCAACGTCGGTCGCTAATTTTGACAAAATATGATATAATATGGTAAAATATACTGTATTCAATTTTTATAGGATTTTTAGAGGTGATTATATATATATTTTTTAATTTTTAAAGTTTGTTATATTTGTTTAGTGTTTTAATGATTTATTTAATGCTAAAAAGTATTTTTAATTTTCAAAATTTATTTAATACTGTATATATGGTATTTATGGGTATTAATATGTATTTTTATTGTATTTTTGTATCTTAGGATTTTAGTGATGATGTATATAGTATGTAAGGTAATTATATTTAGTTCGGGGATACACATGTAATTATATGGAAAGATAGGGGAGCTGACGTAATAAACATAGAAAGAGGGTGTTATGCGCAAAAAATCAAGCGCAACATGTGCTGCTCGTGTGCCCGCCGTTGAGTCTGGATATGTTCGTAATATCATAACATTTCGGGGTGCTTTGTGCAGTTTTCCCAAAATATCTTGCCACTTAAGGCTTAAGCTGCGTCGTGCCAATATGTTGATGCATGGCGTGTTTATGGACGTACGATAGACTCCGATCGAGCGGCTATGGTTGAAATCCCCAAATGGAGACAACGATCGGTAAAGCTCTCCAAGCGAGGCAGTGATTTGAGGGCGGTTGGAGTTGTGGTGGTCGGTCATGTGCACGGTGAAGAAGAAGCGCGGCAACAACGGTGCATGTAGGCGGTGGAACAACTTCTAGAAGCGCATCACTTGTCGCGCAGGAGAAAGCTGGTGGCTGGGCTGCGAGTCTTCTGGAACTGGACGATGGGGGTGTTGATTTCTTAAACTTGATGGGTATTCCTTTCTTAGCAATAATAATTATGTAAACTTTAAATCAATCACAAGAATTTTAAAGCCCTTATGCGTGTACAAGCATGGCATATACAAACTAAACATGATGATAAACCAATTCTCATGTTGACAAATTTAATGACAAAGGGATTTAAGTAAAACATTAATAACATGAGAATAACTATACCAAGGAATGTTACAACAAATGACAATTATATCGTGTAAAAAAAAATGAGGAAAGGCATGAATCATCTTTCATCTACACGCATGCCACTTTCTAATTAATGAAAGTCATGCAATCTCCATAAAGTTCTTTAGAAACAAAGAGACGTGTGAATGATAATCAAGTGGAGAAACAAATATGGTAAGACAAAGGAAGTAATACCTAGTTGCATGGACGCCATCAAAGCTTGTGGGCGACCTTCCAAAACAAGCCAACAAGTTTGCCTTTTGCCTCTCCTTCTCTCGATAGTCTCTATATCTTTCTCTCACGGCAATAGAGAGCTTTTTTATCTTATCAAGAGTAAGGGGTCCATAACTTCCCCTATGAAGATGGGATTTCAAAAGAGGAGATAAACTTGCATGTTGGTTGATTGGGGACCATGACCCATTCCATAACCGCTTTGATAATTTTCAGTTCTACCCATCATAGATCTGAAATTATCCCTTAGGTCTCTACATAAGTAATCCACATGTAACCAAAAATATACACTTATGCCCAAATAAATTCTTGAACTTTATTTGATCACCTTTTTATTTTATTGGGACAGTTGACAGTATTATCGATTATATATGTATATATATAAGTCCATCGTTGGAATTAAATTCCAACAATCTCCCACTTGGACTATATGTATAGATATTATAATCTCATAATATCCGAATGAGCTCAACCTTTCTGTCACCACTTTTAAGTGTATCCATAAATCCTGTCTACAAGTTGTATCAAGCATAGGATCAAAATGTCTAAGTTACAATTATAGTAACTTAACCTTTAATGGTCACATATGTTAATACAACTTAATAACGAGGATAAGAACATGGGTATGTAGCATGGAAATCATATGTAATGTGATCTTAGCATATCAATTTCCAACTGGTCCACTGAATTGAGATCATACTTGATGAATAATATAGTGAACATAAAAGAGTTGTTTAACAAACAATAACCACAATGTCCAAACTGAAAAATACTGAGATACCAAATAGAACTATTTACAAGCATTTTCAAAAATTACAAACTCCCACTAAAACTGAATATCCTTAACTGAAACGACACCCATATTCATGGTATGATCATGAAATACTTTGGGTGGCAATCTTTTAGTAAGCGGATCCGCAATCATGGAGTTTGTGCCGATATGCTCAATAGATAATTGTCCACTTTGTACTCTTTCTTTAACAACCAGGAATTTGATGTCTATATGTTTAGATTTTGTCGAACTCCTGTTGTTATTGGAATATAAGACTGCTGATTTGTTGTCACAAAATAACTTTAATGGTCTTTCAATACCATCAACTATACGTAGCCCAGTGACAAAATTACGCAGCCAAATTCCATGATTGGATGCCTCGTAACAAGCTATGAATTCTGCTGCCATAGTGGAAGAGGCTATAAGAGACTGCTTAGCACTCTTCCAAGAAATAGCACCTCCAGCAAGTAGATAGATGTAGCCTGATGTAGACTTCATACTATCTTGACATCCAGCAAAATCGGAGTCGCTATAACCAATGATCTCAAGTTGGTCCGACCTCCTATATGTGAGCATATATTCTTTTGTTCTTTGTAGATATCTCAGGACCCTTTTAGCTGCTTTCCAATGATCTTGTCCTGGATTACTCAAATATCTGCCCAACATCCCTGTAATATATGCCAAGTCTGGACGAGTACAAACTTGCGCATACATTAGACTTCCAACTGCTGATGCATAAGGAATTCTTTGCATCTCCCTTTTCTCAAAATCATTCTTAGGGCACTGATTTAAACTAAATTTGTCTCCCTTAGCCACGGGGGTATCAGATGGTCTACAATCTTGCATGCCATATCTTTTTAGAACCTTTTCAATATAGCTCTTTTGAGATAAACCAAGGATATGCTGAGAACGGTCCCGATATATCTCAATACCCAAAACAAAAGAAGCATCTCCAAGATCTTTCATATCAAAATTCTTTGAAAGGAATTTCTTGGTATCCTGTAATAGGTTCATATCATTGCTAGCAAGCAAGATGTCGTCAACATATAATACTAAGAAAATATGTTTACTCCCACTAAATTTATGGTATATGCATTCATCAGCCAAATTCATCTCAAAACCAAAAGAGATGATCACATGATGAAATTTGAAATACCATTGTCTTGAAGCCTGTTTGAGTCCATAGATGGATTTCTTGATTTTGCAAACCATATTCTTTGGGTCTCCCGACACAAAGTTTTCTGGTTGCACCATATATATTGTTTCGTCAATGTCACCATTGAGAAATGCTGTCTTTACATCCATCTGATGCAATTCTAAATTAAAGAATGCAACTAATGCCATTATAATCCTGAAAGAGTCTTTCGAAGAAACTGGAGAGAAAGTCTCTTTATAATCAATGCCTTCTTTTTGTGTAAATCCTTTTGCAACAAGGCGGGCTTTGTATCTTTCCACATCACCTTTTGAATCCCTCTTGGTTTTAAATATCCATTTGCAACCAATGGGTTTCACACCTTCAGGTAATGGGACAAGTTCCCACACATTGTTATCCTTCATGGATTTAATTTCCTCATTCATGGCATCTATCCACTTTAGAGAGTTAACACTTTGCATGGCTTGATGAAAGGTGATTGGATCATCTTCCATCACTCCAATGTCTACATCTTGTTCTTGGAGAAATACAATATACTCACCTGATATTGCACTTCTTCTCTCTCTAGTAGATCTTCTTAATGGCAAAGATTCATGAGGTATTGACGTTTGTTCCTCTATAATTTCATTTTGGGTCGATTCAGTAACATTGTCTTGAATATTTGTGTCGTCAGAAATGATAGGAATGTGATCCCTATCAATTCTAACAACACCTGAGGGAATGTCAACATATTCCTCTTCCAAGACAAAGTCTTTACCTTTATCTCCCCTCGCAAACTCAACATCCTCAAAAAATCTAGCATTACCAGACTCAAAAATGGACTTAATTGTGGGATCATAAAATTTGTACCCCCTTGATCTTTCAGAGTATCCAATAAAGTAACAACTAACTGTTCTTGCATCCAGTTTCTTTTCATTTGGCTTGTAAGGCCTTGCCTCAGCTGGACATCCCCAAATATGAAAATGGTTTAGACTGGGCTTCCTGCCCGTCCAAAGTTCATATGGGGTTTTATTGGTTGCCTTAGTTGGAACTCTATTTAGGATATATGCTGCAGTCTTGAGTGCTTCTCCCCAAAGAGACTCTGGCAAGGTAGAATGACAAATCATACTCCTCACCATATCCTTAAGTGTTCTGTTTCGTCTTTCAGCTACACCATTCATGGTTGGTGACCCTGGCATGGTATACTGTGGGACGATACCGCATTCTTCGAGGTATCTTGCAAAAGGTCCTGGACGTTGTTCACCTGAACCGTCATATCTGCCATAGTATTCACCACCACGGTCAGATCTAACGCTTTTAATCCTTTTGTCGAGTTGATTCTCAACTTCGGCCTTAAAATTTTTGAACACATCCAAGGATTGAGATTTTTCATGAATGAGATATATGTAGCCATATCTAGAGAAATCGTCTATGAACGTTATAAAATATTGTTGTCCATTCCAAGCAACCGTAGGGAATGGACCACAAATATCTGTATGTATAAGTTCTAAGACGTCTAATGACCTATTGGCTTCAAATCTCCTTTTATTGGTTTGTTTTCCTTTTATGCAGTTCACGCATATATCAAAATCTATGAAATCTAAGGAACTTAGAATTTCAGTTGACACAAGCCTTTCTATCCTTGACCTGGATATGTGCCCTAATCGTTTGTGCCATAATGATGCTGAATCTGTATCTGTAGATTTTCTTTTCATACCTCGTGTAGTAGAAAGAAAAGATTCACTATAAGAGGCAACCGTATTCAAGCAATAAAGACGATCAAATTCAGATAAAAAACCAGAACCAATGAGGATAGAATTTTGAAATAGACTAAGTTTTCCATCACCAAAAGAAACAGAATAACCAGCTTTGTCCAAAAGATAAACTGAAATTAAATTTCTACGAAAAGAAGGAGCAACAAAAGTTCCATCTAAATCAAGATAAAAGCCACTCTTCAACAATAATCTGAATTTTCCTATTGCTTCGACATCTACTGATTCACCATTCCCCACGTAGAGGTACTTTTCAGCTTGACTGGGTTTTCGGTAGCTCAGGCAGCCCTGCATGGAGACACTAACATGAGTAGTAGCTCCAGAATCTAGCCACCAAGTATACTGTGGTACCGAAGTCAAATTAATTTCTGAACAAACCAAACTATGAAGCGTACCTTTCTTAGCACGCCAAGCGTGATAATTTGTGCACTGCTTCTTCCTGTGTCCTTCAGCTCCACAAAAGAAACAACCCGTAGCAGATGGTTCCTTATTTTGTTGTTTCTTATGAGGTACTGTGACTGCAGCTTCCTTTTCCTGCTTCCTTTTCTTGCCCTTTCCTTTAGAGGTGGAGGCAAGATGAGCACTTTCTGTCTTATCTTGCTTTAGCCTTTCCTCTTCTTGAACACAGTATGAGATGAGCTCATTCAGAGACCAAGTCTCTTTCTGACAGTTATAGCTCACCTTAAACTGGTTGAATGAAGGGGGAAGAGATATCAGAACCAAATGCACCAACAAGTCCTCAGAGAGTTCAAGTTTGAGTGCTTTTAACTTAGAAGCAAGATGAGACATTTCCATGATGTACTCCCTGATGTTACCTTTTCCCTTATACCGCATTGAAATCAGACTAGCCAAGAGTGTACCAATTTCAGCCTTTTCATTCTTGGCAAATCGTTTTTCAATATCGGTAAGGAATTCTTTAGCAGTACTTATTTTCTCAGACATAGTGCCCCTGAATGCTTCCGGAATGGCTCTTTTCATTATCATCATGCACATACGATTTGATCTCTCCCACTTTTCTTTATCCCTCTTTTCATCAGAGGTACTCTTATCCGTAAGTGGTGGAGGAGAGTCAATCCTTATCGCAAGGTCAAGATCCATGACCCCGAGAACTATCAACAAGTTCTCCTGCCATGACTTAAAATTGGAGCCATTTAACATTGGAATCGAATTGATGGTAGCAGTTATATTGGAGGAATTCATATCTGAAAAAAATAACATAAATGCTCACATAACTGCAAATGAAAATGAATATAGGTAACATCCCATCTCAAGATATCTACCACTCCATTATAGTTTTATCTTTGGACAAAAATATAACTTGTGAGCGATACCTTGACTTAGTAATAAATATTGATGATAATAACGTGCCAAATAGAAATCTACCTTTGGGTGGATTTAATGTTTGCACGATAACCAAATAATCATCACATATTTAATACTAAACCATATGCATAATTTCTAATGGATATCAATCTTCCTTTGGGTAAATATCATCCATAAAAATTAATAATGCATAGCCGTTTATATTTCATCACACATTAATTTCAACAACATTGGCCACTTTGGTGACATATTGTTTAAACAAATGTATATCGAAATATGTAAAAAACCATCCCTATATTCAATACCGTTGTTAAATTTTAACAACAAAAAATTGCCCTAATGGGAATCTGTGGGCCCATAACCCATTGTTGATTTCTTAAATTTGATGGGTATTCCTTTCTTAGCAATAATAATTATGTAAACTTTAAATCAATCACAAGAATTTTAAAGCCCTTATGCGTGTACAAGCATGGCATATACAAACTAAACATGATGATAAACCAATTCTCATGTTGACAAATTTAATGACAAAGGGATTTAAGTAAAACATTAATAACATGAGAATAACTATACCAAGGAATGTTACAACAAATGACAATTATATCGTGTAAAAAAAATGAGGAAAGGCATGAATCATCTTTCATCTACACGCATGCCACTTTCTAATTAATGAAAGTCATGCAATCTCCATAAAGTTCTTTAGAAACAAAGAGACGTGTGAATGATAATCAAGTGGAGAAACAAATATGGTAAGACAAAGGAAGTAATACCTGGTTGCATGGACGCCATCAAAGCTTGTGGGCGACCTTCCAAAACAAGCCAACAAGTTTGCCTTTTGCCTCTCCTTCTCTCGATAGTCTCTATATCTTTCTCTCACGGCAAGAGAGAGCTTTTTTATCTTATCAAGAGTAAGGGGTCCATAACTTCCCCTATGAAGATGGGATTTCAAAAGAG
Source organism: Ottelia alismoides (assembly GCA_037367405.1). Classification (NCBI taxonomy): domain Eukaryota; kingdom Viridiplantae; phylum Streptophyta; class Magnoliopsida; order Alismatales; family Hydrocharitaceae; genus Ottelia; species Ottelia alismoides. The sequence goes on from JAZKJV010007004.1 coordinate 565,738, forward strand.
GAGATAAACTTGCATGTTGGTTGATTGGGGACCATGACCCATTCCATAACCGCTTTGATAATTTTCAGTTCTACCCATCATAGATCTGAAATTATCCCTTAGGTCTCTACATAAGTAATCCACATGTAACCAAAAATATACACTTATGCCCAAATAAATTCTTGAACTTTATTTGATCACCTTTTTATTTTATTGGGACAGTTGACAGTATTATCGATTATATATGTATACATATAAGTCCATCGTTGGAATTAAATTCCAACAGGGGGCCCTTTCTTACTACAGTCGATGGCACTTTTCTAATTTCTGAGTGGCAATCTTCCTTTAGGATCAGGTGCTCATGACGGTGTAGCGATTGTGATAGTCCAACACCTCTAGTTGAGACTTGTTCTGAGATCTTTGTGTTTCTTGTGTGAACTAAGTTGAAAGTAGATGCTCGGCCTAGATTCTTACTTCATGTATTGTGATTTGAAGCTCCAACGCTTTTTATTTCACATAACTAATTCTGATGCTCAGATCAATAGTTGGAATCAGACTCGTATGATCAGTTCTCAAGTCTGATGCAATTCCAGAGGTTCTGATTGAAGGTAATGCTTTGTTCCATGATCCACGAGGTCCTGCAAGTGATGAACTATGGCTCGAAGGAAAAGCTTCAGCCAGATGTTACGTGGAAATAAATGGATGGAATGAAGATCCTCAATCGAAAGCGAAGGAAGAGGATCAATCCTAAGATCTCGGACAGATCTAGGATGGTCAGAGATGAATGGAACATGGAGAAATGGAATGAAGTTCGACGAGATGAATTCAGATGGATTTTTTTTTGGCTATGAATTAATCAGGTAAGTCGGACATAAAAACTATTACAGAGCGATTGATGGGAGACGGGCAACAAGCTGCGCCGCCAATCCCTTTTGAATGGCAAATCCAATTCTTCGAAATACAACATCAATAGATCTGGGAACCATGACATTGCTGTGCATAATTCTTTGGACCCTTTGGAGAAGTTGTACTGCTTCAGTAACCAAAAATCCGAAGGTGTCAAAACTAAAAGGAATGAATACATGCTGATTTTCAATACATGCCTTCTCATGCTTAGCAATTTTAGCTGAGACCGCTTTCTGCGCAGCGTGTCCCGCAATAAAATCACTTCTTATCGGACTCACCAATGGAGAAACTCCAGTCAGATCAACACATGCATGCTTCCCTCTAGCCCATCCAAATATTAAAACATCTGCTGGTCTAAGTGTCGATCTCCCTTCTTGAGGATCCGTCAAAAAATTCACAGGTGCTTCCTTCTTTGAAGCAACTCCAGCATGTCTGAGTACATCATAAAGGACATCCCTGACAAAATCATGTCTATTTTTAAAACCTGGGAGTTCACGACAATGAACAGCATGCTCCCCAAAAGCGTCCAAGCAGGATTTGTGGCATATTGGGCAAGGCTCATCGGCTGGAAAAAGAGGAATCATAAGACGATACTTGAGGATGGTGCGATACTCAAAAGGTGACATATGCATCCCAAGGCCCTCAATAGGAGAGGAGGAAGTCTTGAGCATGGATTTTAGATTGGAATTGTGGAAACAGAGAAAGCAGAATGGATATCTGTTGAAGAGGTCAAGGAAGGGTAGAGAAGAGAAATCAGAGGAATTGAGAAGAGGAGAGAGATGAGACGAAAGAGAAGGAATGAACGTATGCTAAGCTGAAGTTGAACTGATGAAGCTACCTATGAATGGGATTGTAGCCTCGACGGAAGCGGCAACTTCCGGTGGCTTCGTGCATGGAGGAGCGACGCTCAGCTCTTGCAAAGATCTCGCCTGAACACTTCCTCTCGCTCAATGATGACGACGCTCTATCAGTACTCCCTCTCGGAGCTCACGAAGGAAAGAGGTTGAAAATGGCGGATATATATAGAGAGGGGCGAGTCGAGTCATCACCGACGGTGAGGAGAAGCATGTAGTTGGGTTACCGGCTGATGGTTTGCCAGCCGTTAGATGGTTGGAGGAGAAGAGAAGGAGGGAGGAGGGCATCGGAGAAGAAGAAACGAGGAGGAAGAAGAGGGTTTGGGAAAGTAAGAGAGAGAAAGAGGAGAGAGAAAAAATTAAAGTAAATAAATTATATAATTAGATAATTTAATAAATTAATTAAATTTAGAAATAATTAAGGGATTAATTTCATAATTAATAATTAAATAATTAATTAAATATGATTAATGAATTATTTAAATAATTAAGTTTATAATTAAGTAATTACTTAAATTAATAAATACATGATTAATAAATAAATAAATTAAAATAAATAAGTAAATAAATAAGTAAATAAATAAATAAATAAATTACATAAACAAAATAATAATATAAATTACGGCACATTGTACAATATACCAATACGGACCCGAAAACTGGGTTTTTCGCATTAACTCTGATTTTAGCGAAACTAGTATAATTTTGTAGGTAATTTAATAATCTAATTTTTAAATATGAGTTTGCCCAATTCAGAGTTCATAAGGCCGAGTTATAAGGTCCGGAAAATTTAGGCAGTAGCTTCGAGGCTTCGGATTTTATTGCTATTTTAATTTAATTATATTTTTATATTTTTATATATATTTTACAAGATTTTAGGAAAAGAAATTAAGTTAATTGGGTTTACAATTAATTAATTAAAAATTCGTGAAGATTCTACATATAATACATATATACAATGGGTCCAAAGTGCCAAAACTCACCGATTTTTTTCGAATATTTTTTTGATATTTTTTATAAATATTACTAAGTATAAAACATATTTTAAAAGTGAGTTTGGTTTTCTATAAATAGTTATGAACCTTAGAAGTCAACTTTTGCGCTTTTTCGGTCCATAACGGTTAATTATTTTTATGATGAAATATTTTTCTAATATTTTTATAAAACAATATATATTTTTATGAGCAACTTTTACAAAAGAAGTATTTTGATTTGAGGCTATCTTAATGAGAAATAAAATATATGAAAGATTAATAATGTGATAAATGGATAAATTATATTTTTGGTCTTGATTTTCTGGAAATTTGTATAAGTTAGGATCCTTATCTCCCCCTACTTATTTATTTTGTTGACCCAATCAATATTGACCTAGTCTCGGGGTTAGGATCAATTTGTATATATTTTATATATACACCTTTTTTTCCTTTTATTTTTCATTTTATTTCCATTCTTTTATTTTGGATAAAATAAGTGTTAATTATATAATATTAATATTTATGGTGGAAATTAGTGGATATTTATATGTATTTTACCAAGGATTTTAGCCAAAATGAAAGAATAAAGGTGATGAATCACATATTCATCATCAGGGTGAAACTCATCCTAAAGAGAGGATGGTTCAAGTCTGTAGTTCATTGTAACCGAGAATCGTGTTTCTCCATCAAAATCGATTACTCTATAATCCATCCTCATATTTGCTCGATCTATTGTGTTCATGTTATAGTCAGAATGTAAGAGTGCTTTAATCCAAGAAGAAGAGTGGGTTTGAGGTGGAATGAATAAGGTGGAGTGAAATGATGGCAGGGGAGGAACCAGTTCTAAGAGAGGGTTCCCTAAAATGATAGAGGAGAAGATCAAGACATGGTTATGAAAGTGGGATCTACTGAGTCTAGATACGAACACCAATGTGCCAACATCTTCTCAAGAGAGAGTCGGAGAATGATTTGTGAACCATGATTTGCATGCAATTACAAGGACTTTAATGCACACAATACAAACACAAGTCAAGCACTGTTGTTTCACTAAGTCAACAAAGTCAAGGCCGCCAGAGTTCAACCAATTATCTTTTAGTTTTTAATTGAGTGGAAAAACAATCTTTCAGAACTTAAGAGTACGTAGAGGACAAGTTTTGGGCTCTACAATTCTAAATATAATAATACCAAAAAATATATAAACACCTCTAAAAATTCCAAAAATATTATATTAGGTAGATATTAATTTATTCCATCACATATACAAAAGTCACTAAAAAATATAAAACAAAGCCCTAAAAGTCATAAAACACATAAAATCTTATAAAAATCATAAAAACAAATCTTGAAAAATCCAAAATAATATTTTAACTTTCTGGATTTTCATTATTTTATCTATCTTGTAAGAAAATTATACGCAATACAAGTTTCTGATTTTATCTTTTATTATATTTATTTTATTTTCAACATTAAAATCCATAAAAGTAATAAAAAACCCCTTTAAATCCTAAAATCATTTGCAAAAATTACAAATACAAAAATTTTCATTTTATTCACATTGATTTTATTTCCTTTTTTGAAAACCCTAAAACATTTTCTTGTCTCTTTTTCATATCTCTCTTTACTACTATCTATATATTTATATTGTTATTGTAATTATATTTTATTTCAAATATATAAGCACAAAAACATTTGCATAATTTAAAACTAAATAAAAATTCAGAAATTTAAAACGATAAAAATAAATAAATTGAGAAGAGAATTTTTTTTGAGATTTATGTATTAGTCTATCGTGTTTTCTCCCTATGTTCGGTACTCTACATACACCTATAAACACATTTGTAGAGTTATATTAAATTTCAACTCCACACACATATGGCATTTCTTTATCACCATATGTGAGTTAATTGTTGTGTAATTCACCTCTTGTGTTCGGTCATCTCAGCGACTGATGATTGTGGTTAATTAGCAGATCGACCAAGAGCGTCTAAACAAGGGTAGGAGCAAACCGGATAGACTTTTCAAGGTCATCGATCTTGCAATCATAGATTGAAGATGCTTCATCGAAAGGTCTTATGTTTCCATGCTTCATGGTAATGATATCAATCTTAAGTCTTTTGATTTTGAGATGACATTCATGGAAGGGATTGTATCTTGGTATGTGTTGTAGGCAAGAGTTTTGGACCCATTTGAGCAAAGAATGGTTTTTGTAGCAAGAGTCCCTCCATTTTGAAACTGGGTTTGAGTGGTTTCAAAAGGGTTATTTGGGACATAATAGGTTTATGGTCTTAAAAGGTCTCTGGGAGGAAGAAGGATTTCATTTATGGTGAGGTAGTCACTAGCGTAGGGAAAATGAAGATATGGTCAAGTATTTCCCACCTCTAATTTGCCTTGTTGATCCATGTATAAGACAAGTTTGGGCTCTTGAGCTCGATAAGGGTCGTATGATGGTGCCATTGGTTAAAGAGATTATTAAATGAGGATAGGGGTTGCATACTAATGAATATGTGATTCACCACACTGATTAGATGAAAATATATCTTCATCTTCAGTAATTAGATCGATTCATGTGTTCCTAACTCATAATTAACATTCATGCACATGTATGAATTTCCAATACATTAGCATTCGTTATGCATTCATATTCATTTGTAAATATTCACATAACTTTACCTATTTTAGTTAATCCACACTAAATTGAATTTACATAATACTAAATCCAATATGCGCATATATATATATATATCACTAATATTAATCAACGAAGAGTCCTAAGAAATACTCACTTGTGTTTATGTGAAATAAACCCAAATCCTAATTTCATGGCAGAAAGTCATAAATACTTATATCTCTCACATGCAATGTCCACTTTCACTCTACTCACTTTTGAATTAATGTAGACTCAATTATATACAAATATAAACCAAAATCAAAAGAATCAGAGTTCATTTGTGAAACGGGGTTTTTGTGACCTAACTATAAATTGCACAAATTTACTGATATTTGACTTGTTATTTCATGTATATATTTAACCTTTTTATTTATTTCTTTGCCATTTATTTATTTCATATCATGTTTTAACTAAGTACATATAATAAAAAAAATCTTGAAAGATAAGAATTGTATAGAAAAATACAAATTCTGACATGAACTCAATGACCTACTTCACATGTATATAATTCACAACATTTATTTATTCTAACCTTTTCTTAACTCATAAAATTTCAGAAAAATGCATTGATGTTAGTTGCTTTATTTTACGTCATGTTTTATTTTTCCATAAATTATCCATCTAAAGGAAACCAAATAAAAATTACAAAACTAAAAAATTAGCATTTTATATACATAGAATATCATCAAACATATTCACAACTAGCACAGTTGAGTCCACTTGCATCTGAGACTTTCATGAACATTGTAGAGTACATTTAGTCAACATTTTTTATTTTGGACATTCTTTCATTTGAGGTCATCCTTTATTTTTTTATTTTTCTTTATTTTCCATGCATGGTCAACATGTCAACCTCATACGTGGTACACATGCATTGGGGCACTTCACCCCCAAGGTCAAATACGCCAATCCCCATTGAACCAGAGTTTGTCCTCTAGCACTACACATCCAACCCATATCTCTCCCATCTTCAACCTAAACCCCCGCCAACCTCCAAACCATTGGACTGATCACGATCCAATGAGTGTTGCTCGTCCTCCTACCTCCAGCCAACGTCGCCCCAAATCTTCCTGAGCCGCATTATCTCCTCCCAACAACAATATCCCAATCCCTTGTCCCTTCTTAGGTCATTGTCACCCAAACCCTACATCCTCCAACTACCATCACCTGTAACCAACCTACCTCCATATTCTCCAAACCATCGCAAGACCCTTAATTCTAATCCCTTCTACCTAACTAGAACCACCAATGATGAGTCTCTTCATGCCTCCATTTTTCCTCTTACATAAAAGAGACCCTCCCTCTCCATTCACATCTATCATTCATCATCTCTATGAGATTAAGAGAGTAAGAGAGAGAGAGAGAGAGTAGAGGATCAATGTTTGGTGACAGTGACCACCATCTCCGATGACGACGTTCGCAAGGAGAGATCCACAGAGGGTCCTCCCCTTGTGTCGCTGTTCCTTCCCATGATTAGCCAAAGCTCTCATCGCATGCCTCAACAATCGAGCAACCATCATAGTCGAGATCACCTCCTCCACGACCAGGTATAGAACAACTTCATGTCTATCTTTATTCGTCATCTTCTTTACCTTTCTTTCTTTTTCTCCTATGCTCTCTTTCCCTCAACCCAATCATTTATTCTCTATTGCATCAACACAAACCCATCTACCTCGCATGCCCTTGATGCCCACACCATCTTTAAATCTCATTATTCACGTTGTATCTCATACACCTCTCATCTCCGGTGACAACATGTTGGGTTAAAGCTTCACCTCTATCACAAACTAAGTAGAAGCACTACCCCTTCTTCTTCTATCTTGAACATTGGCGATTATACTGAGCTCCACAAGGTTAAAGTCCTCTATATCTATGAACCAAATTTCGACCTCTTTAATAATAATATATTATAGAATAGGAGGTAGAAAATAATTTAGCAAAGACCATAATTTTAAAAATCTGGAAAATTTTATCTTGGTAAGTGTACAAAGGTCGAGCGTAGGGAACCATGTATTTCTGATTACGTGGTTTTACATTAATTTCAGTAATTAACTCAGTATAACAATGATGTTTGTATCAGAAAATAAAATGCAAGATTATAAGGTGAAATAAATAAATACATGAAATGAAAATTTAGGAGAGCAAGGAGGATATGTGATGATGATTTTTAATCCCAATGAAATTATCAATTAATCCTCTAAATTATTCACAGAACCACAGAAAGATATTCAAGAATTATATTCAATTAAATTCCAATTTGTAAGTCAAAATAATTTATGGCACAAAAGAAGTGATCAAGATTTTATCAGAGTAGCTCCCAAGTTCCCTTCAATAATTGATTCTTCAATGAATTTTTATCAAGCATTAGGGATATAACCCAATCATATTTCCTCAATTTAATTCCTATGATCAGATTAAATTCCTCGCAATATGAGTACATAAATATCTTAGATTAACCTTGTAAAAATCCTCAAATAATCTTTTAATTCAATTAAGCTTTGATCTCATAATTCCCTATGATTTACTTCTCAAAGAATGATAAACAAATAAAGGGAATAGATCAGTTATCTATCCGTGAATAATCCCATGCAATTTAGGCCAATTTTTCCTCAAAATATAATGGCAAATATCATAATGACTAAGCAAGCAAGATCAGAAGAAATCCTCAAATAATATTCGATAAAAATTCAGCTCTGATCTGTTCACAAAATAAGTAGAATGAAAGAGTGCAAAACAAGCTTTAAAATGACATAAGCTATGCTAAAAATGGAGTTCAAATGAGAAATTTATGACAAAATGAAGTTACATGGACTAAAGTGCAGTACAAATCTAGAGTTTTTGTCTCGAAATGACCCTTGAGGGGATTTATCGATAAATAACAAAACTAACTGGGGTATCCACTAAAATTTACCCTAGAGGACACATGCACCACTAGCTCTCTCGGCGATAGGGATGTTCTTGCAAATTCTGGAAGCGTGGGAGTCAGGTCATAGATTTCCCCCACCCCACGTGATTTGCACATGCTGAAGGAGGACTGGATGACGGTTTGGAGTGGACCTAAGGATTGGACGACCGAGCCTACACATGGCTAATGTGGCAAGCTTCGAGCAAGCTGAAGCACTTAGCTTGAGGGAAAGCATGGAGATGTGACGTAGCACTAGTACCATCGTTTGATCGAGGCTTGATCTTGATCCAACGATTGCTGAAGATCGTGCTTCGGTGATGCAGCCGAGGCAAGTTGGCGGAGGCCCGACGGAGCTGATGGAGAAGAGATCGAGGGCGAGAGGCGAGGAGGTAGAGTTTGGACCTTAAGCAACACATGCATGAGGTTCAAGGCAGCATGGTTATATGACATTTATGTGGAACGAGGTCAGTTCTTGTGTGGAGGGCAGTGGCATGAAGGGCCAATGTAGAGGTCGTGATGGAGTGCTGCGAGCAATGCGACCAAAGGGCGAGGCACTGGAGATGGTCAACGGCGGTTGAGGGAGGTGTGGAGGTGAACTATTATGGCAAGAAGGAAGGGGACAAAGGGGGGGAGCTGTAACCGTGAGTGAAGGGGTGCTCAAGGATTGTGAAGGTGGCGAAGAACAATGGTATCAAGCGACGGGCGAGGGAACAGAGATGGAGACAGATGCATGAAGATCGAGGGAGCGATCGATGTAGAGGTGTGGAGAAGAAGAAGAAGAAAGTAATTAAGGAAAAGAGGAAAGGAAAATAATATGAAAGAAGGAGAAGAATGAAATGGACTTCCTAGGAATGAGTTCTCGCATGTGCTTGCTGAGGTAAGAGGACCTCAAAGGTTGTTGTCTTGAAGTCTGGTGAGAGAGACGAGGCTATGCAGTCACAAAGGAGTTGTGATGTGGGTGATGAACCCATGGATCCCGCTTAAGATGTAGACGCCGAGGACGACAAGGTGTTGTCAACACAATGTGTCGCGCGACTCTCTTTCTCTTGAACGACAAGGGTTGGGTAATGGCCGAGGATCCGAAATGAGAGAGGGAGAGGGGCTTTTGACGGTGCGTGCGTCAGAGGGTTTAACAACCATGGAGAAATAGGAAACGACCAGGGGCGAAATGGTCGATAGAGATGTTGTCACGACAGGGCTAGCTGCCTGGAGAAGGAAGGAAAGGGATGGAACTTCAGTTGTTCGATCGGCCGTGGTTGAGCCACGTGGCGAAAGAATATTTAAAGAAAATAAAATATAATCAAAAAATAAATAAATAATAAACAAAAATAAACAAAAAAATAAAATAAAAAAGAAAATAAAATAGGGGTAACATGTGGCTTCTCCAGGAGTTACCATGTGTCACTCCTCGAAAATTTGAAAATAAAATTAAATAAAAATACAAAAAAAATATCAAATGAGGTCAAATAAAAAAGTTATATTCATGAAAGTTGATAGTCTCATGGGATTTACAACTTTTATGAAGGAATTAAAATAAAAAATGATCATCAGTACAAAACATATTTTTGTTGGTACTCTCTCTATATAAAATACCTGTATTTTTTTTAATTTACAATTTTTTATGAGTTTTAAATTAGGTGAAAATCAAGATAGAATCATATAAAATCTAAAATAAAAATATACACATTAAATTATTTTTTGTATTTGTTCAACGACTAAGAAAGTAAAAAAATAAAAGGGGACTTATATATAGACTCTCTATACAGACTCAGAATGATTTATTTCCTTTGATTTTTACTTCAATTTTGATTTGGATTTTTGCATATTTTATTAAATCTTCAATCAAAGAATATTAATGAAAGAGAAATAAATAAAAAGAGTAAATTTTGTACATAAATTAATTGGCACATGTTAGGAAAAAATCAAGATTAATTATTTACAGAGTTTATCCTTAATTTCAAGCACAATAAGTGAAAGTTAATTAGGGTTTGAATTAGTGATTTGTCAAGGGGACTTTACTAAGACTTCATATATAGTAGATGAAACATGGATTCGTCACACTCCTATACTTAGGTCTTTGCTCGTCCCCGAGCAATTTTGAGAATGTTGAATCCCCTACTGTGCATATGCAAATACAAGACTTGAAGACCACTCCATGAGGTTCAGGTGACTCCTTAAATCTAAGTCTAACAAAGTCTCATATAAAAGGAATCCTGAGTCGTCTGCTTTTATTTTCCTACGAGTACAATGAGGTGTGCATTTTTTGAGTATCCATCATACTTTGCTACACCAGGACTTGTATCACTATACGATGTAGAGCCCTTTTTGGGTGTTAGCCTGACTCATTTGACCTTATTAGCTTTGTTACAAGTGGACACTTTGAAATAGCTAGGAGAACTCGCCATTAATGGAAGCTCAACTTTGTGAAGAGATTTTTTTTCTTTCTTTCCTTTTCTCTTTCTTTTTGGCTAGCTACACTAATTTTACCAAAAGTTGACGCACACTGATCAACAATTTTATGATTTCATAACGCCTTAGCTCTTATTTCAATATCAAAAGTTTGATACAAGAACCTTGTTCTCATAATGGCTTAAGGTGCTAACACTCAGGTTTCAAGAAGTGATACTCAATAAAGTCCATCCTCAAGAATCAAATCTGAATTCAAGCCTCTCATCCTAGTTCCTCAAGTGTAACTTTCACTCATCATAAAGATTATGTAATTGTGCAAGTGTTGTGCTGGTCAAATTCCTTGATGATTTTGATATTCTATATGCAATATGTCATATATATCATTTAACTAGGGATGTTGAGTAGTTAAGTCTCTAGACCCTAATGAACATGAGTGATTCAACTTGGACTCAGGTAACACTCTAAACCAAGTAGTCTAGAATGCACAAGTCTATTGTGAAGTAAGTGTCAGAGATAAAACCTTGAATTAGTTTTTTTTGCTTTTTTAAAGTTTGATAATGACTAGCCCAAACTCATACGATTAGTTGCATCTACTTTCAGCCAGTATGGGTGTAAGTATCGACCATAGAATGGCTACTTATGTTTCTTCAGGACAGTGCCTTACGTGTTGTTCTTTAACTACCCAATCTGCTAAGGGAGATTGTATTTTCATCATTGAAAAGTATCTAGTCGTTTTTAAATTCATAATAAGAATTGTCACTAAAACAATTTTTAATTTTTAAAGAAGTTGGTTATGCTCCCTAAATTTGACAAAAAAATTTCAAAATGGATATTATTTACAAAAAAATATGTCTAGTATACATTATATACACAAAAAATACCCATACCCAATTTTTTGTATGGAAATAGTCAAAGCACGAACTTTGGGTAAAGTAAATATATACAATATACAATCCCTCTAAACGTAGCATGTGTTATGCCCTCATGGCACAAAGTGGAATAATGACATAGATCGTACCAAATATAGTTGAGTGAAAAGAAAAATGAAGTCGATTCGCTTCCCTATACTTATGTATTGAGAGCCTATGCATAGAAGAAGATCTAGAAATGAGGCTCGAGGGCGAGTAGAAAGATAGGAGTGAAGTACAGAAAACAATGTCGGTCCCTCTATACATGGGCTCAAGTCAGCCTAAGTATGATCGAGTAATTACAAGTAGGTGGCCAAGTAGATTTGAGATGTATATACAATGGGACCAAGGAGGTTTTCAACAAACCTTCTTGCAGGAATGTGGTGGGAGATAGTATGGAGATGTAGAATGGGGTGAAAGGGGAGAAGATGTAGAAGTCCATCCATCGTCAGAATCATCCTCAGAAGTATAATAGTCATATGCATAGGATCTCTAACTTTTGTCAACTAGAGGTAAGTTTCCTTTGATAACACTTGTACCTATTGCACTTTACTGATGTACCACTTCAGGACCAAACGAGGAACTTGACGAGGAATCTTCAAAAGTCGCATGGTTTCAAAGGTCAAAGGTGGGTTTCTTAGTCAGTTGTTTCTGTATGTAGTATAGTTAGGAGGAAGGTCGAAGTTCTTCACTCAATCATGTGTGACCTGTGTGGCATTTATGGTTTACTCGTCAGATGAATCACCTTATTCATTGACCCGTTCCTGTTGGGCCATAACACGTTGTGGGGGGAGTTTCCTCATTTTGAGTAGGAGTTGTAAGCTCGTTCCTGGTGGCAGTGTGAGTGATGGATGGGGACAAAGATGGTACATTTTGACGCTCTAAAAATTTTGGTGACATAGGAGATTTCCATAAGGGGGTAGGAATACTTTTTGTCCATAATCATGTATAGCCCTTGTGATTTTGAATCTTTCTTGGTAATGCCTTTGTTTGTCATCTTCACAAACATGTCATTAGGTGTCTCCTCTAGGGTTTTGTCTGTATAACTGTTGACTAGTTGGATTTCCTCAAAGTAGGTGTTGCCATTGAGGGTTTGTTCATTGTGGTCTGAGTGTGAGAATCTTATGTCTTGAGTCTCACCATCGGTACTTTCCTTAACAGAGGCTAGGAATCACTTTCCTAGAGTGATAAGAGACTCAAATATCTCTCTGTGGTGTTCAATGTCAGTGATTTTTCATTTTTTTGATGTTGTTGGTGTAATGGCCATAGGTTGTTCAGAGGTCAATGGTGGTTGTGTATGAGTGTATGTCACATGATGGATCTGTGGTTCACTGGTGTCCTCACTTCTTTTTAAGTTTTCATTGATTGGATGAAATTATGTATTTGTTCAGTCAATGCATTTGCTCAACAGTTAATTCGAGAAATGTCATCATCAATTGTCTCTTAATTTGGCTCAGAATAATTGTATTTCACATGTTGTGATTCTGGAATGTATCTTTGAGTAGAGTAATGATAATATATTGTAGTTATGATCTGGTCATGAGCCATATCTCCTTGACTGTGGTTCTCTCTTGAATTGTCAAAGGAAAATTGATCGTACTTAGGGTGAAACCCATCCTTACAAGAGGATGGTTCAAGTTTGTAGTTCATTGTAACCAGGAATCATGTTTCTCTATCGAAATTGGTTACTCTATAATCCATCCTTGTATTTACATGCTCTATTGTGTTCATGTGATTGTCAGAATGTGAGAGTGGTTTAATCCAAGAAGAATTGTGGGCATGAGGTGGAATGAATCAGGTGAAGGGAAATGATGGCTGGGGAGGAACCTATTTGAAGAGAGGGTTCCCCTGAAATGATAGAGGAGAAGATCAAGACATGGTCATGAAAGTGGGATCTGCGGAGTTTATATATGAAGATCAATGTGTTGACTTCTTCTCAAGAGAGAGATGGAGAATGATTTACGAACCACGATATACGCAAAGACTTTGACGCACACAATACAAACACAAGTCACACCCTAGTGTTTTCACCAACTCAACGCAATGAAGGCCGCTAGAGAGGACAAATATCTTTCTGATTGGGTGGTAAAACAATCTTTGACAACTTTAGAGTACGTGGAGGACAAGTTTTGGGATCTACAATTCTCTCTTAGGTACAATGAGTGGATTGCTCTCCACCTGATACAAGGTTGATTTTTATGTCAATTTATGTATAGTTACCATAATTTACAATCTTGATTTTAAAGGTTATCACTTAGGTCTTATCTGAGCATAAAAATATCACGTCGAATGAGCAGTCCCAATTCTCTTTGAACTCCTAAGCTAAAAAAATGAGGTGTAGAGGATCAAAAATAGTCAATGCAAGTATAAAATCAATGATGCATGCTAATAAGACAACTTATAATGTTCCTCACATTCTTCATACATGATGCAAGATAATTAATCAAAATTTTACACTATATGATATACATGTCTTGTCCAACTCAGGGTAAGACTGTGCTTGTGTTTCCTCATCATAATCACCATATATATGGTAAAGATCATGTACCATGTGTTCTTCCATAGGATTTGTCATGATAGTGTTTGATGTAAAAGTAGCAGGGAATGGGAGGATGGGATAGTTTCTGAACCAATGGTCTGCTCAGTAGCCATTTTCGTAGTTGTAGCAGTAGGGTAGGGCTCTTCTACCACTTGATGGTTACGGATGTTGAACGCTTTGTGGTTTGCCTTGGAATATTGTGTTTCCTCAAAGACAGGATGAGATCGAAGTGCTCCCAATGCGGTAAAATTAATTTCCCAAGACCCACACTCTATAGTTTGCCTTATCTAAGTCTAAGAACGCCATTCCGAGAATGATTGGAGACTAGGTGAATTCCCCTTGATGCTCAATGTTAGTGATTGTGAAATCCAACTTGAGCGGAGCACCTTGGAACGTAATGATTACTGAAATCGTTCCTCTTGATCGTTTTATGGATCAATAAGCCGGTTGAATGATCTCTCTTAATTTCCTGATTGGTTCGAGTTTGAAATTGTCAAACACGGAGGTTAGGAGGATATTGATTGGTGAGTCATCATCGATTCGGGCATGGGTGAATGTTGTGTCTTTGATTCCATAGTCAAATCGAGAAAACTGCTTTACTCTACAGCTCTTGGTCTTTCTTCTCATCACCAAAGAGGTAGCCATTGACAATATATGTCTTTCAGTTTTTGTTCTCTTCCTATCCGACCTTTTCGGTATTAATTTCCTCTTTACAAATCTTTCCACTTCGAGGAGTTGTTCAATGGCTTTTTAAAGAAAAGTTCAAAAATCAATCTTTTATCCAGTGCTTCTTTTAGAGTAGGATCCAAATTCTTTAAATCCTCTTCACTTTCGAATTTTAGGGGTTTTTCTATTTTTTTTCAATTTTTGGGTATTTTTGAATTTTTCGATTTTTTGGGTCTTTTTGTTGTGGTGTGTAGATGTACTGCTTTCCACGGTAGAGGAGGGGTTCTGATTAGAGTTAGAGTCAGAGTCATCCCAGAGAGAGTAGTTGTTTAATGCCACACAAGGCGAGAACACAGTCGTCGAATCGACCACACGAAATTCGGATTGAAACAACAATTAACCCACAATTTAGAATAAAGCAATGAAAGTAAATGCGGAGTTAAAATTTGTTTTTACTCTAGAATAAAAGTGTGTATAGTTGCAAGTATGTGTAGAGTGCCGAACACAGGAAACAAGCAGGTAGATCATGGCAATAATGCTCACAAAAGTGAAAGTGGTGTTGTCTATATGTGCTATTTTTTGTTGGTTTTTTATTATATATATATATATGTATTTTAATTTTATTTTTGATTTTACATTTTTATATTTTGATTTTTAATTTTCTGATTTTAGATTTTATTTTTATATTTTATATTTTTTAATTTCTTTTTCTTTTGAATTATAAAATAAATTTATATATAATATAGACAAGAGAGAGATAATATATATAAATAAGTAAAAATAGTCAAAATACATGAAATAAAATCTTTTTATGCTTTTTATAATTTTCTATTGTTTTTGTATTTTTTATATTTTTGCTATTTTTTGGGTATTTTTAAACTAAAAAATAAATACTCAAAACAAATAATAAAATATATATCTGAAATTAAAATGGAGATAAAAAATAGTAAACAATAATGGAAAAAATTCTCCAATTAATTTTAAAATAAAGATAATAAATGAAAGAAAATTCAGAGATAGAAAATAGATTTTTAGGATTTTTTCTAGATTTTATATATTTTTATAGAGGTTTTTAGAGTTTTTCTATTTTTTAAAGTTTTCTTTTACACTTTTTTAGTGATTTTTGGTCTAAAGGTCTAAAATATAAAAACACACAAAATATATCTTATTGGGGAATTTTTCGAGAGGTTTTTATAATTTTTATGAATTTTATAATGGAAACAGAGATGAAAATGCAAGTTTTTGATTTTTTATAAATATTAAAAAGCTACAAAAATAAAAAATATGGCGTGAATGTGCAATGAAACATGAATTTATGATATTTTTTGGGATTTTTTAGTGGTTTATAGAAGCATGAAATAAATACTAGAAGCAAAGAGAAAATACACATCAGCAGGGGTATTTTTGTAAATATTAAATAGACCGAGGGCCTGAATGTAAATTTTCCCACAAAATTATAACTAAAAAAAGTTACGGGATCAAATATTAAATCCAAAACTAGTAGGGGTATTTCTGCAAAAGCACTAAACTCACGTGCATGGGGCACGTAACCTGGTAGGGACTTGTTTGCAATATTCTAAAAGATGGAGGGTCCTCTTGCAATTTTACAAAAAAAGTTATTACTAAAACAAATAGTTTCTGACCTTAACTAAAATATCGAAACTAATAGGGGGTCACCGCAAAATACCCACGCACCTCACGTGCATAGACACGTGATGTGACGTGGATGAGGGCCTAAATGTGAATAAACAAAAGCTGGGGTTATGGATGCAAAAACTACAGAAATTATGTAAAGGCAGATGAAAGATTTTAAATAATATGCAAATACAAAACAAAGGGGGTGAAGTAGCAAAATACCCCCTTCTCTGCTGATCGAACGGTGGGGCTTTTCGCACTAATCCACGTGTCAAAGCGACACGTGTCGATGACGTTTCGGATAAATGCCCATGATCAAAAGGCTCTGGACGATCGGATGGTGATGGGGACTACATCATCCAACGGCTGGAATATGAACTGGGATGGGGGATCGATCCAACGGATGTGGTGAGGGCAGTAAGAACACGCGAAAAACTCAAGCCTGGCGAGTTTCAATCAGCCAGAGCTCGAGCCTCCTCGTGCATGCGACTGCCATAACACCACCGATAGACTCCAACAGCTGCTCCCCGATGAATGGTGGCTTCAGAGGGTGCGGTGGAGCAGCGATGACGCCCGATGAGCACGGAGAAGAACCGAGCACCAGATGCCTCCAGTTAGGACAAAACTCGACCCCTACTACGATCCTCGGCCTCTAGGACCTGCAAAATCATTAACACAAGCAAAAAATAAGAGAACATGGGGCTTATTTGCGAAGGTGGGTGTGCGGGTGAAAGGGAGTGGTGCTGCTCCGGTGAAGGCGGTGGAAGGGGCATCGATTGGCTAGATTGAGGTCCAACCTCGATGAATGGAGGGTGGAACACGATGGAGAAGGCGAGGGGGTTACGAATGAAGGTGGTCGAGCGGCGTAGCAACAAGGAGGAGCACGGTGAATGCTCACCGAGGATGAGCTCCGGTGAACGTGGAATGGAGTGATTGCGGCTAATTGGAGCGATTAACGCATAAACTAATAGATGAAACGAAACCTAGATACTAAGGTAACCTAGAAAATGCAAGAAAAATGATTCCTCACCGCCGAAATGGGAAAGTATACCTCGACGGCCGAAGGCCGGAGATAGAGGGTGGAGACCACCCTTAGAAGCTCGCCAAGGCCGGTTCAAGGATGTTGGAGGGGAGCTGTCACCTCCCCAGTCCGGAGCAAGGTGAAAGGGGCCAAGAGCAAGGTCCAAGAAGGTTCAAATTTGCAAAGGAAGAGGTGGTCGGGTTCTGTACAAGCGATGGAGGTGCTCCAAAGATCGAAGCAATGCAGGCGCTGAAGCGATGCAATCCTTGAGGCAAATAATAGGCGTGTAAGGTGGATCCACGAGGGGAAAAAGTCCTGAAGAATGTATCATGAACGAGTGAAAGAGCGAGCCTCGAAAAATCCACAAAAACAGGCGAAAACCAACGTTCTGACACATAGTAGGAGGTGGGTGAGAGTGTTGACCCGCGGTCAACTCTTGGGCCCTCCTGGTTGGTCCACGTGGACCAACCAGGAAAATCCTGGAAAAATATTTTATAAAATCAATTAAAAACAATAAATGAATTTATTAATTTTAGGTTATTAAATAAAAATGTTTATTATTTTATGAATTATTTTATTATAGTTTTTTTAATTTTTAGAGGTTTGGAATTACAAGTTGCCTTTTATGGGCTATATAGGTATATTCATTTATATATTTTAATATTTTATTTTTATATTGTATATTTATTTTATTATTTTGGTTTATTATTTTATATATTATAACTTATTTTTATAAACTTAAGTATATTTTTATTTTATTTTTCTCATGTATTATATATAATTAAATAAATAGAAGTATTAATTGTATATGTATATTCATTGGTATTATACCTATGCATTTATACGGGTATTTTATTTTTGTGTTTTAGTGATGTTTTTATTCTAGTTTTAATATACATATATATTATAAATAATATTTACAAAATTATAAAATTACAAAATTATAAAAATAATGAATAATAAATAAAATTAATATTTTAATCGGTACAAGTATACAATAGGGGTCCAAAACCTAAGTTTCAAACGTAACTTGAAAAAATATGAAACCACCTTCATTAAATAGATTATAAAAAATTATATACAATTAAAGTGATTTTGATATATTTCTAGTTTTTATTTGAGAGATACAAGCCTGGGAAGTTGGGATTTTGGAAACTTATTTAGATCATAACTTTTTATCTTTACATTATTTTTTGGTGAAATCAATTTTATATTTTTCTTTATTTAATTATCTACAACTTTCATGTACAAAATTTCTTTATTTGAAAAATAAAAAGTAGAACTAAAAATAGGTCCAAAAAAAGAATAAAAAATGAATGAAATAAAAACGGTTTTATTGGATTTTGGCCCTTATCTCCCCCTACTTTATTCCTTGTCGACCTAGTCATCGAGATGCCTAGGTCTCGGGGTTTTGGGTCATAAAATATTTGAAATATTTTATTCTTATTCTTTTTTTTCTTTATTCTATAATTTTGGCTTTAAAAATAGTATTTTGTACACTATTTACTACCTAATGCATGTATGATAAAATGCCTAAATTAAGCCTATTTACACGCATTTACTAGTGTTTTTAAGGTCAAAATGATAGAATAAAGATGATAAAATGGAGATTCATCGGTAGTATGCATAGGTATCAATATCATAGTCATTTGTAGGGTGTACAGAGTTTGTGAGTCTTGGAGTGTTCCCATGGTCATTAACATGAGATCCAATCATTTTCTCTTCCATTGTCATTGACATTTAGGCGGAAATTCTCTCAATGTATCCCCTCTCTGTCTTAACATTTCATCCTTGAAAAACTTTTCATGATCAATCATGGGTGGATTATACTCTATGGGAGGATTCTACAGAAATCTGTACGTTGTATACTCTACATATCGTGACTCAGGCATGCTGTGTTGGGTAGAGTAGAGTCCATTTCTATGGCTGTGAATTGTCGAATCATCATATGGTGAAGTCAACATACATGGTTCATGTGTGTCGATGTCATCTGTCCAATCCTCTGTATTTTCATGATGTTCGAAGGAGTGGTATACGGGTTGGTCAATAGAGATTTGATCATTACGATCAATCATGTATGGATGATCATCGGGTGCAGCCAACTCCATTCGGTTTGGTTGGAACGTCACGTTATTCCCCATGGTCCACTCAGAATGTGTTTCAGTGAATTGTTGACCTCTTGAAACAAGATTGTAATGAGAAGATGAAGTAGGTTGGGCTTGGTGTATCTACTAGATGTTTGTCTCAATAGTGGATTGTTCTTCAAATGGTTCACGAGTTCTGGTGAGAAATTAGAAATAAGATGGGTCAGCCCAAGATGGAATTTGATCATGTGTAAAAAAGTCGGGGGAGGTGGGAAATATGTCGAAGAGTTGAATTCACTCGGATAATCTGAGTAGAATGTATTGGAATTCATAGAATGTACATGATTCATCCGTGGGCGAGAGTCTCCCGCAAAAGTCGGAGGATTATTGGCATAAGAGGGTTATAAAGAATTGGGTTTGATTGAAAAGAAATAATCAGGTTGATACAGAGACCAATGTCCCATCAATTTCAAAGGAGGTGGATGAGCAATCATAATGGATCTTGGTTAAAAATATTCATGTGCACGGGATACTCAACAGAAGAAACACTAAATTTTAAATTAAGGAGAGTAATGGAACAAGCATGTGGTTCTTGATATTTAAACTCGGATCATGTACACCAATGCAAACACAATACAAACCCCAGTTTTGCCAACTTACACAGTAATTACCGCAAGAGTCCGACCAGTTATCATATCAATTTTAATTGGTGAAAATTCAAGTCATGCATATGTTTAAGCAAGCTGTTAGATGCTTGTATTTCCCTAAAGACTGGTCTGAATTATTACGACTAGTTGCACCTACTTTCAACCAGTATGGGTGTAGGTACCAACCATAAACGGCTACCCGTTACTTAAGGACACAGCCTTACATAGTGTCCTTATCCACTATGATAAGAAAAGATAGGCCATAAACAATTGCCCCATGTTTCCACACTGAGAAGTAGCTAATCATTTTTATAGAATCAATAATTTGAATGAAAATCCTATAGTTAGGTTCTATCCTTAAGTGTAAGCCCCTCACCTCTCAACAAGATAAATGAATACAAGGACGGGGTTCCTTCTGCCGCAAAAATTCTCAATTTTGTGGTTCAATTAAAGTCATCCTTGTTTAATAGTCCCAATTTTATTTAAGCGATCACTAAAAAAATAGATGAGAAGAAATTTACATCTACCGTCAAGTCCTAATTTCCTTTAAATCTTAAGTGACAAAACAAGTGGCAGAAAATTCAGAAAAAAACCGATACATGTGGAAGACAATGATGTATGCTCAGTTAGAAGATTTATAGTGATTCATCGCAATCTCCATGTGGGTTGCAATACAAGAATTGAAAATTATTCTATGTGAATTCAAACTGATAAAAATCACACCTATAAGAAAGTATTATTAGCCGAGAAGAATTCATTTGAATGTTGACTAAGTTGAATGATCTAAGGTGCCTCTCAATTAAAGTGAAGTGTGATCCTAGGTTCTACGAGCACAAGTAATAACATCCTAGAAGCTCTAATAGTCATAGTATAAGTCTAACCTACGAACTACTCAAGTCAGGCCCCACCCTCACCAGAGAGTGAAATAGGCCATGACACACCACAAAAAAAGTTCAAGTCTTGTTACACACGCGACGATCTAAATGGACACCGCAGTAATTGAGAAAATATTACAAATAAAAAAAATAAAATTGTAGAAATTTAATCTAT
This sequence comes from Ottelia alismoides, assembly GCA_037367405.1. Classification (NCBI taxonomy): domain Eukaryota; kingdom Viridiplantae; phylum Streptophyta; class Magnoliopsida; order Alismatales; family Hydrocharitaceae; genus Ottelia; species Ottelia alismoides. Next base: position 586,983 of record JAZKJV010007004.1, read on the forward strand.
GCTCTCTCACAACTAGACTCGATCTTAATTTTAATGTGGCTTGGCGATCAGTGAAGATGTGTTGGTTTCGTGAAAACCATTGCACGTACATCGGGTACCTCACACGAAAAATAAGAGAGAGAGAGAGAGAGTGTTAGGGAATGATATAATATAATCAAAAAATAAAAAATAAAATAAATACTGAAACCAATATAAAATAAATCTAGAAAAAAGAAATAAATGTAAAAAGTATAGTGACGAAGTTTGGGGGTCAAAGTACCTAAATATGTGAAAAAGCTAACACTAATTTCCTACACAAAAACCTAAGTTGTTTGCCTCTCAGCAACAACACCATTTGACAAGTCCAGAGAAACCCTTAGTTTATTTGTTTGAATTATTGCGAGAATACATGAATTTGTCGTTTCATTGTAGGCGGGTAATCATAATCAATCAAGAAATAACCACTTAATTATTTAATCCAATTTTAATCAAAGCGGTATTATGTTTATTTACCCTATGCAAATTCCAATATCGAACTCAAGAAAGCAAAGAAACAATCTAGATTAATGTCTATCAAATTTTGTGTATGGTTTTCGATGTGGTGGCAGTCGGTAAGATTTGGAAAGGGGGGACCTAGGAAAGACGATGGTGGAGAGTGTTGGTACGTATTATGCACATGTGATGGAGGCACAATATCATCACATGGTAGATTTATTACTTTTTTATATTTTTTTACATTTTTTTAAAAAAATTTCATAAATAATAAAAAAATAAAAAATGCGAAAAATGGTGACACATGGAGGCTCCAGAAGGTGCCATGTGTCATCTTCAGAAAATTCGAAAAATAAAAAATAAAGATAAATAAAAATGAAACAGCAAACGACCTCGGATCGAAAAGTTTTCTTCTCGAAAGTTGCTCGTATCGATGAGATCTACAACTTTCATGAATAAAACAAAGGCAAAATAGGTCATTCGTACAAAGCAATATTTTTGTCATTTTTCGTTAAGGAAAAAATCAGAAGAAAATATAATGAAATCAAAGATAAATATATACACATTACTATATTTTTTGGATTTTTATTAATTATGAAAATGAAAAAAATAAAATAAGGTAAAAAAGACAATTTTATACAGTCTGTTAATGAAGACTCGGACTCAGTTAGTTTCTTTGATTTCAAGCTAAATTTGGATTTCGATTTTTACACATTTTAAAATAACTTTTGTCAATGAAAATAAATAAAAAAAGAAATAAAATAAAAAAAGTTAGGTATGTAAATAAAATAGTAGGTCAAATTCAGGTAAAATATATAATGTACAAAAGAGACCCAAAACCCAAAATCCACATATGAGGGTTGATTAACTTGAACTTGTCTTGTTTTGAAGGTAATTGAATGTACATTAGTTTAAAAGTGAGTAGGATAAAATCGAACATTGCATGAGGAAGATATCAGTGTTTTAGTCCGATTATCCTGAAATTAGGGTTTGAGTTTCTGGATCACATATTTTTGTCAGTGATTTTTTTATATTTTTCTTTTATTTATTTTAGTAAATGCACATGATGGAGGTAGTTTTATGTTATTTGGTGTTAGCATGATTTAATTAAAAATCAGGGAAGTAAGCTTATTTTACAGGTCAATTGGGCTGGGACTTTTGGCTTCTTATTTTATGCAACTATGAATGATAAAATGCGATTCTTTTTTTACATGTCAATGAATGTTAGTTATGCGATATAGATGATGAAATGCCAATGAATTTTGGGTATATGAGCTTAATTAATGTCTTTTAGAGTGATGAATATGTGATTCATTATTGTTGCTGGTGAGGGTGTTGCATCTCCTTTCTCCTCAGAATCAGAATTTAACGTTGGCTCAGCTGATGGTTATGACGATTTATCCATAGATACTTGACCATTCCCCATGGCTAAAGCAGACAACTGTAGTGTTATACCGTTCTTGACATGAACAACATTAGATAACATAATTGAATTAGTACATGATAAGAGAGGTGGTATTGCACGTCGGTCAACATGCTCCTTTCCTTTGAAATTATTGCGGTATGCCTAAACCTGTGCAGGAATGACTGTCTTTGCGGTAGTAAGGTCATCAATATTCTATCTCATTTCATTCATGTTCTTGATCAGCTGAGCTAGGATTTTCAAGGCATGCTTCACTAAAGAGGACTCTGATGATTCTACAACAGAATGGAATTGAGGCTGGAGATACCGCGATTACGACTGGTAGTACTGACATAGCTGAGGAGGGTACTGGTGATATGAGTAATGAGAAGGGAAGAAATTATTTTTATTTTAAGAAACCTGTTGTTACTAATGGTATGGTTGCCGATATGCCAGCTGTTTATACTGCCAGTGTTGTGGTCTCCCATTGTTACCTTGGTCCGGAGACTGGTGAGATCGTCGGTGCTGGAAATTCCATCCACCTTGCTAATGGTTGGATGGTTGTATAGCTATACTCTGACCATGATGTTATCCTTAAGGATGAGCCAATTGTTGCTCATTACCCCCATACCCCATTCACTTCTTGAATGTATGGTGGTGGTGGGAAGAGGGGCTCGACAAAAGAAGGTTGGGGATCAATATGGTAGACCACCATCTATGTCTATGGCTGTAGAGGTTGCTGTTCGGGTTCCTACATGTAGTACACATGTTGGACCTGAGATTGTTCGAAACTCGGCTGAGGCTGATGTTGTGGTATATGCTCCTTCTGCTCGATGGGTGTTTCTCGGGATGTGGCCATAGAGTTGCATGCACTGAGTGTGTTCACCAACAACTCCATCTTTTTAGTAATCATCTTCAGTTTTTCATACTCTTCATCCTTTGCCCGATCACAACTAGCTTCTCTAAACAATGTGACTGCTTCTCGATGATATCTACATTGGATAGGTGACTGCCAATGATGCTGAGATCAAAATTCTCACTTCTATCCACATTGTGTGTGGACACCATATTTACATATTTGTATAGAATTTATGGTTTTTTGCTGAAACGAGCGGGATGAAGAGAAAGCATATTCGCCTTCAGCCATATCTTCAAAAAATTGCCACATCACATCATCATTATTGTTAAAGTGGAATCCTTCACATGTATCTACTAACCTCTGACTATTCTCAGTTAGAACTTCGAAGAAATGCTAAACCAAATTGGTCTTTGGGATGTTGTGGTGGGGGCATTTCTTGATCAAGTCCTTGAATCATTCCTGTTGTCTAGAATGGACTCATGTGATCCCTGAAAGAAGCTTCCAATCTTGAACCACATCACATTGAGACAACCAAGTGGGTAATATTTGTGCAGAAAGGCTAAATTTAGTTCACCCCATGTCATCACCACTTTTCCCAAATGATTAATCAAGTAGAGTTCCTTTCCCTGAAGGCTGAATGGGAACACGGTAATCTTGTCTACGCCTAACAGAATGTTTGGATAGTGAGTGGTGTTGCAGATGCGTCTGTATTACTGCAGATGAATGGATGTAATCCCAGGAGAGAGTCTAACCACCCAACATCGCTTATTAGACATGGATGTACAAATAAAAGGGCTAGTAATGAAAAGGAGGGTTTCCAAGATCACTAGAACTAGATGGTGGAATCTTAAATTGAAGCAATCAAGATTTAGGGAGAGATGCTAGGCTAGTCAAAGGGAGGAGCTCCATGCCAAAAGTAGGCTTGGTGGTGGAGTGAAGGGGAGCAAGAGAAGCTCAAAATTAAAAGAGCTTGCTTTAAAGCTATGTCTTTGGATATAACATTTGAAACTGTCACAAACTACAAAAATAACAAAGAAGGAATCAAATAAGATGGTAAGCAAAGCTAAGTCAAAAGCATATGAAGTTTTGTACAAAAATCTCAGATCTAATGAGGGCCAGAAGTATATATTCAAGTAGGCTAAAGCAAGAGAATGAAAGACCAAAGATCTTTCTCAAGTGAGGTGCATTAAGGACGCGAAAGTTCACATGCTCGTTGCTCAGAAGGATATAGAGACTGGGTGGAAGCAATACTTCCATAAGCTTTTCATTGGGGAAGGAAATAGAGAGATCACTTTGGGAAATCTACCTAGTAGTGAAAGTTGCTTGAATTGTGGAAGCTGTAGATGAATACAAAGGAAGGAAGTAGAGGATGCTTTGAAGGTTATGAGACATGGGAAAGATGTAGGACCTGATGACATTCCTATAGAATTTTGGAGAGTTTTAAGTGATCGTGGTTTGACTTGGCTTACAAATTCATTCAATGTTATTTGCGAAGCAAGAAAATACCCGAAGAATGGAAGAGAAGCATCATGGTGCCTCTTTAAAAGAATAAAGGAGTCATTTAAAAAAAATCAAAGTACAGAGGTTTCAAGCTGATGAGTCACACTGTGAAAATTTGGGAATTTGTTATCAAAAGAAGGTTGAGGCAAGTTTCTAATGTAAAAGAAAACCAATTGGGATTCATGTCAGGTTGTTAAATTTTGGAATCCATCCACTTGCTCAGGAGAACAAATGAGATTTATAGAGCTGAAAGGAAGAAACTCCATATCATTTTTATTGATTTAGAGAAGGCTTATGATCATGTCCCACGAAAGATATTGTGGACAATTTTGGAGAAGACACAAGTGCATGTCCTATACATTAACCTCATAAAATATATGTATGATAGGGCTTCATATTGTGTAAGGATACAGTCTGGGAAGACTGATTATTTTGACATCAACACTGGTTTTCATCAAGGTTCAACTTTGAGTCCATTCCTTTTTACTTTGTTGATGGACGAGTTGACAAGTAACATTAAGGATGAGATACCTTAGTTTATCTTATTCGTTGATGATATTGTATTTATTTATGAGACTAGAGATGGAGTAAATGAGAGGCTTGAGGTATGGAGACATGCTTTGGAGACTAAATTATTTTGTATAAGTGGGCTAAAATTGAATATATGAAGTGTACTTTTGATCGAAGCAATGGTGAATGAATCAGGGTTAAGATTGGTGATGATAACATTCAGAAGAGAGATACTCTTAGATACCTAGGATCTATTTTGCAACATGATGGGGAGATTGATGGAGATGTTACAAATAGAATTTATGTAGGATGGCTAAGAGGAGCCTCTATTGTTCTTTGTGATAAGAAATTTCCTTTGAAAACCAAAATAACATTTTACAAAGCAGTTGTGAGGCCTGCTATGCTCTACGGATCTGAATGTTGGCCTGTGAAACATAGACATGTGCAAAGAATGGCAGAAGCAGAAATGAAAATGCTAAGGTGGATGTGTGGACGCACACGTAACTATCGCATTCGGAATGTTACCATCATATGGAAAGTTTGTGTAGCTCCGATCGAGAATAAGATGCGAGAAAACTCTTAAGTTAGTTTGGCTATTTGCAAAGGAGACCAACTTATGCGCCGGTGAGAAGATATGACTTTTGGAATGTTGAGTGGTCTAAAAGAGGAAGAGGAAGGCCCAAGAAGTGTTAAAATGAGACTATACGAAGGGATCTTAGTATTTTAGATCTAAGCTCGAGAATGTCCTATGATAGATCTGAATAGAGGCAAAGAATCATATAGCCGACCCTAAGCTGAGGTTTCAGCTCGAAATGTTCGTGGATTTGAGGAATTTTAATCAACTCAGTAATCTACCTTGCCAGAGGGTTTTATGTCTGTTTTAGTATGGGGTTGGGTGAGTTGTTGGTCAGTCAACTGTTGCTTAATTGCCTAAATGGAATCTAGGAGCTTACTATTAGTAGCATTCTGATTCGTGCCTGGATCTGTCCATTACTATGTACTCAGGTGCTGTGTTGCCTTTCCACATTCTTGGAGTGCTATCTTTGATTCTGAATTAATCTCAGGCTCCAGATCGGGTTCATGGTCTGCAATCGGGAAAATGTCTTGACTAGTCTATATGCAAGCATCAGATGTTGAGAATTGATCAGAATTAGGGTCAATTCTAAGCTTTATTAATTATGGTGAGGTGTAAGGAGTGAAATAAATCTCCATCCAAAGGACATAATTAGGGAAGAGAGTTTTCCTTATATATGTAAGGTGGAAGAAGTGGGGAATCCTTAGGGAGGCTCGCAAAGTCCAAATCGGCCACTCGGGAATCGCTAGAATTACTGGAGATGTAAAACCGACAAAATTGATGTGGGTCTCAGTGGGTTCACCACTAAACCATTCGTGAGTCGACATCTCGAGGATCAAGAGGTAGATAGATGAGGAGTAGAGGATACAAGAACATAAAATTCAAGAGTAATAGATAAAAGAAGGCTCAAAAGAGGGAGGAAGAAATGAAATGAGAAGAGAAGTGTGAGATGAAAGGCGCAAAGGCACGATATTTTCTACCTTGAACCGTTTAAAACTAATCAAACAAACCTTAAAACAAGGGTTACTTCACCAACCAAATGCTATGGGTCATAAGAGTTCGGCAATTATGTTTTCAATTCTATTGGTTGTATCAGGTAATCTTATCAATTAGTCCTTAGCAGCTTATCTTGTAGGTGAGTGAGTATTGCCGGAAAAGTATATCGTACTTCCCATTTCCTTGGTAACATGTAGCATATACTTCTTTAAGGTCCTCATTACGTATCTGGGCCTACTACTCAGCCAAAGAAGTGGGGGAATGGTAGCCGATATAATGAATCAATTACTTTGTATTGACTTTGCAAGTAGAATCAACCCTACTCATATGTGGCATGATGAGACAGGAACACACCATCATAGTTCCACTTCGCTTAGTACTTCGGACTAAGCCCTCAAGCGAACTTAACCATATACACCCACGCACCGATAGAAGCGCTAGTACTATGCGGATGCTGGCGATATACGAGGCAGTATCCATATGTGATTTCTAGCTCTAATCCTTAGGGAGCACCCCTCGCTTAGTCTAGAAGGTACCTAAATGCAATGGGGGTGTTGTGAACCCATTACAATGCAGTTTTGATCAGTAATTATGTCAAAGTATTCTTAGTACCCCCTCTTTTTTATTTTTTTGGTTATCACTTATTTTGAGTATGTTCATGCAATGGTCTTCTAATTGATCGATTATTTACTTGGCCTATGTGAGAAAAAAAAGATGGAGAAGATGAAAAAGTAGTGCAAGTCAGAAATCAAATGATGTGATGCTTGGTTAGAGGACTAACAATGCTTCCTAACTCTCTCCATGTGGGCTGCAAGATCAAAATTTTAAATCTAATCTATATTAAATGAAACAAGGAAATCACCGTAGAACATGAGCTTCTATTAATCGTGAAGAACTTGTTCAATTTGACTAGATCTAAGCGTAAAATTATAGGTACAGAAATTCTATTATGGATTTTGGACCTAATTTAATCGAATATCCACTCTTAATGATCTACGAGCTCATTCCATAAGACATAAAAAATAACTGGGAAAGCACAAATCGTGGGAAACAAAAGAAAATATGTGGGAAAAATAGGGATAATAAAAAATGTAGAAAGCGATGAAAACTCGAGAAAAACCTGTGAGCTCCCAAGTGAACAAACACTTGGTAAAATAGGCGAGCGTTTAAGTTCCCACTTGTATTATTACAACAATAAATAGGGTCTTTCTCACACAAGATAAATAAAAGACGAATCTAATGCTCTGCTTAATTCTATCTCAAAAGCCTGCTATGCTGCCTCTCAAATCAACACCTGAAGAAAGAGGTGATCTCCACGTGACTCGGGTGCACATACTTTCCTATGAAAGCCACCCTAGCTCCATAGTCTCTCGCAATATAGTCAACAAAAGAGATGGATTAGTACAAATAAACAATTATAAAGGGAAAAGAAAATAAAGCAGAAAATGACAGGAAAATTATACACACAAAATTTATCCTACACATTGCTCCCAGACAACGGCACCATTTGATGAACTGCTCTGAACGAGGTGCCTAACGTCTGATCTTGGAGGACATACAATGTCCAACAAGTTGGATCTGGCAATCGTTGTATTGATTGCTCTCACAACACTCATAACTCAATCAATGCGGTGCAGTCAACAATCAACCCACGAATATGTAAATAATGAAATCTAAGTGAAATAAAATTTATTATACCCTACAAAACATGTGTATAAGCAGCTATTTTAGAGGTTGAACCACTGAATGCAATGAGGATAGGCACAACTATTAATACTTAAGAAAAACTATCAACAACTATTTTTGTGTATTTTTAGGTGTTTCTTTTAATTTTGCGGGTTTTTAATTTTTTTGATTTTATATTTTTTTAAGTTTGCGAATTTTTAATTAGTTTTTATTAATAAATTAAAATAAAATAGAAATATAAAATAATATACATAGAGTATTATATATGGATATATATAGTAACAGATAATATAGAGCAAATATTTTTTTGAAAGTCTTTAATGTCAAATAAACTAAAAATTATATATGTATTTTTGTGCTTTTGTTCTAGGTTTGTAGTGGTTTGGGGGTCTATTTTTTATGGATTTTTTGGTAAATAAAAATTACAAAATAGCATAATATTAAATAATCTAAGTTATTTTGAGATCTAAAATAGATATCAAGTCTCAAAATTCTCAAAACAAATTATAATATATACTATAAATAATAAAAAACATAGGGAACAGAAATCACTATTATTGGGTTTTAAATAAATTTTACTGATTTTTAGGGTTTTTAGGGTATTGCAAGTTTTAAGGTTTTCTATTAAATTTTCATAATATTTTATCTGAAGGTGGAATATAAGTTAATGGACTACTACTATTTTTTAGAATTTATGGAGATTTTTTAACATTTTTTTTTATTTTTCAAGACAAGCAAGGATTAAAAGGAGTGTTTTTTATTTTTAGAAAATAGGAAAGTATTTCAAAATGAATTCCAGCCAAACTCTAAACTAGGGGCCTCATATTCAGCTCCCACTAGATAAGCTTCTCTCTACTCTTGCGATCAGTGAAGACCCCCAATTTTTCCTCATAGAGATAATGTTACCATATCTTTAGGGCAAAGACTACCGCAACAAGTTCCAGATCATGTGTAGGGTACTTTCTCTCTTTCAATTGACGTGAGGCATATGATACGACCTTCTCTTTCTACATAAGGAGACACCCAAGTCCAGTACCAGATGCATCAGTATATACAAGAAAAGCTCCGCTACCAGATGGTCAGGTCAGTATTGGAGCCGTAGTCAATCTTCGTTTTAGTTTCTGCCTTACGAAAAATATATGAGGAAAATAAATCCTCAAGGCACTCAAAATAAATTTCTTATAATTTTTAGCATACAAACACTATTTATAGTAAAAAAAATGAAAAAATAAAAATTATATGTTAGCAGGATCTTTTTGCAATATCTAAAAAGCTTTGGAGCCTAAAAGTAACAAATAAATAAAATCTACGGGAAATTACAAATTACGTGAAGATTTGTTGTTTAATATAATCTATAAGGGGTATTTTTGCAATAAAAATAGCTTCCAAGGACATAGGCAATTTCCACAAAAAATTAACACTTATATTCAATGTTTGCGGACCAAATAATAACAGAAACCTAGAGGGGGTCCATGCAAAATGCCTACTCCCCCGACGCGCACAGACATGTGAGGAGATGTGGAACTGGAATGAAGTGCAAATGAAAATAAGTAAGAGGTTCTTAGTGCAAACTAAATAATTTTATGCTAGAGATTAAAGTTTAAATATTACAAACTAAATATAAAAAGGCAGGGGTTGGTTTTGCAAAATTCCCCAATTAAGGCACTTGAGGATGGCGTTGATCTTCCACTTATCCACGTCGTGTGCTACAGATGGGCGATGATGGTTCGCTAGCAGATGGTTGAGATTAGATCTAAGCCCTGATCAGACGGCTCTGGCATGCTCAATCAGACGACTGCTACATTGTCTAGGGAGTGTTCTTCATCCAAAGGTATCAAGCTGCTCAGGAAGAATAGTGAAAGAACACTATTAGGATGGGCTTAGATCAACTCTCCTACTCGATTCAATTATCCTCAAGAGCTATTGAGATATTCCTCTCATTCTTACTATGATTCCGCAACTGATGATGGTTCTTAAGATGTCCAGATCTTGCTAAGATGAGATCTATTGCTCAAAGAAACTTAGGTTGCCTAGAACTCGAATTCTGAATCGAATCATCTCCAAAAGAGGTGCTTATGTATTGCACCCTGCACCAAATGCTGTAAGGCTCGAGGGAGATGCTCCCCGATCAAAAAATAGGCAAAAAGATGGGGGAGTGGCTCTAGCGGAGGTGTCCCGACAGAAGACATAGCTTTGATCACTGATTCCTTGATCTGAGCAAGATCAGGGGTGTAGGATGGGTCGGAACCACAGATGGCGATAAGGCAAAGGTGTGGAGGTGGTCAGATGGGCAGTAAACAGTTAGAACGGAGAAATGAAGAAGGAAACTCTAAGATCATGTTGTTGTATTTTATGGATTTTCTTTTGGAATCAAACAAAATAAAAGGAAATAAAGATCCTAATTACATTAGTGCTAACTCTACGGATCTTTATAAGTAAATAAAATAGCTCACCTGTATTGAAATATTGGGAAGCAGAGATTGCAAGTTAGAGGTCTAACGAAGTTTGGATCTCCTCCAATTCACTCCTCCTCGTTGTGGTTCGATAGGAGTCACTTCCTGTCATGAAGGATTACCTCAAGACCCTATTCAAGGGACTCAAAGGAAGAAAATAGGGATCAAAGTTCTAATCGAAGTCCTTGGTTTCATTTTATAGGGGCAATGACATGGATCAAAAGATTTAGGATTTGTGGTCGACTCTATGCATCTCTAACCAAGCTATCACATGGGTGTGATAGTCCAAGGATCCTATAAAGAATTTGATCTCAAATAGATAATACATCAGGTGGGATAAAATAGAGAAGGAGAGTCAGTGCTCAGAAATGCCCAGACCTATGCACCGGTACAATTGACCGGCGGTCAACCAATGCTTATGCCTTATTGGTGTACGTCAGGAGCTACATGACAAAAGAGAAATAAAAATTGAAAAGAAATGAAAATAAAATATCAAACGATTTCATTGATTTTTTTCTCAGGAAATGAAAGTTGTTTATTATTTTATGTACTATTTTATTATGATTTTTATTTATTTTTAAAACTTCATTTATTATGTATTTAATTTTACGCATTTTTATATAGGTATATTTACCTATATTATGTATGTTTTATTTTTATTTGAAATTGTTTAATACATATATCTACATAATTTATATATTTATAGCATAATTAAATACATATTCACACATTTTAAAATTATTATTATGAATTCATTAAATAAATTTGTATAGACATACTATACTCATAATAGACCAATATATTATATATATTATTAATTTGATTGCATTATTAATGGTTTTATTTTACAAGTATATAAAATATAAGAAATGTAAAATTATAAAGAATGAGTAAAATAAATATAATAAACATGTATATAGTACAATAGGGACCAAAGTCATATTTTAAATCTTAACTCCAAATTTAATGGAACCACCTTCATTAGATAGGTAATTTATTTTGATGAACAATTAAAGTGAGTTTGGTCAATTTTGAGTTAATATGTAGAAGATATTGGTACGTGAAGCTTTGTTTGTGGCTTTTCAAATGTGGGTCCCACTCACACCATACGTTATTACTATATGAAATAATTTTTTTTATTTTTCTTGGTATTTTTATAAATAGCTTAATGTCGAAAAGTTCTTTATTTGAAGTGCGAAAGAGTGAATAATTATTATTTGATATATATATATATATATATATATATATATATATATACAGTGCAATGGGCATCTAGGATTTATAGGTGACTATTTTATTTTATCTTTATCCTTGTCATGCCCTACTTTATTCCCTGTCAACCAAGTCAATATTTACTTACTCTCGGGGTTTAGGGTTAGTCAGTATTTACTATACTTCTTTTCTTTTTCTTTATGTCTCTTTTTTCTTTCATTTTAGATTTAAATACATGTATTTATATAGTATTTGTACACAACTAATAATGATAATTAATGCAAGTTAATGATATTTAGATGTATATAACTAGGTTTCAAAAGCCAAAACGGAAGAATAAGGACTGATGAATGGAAATTCATTAGTTGGGAATCTCTGAACCAATGGTTGGCTCGACAGTCGGTATCTCAGATGTAGTAGAGAGATAGGACACATCTGTCTCTCGATGGTCAGGATTGTTAGTTGCTACGTGGGTCGCATTGAGGTGGGGTGTTTCCTAAAAGGTCACGTGCAGGTGGTATGTTACCAATGTAGGGAAATAGGTCTCCCTAGTCATGCAATCTATAGTCGCATTAGCCAAGGCTAAGAAAGACTTCCAAAAAATAATACGAGTCTGGTTAATTCCACTCTGAGCATAAATTCTACTATGAGCGGAGCAACTTAGAATGTAATGATGATTGGGATAATTCCTCCAGTCCGTTTTATGGATCGATCAGCTAGTTGAATGATCACTCTCGATTCCTAAGTGGTTTGAGTTTGAGCTTGTTAAACATAGGGGTATGGAGGATGTTCCCATATGAGTCATCATCGATTCTAGCACAGGTAAAGATGGTGCCTCTGAGTTCACATTCAACCCAAGGCAACTGCTTTTCTATGTAGTTCTTGGTCTTCCTCCCCATAACCAAGGAGGTAGCAAAAGACACTGAGTGTCTCTCAGTCCTGGTTCTCTTATTTCCCGACTTCTTAGACATTGATTTACTACTTAAGAATCATTTGAGGTCAGGATAGTTTCCTATGGACTTCATTAAGGGAACCTCAAGAGTCATTTCCTTAACAATGGCTTCCCTATTGGAAGGATCTAATTTTTTTAAATCTTTTTTCATTGTTAATTTTTATGAGATATTTTGGTTTTTCAAAATTTTAGATCTTTTTAAGATTTTCATTTTTTTGATCTTTTCAATAGGTGAAAGAGGAGTAGGATATTGGTCAGACTCTAGACTGGAAGGCAAGTGGTTTGTAGAAGAGGGAGATAGAATGGACTCCGGTTGTAAAGAGTGTGTAGTTTTCATAGTGTCCTCTTGGTTCTCAACATTAAATCCACTCATCTCATTCTCCACTTTCATACAAAAGCTGGTAGCAAATAAACTCAATATGTCAGTGACATTTCTCAACATGTCACCAAATTATTCTTATCTCTCGAGAAGTCTAGAAATGTCATCCCTAAAAAAGTTCTCATGACAAATCATGGGAGAAGGCTTATCAATTGGAAGATATTGTTGAAATCTTGGAGTCTCATACTCAACATACCAAGGCTCTAGCATGCTTTGTTGGGTTGAGTATGTACCATTTGTATAGCAAATATTGGTTGGAGCCTCATATGGTGGAGTCAATAGATAGGGGGCTTGTAGATCAAGCTCATGGGTCCAATCCCCTGGTATGTGTAGGCTTTCTAAATGGGGGGTATGAGAGTTGTTAATGTATGCTTGATCACTACGTTAATCATATCAAGAAATTCATATGGTGTATGCCTCTCCATTCGGTTTGTCTTTCGACCATATTATATCCTAAAGTCAAGTTAAGATCTGTATGTATAAATCATTGACCTGTCCCAACATTTATATGAGGAGAGAATGAGGTTTGTTGGGGTAAATAACTCTGCTAGTTACCAGAATTAGCAGTGGCTTGCTCCTCGAATGCTTCTTTGATTCTAGCAAGCACTCATGAATATGGCGAGTCAACCGGATATGAAAGTGGATCATGAGTATAAAAATGTGGGTAGGTGAGAAGTGCGAAGAAGTGGATAATTCGATCGAAAATCCGACTTCATTTTCGGAGTGGTGTAGGGAGAGGAAAGGTGGTTGAGGAGGAATCATCTCAAAGAGAGGTTTTTGTTGGAATGCATAAGAGGAGGCTAGAAACTCAATCAAAGATCTAACTTCGTAGTTGGAATGGGGTGATGAGAAGAAAGTAGGTTGAGGTGGTGATAATCCATAGCCATGAGGTACCTAGCATTCGGTCTTAAAGATTTTGCTGTGTACAATTCAGATCTGGCAATCGTTGTACCGACCGCTCTCACGACACTACATACTCACACAATCCGAATAAATCAACAATCAACCCACAATTTACGATAATTCAATGCTAAATGTGTGAGTCAAAAATTATTTTTATTTTAACACCATAAAATATGTGTACAATGAATAAGTGTTAAGTATCAAACCTCAGAGAGAAATAAGGATATGGTGAAATTATTCTCGAAAAATAAACAACAACTGGCTTTGTACTTTTTAGTCTTTTTTATTTTTTGTGGTTTTTAAATTATATTTAATTGTAATATATTTGTTTGTTTATATTATTTTATATTTTTAAATTTCACAATTTTTTAGATTCTATTTGTTTTTAAGGGATGATATATATAGTATATGGTAATATGTCTATTACAAATAAGATATATATGTAGTGCATAATAAACAAATATAAGAATATAGGAAATATATACAAGAACTGTCGTTTTTATTTTTTTAAGGGTTTTAAATATATATTAGGTATTTATAATAATATTAGTAATTAGAATAAATAGATATGTAATATAATAAGTATATAGTATATATAAGGTTGTATATTTTTAAATGTATCTATATATTGTCAAAATTTATAAAATAAGATGTTTTTGTGTTTTTCTAGTTTTAATAATATGTTGAATTGTTTTGCATTTGAAAAGAAAAAATGATCAAAAATTCCCAAAACTATATTATATAATATAAATAAAAAGAAGAAACATAAAACTAATTTTTGGATTTTCATATAACCGTTTACTGATTTTTATAAGTGTTTTGGGTTTTTTATTTTAGCAATTTTCTTTTATATATCTTGTGCTTTCTCACATGGAGTTATAATATATAGTAATATATACTATGTAGTTTTTTAGAAATTTTAAAGGAGATATTCTTTATTTTTATAAGGCAAACATGTATAAAAATATGTGTTCTTGATTTTTATAAAAAGGAAAATAACCTAAATAGCCTAGCGAAAATTATTGATGATAGATTTAAGTCCTATGGATGCTAAGAAATTTTCCAATATTTTTTTGAAGTGAAATGATATTTTTAATACTAAATATAAAGAAAAAAGGTATTGGTAGGGACCTATACACAATTTAAATAAATGTTGCATGCATTTAATAACAAATTAAAGGAGTCCAGGGGCTTAAATACAATTTTCAATAATTTTCCAATTTAAAATACACCTAACAAGGGAATAAATGCAATAAAAATAAAATACAAGGCCTACGTGCAATTTTCACATAACATATTACACTATATATGCAAGTTTATGAATTAAAATAAAATAAAAAAATCGTAAGGGTAGAGGAGCCAAAAGTACCTTCCTTATGTAGGTCTCCTTGTAAGGTGAGCTTGCAAGGAACTAAGTGCACATACAACAAAGTTCAGGGGTCCAACTTGAAAAATTTAGAGAAATATTTGCATTACCATCAATATTTACAGAACTAAAAAAATAAGCAAACATGAAGGGGAGTTGGTGTAATTGCCATATTATTTGTGCCCGATCCAACGGTGATGCACACTTCACTTAACCCGAACAACGATCTACATGTGCAGATATCGCTTCGTGGATGAGCGGCTAAGATCAGATGCTTGGCATGATCACACGATTCCCTTTACTTCTCATCGAACTACGGTCATACAACCTTGAGTGATATGCCCATCAGATGGCAACGACTTCATTCCCAAGAAAAAGGAAGAACAACAAGGTTTTCCTCCTTTGATCCTCGATTCCACATGCTCCAAGACACTCTCTGTTCTGTTGATGTGCTCAGAAGATGCTTGCTAGTGTTTCGTAGTGTCAGGTGGTGTCCAAGGTGTCCAGGACCCAACATTGGAGTCCTAAAAGCTTGAGGTAGGTCACCCACCTGGGAGAGGTGTTTTTGAGCGTAATTAGACTTAGTTGAGGCCCATACCACTAGGGATCTTCAAGGTTAGACAAAGCACACACATGCAAAGGTCCCCAGGTCTATTCTTTAGTGGCATAAGTGCGGGTGGATGTGTGGCAGAGGTGCTCAAGTCTAAGAATGAGGATGAGGACCGATTCGTTGATATGGGAGTGATCAGGTTGGGTTGATGGGTCAAAAAAGTGGAAAATTGAAAGGGGGAGGCATTGCAATGAACTGATAGTCAGAACAAAGAAAGAACAATGAACGATGGCTAGAGCTTCTGAATCTCCAACATACTCTAAACCAAGTATATAGGATATAAATGATAGTAAAAACACAAACGAAAGACATAAATGAAATGAAAGCATAAAAATCTACACTAGAAAAGCAAGAAAATAGCTCGAACCTGGGATTTAGACCAAGGAGAAGAGGCATGGTGGCGGTAGTGCTCCAGCCACGGTATCGACCTTTCCAAGCCTTTATCCTTGCCGACAAGGTTGGGGAGTCGGTGTTGTCATCGCCAACTTATCCCAGGAATGTCCTCTTGGGGTTACAAACTTAGAATGGTTATCAAAAGGCAAAAAGGGTGACCTAGGAATTATTTATACACAGAATGAAGGGGTTCCCTAAGTCACAATATTTCGATCGATTACGTGCTTGTACACTTGATCTAGGGATATGGAGAGATTGAGGGTCTCATTATGAAGATTTTCGATGAAGAGAGTAGCCTCACCCGAGTAGTGGATCATTGATAATAAATTGGATAAGAGAGGGGGGTAGGTTATAGGCGTGTTCTGACATGGAGGCGGAAGAGGACCTTGTAGTTGACCCTAGGTCAACTCACGAAGGCATCTCATTGGTCCTCCCAGGATTAGATGAGGACAAAATGGGAATAAAGTATAAAAATTTAATAAAATAAAATAGATACGTAATTTTTAGAAAAAAAAGAAACATAAAATTTGTTTATTTACATACGTGGTATTTTATTATGACTTATTTATTTCTACAATATCATTTATTAGGCATTATCATTTAAATACATTTATTTAGGTATTCAATTATACATATTTTATGTATTTTTATTTCTTTATTTACAATTATTTTTATATATAATATTTTAATTTCTTATTTTATTTATTTACAACATACTTAATTACATATTTACATATTTTGAATGGATTTTTAAATGTTTATCTATTTCCTTAAATAAATATTACAATGTATTACATAGGTATAGTTTACCTATACATTTTATTACTTTATTTATTTTAATGAATTTTTAAGGGATTTATTTTATTTTTATTATTTACATGTATTTCAAATATACACAAGTATATATAAAAATATAAGAAAGTGAAAAATATAAGGAACAAATAAATTGAATATTTATATACAACTATACATTGGAATGAGGACCCAAAAGCCAACTTTTTACATTTCAACTCCAATTTAAATGAAACCAACTTCATTAAGTAGCTAATTTAATTTTATGAACAATAAATGTGAGTTTGGTAAATTTTGATTATGTTTGGAGGAGATGCAGGTTTGGGAAGTTTTGTTTGCGGTAATTTATTTTGTATGTCCTGGGTGCACTAAATATTATTTTTATGTGAAAGAATTTTTTGTATTATTCATTGTATTTTTATGTTACAAATTTCATGTTCCATTTTTATTTATTTGAGATGTATATAATAATAAATAAAATAGGTACCGAAATGTTATTTATTAACAAAAATAATTAGGGTTTGTAAAATGATTCCTGTGCAGTTCAGTACCATATATCTCCCTACTTTATTCCTAGTCGACCAAGTTATCATAATGACAAGATCACGAGGTTTAGGGTCACTCGGTATCTAAGACACTTGATTCTTTTCTTCTCTTTCCTTTAATCTTTTATTTTTTGAATACATATATTTATACATTGTTTATCTGTCAATAAATGATTGTTAATTTGTACAAATAGATGTTATATACATGTATTTAGCTAGGTATTTAAGACCAAAATGAAAGAATAAAGGTGATGAAATGGAGATTCATCACCCTCCTATACTTGACTTTGCTAGTCCCTAACTAACACTTATGTTATTTAGTGCAGAAAAAGGAAATAAAGTAAAGAAAATGAAATAACTTGGATTGATTTCAAAGTTTCAAATTATCTTCATAAAATCAACGATTGGAGCTCAGTTAGACCTTTGGAATTTTAGGTTGGTCAGAACCTTTTTTGGAAGTGGACTTGAAACTCAACAATCTCTAAGAACCACAAACTCTTTCCAAGTCTCCTCAATAGCTAGGTCAAAACAAGTCTATATCATACACATGCCTTTATGACTATGAGTCTATCTTGTAAAGTTTAAGTGATGGGTAGTTCCTCTCAGTTGAAGCTGTAAAGTAACAGTCTTCTCCAACATGGTGACTTTAATTCCCCAATCTAGCTACTCTTTCCATAAGAAGCGGGGTATTCCTTTCTGAGTTCAAGTGCAACTGGCTCAAGAAGAGGTGGAGAAGAGAATGGATGGTTGTCGATGTAGCTACCTATCCAAGGATGCTTGAACAGGATAGCCAACACTTCCAAATTCAGGTACCATATAGCCTTTGACTTTGAATCATAAACCTTACTTATTAAATATATTCATATATACTCCGACGGAATTGATTGTTCTTTGCTTTTTTCCTGTCTAGTCTTTTTGGAGTTTTTATTTTTCATTTTTTAAATAGTATATGTAAAACACCATTTACATAAGGACTTTTTCCTCCTGAGACAGTAGACTATCCCTCTTTTGAATATTTATTGCAACCCACAACATCCTATCATTAGACCTCATGGATATTGGATCGGGTTGGGGAATAATTTCCACAAATCTGTGACTTCGTATGTTTCCATTCACTTATATCTCAGGTCAATAAATCTAGCCCCCGACCACTTCAACTGAGATGAGCAAAGTGTAAGGTACATGTGTTCAAGTTAGGTCAGTATCAACAATAGTCATGAATGTGTTTCGAAATCTTCTAGTTAGGAGTCAAGATGACATCAAACCAAGTCTTATGGACTTATAGACATATGTCAAGTAGACTTGAAGCGCCTCAATTTTAGTTGTTATAAGGATCCCGTGATTAAATGGATTAAGGCCAAACTAAGCTTTAATCTTCATATTTACATAGACCAGTTTAATTGTCATTGTCAATTAGAAAAATGCAAATGCTATGCAATGGAAGAAGAGATTTTTATGAAATGCATTTTCTGGTTTCAATTTTTTATGGATTTTTGAAAGGCTTTTGCAAATTTTATGCATTTTTTTAACATTTTGCAAATTTTTGTCGGTTTTCAAAATTTTAAATTTTTAGGGATTTTAATAAAGCTTAATGATGGGTGTTTGTACAAGTATTTGCACTGGAGTACATGCATATTTACAAGAGTTTGTTAGATGATTTATACTGGGAACCTATACAAGCTAAGTTAGTTATTATTTATAGGTTTTTTATATACAAGAGTTAGTTCTATAAAGTATTTTTGTTAGGGATATTATTCATTATGATTATGTATAATGTTCTCAAAATAGTTTGAAAATATTTTTGAAAACGTTTTTGAAACATTTTTTAAAACTTTATTTTGCAATTAATTTTGACAAACAATTCTACAAATATTTACAAAATTTGAAAATCATTTTGCAAAGATTTTTCAAATAGTATGTATATATTTTTCAAAATATTCTTAAAACCATTCTCTAAATCATTTAGAATTGAGTTTTGAAAACATTTTATGCAAAAAAATAAAACACATTTTTGCAAACATAACATATTTTTACGAAGGTTTGAAAAATTTTGCAAAAGTTTTCAAAATAGTTTTCAAAAGATTTTTCAAGATATTTTCCAACCATATTTCAAATAATCTTGCAAAGCATTTTTAAACCACTTTATTAAAAATGATCATGTATATTTACAAGTCCTTTTCTATCGTTCTTTATTACGTATACCAAACCCACTATAGTATATTAGCCATATTATTCAAAAAATATGAAAGTACGAATTATGGATAAAGTATATACAATGTATATACGACCCCCTATACTCGGATTAAGCTATGTCGTCATAGTGATTGAATAGAAAAAAGAAGACATAAGTCGTTATGAGTATAGAAGAGTCTATACTATAACTACTAATGAATGAGAATTTGATCGCCCCCCCATACTTAAGATAAAATAATCTGTAGTATAGTAGAATATATACAAAATAGTGATGATCGAGGATCATAAGGAATAAGTCAGGACGACATGTCTCCCCCTATGCTTAGGGGAAAGTGCCCTAAGTATAGAAGAGAAAATCACAAAGAGAATAGGTGTGCGAGGGGACAGATAAAAATAAAACTGAATAAGGATGGACAAAACACTCTCCGATTACTTAGGGTAAAAGATCCCAACGTATAGACAAAAACATGAGTGAGGAAATAGAACATAGATGAACAACATGGTGGCTACACTCCCTATATTTAGGACAAAGTTTGTCCTACGTATATACACACACATACGACGAATGATATAGGGTGTAGGACATCATGTGGAAGAAACTAGGAGTGAAAAGATAAAACATTATATATACAAATAATAAGGAAAGGTGAAGTGTAGGATGGTATGTGACAATCGAATATCGTACTCTTGTCTTCATCGACCTATGAGAACGAAAATGTTGTAAGAAGAGAAATAACACCAGAATATGCAATCAAGTTGGTGTCAAGTACCGAAAAAGGTAGATCGATAACTTATTTAGGGTCCGGTAGAAGGAAACAAACGATCAGCTCATAATAATAGAGTGAAGGGACAATGCCGATATAGTAAGATGTGGAGGAGGAAAGAACAATACAGAATATACCACGTCAATCACAACCTCAAAAAGATACGAAAAGGAAAGATCGGGAGACTCTCCATGCAACTCGATATCCAGTAGACATAAAGTTGAAAGATCAAGGATAACATGGCTCATCCTTGTGACGGTTCTCAAGGAGATTAGACTCAGATGAGTCAGCAATCCCAGAAAATCACAAGACTCGATTCCGTGCTCCACTAGATTGAAGATACAAACAGAAATAAAAAAGAGTGACATTAAAATGATTTATCCTCTGCAGATAACCCTCGATGAGTTATACAAACTATGCAATGAATACTCAGAATAGTACTCATCCTTGCAATGGTCATCAAGTAGAGCAGACTTAAAGTTGTAAGATCCATCAGACGAATCAGAAGAAGAAGAAGTATCTACATGCGACAGATCCACTACCCATCAGAGGGAGAGACCAGAAATCACGAGAATGTCGCATTTTTGCTACAGATAACTCTTGAGGGTACTATGAAATAGACTAAGAGTAATTAGAAAAACAGGGCTCATCCATGCAAGGACCATAAAGGAAAGCGGACTCAAAGGTGTCAGATTAGTTGGACTAAGCAGTTCATGATCCAACAGATCGAATTCACAATCATACAGTGAGATCGAATGTGCACATCAGATGACTCGATTTTGTAATCCGACAGAACGAAAGCACAAGCAACGAATAAAATCGATTGAAAAGAAAATGTTGCATCCTCCTGCAGATAGTCCTCTGGGAGTAATGCAAACTAAGTCAAGGAATATTCAGAAAAAAGCTAATCCTTGCAGGGGTCAACAAGGAGAGCAGACTAAAAGGAGCCTGGGTAAATCAGAAGATCTGATATTGGCATGTGACAGATCGAGAGCCTA
This sequence comes from Ottelia alismoides, assembly GCA_037367405.1. Lineage (NCBI taxonomy): Eukaryota > Viridiplantae > Streptophyta > Magnoliopsida > Alismatales > Hydrocharitaceae > Ottelia > Ottelia alismoides. The sequence continues at coordinate 608,541 of JAZKJV010007004.1, forward strand.
GTCACGGATGAGATCAAATACGAAGAAGACTTGGTGTCGTGATCTAGTAGATCGGAGAGGCAAATAAAAATGACACCAAGAATCTACTACATCCTCCCACAAATAACCCTCATGCAGTAATGCGAACTAAATCAATAGAAATCAGGATAATGTTGGCATATAGTCTCATGTCCTCAAGAAATAGATCAATCGTCATATACAGGTGGGCATAAGGTAATAGGAGGGCCCGAAATCATCAGGTCAATCAAAATGCAATCCCTCAAACAACATGATCAGTTGAAATAGCTCAAAGTTTGCCCCTAAAGAGATCAAAGTTCCTAATGGTGGTGGGAGTGTTAAGAGATCAAGAATGGATCAGAAGATGATGAATGAAAAAATGTGGGTTCCGAGAACCATTCCTTTGAAGCACAATAAAAAATAGTACCTTAAATGTCTAAATCAATATGGGCTGAAACAAAAAAAAAGTCTAAAAGCCCTAGCTTAAGACATAAGTCCAACCATCAAACCATCAAGAATAGATCACAACCTCAATCTGCTATGCGAGATTCAAGATCCTCGATAAAGGGTCACACCTATTAATTATACAAAATCAAAATCCTCAACAGTATCTATGCACATATCGTATCCATGATCCACCAAAGAGAGCACCCTTGTTTCAACATACTCAAATATGCTCGACTCAATAATATCAACAATATCCTTACCAGGGCCCCATCATTCAGCACATCATGCCCAAGAGTAGGAGAAGACGAAACAAGAGGGAATGAAGAGATCGAGTCAGACATATGAATGAAGAAGGTGAGTGAGACATAAAAACAAGGTTTTGGAAAGGACTCCAACCATACGAGGATTAAGTTCAAACCGGGAGAGGAAAAAATTTGGATAAAGAAGACAATCATCTTGAGCCAGACCAGGGATGCAGACATGATATTGACATGGGTAAATGGAAGCCACAGGATCCAACTAAAAGTACAGGTGTCACATGATCACAATACAGATGAAAAAGTGAAAGGACTCAAGAAAGGAAAAGAGTAAAAGACTTGAAGAATGATATCTCCAAGGAAAGATAAATGCACTCAGATCCAAAGTCTCCAATCAAACACCAAGCAAACTCTAATTCACCTACTCGACATAGTGGAGACTGTAAGAGATCAGTCGTTTATCTTTTTAGTTTTTAGATTTATGTGAGTTTTAAACAGTTATACATGCTCGCAAGTGTAGTATCTTAGAGTGATCATGCTCAAGTCGGCGAACCACACTTACTTGAACACGAGACACTTCGTCTATGGTAGGAGGGAAGTGCTTGTAGCAAGTAACTAGGCCCAAGAGCCGACCCAAGTGCTTAGGGCACATGTTCAGGTATGGGGGTTCTAGTCCTTAAGGGTACGTACCTCACTAAGTCAGAATATAATTTATGTACAATGAGGAAGTTGCTCTTCCCAAAATAATGAATGTAATTGCGTTTGATTTTATGGACAAGCAGTGTTAACATTCCTAGTTTTATTTACATTATCACTTTTTTGGTGTTTTTTAATGCAATCGCCTAACGAGTTTCCAATGATTAACATCCTAAGTAAACAAAATCAGAGGTAGGATATCGGAAAAGCTGTGTAAGTTAGAAATCGATGATGCATGCATAGTTAGAAGACTTACAGTGCTTATCATCTCTCTCCATGAGTGATGCTAGAAAGAACTGAAAACTACCTATATGAAATGCAAGCTGATGAAACCGTCCTAAGATAAGAAATGTTATTATCAAGAAGAACCAGATGTTCACTACATAGATGTGAAACCCATAAGATAGCATCTATGAGGATCATCAGTGTCTACAACAACAGATCCTGCTAGAGTTGTATAGAGTCCTCCTATGGCACTCTATTTCAAATCTGGGAAATGTATTAGAGGATATAGGCACATGAATTCATTAGAGGGTCGGACTTAGATTACTCAATCAGACAAGCTCTGAATCTAAGGGTTCAATCACGTAAAACATAAAAAGGTGGAAAACTAAAAACGCATAAAACAAAAAAAAAGAATTTGAAATGGGGAGAATAAAAGTGTAGAAGGTCAGAAAAACATGAGAAAATCGATGCAAGCCCCCAGGTGAATAGATACCTGGTAAAATAGGCTTACTAAGTGTCAATCTCCAAAGTCCAAATATACATGATTATGACAAATTAATTGGAAAAAAAATTTATGTCTCTCTCACAAAATGAAAAAAAATTGTGCTAAGTTGCTCTGTATCTCTCTTCCTTTCTCTCTTCAATCAACCTACAAAGAATAGGTTGATCACCATGTAGCTCGGGTGCACCGACCTCCTTACAAGTCTCCATCGTCATGCGTTCCCTCACAAAGAATTCAAAAAGGCAAGTGGTCAGAAGAAGATAAACAGTTATTTATTAAAAGGAATAAAAAAAGAAAATAATGCAAGTTATATGTACAATCCTATCTTACGTTCCTCCTTGGCAATGGTACCATTTGATAATCCACAGGTATGAGATACCTAAAGTCCGGTCTTAGAGGGTATGTGGTGTCTGACAGGGTGGATCTGGCAATTGTTTCATTATCGCTCTTACGACACTACGTATGCGCATAATCCTAGTAAATCAACAACCAACCCAGAATGTAATATAATGCAATGCAAATGTGAGTTAAAACTTATTTTTATTTTAACTCTACAAAATACGTGTATAGTAAATAAGTGTAGAGTGTTGAACGACAGAGAACAATGTGGATAGGTATAATTATTGTCAAAAAATAAAAATAACTAGTTTTGTACTTTTTTGTCTTTTTGATTTTTTGAGGGTATTTAATTATATTAATTTTTTTATGGATTTTATATGTTAATATGTTATATATTTTGAATTCTTGCAAATTTTTAGTTTGTTTATGTTATATATTTTGAATTCTTGCAAATTTTTAGTTTGTTTTTGTTTTTAAGGGATGATATATCTATATAGGTATACAGTAAAAGGGAAAAATGGGGTTGCCCCTAGGTGAGATAACTTAGATCCCCTCCCCCTATTTTACCCATTTTTTTATTTTTTTGAAAAATTCTTTCATGGTTTTTGATCTCTATGAATCTATATTATGTCAATCAAGTTTCGTGTGAAATAGAGACTCCTACGGCCTCCATCTAGAGAATCATTTTTAAGTGTCGTAGAATAATTCAAATTGACCCCATCTGGACGGAGGCCGTTGGAGTCTCTGTTTCACATGAAATGTGAATGACATAATCTAGGGATATATTGATGAACATCCAATGATTCATTTTAAAAAAATATATAACAAAATTTTGAAGGACTAAGGGGTTCCAAGTTAGCTCCCCCTGGAGGCATACACACTTTACCCATAATAATATGTATATTACAAATAAGATATATATATATAGTATATAATAATTAAATAAAAATATAGGAAATAATATATAGGAACTATACTTTTTATTCTTTAAGAATTTTAAATAGATATTAGACATTAAACTCATACAATATATGTAAGATATGGCTTCATCTTGTGTAAGGATACATTTTCAGAAGACTGACCATTTTGACATCAACATTGGTCTGCATCAAGGTTCAACATTGAGTCCATTCCTTTTTACTTCTATTATGGACGAGTTGACAAGTCACATTCAGGATGAGATACCTTGGCGTATGCTATTCGCTGATGATATTATATTGATTGATGAGATGAGAGATGGAGTAAATGAGAAGCTTGAGGTCTGGAGACATGCAGTGGAGACGAAAGTATTTCACATAAGTAGGGCTAAGACTAAATATATGGAGTGTACTTTTGATGGAAGTAATGGTGAAGGAATCAAGTTGAATATTGTGATTATAACATTTAGAAGAGATATTATTTTAGATACTTGGGGTATATTTTTTAACAGTATGGGGAAATTGATGGAGATGCTACAAATATAATAAATGTAAGTTGGCTAAAGTGGAGAGGAGTCTCTATTGTTCTTTGTGATAAGAAAACTCCTTTGAAAAGCATAGGAAATTTTTACAAAGCAACTGTGAGGCCTGCTATGCTCTATGGATCTGAATGTTAGCCTGTGAACCATAGTCATGTTCAGAGAATGGCAGCAGCAGAAATGAACATGCTAAGGTTTATTTTTGGACACATGCATTGATATTGCTTCGTAGATGCATGACTAAGATCAGCTGTTGCGTGTGATTAGACAGTCCCCTAGCTTCTCACCGAACTGTGGCTACACAATCTGGAACAATGGATCCATTCGAAGACAACTGCTTCATCTCCTAACCATCCACTTCATCCCCTAGAACAGGGAAGAATACCGAGGTGTTCCTCCCTCATTCATCAATTCCACATGCTCTAAGGCACTCTATGTGTTGTTGAGGTGCCCAAAAGATGCTTGCAGGTGTTCTGCATCATCGAGTGGCATCAGAGGTGTCCAGGACTCAACATTGAAGTCCTGGAAGCTCGAGGTAGGTCGACCACTTGGGAGAGGTGTTTTTGAGCGTGATTGACCTCAGTCAAGTCCCATACAAATAGGGACCTGTAAGGTTACACAAAGCATGCCCAGACGAAGGTCCCTAGGTCTATTATTTCGTGAAATAAGTGTAGGTGGAGATGTGTAAGAGGTGCTCAGATGTATGGCAGAGGATGAGCATCATCTTGCTGATCTGGGGGTCAACAAGTTGGGTTGATGGGTTAAAATGGCGGATAATCGAAAGAGGATGATGGTACGATGAACTGATAGTCGGAACAGAGGAAATAACTATTGACGATGGCCACAACTTCTAAATCTCTAGCATACTCTAAACTAAAGATGTAGGTTATAAACAATAGTAAAAACATAAATGAAAGACATAAATGAAATACAAGCATAAAAAATTACACTGGAAAAGCAAGAAAATAGCTTGAACTCGGGGTTCAGACCAAGGGAGCAGAGGCATAGTGATGGTGGTGCTCCGGCCAAGTGGATCGACCTCTTCAAGCCTTTATCCTCACCGATGAGGCTGGGGAGTCGGTGTTGTCACTGCCAACTCCACCCACGAAGGTCCTCTTGCAGTTACAGACCAGGAAGGGTGATCAAAAGGAAAAAAGGGTGACCTAGGGGTTATTTATGTACATAATTAAGGGGTTTCCTTAGTCACAAGATTTCGATATATTGCGTGTATGCATACTTTATCAAGGAATATGGCAATATTTCGGGTCATATTTCAAAGATTTTAGATAAAAAGAGTAGGCTCCCTCGAGCAGTGGTTATGTGCCAATAAAATGGAGATGTGTGTTCTGAGAAGGATGCGGAGGAGGACCGTGAAGTCGACCCTAGGTCCACACATGGAGGTGCATCATTGGTCCACGTAGGATCAGTTGAGGACAAAATAGGAATAAAAAAAATTTAAATTAAATTAGCCACGTATTTGTTAGAAAAAAATAAAAACAAAATTTTATTTTTTTCATAGATTTTTGTTATCATTTTTATTTATTTCTATACTACCATTTATTAGGTATTATTGTTTAAGCACTATTATTCAGACATTTAGATATATATTTTTATGTATTTATATTTATTTATAATTATTTTATAAAAAATATTGTAATTTCTTATCTTTATTATTTACAACATATTTAATTGCATATTTTCTTATTTTTATAGGATATTTAAATTTTTATCTACTTAATTATTGAAATATGTATATGTATTACACAGGTATAGTTTACCTATACATTTTATTACTTTATTTATTTTAATGAATTTTTAAGTGCTTTATTTTATTGTTATTATTTACAATATTATAAATATATAAAAGTATATATAAAAATATAAGACAATGAAAAATATAAATAATGAATAACTTGAGTATTTATATATAAGTATAAAATATAATGGGGACAAAAAGCCAACTTTTACATCTCAACTCCATTTTCAATGGAACTACCTTTATTAAATAGTTAATTAAATTTTATGAATAATAGAGGTGAGATTATCAATTTTGAGTCTGTATGGAGGAGATACAGGTTTGCAAAATTTAATTGTGGCATCTTGTTTTATGTCTCCCAAGACTAGTGCGTGTTAGTTTGAAATAATTTTTTGTTATTTACTTTATATTTTTATGTAATAGTTTCATTTTCAAAGTTTATTTATTTGAGGTGTAAATAATTAAGAATAAAATAGGTCTTGAAATGTTATTCAATGAAATATAGAGTTACAATTTGTAAAATGTTTTCTGTGTAGTTCAGTACACTATCCCCCCCTACTTTATTCATTGTTGATCAAGTCATCATAATGACTGCGTCTCAGGGTCTAGGTTCACTTAGTGTATTTTACACTTTATTCTTTTTCTTTTTTTCCTTTATTTTTTTATTTTAGATTTAAATACATATATTTATATAGTGTTTATCTGTCAATAAATGAATGTTATGTTCAAATAGATGTTATATACATGCATTTATATAATGATTTAAGACCAAAATGAAAGAATAAAGGTGATGAAATGGAGTTACATCAAGTGGTACCGTCTCAAAGAGAGGGTTCATGAAGTAGTGAAATGGTGAAGATAGCCCATAATCGGCTAAGGAGAGTTTATCTGCAGTGTTCAGGTACAAAGACCAATAAGCTGACATCTTCGAAAAGAAATGAAAGCAGATTGACATAAAAAATGTGTAAATACACAAAAGTATAACACACACATCGACATAAAAACAAATGCAAGAGGAAACCTAGGTTTCACCTACTTGATACGGTGATGGTTGCAAAGGTCCGACCATTATCTTTTCAATTTTACTTATTTGATAAAACAATCTTGTTACAGAAGAACACAAGGTGAGTCACCTGACGCCCGACATATGCTCCCCCTATATCCTAATAAAAGAGATGATCTGCCTTATATGTTGGGTTATATCACACCCCAAAGAAAAATAGTGAGAAGATATACACCAAAACATCTCTCTAAGGACAAAGGCAAGAGTTTGCATCTCTCAAGCCCACAAGAGTCAGAACTAGAGACTTAGAGTGCAAGTCCAAGGATTTTGGCTCTATCCTTAATGTGTACATCCTCACCCAATCTGTTTGGAGGTAGGTACCTGCATAAAATGATAGGGTTTCAATTATTTTTTTTGGGTCAATTGTAATTATCATTCATGATTTTAAGTTTAATTATTATTTGATTAAGTCCACTAAACATGGCATGCCTAACGATCACTCCTGATTTATGTTTATCCTAAGTTGTAAAACTAAGGGCAAGGGAGTCGAGAAAACTAATGAAATCGATAAAATCAATTATGATACCCAGTTTAGAAGACATACATTGATCCTTTCTCTCTACATGCAGGATGCAATAAAAAATTGAATTTTTTACACTATATGCAATGTAAGCGATGAAACTGCACCTAGCAGGAATTTCTATTAGTTGAGAAGAATTTGATTTAAATTTAACCAAGTAGAACTTTATTAGGTGCATATTAGTAATTACGAAATGTGTGGTCCTAGATTACACGAGCACAAACAAATGATAATTGACCTATGTAAATATCTAAGAGTCATGAGTGTAGGTCTAACCTTTGAGCCACTCAAGTCGAGTCTCACCCTCAACACGATAATGAAACAAGTCTCGATACACCACAAGAATAAATGTTCAAATCTGATTACACACATGAGATCCCAAACAAGAACCATTGTAAATATGCAATTATTACTAATTATTAGAAAAATTATATAAAATGCAAAAAATAAATCCTAAGGACTCTACGCTCTCTCACGACTCGACTCGATCTTAATTTGTTGTGTCCTATTTGATGTGTTGGGTCCCTTGCACAAAATATAAGATGGTGTTTAGAGAGATGACTCAAATAAAATAGAGAGAAAGAAATAAAATGCTGGAAAAATAAATGGAGCAATAATCACAAGAAAGCATGGGGGTTATACTATTGCAGAGGTGGAAAACAAAATTTCAAAATTGTCTAAATATCAATCTAAGTCGTGCATCCCCAACAACGATGCCATCGGATGAACTCGGAAATTACCTTTTGCTAATTACGTGTTTTTAATGCAGTGTGTATTGTCGTCATGAAATCTTAGATTAATCAAAATGGACACTTAATTTATGTTCAATTAATTGCAAGCAGTCGAAATTATTTTACTTGGGAAGACCAAGGTCAAACTCAGGGAGATCACTGTCTCCTTAGGTCAATTTTCAAATAATAAAAATGATAGGTTTTCAAGGGTAATTTCTTTGGCAATTTTTTTATGCCAATTATTATAAAATGTGGTTGCAAGATGTTAATTTTAATGTTAAATTAGCCAATGACTGATATATCCTAAATATTTAGTAATCACGTACAAAATCCAAAAGGAAAATATCCCTTAATTATTTATACAATGAAAAATTCAGAACGAATTTTTTGCATTTTTATCAATAAAAATGCATGCATGAAAAATGGACACTTTTTAGGCGATTTTTAAGAATCATTTGTGTAAATGGCATGAAAAATTATGAAAATTTGAAAGTAAGTTAAATATGATGAAATTAACCTACTGTATTTTCTTTGAAATTTTGAGTTGCAAAATGAATTTTCTTTAGATTAAACAATGTGGACTATATGATTTTCAATAAATTAATTTTAATAAATAGTAAACTTACTTATTTTTTAGAATTAAAACTACATTGGATGTGTCTAATTAAGATATATCTAGGAAAAATTCTAACTCCTAAAATCGTCAAGTTTATAGACCACAAATTTTTCTATATCGAAGTAACAAGATAATTCAGTTAAACCTAAATATGTGTGCAAATGAAGTAATTTTAGGTTACATGTTAAAACCATATTAACTCTGCATATGTTATTTTTTGGGAATTTTCGGAGTAGTAGGTGATTTAATATGAATTTCCAACACAGATAGGGTAAATATGATAATTTTCATGACATTAAATATTCTAAATCAAATAATGCTCATAAATTATATAAAACATCCAAAGCATTAAATGTTCTACAATGTGCAATATATGAAATAAAAATAGGATGCGAAAAATACACTCTAACTAAAATGAAAAGACAAGGGTTTATAAGCGATACAGAAAATAAAATGAATTAAAAATGTTTGTAGGGATTAAAGTGGAGTTACCCAAACTCAGAAGGGGATTTGTACAAATTCCCCAAAAGACGCATGGTGCGCACTTGCATCTAGTAAGTGAGGGCTTCATTGCAATTTCTAAGAAACGTGGGGGGTCACTAGAAATTTCCCCCACTAAGATGTGTGTCACATGTGCGATAGAGGATTGCAGGATGCTTTTGACGGCAGCGTGGACTTGGGCTAGATGTTGAGCTACCTAAGCACCACACTGGTGTGGTTGGTTGCTTCTGACACCCGAGGTGTGGAGCTCGGGCAATTGATGTCGTGGTTGTGTGGTGACTGCCCGATGGGGGATTGACGGATGTGGAAGCATTGGAGAAGATGTATCTTCATCAAAATCGATCAGTTAATGCTCTTATGGAGGTGTGGACGGTGGTTGGCAAGCATGGTTGTGGTCAAAGTGGTTCACGGTCGGACGAGACTAGAGGGTGGTGTGGCCCATATGCGAGTCAAGGCGATGGTGCAATGCTCAAGGAGGAACCTCGGTCGACACATGGATGAGATGCGAAACGATGTAGACTCGACGTAGGGCGAAGGGACATGATGGTGGTGCTACTCAAGTATCGATGATGGTCAACGAAAGTAAGGCACGAAGATGGAGAGGAAGAGAGGTGTGAGCGGCGGTGGTCAGCGAGGTGTGGAAGAATAATGAGGATGGAGATGATCAAGGCAAGAAGGGTAGAGAAATAATAGGAGGAAGAAGAAGAAGCAAAGGAAGGATAAGAACGAAGAGAAGAAGAAGAGAAATAAGAGATACCTGGGAACAGGATCAAGTAGCTTGGGAAGAGGAGCTCAGAAGAGCTCTACGGCTATCGCTCAACATCTTAGCTATGGCAGAGCTCGACTGCGGTGGAGATGCGAAAATGGTAGGAGGTGGCAACCTCCTGGGTCTCACCTGGGAAGGCTGGTTATCGCTCGGCAGTCATCGAATCTGCTGCCACCAAACTCAGAGTTGGAGGTGGAGGTCTCTTCTCCCATAAGGTAGATGGGGTGAATGTATGATGATGGTCATGGTTTTGTTTGAAGAACGTTTAGGGTAATGAGATCAGCGAGAGCGACATGGGGTTTGTGGAAAGTGGTTGGAGAATAGGTCGACATGAAGAGGTGGCAATCATGGATGGTCAGGTGACGACGGAGAGGGAAAGGTGGGGTCTCGGAGCGATCATTGGGATCTTGGCTTAGAAGAAGGATATCATGGAGGAGCGCATAGTGGAGCATGAGGAAGGAAGGGCATTTGGAATGGAGTGAGGGCGGTAGAGGTTGATGGTGTTGCATCGACAACAATAAGCGAAGAAAGAAGAAGGGATAGGGGTCGTTGGATTGGCCCCAATCCAAGGGTGGGGATCACCCCATGTGAAGGTAAAAGGAATATAAAAAATAAAATATATAATGAAAATAATGATCATGTCCATTGAATCAAGGGGAACCTTCATCCAACAACCCTAATTGGGGCAAATGAAGAGGGCTTAAGGGGACAACATGTAGCAGCTCCAGGAGCTGCCACGTGTCTCTCCCAAAAAAATCAAAAAAGAAAAGTAAAGAAAAATAATTAAATAATAAAAAATGAGGTCAAATCAAAAAGTCATTGAAAGTTGTCTGTCTCAATGAGATATACAACTTTCGTGAAAGAACCAAAATCAAAAAAATCAAGTGTACAAAATGTAATGTTGGTCAAACTCTATAGATATAAAATACCATATTTTTGTATTTTACATTTTCTTGTTAATTTCAAATAAGTAAAATACAAAATAAAAACAAATAAAATATAATATAAATATTTACATACCCTAATTTTTTAGTATTTTTAATGACTAAGAAATTTAATTTGAAAAATAAAATATATTTATATACATACTAATATATATGGACTCACACTCATTCATTTTTCTTTTATTTTTGATTTCTAATTTAATCTGTATTTTTGCAAACTTTATTAAAACATAAATCAAAGAAAATAAATGAAAAGGAAACTAAGTAAAAATATTTATTTTTGTACATAAAGTAATAAGGCCAAATTAGAGTAAGTATACAATATACAATGAGGTCCCAAAACCCAAGTTTCACATATGAATACCGATTGCTTTGAATTTGGTATTGTTTGTAGATAATTAAATGTATATTAATTCAAAAGTAAGTAGGGGTTCATATTAGATTGTATGAGACAGATACCCGCATTTATGGCTTTTTGTCTCCATACCAGGGTTTGAGTTTTATTGAGTAATTGTACATGTTATTTTTTTTGTGTTTTTCCCTTGATTATGTTAATAATATGTACAAAAAAAGTTGATTTTATTTGAATTGGAGTTAGTGAATTATAACTAAAAATAAGGGAAGTTATGGTAATATACATGTGATAATGTACAAGGAATTTTTAGCTTCTTATTTATGTAATTATGCATGTTAAAACAAGAATCTTCTTTACATGTGCATGAGTGATAAAAATGTAATTTAGATGATTAAATGTAATTAATTTATAGGGATCAAAGCTCTATTTTCAACTTTTAGAGTGATGAATCACATATTCATCAGATTAGAACTTGGTTTTGACTATAATCCACTTAATTCACAGGAATATTATTGGAATTGGACTCGAGACTTCTCAAGTCAACTAGACTTAATTCTTTGAGTCCACAAGACTGTGTTCACATGTCATCTTGATATACTAAGTAGAATATTTCACAGCACATGCTTGACTTTTTAGACTGTGGCCTAACTTGAATCTGCACTCTGCACTTAGCTCAACTCAAATGAGGTTGTGAGGGGCAGATTTTGTGGCTTGAGATGCAAACAAATGGAATCATATGTTGCCCCAGTTAGAGGCTAGTGCCCCAAAACCTAGTTTAGTGTCTATGAGGTCTATTGAAGGGATGTTGTGGGTTGTAATAAAGCTTCAAAAGAGGGATAATCTATTGGATCAAGAGGGAAAACTCATTATGTAAATGCTTCTATACATAGTATTAAAAAAAGAGTATGAAATAAACTCTCCAAAATAGTTAGATGGGCAAAAACTCAATGAAAAATCAATTCCCATAGAGTTATGTATAAATAAGCAAGGCTTATACTTCAAAGTCAAACATCAAGGTTTCCTATGGCTAGAAACTTGGCTACGCTAGCCAAGCTCCACAGGATATGTGACTGCATTATTCGTAATACATTCTCTTCTCTACCTACACTTCTTGAGATGGTTGCACTTGAACTTAGAAGGGAATACCCTGCTCCTCGAGGAGAGAGTTTCTAGATTACGGAATTAGGCACACCTTTCTAGAGAATTTTGTTCTTTGTCGCATAAAATGATTATATCTACAATCACATTCATTGTACAAGAGAGATACATAATTATAAGAGTTTGCGTCCGAAAAGTCTTGTTCTAATCTGGCTATTAAGGAGAACTGAATAAAGGATTGTGGATCTTAAGGGATGTTAAGTTGTAAATCCTATTCCAACTAAGGTTCTGACAAACTAACAATCCAATTGACTGAATAAACTCAAAACATTGATTTTATGAAGATAAGTTTAAATATCATTATCATTCTAAGTTCTTTCTTTTTCTTTTATTTATTTTGTTTTTTAGAACTCATTATTATAAGTGTTTACTAGGGACTACAAAGCTAAGTATATGGGGGTGATGAATTCCCACTCATGCACCTTTATTCTTTCATTTTAGGCTTTAAACCCCATCTAAATACATGTAAATATTACTAACTAACTTGAATTAATACATGCATATAGACATGTATATAGTGCATAAATACATGTATATAAACCCTAAATACAAGGATAAAGAGAGGAAAAGAAAAAATAGAGGAAGTATGTTCATACTAATTGGCGGAGAATCCGAAAACGAAGTCGAAAGTTTTACTTGGTTGACCAGGAATAAAGTAGGGGAAGATAGGGCAGGGGAATGTACATAAATACTAAAAAAATCTTAAAATTATACATTACATATAGCTCATACTTAGCCCATTTTATTTGTCATTACATGTACCTAAAATAAATGTGTTCAACATAAAACTTCTACTTAATAATGTATTTAAAATAATAAAAATACTGATAAAAATATCTCATGCACAAATAACTATCTATACTCAGCTGAAAAAGCTGTAAAAAAATCTTCACTAATTAATATCTTCTCCATATGAACTCAAATTGAACCAGACTTTCCATTATTTTTAAAATTATATTATCTATCTAATGAAGGTGCATTCATTTTTATTGGAGTTAAGATGCAAAATCTAACTAATTAGGGGATATTGGGACATGTATATCTATATTTTTTTGTCATATTATTTATTGTACATTTTTTACTCTAATGTTTTTAAATAATTACAAAACATATTAAAAATACAAATAAAATAAATACTTTTAAAAAGAGTAGGATTAGTTAATAAATACAATTATATAAGTATCTTATACCTACATTGTATAATACATGTTATTATTGATACATATAAATAAATTTATAAAAATCCGAAAAATACATATTAATAGATAATAAATAATATTAAAAATAAATAAATTATTATGTATGGTATTATAAATATAGATACTCAGATAAAATTACATGTACATATTATATATATTACATATATATAATAATACATAAACAATATAACCTATTAAATAATGTTGTACAAAAATAAATATCATAATAAAATAGTTTATAAAATAATAAACATTTTTTTATGTTTTATTTTTTATTAATAAATGACAATGTTGTTTTTATTTTTATTGATCTTTCTTTGTATTTCTTCTTTTGTCTGTTAACACTAATGTATCCCCCTCCCCCTCTCTGCAATATGTCAAACTTCGATAGGTGCCACTTTTTCAATTTTTATAGCCATTTCCCTTCCAAATTTGGCCCCGACACCTTCTCAATTTTTTAAAGATTGTATCAACCTCTTCCATGCCAATCATCTGGTTTCGGATCTCCATACTTGAATAATCCATGGAACCCTAGCTTTTACACCTCTCAATCATGCACTATATTTTGTCGCTTCTAACAAATTTTGATTTTAAACTAGTTTCTCTCGCTCATAATCCTAAGATACCCTTGCTGACATGAGGCATCATTCCTTAGATCGTGATGAGGATAGGTGTAGAAGATGTAATACACATTAGCTTGGAGCTCCATGAAGAGCCATGTACTATCCTTGTTAATTCAGTCAAATTAATGATTAGAATTAATGTCATGTCATTCGTCGTAGTCAGGTAATATTGACTAATCAAAGTCCACATTTAATCACTGTTCAATTAATCTCGAGCGGCAAATTTATTTTACTTCGGGAAGCCCAAGGTAGAACTCAGGAAGGCAGCTATCTCCTTAGGTAAATTTTAAGTGAATTTAAGAGGTCGGATTTTCAGAAGATATTTTTTGGTTATTTTCCAACAATTTTTATGCAATTAAGAAAAGGCACATGCAAAATCAGGTCAGTTTACAAGTTAAATCAAAAATATGGTCAAATTTGTTCCAAAAATTATGAGACTTGGCCATATGGTGAAATGTAATGAAATTAAGCTACACTAATTTTTTTTAGAATTTTCTTACACTTTATGAATTTACTGTGAATTAAATATGAATGCAAGGTGGTTTTGACTAAATTAATTTTAATAAATACCAAAGTACAATATTTCCAGATATAAAAATTATCCTAGAACCTAAGTGTGAAGAATCTAGGAAAATTGATAAACCTAAATTTCTATGTGAATTGGACCTATTAAAAAATAATTAAGGAAACCACTATTTGATTTATTCAGGCCTCGATATGTGTACAAATGCAAAGATTTTTGGGCACAATGTAAACTAAATTATCTTAAGTATAATGTGAATTTATGGTGATATTTGGACAACAGATAATTTAATACAAATTAAAAGGCATCAAATGGGTAAAATGTAGCAAATTTTACCAATTAATTAATAATAAATTCCACTG
This sequence comes from Ottelia alismoides, assembly GCA_037367405.1. Lineage (NCBI taxonomy): Eukaryota > Viridiplantae > Streptophyta > Magnoliopsida > Alismatales > Hydrocharitaceae > Ottelia > Ottelia alismoides. The sequence continues at coordinate 623,577 of JAZKJV010007004.1, forward strand.
ATATCACAAAAATTAGACAATTGTCACATATGAAAGAAGACAAGTTAAGCTACATAATGCAATTTTTATACTCGAAAAATGATGCCAAATGAATACCTAAATATGTGTGCAAAGACATGGACTAAATTGCAAATACAAAAAAATAAAATTGCTAAAAACGAAACATCCTGATAGGGACTTAAATGCAATTACTTATAATGATGGGGACGTATATGCAAAATGCCCACAAAACATGCGGCTCACGTGGTGCTCCTAGTAGGGACTGAAATGTAATTTCCAAAACCTCCAGGGGCCTCGGTGCAAAATGCTCAGACCACACGTGAGAAACACGTGGGGTCCTAGGCTCGGGTGAAGTCGGAGGCTCGGATGGAAGCTTGGAGGCGCTACAGGCTCGAACGTGGCTCGGGCGAGCTTCGGGAGCTCCGAGCCTAATGGTTGGGGAGGAGGCTCGGAGGAGGCGACGAAGCGCACTTGGGACCGTTAGATCAAGTGGAGATCCAATGGCTACTGAGTGTTGACACGTGGCGTGACTGGATCTGTTAGATCGATTGAAGATCCAACGGTCAGGAAGATGGCCCATGAGATGCAGGCGTGGACGATCGATAGCCGTTAGATCAGGATCACCAACGGCATCTGGAGCGCGGAGGAAGTAGTGAGGTGGCGTGCTCTGGAGCGTGGGATCCTCATTATCTGACGGTTGTGGGCTGATGGCGACGTGGGCAACTAAGAACCGTCCGATCAAGGGGATCGGACGGCTGTTGGGCTTCGTGCTAAACGGTCCGCCGCCCTGCGGCAGAGGTGGCTGGGCTCCGGCGAAGAGCTGCTTGCTCCGCCTCCTCCTCTGGTCATCGGTGAAGGTTGCTGGCGGCTCCTAAACAACTGGAAATGGTTGTCAAGGCGTGGCGGAGCATCCGAGGGCCTTAACTGAGGCTGGGGCATCCTGGAAGCCGACGGTCGATGAAGCTCAAGGATGCTCCGGTGAGGCGTCCGACCAATCAAAGAGAGAGTACCTGCAGGGTTAGCTCGAATAGCCGAAGCGTGCAGAGTGGTCATGGGATGAACAGTAGTGCGGAGGGAGGCCTGGAGTGACGTGATGGTGTTCGGTGGTGTTGCTCTGCCAAGGTGGCGGAGCTCTCATCGGAGTGAAGTGCGGAGCGTCGTCTTAGTGAATGGAAGTGGATGCGAAGATGCAGCTCCGAGGCGGAGCTCGGAGGATGGTCAGAAGAGGGTGAAGATGCGCAGAGGAGGCGAATAAAATTCGAGAAAAAGAAAGAAAATGACGAAGAAGATGGGGGGAAGATGGAGGTTGCTACCTGAGGAATGGAGCTCGGATCTGGGCTACTGGTCGTCGCTCGAAGGGCGGTAGTAGTCCTGAGCTCGTGCAGCTCACGAGGGCAGCTACAGCACGACGGAGTTGGCCATGGATCTCGCCGGAGGGATGCAGCCGTCGCCGCTCGACTTCTTGCCGAATTGCTGTCACCAATAGGAAGGTAGGAGCTAGGGGAATCTCTCTGTAGTGGCGGATGGGTTCGACGGTCGTCGGAGGGGGAATGTTTACAGGTGGAAGGTGACAGTGACAGATGATGGAGGGCGAGGTTGGTGGAGGTCGTGGGGCGACATGGGTGGAGTTCATGGTGATTGAGGAGATTGGCGAGGACGAAGGAAGAGTGGGCTGCAAGATGGAGGTGTTGGAGGCCGGAGAGGGTGGTCGGAGTGGTGACGAGTCGCTAGATACGTTGTTTAATTAGGTCACGTTGTAATACGTGTACTTAGCGATTCGGTCAGAACCGAGAGAAGATCTCCGTGAAGAGTGTCTCGGCTTTAATTTATATCCCGGGCAAGTCCGGGGTCGAACTCAGGGAGGCAAAGGAACAACTTGGGGGTTAATTCGCAAACTTAGGTCTAGATTTCAAGGTGGTATTTTTTTAGATTTTTTTAATGCAAGTAGAATGCCAAAAACAAAATGCGGGTGAATTACAACACTAAGAAAACATACAACAAGGCCAAATTAATTTTAATAGAAAACAAGTCCAAATTAGCCAATTCGTATTTTTTCCTAGAGTCCTAATCCAGTGAGGAACATAAAACACATTTTTTTGGAATTTTAGGGGTTAAAATGCAATAAATAAAAATACACACTTTTTATGGGGTTTTTCGTAATTTATCACACAAACAGTAAGCAAAAATTATGAAAAAATTACTGGAATGAAAACATGATGCAAGAAAACTACAGTAATTTTTTTGGAATTTTCTGACAAAGTATGAATTTTTTATGGATTTTTTAGTGAAGACAGAGTGGAAATGAGTAATTAATTCCTATTAAATCCACGTTATTAATTTAGTCAGAGATCAAATTATCTCAAATAGATATTTAGATTAGCAATCCAGGAGACTTGAAATTTCGTGAAAAGGATGTCTGTGGATTTAATTAAAAATCGATTACTAAAATCACTCTACGATTTATTTAAGGCACAAGACAACTCCATTTTGAATGAAATTTGGACAGTAAGTTAAGCAAACTTCAAGGCATCACATATAATTTTTGTGGATTTTTCGAAGCAACTATATGTGAGATATTAATTTAATGGCACGGAATGGGTAAACTAAGCAAAATTTCAGTTAATCATTTTTCATTAATTACCCATGTGACATAAAAATACAAGTAAATGTCCACAATATAGAGAATTAGTTGCTCAACATGAAGGCATTTTTCATTGAATAAAAAGATGTCAAAATGAGGTCCAAATTCAAGTACGAATACTGGGGTGTCCTTGCAATTATAGAAACTAAAATTATAAAAGAAAACATGCACAGGGACTAAATGGTAATTACAGAAACTTTGAGAAATATTTTTGAAATTTTCACAAAATAAAAAAAAAATAACCACAACCTTCTTCTTCCTTGCTGGGAACGGGGATGGAGAACCCAAAAGGGGTGGAGGTCGGCGGCGGCTCGTGGCCGTCTACAGCCGCGCGGAGGGCGGCGGAGCACGGGGCCGGCGATGGGAGGAGGTCGCGGGCGGCTGGGGGAGAGGAGGAGGAGGCGCGGTTGGCCACGCGTGGCCTGGAGAGGGGCGTGGCTCGCAGCTGCCACGCTTGGGCGTGGAGGGCCGCGCGAGGGGGGCGGCGGGCGGCGCGGTGGCGAGGCGGAGGCGGCGGCCGCCGCGCGGCTGGTGAAGAGGGAGGGGGCGGCGGCCGGCGGCACCGCTGGTGATGGAGGCGGCGGCGGTGGGCTCTCCCCCACCGCTGCTGCGACTGTTTTTTTTTATTTTATTTTCTTTTTTTTTGTCTGCTGTAATGAAGAGGGATTTTTTTTTGTTTTAAATTTTTAAATTTTTTTTTATGTTTTCAAACAGTAAACAAATATGTACATATGAAGGGGGAAATGGTAATTGGTGGAGATGTGGTGGTGGAATGATATGATGAACTAAAAAAATGATGGGGGATGGTGATATGGTAAAGAAGATGCAAATATAAAATAATAAAAAGAAATGACAAGATGAAAATAGAAAAATTACCTACGATGGACGGATGCCTATGATGTGCTCACGAGAGCACGGTCTTCGCTCGAATCGCCGGCGTGCGATGAGCTCGAGCAGCGCGCGGTTGCGGCTGCGATGTTGGTCAAAAAACCAACGGATCACACCGGAGAGAGGGCCGTCGTCGCTCGACCGCGGTTGCGTCGCTGTCACCGATTCAACTCAGGGAACTAGGCTCTCCTCACATAAAGATGGATCAAGGGCAAATTGAGGAGGATGGAATGTATATATAGATGATGAAATGAGAAGTTATTATGTGGGTGGAGTTGAATGGGAAGTTGGATTATTAATGGAGTTGAATGGGAGGTTTAAGAAATGGTGGAGTTGAATGGGAAGTTGGTGGTGGAAGAGAGTTGAATGGTGGTTATTGTAGAGAATGTAAAATAATTAAATAAATAAAATGAAATCAAGTAGGCTACTTTAATTACAACAAAATAAAGAAGGAAAAAATAATGGTGAATTTACAAGTGAATACAAAACACCATGTACACATTTTTTTACTTTTCTAATATGTAATTTTTTTTTGTCTTTTTAATAAGAGATATTTACAACGGAAAAATACAATAAAATACTACAATTAAAATACAACACAAGTATGATTTTTTTGTATTTTTAGTAATTAAGAAAGATAAAATAAAAATTAAAGAAAGAATGAATATATATACATGGTATACAATGTACATCTAGGTCCCAAAACCCAACTTTTGCAAATGAGCTCCGATTTTAATGAAACCACTTCCGTTGGATAGATAATTTTCTAACTTGAACTTTAAAAGTGAGTTTGGTGAATTTTGAGTTCGTACGGAGCGGGAATTTAGCTTGGAAGTTGGTCTTTACGGCTTTTTCCCATTGGGATCTAGGAGCATTTATTTGAGATATAATTTGTTTTGTATTTTTGTATTTTTATGTACATTATTATAAACAAGTTAGAGAAAGAATTAGGCAAAAAGGAGTTGAAATGAAATTATTAAAAATCTATGAAGTTTTGGGCTATTTACAAGTATAAAACTCCTTTGATTTTGCGGCTTTTTTTAGTGTTAATTTATTTTGTACAATCTTATATACAATAATTAGTGTGTTTTATTTACAAGAGTCATTTTGTTAATTTATTGATTTTATGGATATTTTTCTGGGATTTTACTCGGGGATTTTGCTAAGATCAAGATATTGAGATGATGAATCGTGGATTCATCACCCCCCTATACTTAAACTTTGCTAGTCCTCGAGCAAATAAAGAATGAATAAGTTGGGTTAACCCCTGACTGTGCATGTGAATACAAGACTTGATCCGTTCAAGAACTCTCGGTTTACAGATCCTAAAATTCTAAACTGAACCAAGCTCTAGTCAAAAGGTACCCAATTTCCCTAATCATCAGACTCTCTTTGTATACGTATATATATAAGGGATATGACTTTCAGTGTTGACTGCAGTTACAAGAGTAGAGTCACAACGTCACCCAAGGTTCCAGTCCAAGAGACTCTCCTATGGACCCGATCCTCAACACTAGGGAATAAATCATTTCTTGCATCCAATCCACCGTCTCTTTAGTTGTCAGACTTGAAAGTGTAGATGGCAGGCCAGTTGATGGAGGGTATAGGATTGTGTCATTTCTTCTCTCCCTCTCATTGGAACAAGGATCCTCTCAAGTGCCTTATTACGCAACGCATTTTTTTGGTGTTGATCAGTGCGTCCGTCAAGAGAAGTTGGAGCCGTCTGCACTTGTTTTCCTGGGAGTACACCGGGGTGTGCCTTTTTTGAGTACCTATCGTACCTTCTACACCCAGACTTGTAGCATTTACGATGCAGAGCCCTTTTTTGGTGCAAGCCCGACTCCTGGTCCTAATAGCGGTGGTCCAAGTGGACACTTTGAAATGGTTGGGAGCGCTCGCCTTTGGTGGAAGCTCTTTTGATAATTGACTTTGTGGAATGAGAGCTTTTCTTTGACATTTCATTGCTTTGTAGTATTTGTGGCTAGCTCCACTGCTTTTACCAAGAGTTGGCGCACACTGATCAACATTTTTTTTATTTATCACACCCTGGCACATAGGTAAATATCAAGAGATAGTACAAGAACCATGTTCTCATACTGGCTAAAGATGCTGACACTCAGGTTTCATGAAGCCTTCATTGATTTTATCCCATCCTCGAGCATCATTAAATCAAGTCCAAACTCAAATCCCTCATCCCAGTTCCTCAAGTGAAATTACAACTCATCTCATCATAACTGCAGTCGTGTATGTGAGGTGCAGATCATATTCTTAAGGTAGAGACTAAGCATGCAATATAGCACACACATCTTTCAAACTAGGGAAATGTGAATAATTAAGTCAAGGACCCTAATGACTAAGGCTGGTTAACTCAAAATCTCAAGACCTCATAAACCAAGTGTTCTTGAACATCACTAGTCTTGTGTGAAAGTGAATTGTGTCAGGGATTAAACCAACTTATTAGTTAGTTTTTTTTTTAGTTTTCATTTTTTTGTTTTTTTTAGTTTTCACAAAGGTTTTTTTTGTTGACAAACAAAGGCAAAGAAGAAGTTTTTTTTTGTTAGAAAAGTTTTGCTTTTCTTTTTTTTTTCAAGAGTTTTTTTTTTTGAAAAAGATAGGTAAATAAGAAAAGATTCTTTTTTTTTTAAGTTTTTTTTAAGGAAAATAAGAAAATAGTTTTTTTTTGAAAAGTTTTTTTACTTTTGTTTTGTTTTGTTTTGTTTTTTTTAAGTTTTAGGAAAAAGTTTTTTTTTACCCACCCCATAATTATTGTATAGTATATACAAAAATACGTGAAAGTACGAGGTATGGGTAAAGTATATATGTAATATATACACGCCCCCCTATACTTAGCTTGTGCTATGTCCTCATGGCACTAGGTGACAAAAAGACATAGCTCGTACTAAGCGTAGGAAAGCTAAAATAACAAAAAGTATAGAAGTCGATTCGCCCCCCCTATACTTAGGCTCTGGACAGCCTAAGTGTAGAAGAAGAGCAAAAAATGGGGCGGACGAGGTCAAGAGGAGAAATGATGAGTAAATACACATGGCGGGCATCGGCCCCCCCTATACTTAGGCTTTGGTCAGCCTAAGTATAGGACAAGAGTAAGTGTGAGAACCGACGTGATCTTGAGAATATACAAAGAAGGGAGAATATGTACAAGAGTGATTGAATCTTCTAAGATGTTGAATCTTGATGCTGCATCTTCATGAAGAGTAATAAGATGTATCTGCTCTGTGCTCACTCTGTATGAAGTTGATGACCTCGACTTGGACTAACTGCTCTTTGGAATCAACAAAATGCTTCAACAGTTGTCCATTCACCACATGAGATTGTGCACCATCTGTGAGATCAGATATCTCTACACTTCCATTCTCGTGCACTTTCTTAACCACAAAGGGACCCGTCCATTTAGATTTGAGCTTCCCATGGAACATCTTCAACCTGGCATTGAACAACCATACCTTTTGTCCAGGGACAAAGTCTTTGCACCTAATGTGCTGATCATGCCATCTCTTTACTTTGTCCTTATAAATCAAACTGTTGTCATATGCCCTGTTTCGGATTTCCACGAGCTCGTTCAAGTTCAAGTCTCGGCAAAGTTTTCCTAGGTGACAACTCCAATTAATCTTCTTAATTGCCCATTCGGATTTATGAATCAATTCTGCGGGCAAATGGCATGGCTTACCATAGATCATTCTAAATGGTGAAGTACCCAATGGTGTCTTGTAGGCTGTCTTATAGGCCCACAGAACTTGGTCCAAGAGTTGAGACCAATTCTTCCTATCGGGACGAACCAATTTCTGCAAAATACTCTTCACCTCTCTGTTCGAAACCTCTGCCATGCCGTTGGACTGTGGGTGGTAAGGACTAGTAACTCTATGATCAAATCCATAGTCCTTAGCTAAAGATCTCATATCTCGATTCACAAAATGGCTACCCCCATCAGATATCAAAACTTTTGGCACCCCGAACCTAGCAATAATATGGTCTTTCACAAACTTACAGACAATCTTGCTGTCTGCGGTTCGGGTTGGGATAGCCTCCACCCACCTAGATAAATAATCAACCGCCAACAAAATGTACTCATGTCCATGGCTGTTGGGAAAGGGACCCATAAAATCTATGCCCCATGCATCAAAAACATCACAAATAATCATCGGTTGCATGGGCATCTCATCTCTCTGTCCAACTGTCCCTCCCATCCTTTGACAGATCGGGCACGACCGTACAAAATCAATGGCATCTCTAAACACGGTCGGCCAATACAATCCACATTGAAGTACTTTGTGAGCGGTTCTCTTTCCCGAATGGTGTCCTCCAGCCTCAAGTGAATGACAATATGTGAGGACACTATGGTATTCCTCCTGAGGAATACACCTTCTCCAAACACAATCCGGTCCTTCGAAGAAAAGGAAAGGATCGTCCCAGTGGTATCTCCTCGAATCCGACTTCAGTCGATCAATGCTGCTCCTAGTCCAACCATGGGGAACCTGCTTGGAGACAATATAGTTCACCATGTTGGCATACCACGGGAGTGAGTCAATAGCACAAATTGACTCATCTGGGAAGGTCTCTCTAATCCGCTCATGATCAGGAGAATCTTTAATTTCAATCCGAGAAAGGTGATCAGCCACAACATTCTTCACTCCAGGTTTATCTTTAATCTCCAAATCAAATTCCTGGAGGAGTAAAATCCACCTAAGAAGACGCGCCTTCGCGTCCTTCTTTTCCATTAAGTATCGAATGGCTGTATGATCAGTATATATTGTCACCTTAGAGCCCAAAATATATGATCTGAACTTCTCGAGGGCCCATACTACCGCGAGCATTTCCTTTTCAGTCACTGTATAATTTTTCTGTGTAGGATCTAAAACTTTGCTCGCATAGTGAATCGCAAACGGAATCCCCTCTCGCCGTTGTCCTAACACAGCTCCTATAGCGAAATCTGAAGCGTCAGTCATGATCTCAAAGGGGAGAGACCAGTCAGGAGCTTGTAGGATAGGCGAAGCACAAATCTTCCTCTTCAAGAGCTCAAAGGCCTCCAGACACCTGTGATCTACAACGAACTCTATGTCTTTCCCTAAGAGCTCAGTCAGTGGGCGGGCGATCTTTGAAAAATCTTGAATGAATCTCCTATAGAATCCAACATGCCCTAAGAATGACCGTACTGACTTCACGTTGGTAGGTGGATCGAGTTTCTTGATCACCTCCACCTTGGCAGGGTCAACCTCCATTCCCCTTTTGGAGATGACATGCCCCAACACGATACCCTCCGTCACCATAAAGTGACTCTTCTCCCAGGAGAGTACCAGATTCACCTCTCTACACCTCGTGAGGACTCGGTCCAAGTGTGCTAAACATGTATCAAAAGAATCACCATGGACCGAGAAGTCATCCATGAACACTTCCAGGAAATCTCCCACCATCTCGGCAAATATGGCTATCATGCACCGCTGAAATGTGCCTGGGGCATTGCAGAGCCCGAATGGCATGCGCCTGAAAGCATAAGTGCCGAATGGACATGTAAATGTGGTCTTTTCCTGGTCCTCAGGGGCTATGGCCACCTGGTTGTAGCCTGAGTACCCGTCAAGAAAACAGAAGAACTCTTTCCCTGCGAGTCTCTCCAAGATCTGATCAATAAAAGGCAAGGGAAAGTGATCTTTCTTGGTCGCAGCATTCAGGCGTCTGTAGTCAACACAGACACGCCACGACGTGGGTACTCGTGTCGCGATCTCTACCCCCTCCTCGTTGGTGACCATCTGAATTCCCGACTTCTTCGGTACAACATGAAGTGGGGCCACCCACTTGGAGTCAGAAATAGGGTATACAAACCCTGCTTTGCACCATTTCTCAATTTCATTCTTCACCACTTCCCGTAGATTGGGGTTAAGTCTCCTCTGAAACTCACGGGAAGGTCTCACGTTATCCTCAATAAAAATTTGGTGCGAGCAGAGAGCGGGATTGATGCCCACGAGATCCGACACTGTCCAGCCTATTGCTTTGCGGTTCCTCTCTAAGACTTCTAACAACGTAGACTCCTGCTCTAAAGTCAAGTCTGAGCTAATGATGACAGGATATATCCCTTTGGGTCCCGCAAGAAAGGCATACTTAAGTGTAGGAGGTAGTGATTTCAGTTCTGGCAATGTGGTATCATCAAGCAGATCTGGTTGAACTGAATCTGAATCTGGTTCCGTGCTGCATGAAGGTGGGCTAAGCTGAGTAGTACTCGCCACCAAATCAGAAGAATCGGGAGTCGGATCGTCAAAAGTATCAAAACAATCGGCAAAAGCCACGTCCGACTCGTCATCTATGTCCCATGATTGTTCCGAAGAGGATGGAACTGACAGATCTGGATGGATCTCTAAGTCATCATGAGAATAGGTTGATGCATCTCTAGCAAGATCAGACAACACCTGGCAAACTGCATCATGCACTATATCCTCTCCAGATGAAAGGGTCTCGCTCTGTCCTGAAGGAATCTGTCCCCAAATCCCAACTGTGCTAATCATACTGCAATCTGCCTCTGAAGATGAGTACTCTGTACTACTCTCTGAATCAGGTCGCTGACACTTGGTTTGCTTCATCTCTAGGTTCACCTCTCCGCCTGGAGAACGGAACTTCATCATTCCCGTACCATAGTCGAAAGCTGCGCCTGCGGTCCTAAGGAAGGGTCGCCCGAGAATGATCTGAGATTCTCTCCAATGATTGGGGGTCTCCATGTCCAAGACTGTGAAGTCCACCTGATAGTTCTGCCCCTCAATCGAGATAACGACATTCTTCACTTCTCCCTTAGGTCTCTTCATTGAACGATCTGCGAATTGGAGTAAAGCTCTAGATTTGCGAAGTGGTCCCAACTCCAATTTCTGATATAATGCTAAGGGGAGTAAGTTGATCGAAGAACCGTTATCTAAGAGTGTGCGTGCAAACGCAATGTCGTCAATACGACTCTCCACATAGTGAGCACCCATGTCTCTCTTTTTCTTTGGCAAAGTCTGATTCTTGAGACAATAGGTTGTGGCTACTGATAAGACATGTGTCTTTATATTTCGGTTGTCTTTCTTCCTGCTAACCCTTCTAGGTGTGCATCTCACCTTAAGGTATTTTTGGAAGGCAGGATGGTTAGCCACATATTCATCAAATGGCACCTTAACTGTGATGTTTTCCTTACAAAACCGTGCCATTTCGGGGTCATCTTTCTGAATCTTTTTGATGCGCTTTCCTGCCGTAAGAGCACGGGGGAAAGGGATTGAAGCTAAGGAAACAGAGGATGAAGAATCTGAATCATGAACTGAAAGATCATTCTTTGCATTAACGGAAACAGAGTTCTTCATAAAAGAATCTTTTTGATGCAACATGGACTCGAAATCAAAACTATCTACTACAGGTTGTGGAATAGAAGCTGGAGTGGTATCAGCCACAACCGGAGATGCAAGGTCCTCCGTAGTCTCAGAAGAATATCCATGCTGACGATGCTGCATACGTGCTCTCCTCCTCCTTTCGGCTCCCTGAGTAGAAATCCTCGAATGATGCTGATGGGGCTCTGAAATATGATGCCTCTCCTCCTCGTCCTCTGAAGACTCCTCAGGTAGAGCTCCAGAGATGCCCCTCCTCGTGTCCCTCGCCCGGTCAGGTACGACCACGGTCCTTCCGCTCCTGAGTGACATGTGGTTAGCCTCGTCACACGAAAGAATCTCATGTTCAGATTTGGGAGATGCTGAATAGTATACCTGACCAAATTGCTGCTGAGAACTAGAACGGTTCAGGCTATTGGGGTTAGCCTGAACTTGGGCTGGGATCGAGGTAGAGGGTGCAGTCTTCTCGTCTCGCCATCTTGACAGGCGGTTGACATCCACCCGTAAGTCCTGAACCTCGTTCCTGTAGGAACGTAGCTCGTCGAGTATCTGCTGCTGAAGATCCATGGGACTAGACGATGAAGGAAGTGGATAAGACTGAGAAGAAGAACGGGAAGACTGGCCCTGCTGGCCAGTGTACTGCCTCTGCTGCTGCTGCTGCTGGGGTTGCGGGCCCTGCTGGCCCGTCTGGTAATGGCCCTGTTGGCCATACTGCTGGTACTGCTGCCTCTGTTGCTGGGGTGGATGGAATCCAGGGCTCTGCTGTGAAGGAGGTGGTGCGGAGGTGAATGCGGTGTTGTGAAAGGTCAGGGGACGCTGATAGGTCTGTCGGTCTCCCGTACTTCCCTGCCTGGCAGGGTCCTGAGTATACCATATCCCATTCACCTCCCAAACTGGTAGAGGCTCCTCCTGGACTGTCTCTACTGCTGGAGGTGGCTGCTGGAAAGAGTGGGTGTAGGATTGGTCCTGCTCCCACGGTTGGGGTTGCCCTGACACCAACTGCTCCTGAACATGGTGAACTCGGTAAATGGGAGCAGCGGGTGCAGTCACGGCGGGTATCCGTATCTTGGATACCTTCTCAGTCAACTCCTCCATCTGTTTTGGAAGTTTGGAGACGCTCCGGTCTAACTCATCAATCCTCCTATCGATCTTCTCGACTACTGTAAGCTTGTCAGCAAGGAGTCCCATGCTAGGGATCACGTCCTGAGAGAGATCGACTGCAGCTGATTTTCCCCCACCAAATGAGAGTGAATTGGGGGATGGTGTATAGGCCCTGCTGGCCATCTGTGAGCGGCTAGTTTCAGCCATCTGCTCGAATACCCTCCAGACGGTATCCGCTCCTCGTGATGTATAGCTGCCTCCACAGGCAGCGCTCACTAAACCCTGCATCTCAGGGTTGAGACCAGTAAAGAAGGATTGGACCAAGATGTTGTCATCTAATCGATGACAAGGACACTTTTGCAGAATGTCCTTGAATCTTTCCCAAGCATCACAGAAGGCTTCATTGGGTAATTGGAAAAAACTCGTAATTCGCGTCCTCATCATGTTAGTTCTACTCAACGGGTAGAACTTCTTTAGGAATAGGTCCTTGAACTGGGCATAAGTGGTGACGATGATTCCAAGATTCTTCACCCAGTAATCGGCTTTTCCACCCAAGGCAAATGGAAGGGCTTTGAGCCTAATATAATCCTGGCTAACATTGTTATGTTTGAGGTTAGCACAGATGAGATCAAAGTCCCTTAGGAATGCATATGGTTCCTCAGAATCATTCCCATCGAAGTGTGGCAACAGGTTCAGAAAATGCGGCTTCAATTCAAAATCAACCTCGGGTTCGGCCGGACTCAAGTAGTTATGAATCTGATATTGTCCGGGGTTGTATGCCGCATCCATTGGTAGTTGGACCCCAACATTTAACTGTCCCAACTGAGCTCTCAATAATGCTTGTTGCTGCTCAGATGCAGCCAATCGGGCTAGTATACTTCTCATCGGGTCTTCATGGTTCTCTTCTTCCTCTTCTTTCTTCTTTGGAGGCATTTTACTCGTGTCTTCTATATGGCCTGAATCAGCAATGTGTTCTTTATTAGAAGAGGATTTATGAATCACGATATTCTCACCAAGGCGATGGTCTTCCTCGGTGAGGTGGGAAGAGAGAAATGGAATGGTTTGAGGGTAACCATCCCGAGGGTGAGTGATCCTGGGCTCAAGAGGGTCATGAGTCCAGGTTGGTCCAAGTTGCGCTTGGACCTTTGAAGACGTACTATTTGGAGGGTTCAGCGAGAGATTCGCAAAGTCCGAATAAATATCCCCCCAATCAGTCATCTTCGATGTCAAAAGAACCGATTAGATCACGATAGTCAATGAGGCACTAGTTCTACGGTACACGTAAATGTGCGGAGTGAACTCACACAATACAAACGCAATTCAAACCCCCAATTTCACCAACTCAACACGTGATGGCCGTAAGAGTTCGGCCGATTTATCTGGTCAATTTTAGTTGGTGAGAATACAATCTTTGGAAAGATTAACGAGCTATTAGGTGCCCGTATTTTCCTACAGACTGGCCCGGTTCTTACGACTAGTTTGACCTACTTTCAGCCAGTATAGGAGTAAGTACGGACCGTAAAAATACGGCTACCCGTTCCTTGAGGACTAAGGCGTCCTCTAAACCTCCCACTCTGCTAAGGAAGTCCGGACCGTTTACCGGCTACCCGTAAATCCTCACTGAAAAGTAGCTAATCGCCTAAAAATAAAGAACCAGTAGTAAGTAAGAAATCCAGACTTGGCTCTATCCTAGGGTCGTCTCTCTCTCACTTGCAATAAAAACAAACAATGAGGGCTTTATGCACCCGAGAACAATGGTTCTTTTTATTCCAATTAATTAAATCGACCTGCTCAATTCAGTCCCAATTTTAGAGTTAGGTTATCACTTGAATTTTATGTGAACACACAAGCACGTCTACCGTTCAGTCCCAATTTCCTTTAACCTTAAGTTGTAAAACAAGATGGGAATCAGAAATCAGAATGCAAACGAGAAATTATGATGCATGCTCAGAAGAAGGTATACTTACAGTGAATCCCAGCACTCTTCATGCATTTATGCAGAACAGAATTTGTAAATATTACACTAAATGCATGCAGATCGAGAAAACCGCACCTAAACAGTATACTATTAGCGGGGAAGAATTGATTGAATTTGAGCTAAATAGTACGTGTCTATGTGCGTCTCATTATGAATCTTATAAGATATGTGAATCTTCTAAGATATGTGTGGCCTAAATTACGATGGGCACAAACAAATTTGATTCTAAACTACCGTGTGCCTAATCCTTAATTTCGCCACTCAAGTCAAGCCCCACCCTCGCCGGAGAGTGAAACAGGCTCGACACACCACAAATAATGTCTAAGTCTTTTTACATGCACGGGCTCTCAAACAAGAGCCGCTAGAAATGAGCAACTACCTAAATAATTACAATAATTTAGAAAATTCTCTCAAAAATAAATTGCTTTATCCTCGCACTTCAGCAGTCGGCGCGCGTCGCGTCCGTCGACCTCCGATGCACTCCAAGTCCACCAGGCCCTCGCAAGGAAAATGAAATTTATATTAGAGAGATAAACAACAAGATATATACAAAAATATAAAGAGAAATAATTGCAAAAAAATGGAATAAATACAAGGTGGCTCGGGGGTCAGACTACCCGAGTAAATGGAAAACTAAATCCAAATTTTTAAACTAATCCCTAAGCCGTTTGCCTCCCCGGCAACGGCGCCATCTGACGAGTCGCTAGATACGTTGTTTAATTAGGTCACATTGTAATACGTGTACTTAGCGATTCGGTCAGAACCGAGAGAAGATCTCCGTGAAGAGTGTCTCGGCTTTAATTTATATCCCGGGCAAGTCCGGGGTCGAACTCAGGGAGGCAAAGGAACAACTTGGGGGTTAATTCGCAAACTTAGGTCTAGATTTCCAAGTGGTATTTTTTTAGATTTTTTTAATGCAAGTAGAATGCCAAAAACAAAATGCGGGTGAATTACAACACTAAGAAAACATACAACAATGCCAAATTAATTTTAATAGAAAACAAGTCCAAATTAGCCAATTCGTATTTTTTCCTAGAGTCCTAATCCAGTGAGGAACATAAAACACATTTTTTTGGAATTTTAGGGGTTAAAATGCAATAAATAAAAATACACACTTTTTATGGGGTTTTTCGTAATTTATCACACAAACAGTAAGCAAAAATTATGAAAAAATTACTGGAATGAAAACATGATGCAAGAAAACTACAGTAATTTTTTTGGAATTTTCTGACAAAGTATGAATTTTTTATTGATTTTTTAGTGAAGACAGAGTGGAAATGAGTAATTAATTCCTATTAAATCCACGTTATTAATTTAGTCAGAGATCAAATTATCTCAAATAGATATTTAGATTAGCAATCCAGGAGACTTGAAATTTCGTGAAAAGGATGTCTGTGGATTTAATTAAAAATCGATTACTAAAATCACTCTACGATTTATTTAAGGCACAAGACAACTCCATTTTGAATGAAATTTGGACAGTAAGTTAAGCAAACTTCAAGGCATCACATATAATTTTTGTGGATTTTTCGAAGCAACTATATGTGAGATATTAATTTAATGGCACGGAATGGGTAAACTAAGCAAAATTTCAGTTAATCATTTTTCATTAATTACCCATGTGACATAAAAATACAAGTAAATGTCCACAATATAGAGAATTAGTTGCTCAACATGAAGGCATTTTTCATTGAATAAAAAGATGTCAAAATGAGGTCCAAATTCAAGTACGAATACAGGGGTGTCCTTGCAATTATAGAAACTAAAATTACAAAAGAAAACATGCACAGGGACTAAATGGTAATTACAGAAACTTTGAGAAATATTTTTGCAATTTTCACAAAATAAAAAAAATAACCACAACCTTCTTCTTCCTTGCTGGGAACGGGGATGGAGAACCCAAAAGGGGTGGAGGTCGGCGGCGGCTCGCGGCCGTCTACAGCCGCGCGGAGGGCGACGGAGCACGGGGCCGGCGATGGGAGGAGGTCGCGGGCGGCTGGGGGAGAGGAGGAGGAGGCGCGGTTGGCCGCGCGTGGCCTGGAGAGGGGCGTGGCTCGCAGCTGCCACGCTTGGGCGTGGAGGGCCGCGCGAGGGGGGCGGCGGGCGGCGCGGTGGCGAGGCGGAGGCGGCGGCCGCCGCGCGGCTGGTGAAGAGGGAGGGGGCGGCGGCCGGCGGCGCCCTGGTGATGGAGGCGGCAGCGGTGGGCTCTCCCCCACCGCTGCTGCGACTGTTTTTTTTTTTATTTTATTTTCTTTTTTTTTGTCTGCTGTAATGAAGAGGGATTTTTTTTGTTTTAAATTTTTAAATTTTTTTTATGTTTTCAAACAGTAAACAAATATGTACATATGAAGGGGGAAATGGTAATTGGTGGAGATGTGGTGGTGGAATGATATGATGAACTAAAAAAAATGATGGGGGATGGTGATATGGTAAAGAAGATGCAAATATAAAATAATAAAAAGAAATGACAAGATGAAAATAGAAAAATTACCTACGATGGACGGATGCCTATGATGTGCTCACGAGAGCACGGTCTTCGCTCGAATCGCCGGCGTGCGATGAGCTCGAGCAGCGCGTGGTTGCGGCTGCGATGTTGGTCAAAAAACCAACGGATCACACCGGAGAGAGGGCCGTCGTCGCTCGACCGCGGTTGCGTCGCTGTCACCGATTCAACTCAGGGAACTAGGCTCTCCTCACATAAAGATGGATCAAGGGCAAATTGAGGAGGATGGAATGTATATATAGATGATGAAATGAGAAGTTATTATGTGGGTGGAGTTGAATGGGAAGTTGGATTATTAATGGAGTTGAATGGGAGGTTTAAGAAATGGTGGAGTTGAATGGGAAGTTGGTGGTGGAAGAGAGTTGAATGGTGGTTATTGTAGAGAATGTAAAATAATTAAATAAATAAAATGAAATCAAGTAGGCTACTTTAATTACAACAAAATAAAGAAGGAAAAAATAATGGTGAATTTACAAGTGAATACAAAACACCATGTACACATTTTTTTACTTTTCTAATATGTAATTTTTTTTTGTCTTTTTAATAAGAGATATTTACAACGGAAAAATACAATAAAATACTACAATTAAAATACAACACAAGTATGATTTTTTTGTATTTTTAGTAATTAAGAAAGATAAAATAAAAATTAAAGAAAGAATGAATATATACATGGTATACAATGTACATCTAGGTCCCAAAACCCAACTTTTGCAAATGAGCTCCGATTTTAATGAAACTACTTCCGTTGGATAGATAATTTTCTAACTTGAACTTTAAAAGCGAGTTTGGTGAATTTTGAGTTCGTACGGAGCGGGAATTTAGCTTGGAAGTTGGTCTTTACGGCGTTTTCCCATTGGGATCTAGGAGCATTTATTTGAGATATAATTTGTTTTGTATTTTTATATTTTTATGTACATTATTATAAACAAGTTAGAGAAAGAATTAGGCAAAAAGGAGTTGAAATGAAATTATTAAAAATCTATGAAGTTTTGGGCTATTTACAAGTATAAAACTCCTTTGATTTTGCGGCTTTTTTTTAGTGTTAATTTATTTTGTACAATCTTATATACAATAATTAGTGTGTTTTATTTACAAGAGTCATTTTGTTAATTTATTGATTTTATGGATATTTTTCTGGGATTTTACTCGGGGATTTTGCTAAGATCAAGATATTGAGATGATGAATCGTGGATTCATCAAGTGGCTCCCAAAATAGGAAGGGGGCAGCTCACGCGCAAGGTGGACGACGTGGGGTGCGGCCCTTGCGGGAGGTAGATGACGATGTATGGACCGTTGAATCGAGTGATACAACGATCAGGATCAAAGGGGCGAGATCGAAGGGCTATGATGGCGCTACGTGGAGGGCGTAGGAAAAGACAGAGAGGGATGGTCGAGATGAAGTCTTGAGGATCTGATTGTGTGGTCCATGAGATGACACGTGGCGTGCTAAGAGTTAAGCGGAGATGGAGGGTTGTGATGAAGTTGGAACTTCGATCGAATGGTAGGGATCAAAACAAAATGAACGGTGGCAATGGAGGTCATCGAACGGTGGAGACTACGGGACACGTGGCAGCCTGAGGAAGAGGCGCTGGAGAACGACCTAGATTGGATCCAGGGTTTGATCAAAGGGTTGTGGTCACAGCGGGAATAGATGGCCCAGATCAAGAGAGAGGGAGTGAGATCAGACGGTTGGGAATGGAGGGTGCGTTGCGCGCAATGGAGCGGGCCGCGTGGTACCATCATAGGGCGCCACGTGGCCTGCTCTGAATGGATGAGAAAGAATATGAATTTAGAGAGAGAGGGACACCGAATTTGGAAAAACTCAAAACACGAAATTTGTAGATCTCGATGAGGTCTACAAGTTTCATGTTGAACAAAAATGGAGATGAGGTCAAATAAGATATAAAAATACAATGATACAAATATACATACATGTAGTACACAAAGGGGCCCAAAAACCCAAGTTTTGCATATGAGCTCTGATTTAAATGAAATTGGTCTCATTTTAAAGGTCTTTGAATATGTATTAATCTGAAGGTGAGTAGACCTAAATCGGAGGTTTTATGAGGTAGATATTGTCATTCTAAGGTCTGGGGTCTCCAATTGGGTTTGGGATTTTTATTGGGTATTTTTACAAGATGAAAACTGTGACCTTTTGCCTTGTATTATTAGTTAGTAATATACACAATATAGGGTCAGATTTATTGACTATGGAGGGGGAATAAAATACAGATAATTAGGTGAATATTTTACAAGTGAAATAGGCTTCATATTTAATGCAAATATGGATGCTAAAATGCATGTATTATTGATGCATGTATGAATGCTATTTATGCAAGATAAAGAGAAATATGCTGCTAAATACTCGGGAACTAGGCTCTATTTTCAACTTTAAGAGTTATGAATCACAGATTCATCAACCTCCTATACTTAAACCTTGATCGTCCCTGAGCAACTAAAATGAAATGCAAGAGAGAAATGATTTTGAGTTCCATACCAAGGTCATGAACAAAAGCTGAAAATGGATCTTAACTCGACCTTTGGATTAATTGTGTGGCAGAACCTCATTAACACCTGAACTTAAGACCTAACAGACTTCAAGTTCCACCAGTCTTCTATTCAAGACTCCTCAATAGTCAGGTCAGAACAAATCCTCATACGCAAATTTCTGATGACTATGATTTTTACTTGTACTGTGTAAGTGAAATGTAACTCTCCACATCAGAAATGTCTCAGAACCAGCCTCCTCTAAAGGTAACTCTAATTACCCTGTCCAGTAACTCTTTCCTCGAGGAGCGAGGTATTCCCTTCTAAGTTCAAGTACGACCATCTCAAGAGGAGGGGGTAGAGAAAAGAATAGATGATAGCCAATGTAGCTACCTATCCCGGGATGCCTGACCAGTGTAGCCAAGTCATCCAGCTGCATACTTCTTTGCTAATATACACACCCTGATTGGTATTTTATTTTCACTTGGACCTGTCTGTTTTTTTTGGAGTTTTTGCATTTTTTTGAACTATATACAGGGTGCAGCGAGTACATCTGGAGTTTTTCCTCTTGAGCATGTAGACTATCCCTCTTTTGAAGCATTATTGTAACCCACAACATCCCGTCCTTAGATGTCAACACCACCAGACTAGGTTGAGATGCGCTACCCTCCCTAGAGGAGGACAGATGTTTCCACCCATGTGCTACTCCAAGCTAAAGGATTCTACCTCCTCACCACCTCATCAATAAAGAGCTACGTGCATTGTGCTTGTCCAAGTAAGGTCATTATCTAAAAGAATCATGCATGTGCACGAGATATTCTACTTAGACTGATTAAGATGACATGTGAACATAGACTTGCGAACTCAAAGAATTAAGTCACTTGACCTGAGAAATCTTAACTCCAGTTCCTATAAGGTTCCTCTGAAATTAGGTGGATTAAGGTCAAATCAAGTCCATCCTCAATATCTACTCACAACATGGTTCAAAACCCATTAGCTCTTCACCTTGCATATGCAAGATATGCAGATGAGATGCAGATGACATGCTATGTAGATGAATGAAATGCAAGACTCTTTTTCTTTTCTTTTCAAATGCAGAGATGATATGCAAGAGTAAATAAGAAGCCTTTGATTTTGATTTTTCCATTTTTTTTCTTTCAAAACTCTGGTATACCTCTTATGGTACAGGTGTTTTATGAGTATTACACAGATTATACAAGTGTTATACAATATACAAGTATACATGTATTTTACAAAAAAAATCCAATTTTACCCATCCCGTAATTATTGCGTAATATATACAAAAATACGTGAAAGTATGAGCTATTGGTAAAGTATATATGTAATATATACATGCCCCCCTATACTTAGCGTGTTCTATGTCCTCAGAGCACGAAAAGCGAGGAAAAAGACATAGCTCGTGCTAAGCGTAAGAGAGCCAAAGGATAAAAAATGTATAGAAGTCGTCCTGCTTAAGTGTAGCTTAAGTGTAGCAGAAGATCAAAAATGGTGTGGACGAGGTCAAGAGGGCGAAGTGGATGAATATATGTACAATGCGGGCATCGATCCCCACTATACTTAGGCTTAGGTCAGCCTAAGTATAGAACTGGAGTGAGTGTGAGAACCGATGAGATCTAGAGAATGTACAGTGAATGGACTCAGGTGACTCTCCCCCCTATACTTAGGATATGGTTATCTTAAGCATAGTCGTGGATGAAGATATATGAAGTTGGGGTTAGTGATTAGAGTTGCGGGAGGGAGGGGGAGAATGTGCAGGAGTGATGGATATATATAAGGAGTGCGGTCTGAATCTTTCAAGATGCTGTTGATGGCCAGAGTTCATTGTTGTAAGGTCTCATGCGCGACTCGATGTGTATCTGCTGAATCTGTCTCACGCATGAATACAATCTCCTCAACATGGACAAACTGTTCATTGGATTCGACGAAGTGCTTCTACAGTTGTCCATTTACTTGGAATGTCGGTGCATCATCTGTGAGATCTGAGATCTCAACACATCCACTATCATGCACCGCACGGACAATGAATGGGCCCATCCACATGGATTTCAACTTGCCTTGGAAGACCTTTAGCCTTGCATTAAACAACCATACCTTCTATCTAGGAAAAAGGTCTTTCGTCTGATATATCTATCGTGCCAACGCTTCACTTTGTCCTTGTACACCAAACTGTTGTCGTATGCTCGTTTTCTGACTTCCACAAGCTCATTCAGATCCATTTCTCGATGTTTCTGCCCTAGGTTTGTGTTCCAGTTGACCTTCTTGATTGCCCATTCTGATTTGTGCACTAATTCTGTAGGAAAATGGCACGGCTTTCTGAATACCATCTGAAATGGGGAGGTTCCTAACGGTGTCTTGTAAGCGATCCTATAAGCCCACAAAACTTGATCCAAGATCTGAGACCAGTCCTTCCTGTCTGGGCGGATAAGCTTCTGCAATATGGTTTTCACCTCCCTATTCGACACCTCAGCCATACCATTAGTCTGTGGGTGGTAAGGACTAGCGACATGGTGTTCGATGCCGTAGTCCTTCAAGAGTTTCTTCGCATCTCTATTTACAAAGTGGCTACCCTCATCTGATATCAACATTTTGGGGATCCCGAACCTAGAGATGATATGATCTCTAATGAATTTACAGACAATCCTGCTGTCTGCGGCTCAGGTTGGGATAGCCTCCACCCATCTGGACAAGTAATCTACCGCAAGAAGGATGTCTTCAAATCCGTGCCTAACAGGGAATAGGCCCATGAAGTTGATGCACCAGGTGTCAAAGACATCACAAATGATGACAGGCTGTATCAACATCTCATCCTTGGAAGCACGGTTCCTCCCATTCGCTAGCATACTAGCCACGACTTCGCAAAGGTGATGGCATCGCGAAATAGAGTCGGCCAGTAAAAGCCACACTGAAGTACCTTCCATGGGGTCCTCATCCCGTAGTGGTATCCTCCTGCCTCCAACTTGTGGCATAAAGAAAGGGCACTCTGGTATTCCTCCTGAGGAATACACCGTCTGCATACACAATCCAGTCCTTCAAAGAAAAGGATCGGATCCTCCCAATGGTAATGTCTAGAATCTGACTTCAGTCGATCAATGTGGCTCTTGGGACAATATTCGGGAACCTTCTTGGAGACAAGATAGTTCACGATATTGGCATACCATGGGAGTGAGTCGGCAATAAAAATCGACTCGTTAGGGAAGGAGTCTCGAATCGGTGAATCCTCGGAAGCATTAAGATCTTCGAGATGGGAGAGATGATCAGCTACTACATTCTTCTTTCTAGGTTTATCACGAATGTCCAAGTCAAACTCCTGGTTAAGTAGAATACACCTAAGAAGATGCGCCTTCGCTTCATTCTTTTCCAGTAAATAACGTAGTGCTGTGTGGTCAGTGAACACAATTACCTTAGATCCGATTAAAAGAGATATGAATTTGTCTAAGGCAAACACTACCGCAAGCATTTCCTTTTCCGTAACTGTATGGTTACGTTGAGCGGTATCAAGCACTTTGCTTGCATAGTGTACTGCAAACAGGACGCCATCCCTCCTCTATCCTAACACAGCCCTAACAGCAAAATATGATGCGTCCGTCATGATTTCAAAGGGCAGAGACCAGTCTGGGGCTTGTAGGATCGAGGCGTCCATGATCATTCCTTGTAATTTCTTAAAGGCCTCAAGACATTTGTGATCAACAATAAACTTCATGTCCTTGCCTAAAAGCTCAGTTAGCGGTCGAGCAATCTGAGAAAAAACCTTGATAAATCTACGATAAAATCCGACATGCCCTAGGAACGACCGTAATTGTTTAACGCTAGTTGGTGGTTGGAGTCGTCTGATCACATCTACCTTGGCAGGGTCAACCTCCATTCCTCTATTGGAGATGACATGCCCCGACACAATGCCCTCCGTCACCATGAAGTGACTTTTCTCCAAGGAGAGCACCAGATTAACCTCACAACAACGTTTGAGGACTCGATCTAGATTCCTAAGATAGGAATTAAAGGAATCGTCATGGACCGAGAAGTCATCCATGAAGACTTCCAGGAATTCGCCGACCATTTCGGCGAATACAACAATCATGCACCTTTGAAAAGTACCGGGAGCATTGCATAACCTAAAGGGCATGCGCCTGAAAGCATAGGTGCCAAAGGGGCATGTGAACGTGTTCTTTTCCTGGTCCTCCAGAGCTATGGCTACTTGATTGTAGCCCGAGAACCCATCCAAGAAGCAGAAGAATTCTTTCCCTGCTAATCTCTATAGGATCTGATCAATGAATGGTATGGGGAAATGATCCATCTTCGTCGCAGCATTCAGGCGTATGTAATCCACACAGACACGTCACGACGTGGGCACTCGCGTCACGATCTCCTCTCCGTCTTCATTGGTGGTCGTCTGAATTCCCGACTTTTTCGGAACAACATGGATTGGGGCCACCCATTTGGAGTCGGAGATGGGATAAATGAAACCCGCGTTGCACCATTTCTCTATCTCCTTCTTCACTACCTCTCGTAAATTTGGATTCAACCGACGTTGGAATTCACGAGAGGGTTTAGCCTCATTCTCCAAGTAGATATGGTGCGAACACAGAGCGGGATTTATCCCGTGGAGATCGGAGATGCTCCAGCCTATTGCCTTTCCGCTTTTCTCCAGAATCTCTAGCAAGCGAGATTCCTGCTCCTCAGTCAATCGCGAACTGATGATGACCGGATACTTCTTCTCTTGTCCTGCAAGGAAGGTATATTTGAGTGTTGTGGGTAATGGTTTGAGCTTAGGTAATGTGTGATCATCTAGGAAGTCTGGCTCAATCGAATCTGGTTAAGTGCTGGTAGTGGCTGGATCTGTCCTTGAAATTGCTGCCACCAATTCATTCGGCTCTGGAGTTGGATCGTCAAAGGTCTCCATGCAATCGGCAAAAGCCATGTCCGATTCGTCATCCTCATCTTCTGATTGTCCTAAAGAGGAAAGGATTGACAAGCCTAGCTGGGCCTCTAAGTCATCGAAGATGTAGGGGGATGCATATTTTGAGCTGTACTCGTTTCTAAAGGCCTCGCAAACTGATTCATGCACATGATTTTCTCCGGAAGGGAGGGACTCATCGATGCTGGCTGGATTCTGTTTCCATGGCCCAACAGTGTCTACGTGAATGCAGTCTGCTTCAGATGAAGAGTACTCGGTGCTGGATTCGGAATTCGATCTCTGCCATCTAGTTTGCTTCATCTCAAGTTCTTCATCTCCGCTTGGAGTTTGGAACTGAATTTTCCCAATCTTATAATCAAACAAGGCCCCTGCTGTTCTGAGGAAGGACCTTCCTAATATGATCTGAGAATCTCTCCAATTACGAGGGGTTTCCATATCAAGGACGGTAAAGTCCACCATGTATTCCTGATGCTCGACTTTGATGACAATGTTCCTCAATTCTTCTTGGGACCTCTTGGTTGATTTATCAGTGAACTGAAGGAGGGCTCCAGATTTCCTAAGAGGTTTGAGATTAAGCCACTCATAGAGGGCTATAGGCATTAGGTTGATGGAGGATCCATTGTCCAGGAGAGTGCGTGCAAACGCAGTGTCATCAACATGACTCACCACATAATGTGCACCCATGTCTCTTCGTTTCCTTGGAAATGAGTTCTTTATTGCGCAAGTTGTGGCTACTGACAGGACGTGTTTCTCAACATGGCTTTTGTCTTCCTGCTAACCCTAGTAGGTGTGCATATCACCTTAAGGTATTCTGAAAAGCAGTTGTCATTTCCACATACTTGTCGAAGGGGATTGTGACATTGATGTGTTTAATGCAGAACTCTGCCATCTCAGGGTCATCTTTTTGGATTTTTTTAGTTTTCTTCTTTCCACTATTAAGAGCTCGGGGGAAAGGGATTATTAAATCCAACTCAGATTCTGATACTTAAAGATTCTCATTCAAAACTGGAACTGAGTTTTGTACAGGATTCGGACTCTGAAACTGACTCGGACTCTGACTATGACAAAAAGAAAACTTCTGATGCAAGACCGATGATGCATTCTCCGCGACTGCTGGAACTTTCTCCTCGGATGGAGGTGCAGGCTCTTCGTCGGTCTCGCTAGACTCCCTACTGGTGCGGTTTCCTTGCTTCTTTAAGGACTCAGAAGTCCTCTTCTTCTGCCGATGGTGGTGGTGGTGGTGATGCTGCTCCTCTGCCTCCAAGTTCTCCTCAGGTAGAGACTTGGAGGCTTCTTCCTCCTGTGCCCGTGCCTGATCAGGTACGATTACGGTCCTTCCACTCCTGAGGGACATATGGTTTACATTATCATACGAAAGGATCTCATGTTCAGATAAAGAATTATCAGAATAGTATATCTGATCTCGTGGTCGGTTATGGCCTTGATTCAAGCTGTTCGGATTGGCCTGAACCTGGGCGGGAATTGGGGTCTTTGGTGCCATCTGCTGGTCCTGGGTATGAGAAACACGATTCAGATCAGTTCTCATATCCAGATACTTATTATGGATTTGCTAGACCCTATCAGTCAAGGTCTGGATCGCCAAGGTAAGGGACTCCAATTCACTAGTAGGCTGGTTCTGTTGATGCTGACTCCCGAATGAGTTCCTTTACTGGCCTTGTTGGCCATGCTGGTACTGCTGCTGCTGATGGGAAGGTGGAGGGCCCTGTTGGCCTAAGTTGAACGTGCGCTGCTGCTGCTCGTGCTGCTGAGGCTGGTACCCTCGTTCGGACCGGGACTGTACGAAGCGCGGTGCGGGGACAGAGCCATTTTCTTGGTAAGCTAGGGAAGGTCGGTGTGGCTGATCGTTCTCTATCCCCGACTGTCTGCCGATGGGGTCATGGTTGTACCATAGCCCGTTGATCTCGAACACCTGCAGAGGCTCCTCGTATCTTGTCTCCACTTGTGGGGGTGCATGCTAGTCCTGCTGAGTGTAAGTCTTCTCCTCTACCCATATATTTTGAGGCCCCGGTGCTTATTCCTGTACAAGATGGACTCGGTGTACAAGTACATGTGGTGTATAAGGGACAAGTAGCTCGATCTTAGCTACCTTCTCAGTAAGTTCCTCCACTTGCTTCGGAAAACGAGAGAGAGACTCAAGGTCAGTGACCCTCTTGTGAATCTGCTCGACCATGGTTAACTTGTAAGCTATCATCCCCATGCTGGGAATGAGGTCCTCTGTTAGATCCGCTACAGTCCTCCTAGCTGTCTCGTTGGATAGGATTGATGGAGACAAATGATAGGCCCTAGTGTCCTGCGACCTGCCTATTTCTGCCATCTGCTCCAAGATTTTCCATACACCATTGTCATTCTTGTTCAGATAACGTCCTCCACAGGAGGCACTTACTAACCCCTGCATCTCCGGGGTCATGCCACAAAACAAGGTTTGGACTAAGATCGCCTTTGAAATGCCATGGCACGTGCATATCTGAATGAGGTCATTAAACCTATCCCAGGCTTCATGGAAAGGTTCAATGGGTCCCTGGGAGAAACTCGCAATCTTCGTTCTCATTTGGTTAGTACTACTGAGTGGGTAGAACTTCTTCAGAAAAAGGTCCTTGAACTGCATCCAGGTTGTACATATACCCCAAGATTTTTCAGCCAATGTGCTGCCTTATCTCCTAAGGCAAACGGGGTGGCCTTCAGCCTAATATAATCCTGCCCAACCCTAGGGTGACTAAGGTT
Organism: Ottelia alismoides; assembly: GCA_037367405.1. Lineage (NCBI taxonomy): Eukaryota > Viridiplantae > Streptophyta > Magnoliopsida > Alismatales > Hydrocharitaceae > Ottelia > Ottelia alismoides. The sequence continues at coordinate 650,205 of JAZKJV010007004.1, forward strand.
GTTGCAATCCAGCTCGAAGTCTCTGAGGAAGGCATATGGTTCTTCGATTTCATTTCCATTAAACTTCGGAAGCAGGCTAAGAAAGTGGGGCTTAAGCTCGAATGCTTCGGGGGGAACCGCTGGTGCCAACCAACTATGCATCTCATTTTCTGTTGGGTTATAAGCATCAACCATTGGTCGGTCGATTCCTCCTACCATAGTGATCTGTCCCATCCTTGCTGTGAAATCCACATTCTGTTGTTCGACAGTAGCGAGGCGAGCCAAGATTTGCTGTAATGGGTCATCTCTGTGTTCCTCATCATCCGGGTGTTTCTTAGGTGACATCTTGTCTTCCAGCCCTGGGAATGGAAAATGGACTTGGTTAGAGGACAACTCAAGGAAGGGATTCTTACCGAGGGGATGGTCTTCCTCGTTAAGATCAGAGAAGAGAAAAGGGTTGGTTTGAGAGTAACAACCCTGGGTTTGAGGGATCCAGAACTCAAGAGGGTCATGAGCTCTGCTTGGTCTAAGTTGCGCTTGGGCTGATGAAGACGAGCTTCGTGGGGGGCTCAGAGAAAGATTGGCAAATAGGGAATCGATATCCCCCCAGTCAGTCATCTTGGATGGCGAGAAGAAGAATCGAGAGTTCTAAGATAGGATTTCACTCCCACCTGAAGCAAGAAATTAAATCCAAACCCTGTATTTTCACACTCAACATGGTAAAGGACCCGAAACTAAGTCTGATTAGTCTGGTTGATTTTAATTGTGATTTTCAAGCAAATAGCAAAGGTTACGTGGCCTATAGGGAAGTCGGCTCAAAGCTGGATGCGTCTTCCTTGTTTAACCTGTCTTCTAAGATATCTGCGTCCTTCCTTTCTTCGCTCCTATCCTAAGTTGATGGATTCAAAGACCTGCCCCATCTACCTGCAAGCAGGTGGAGGCTGACAAGGCTTGGAAATTCACCCCTGGGGGTTACTAGCAACTTGTCGCGAAGTACCGCAATTTCGCCCCTATCTACCTGTGAACAGGCGGAGGCTACTTGGTATTAGTCAGTGAACCTAAATAATTCAACTTGCGATATTTGCTAAGATCAGTTGGTAAGTGATATGGAAGGCGGGGATTTGGTCTCTATCTTAAGGTGTTCACACAAACTCAAGTACCCTCACTCAGCCTGAAAACAAGGTCGGGGGTTAATCTCCCGCAAGCAGAATTTCCGATTTTATTGATTTTTTGGTCAATAATGTTTAGCAGTCCCAGTTTTAAGTTACGTTATCACTAATTAAGTCCAATCCACACAACACGCCTATCGTCTAGTCCCAATTTCCTTTTTACTTAAGTTTTGAAAATCCAAGAGAGAGAAATCGAGAAAAGCTGATGCACGATAAATCAATGATGCGTACGCTGAGTGTAGAATACTTACAGTGATCCCTTCGCTTTTATGCAAGATGAAAAATAAAATTGAAATCTTTTTACAGTACATGCAAATCCAGATGACAAAATCCGCTCTTAGACATGCAGTTCTACTAGAGAGTGAGGCATAAGTTCAATTTGACTTGATCTACAGCCTAAGTGTGTATTTTATGTAATGTGTGGTCCTAAAGAATTACGAGCACAAGCAAATCCTAGAGCAGCTCGAGGAGCCTCTAGTGCAAGCCTAGTCTAAAAATTCAATCCACAAAGCACACGGGGACACATTTCCACTATTTTACATACACGCGAGAACCCAAACAGGAACCGCTAGAAATGATGAAAAAATAATGAAAAATAATGAAAATAAAAAATTACAAGTCCTCACAATCACTCAAAAAATTAAAAGTGCAAGCTTCTCGAAGCGCCTCGGCTTTTCGTGTTCCTCGCAAAAAAATAAACTGAGGTTAGATAAAGGATGACACAAAAAATACAAAATTAAATGACAGAAAAATATTCACAAGAAAATCGGGGGTCAGACTACCCGGGGATGGAAAATCACACACTCAAAAAAATTAACTAAGAATTAACCTAAGCCGTGCCTCCCCGGCAACGACGCCATTTTGAAGAGCTGCGTACTACCCTTGTTAGTTCAGTCAAATTAATGATTAGAATTAATGTCATGTCATTTGTCGTAGTAAGGTAATACGGACTAATCAAAAACCACTTTTAATCAATGTTCAATTAATCTCGATCGGCAAATATATTTTAGTTGGGCAAGCCCAAGGTCGAACTCAGGGAGGCAGCTGTCTTCTTAGGTAAATATTAAGTGAATTTAAGAGGTTGGATTTTCAGAAGATATTTTTTTTGGTATTTTTCAACAATTTTTATGTAATTAAGAAAAGACACATCCAAAATCAGACCAGTTTACAAGTTAAATCAGAAATATGGTCAAACTAATTCCAAAAATAATGAAACTTGGCCATATGGTGAATTGTAATAAAATTAAGCTACATTAATGTTTTTAGAATTGTCTGACACTTTGTGAATTTACTGTGAATTAAATATGAATGCAAGGTGATTTTTACTAAATTAATTTTAATAAATACCAAAACACAATATTTCCAGATATAAAAATTATCCTAGATAGATCTAAGTGTGAAGAATCCAGGAAAATTGATAAACCTAAATTCTATGTGAATTGGACCTATTAAAAATCAATTAAGGAAATCACTATTTGATTTATTTAGGCCTCGAGATGTGTGCAAATGCAAAGATTTTTGGGCACAATGTAAATAAATTATCCTAAGTCTAATGTGAATTTATGGTGATTTTTGGAGCAACAGAGAATTTAAAAGAAATTAAAAGGCATCAAATGGGTAAAATGTACCAAATTTCATCAATTAATTAATAATAAATTCCACTGATATCACAAAAATTAGACAAGTGTCACATAAGAAAGAGAACACGTTAAGCTACACAATGCAATTTTTATATTTGAAAAATGATGCCAAATGAATGCCTAAATATGCGTACAAAGATAGGGACTAAATTGCAAATACAGAAAATACAATTGCTAAAAATGAAACATGATGGCAGTGACTTAAATGCAATTACCTATAATGATGGGGATGTGTATGCAAAATGCCCACAAAACACGTGCGACTCATGTGGTGCTCTTGGTAGGGACTGAAATGTAATTTCTAAAACCTCTAGGGGCCTCAGTGCAAAATGCCTAGACCACACGTGAGAAACACATGGGGTCCCAGGCTTGGGTGAAGTCGGAGGCTCGGATGACGCTACAGGCTCGGACGTGGCTCGGGCGAGCTTTGGGGGCTCCGAGCCTAATGGTCGGGGAGGAGGCTCGGAGGAGGCGACATGGCGCACCTGGGATCGTTAGATCAAGTGGAGATCCAACGGCTGCTGAGGGCCTACACGTGGCGTGACTGGACCCGTTAGATCATATGAAGATCCAACGGTCAGGAAGATGGCCCTTGAGATGCAGGCGTGGACGATCGATGGACGTTAGATCAGGATCGATCCAACGGCATCTGGAGTGCAGAGGGAGCGGTGACGTGGCGTGCTCTGGAGCGTGGGATCCTCCTGATCTGACGGCTACTGGGCCCTGGGCTCAACGGTCCGCCGCCTCCTGTGGCGAAGGTGGCTAGGCTCTAGCGAAGAGCTGCTTGCTCTGCCTCCTCCTCTGGTCATCGATGAAGGTCGTTGGTGGCTCCTAAGCAGCTGGAAATGGTCATCGAGGTGTGGTGGAGCGTCCGAGGGCCTTAGCTGAGGCTGGGGCAACCTGGAAGCCGACGGTCGATGAAGCTCGAGGATGCTCCGGTGAGGCGTCCGACCAATCAAAGAGAGAGTACCTGCATGGTTAGCTCGAATAGCTGAAGCATGCAGAGTGATCGTGGCATGAACGGAAGTGCGGAGGGAGGCCTGGAGTGGAATGATGGTGTTCAGTGGTGCTGCTCCGCTAAGGTGGCGGAGCTCTCGTCGGAGTTAAGTGCGGAGCATCGTCTGAGCGAATGGAAGTGGGAGCGAAGATGCCAGCTCCGAGGCGGAGCTCGGAGGATGGTCATAAGAGGCTGAATATGCGCAGAGGAGGCAAATAAAATTCGAGAAAAAGAAAGAAAATGAAGAAGAAGATCTGGGGGAAGATGAAGGTTGCTACCTGGTGAATGGAGCTCGGATCTGGGCTCCTCGTCCTCGCTCGAAGGGCGGTAGTAGTCCTGAGCTCGTGCAGCTCACGGGGGAAGCTGCAACATGGTGGAGTTGGCCGTGGATCTTGCCGGAGGGATGCAGCCGTCGTCGCTTGACTTCTTGTCGAATTGATGTCACCAATAGGAAGGTAGGATCTAGGGGAATCTCTCCGTAGTGGCGGATGGGTTCGACAGTCGTCGGAGGGGGAATATTTATAGGTGGAAGGTGACGGTGACAGGTGATGGAGGGTGAGGTTGGTGGAGGTCGTGGGGCGACATGGGTGGAGTTCATGGTGATTGAGGAGATCGGCGAGGACGAGGGAAGAGTGGGCTGCAAGGTGGAGGTGTTAGAGGCTGGAGAGGGTGGCCGGATTGGCTCCCAAAATAGGAAGGGGGCGGCTCGTGCGCAAGCTGGACGATGTGGGGTGTGGCCCTTGCAGGAGGTAGACGACGACGTCTGGACCATTGGATCAAGCAATCAGGAGAAGGGCGTGAGATGAGGGCTAGGATTTGATCAAAGGGGCGAGATCGAAGGGTTATGATGCCGCCACGTGGAGGGCGTAGGAAAAGGCAGAGAGCGATGATTGAGATGAAGTCTTGAGGATCTGATCGTGTGGTCCATGAGATGACACGTGACGTGCTAAGAGTTAGGCGGAGACGGAGGGTTGTGATGAAGTCAGAGCTTCAATCAAAAGGTAGGGATCAAAACAAAATGAACGGTGGCGATGGAGGTCGTCGGACCGTGGAGACTACGGGACATGTGGCAGCCTGAGGAAGAGGCGCTAGCGAATGCCTAGATTGGATCAAGAGTTTGATCGAAGGGATGTGTTCACAGAGGGAATAGATGGCCCAAACCAAGAGAGAGGTAGTGAGATCGGATGGCGGGGAATGGAGGGCGCGTGGCACGCAATGGAGCGGGCCGTGTGGTGCAATCAGAGGGCGCCACATGGTCTGCTCTGAATGATTGAGAAAGAATATGAATTTAGCGAGAGAGGGAGACCGAATAGAATATGAATTTAGCGAGAGAGGGAGACCGAATTTGGAAAAACTCTAAACATGAAAGATCTACAACTCTATGAGATCTAGAAGTTTCATGTTGACCAAAAAAGAAGATGAGGTCAAATAAGATATAAAAATACAAGGGTACAAATATACATACATATAGTACACAAAGGGGCCCAAAAACCCAAGTTTTGCATACGAGCTCCGATTTAAATGAAATTGGTCTCATTTTAAAGTCTCTGAATATGTATTAATCTGAAGGTAAGTAGACCTAAATCGGAGGTTGTATGAGGTGGATATTGTCATTCTAAGGTCTGGGGTCTCCAACTGGGTTTGGGATTTTTATTGGGTATTTTTACAAGATGAAAACCATGCCCTTTTGCCTTGTATTATTAGTTAGTAATATACACAGTATAGGGTCAGTTTTATTGACTTTGGTGGGGGAATAAAATACAGATAATTAGGTGAATATTGGTGAATATTTTACAAGTGAAATAGGCTTCATATTTAATGCAAATATGGATGCTAAAATGCATGTATTATGGATGCATGTATGAATGCTATTTATGCAAGATAAAGGAAAATATGCTGCTAAATACTCGGGAACAAGGCTCTATTTTCAACTTTAAGAGTGATGAATCACAGATTCATCACTCCACTCCGATGACAGTATCTCTAATTCCTTCATACTTGTTGAGGCTTATGTTTTCCTGCATTTTATTCTCATTTTATTTCCAGCTTTTGATTCCATATTTTATTTGATGCATTTGCTTTTGTTTTAGCATAATCCTAGTTATTTTCATACATAGAGAACTAGGCTCCAGTCTCTACTGCATCGTCTTTAGCAACTATTAGCCTACATCAACAACCTCACTACATTCCCTACATGCTTCTCCACCTTCTTAACCACCCATCCACCTTGATTCACCTAAAATCAAGTTGATCAACTCTCCCTCCACCTCCCATCATTGGAGAAACCTCACCTCCTTCGATTTTTTGCTCATTTCTACCCAATAAAAGGGTTGGATGCTTCTCCCTTGTCCTGCATATTCTCACGTGCATGGTTCAACGTCAAAGAGCCTCATCTAAAGGCCAATTGAGCTGTTAGAATGTCCCAGGTGTAGTGCATCACCCGAGCTCCAAGCATCAATCAATAAGGGCTAGACCTTCTCGAGAACTTTAGCATCTACGGAAGCATCCCAGGAGTCTTCTGAGCATCTCAATAGCAGGAGTCACCATCAGAGATGGGAGTTCTTGCGGATTAAGGTAGCCATGAGCTAATGTTATTCCTCATACTTGGAGGTAAGTAGTAGTCGTCCGATCAGGGGGTCACTAGTTTTGATGTCAATCGTTCGATGGTGGACCTACGTAATCGTAGATCAAGCTAATGATCACATATGTCCTTCGTCGAAGGGATACAATCTATTCCAGGTCGTCTATACCTTAAGTGAATCAATCATGGTCATTGGAATGCACACACTTTAGGGGTACACTTCATCTACAACCCGCCTTATTTTTGGTTTTATAATAGGCTCATATCTTTCATCTACCTGGTAATTTTGTTTGTATATTTTGCAATATGGGACCCAACTTTCATATTTTTGCATATTAGTCTAGTTTTGTGCACCTCACATGGTCATTCACGTGAAGCTCATTTTGTGGAGATTTTGCATCTGGTATCCTATGCTTTCAGGACCGGTTATAAAAAGAAAAAAAGATTTTGGGTAAATTACTATATGGTCGCTACCATGAGGATATTTAAATGTGAATTTAATTAGTTAAATTACATGTGACCACTTAACTTGTTGAATGTGAAACTAATTGCATGTAAACTTTATATTAATTGCAAAAATGCCCCAACTAGTGTGTTTTAAAGTGGATTTAATTGGTATTTATGCATGTATGTTCCTACCACTTTGGATTTTCATTCCTGATTGCATATTAAGTTTCTAATCATTACAGATACTTCCCTAGCTTTCTAATTTAAGTTTATTTCTTTATTTTAATTAGTTTAATTGCTTCCTTTTATCCAAATTTACAAGAAAATTACCTTAAATATCTTACGCTATATTTTATCATGTATATTTAATAAGGTATTTAAACTATTTTCGTATTTGTAAAAATTCCAAAACATGCTTTTGTTTACTGCTTCGACATAGAAAAATTATAAAAATTTAAATATACCAATTAAAATCAATAAAAAAAGTCTACCACATATCCAAATATTATAAAAATAAAAAAACTGAAACCATAAAAATTTGAAAAACATTGAAAAAATTGTAAAAAAATATATAAAATTATCTAAAAAATAAAAAATTTTGTTTTAATTATCATAATTTCTTTATTTCCTTTATTTTTTGTGTTAAAATTGGATATGGGCCTTATCTAACCTATTAGATATATTTTATGCCTATTCCAATATTATGAATTTCTGTTTTATACTATTTTGTGTATTTTCAACTTTAAAAATCCGTAAAAATAATAAAAATTTCTTAAAAAATTCATAATTAAAATGTATAAGACCTAAAAATATTATTTTGAGTATTTTGAGTTTATTTACCATATTTTAAAAATATAAAAAGATACTTTTCTCTCTCTTTATCTCTCTTGTATATATTACATTATATTTTATTCTTAAATTAATTTAAAACATTTGAAAACAAAAAAATCATTAAAAATAAAATTAATTTAAAACCAGATAAAAATTACATATTTATTAAAACCCCATAAAAATAATTAAAAACAAAATTAAAGAGAAATACCCTTTTTTTATCAATGATTAATCAACTTAATTCTATTTCTATCCATGTTTGCCTCTTAGTGGTTCGACACTCTACCATACTTGCCTTATACACAATATATTATAGAGTTATAAATAAAATCCTAACTCACTCACATTGCTTGATTTCTTCTATATTATACACTGTGGTTTTTGACTTGTTGATTGACTTAGTGAGTTCATGATCAGTCGAAACTACGACCGCTGATCCAGCCTTGTTCGGATTATTGAGGTCGTCGCATATCCTTTGTTCATCACTAGCCCACCTCTAAGGTGATGTGGGATATTTTTGCATCCACGTATGCCGACACGAAGAACAAGGCTATGATTTTTTAGCTATAGTTTGATGTATACATGGCCAAGCAGAATGATCGTCTTATGCATATGTTATACTCTTTGCTTCATGACCTGTTTGAGTAGCTTCATAGATTCATGCTTATCATCGCTCCCACAAAGCAATAGAAGGCATATAGGAACTCCATGATGGTTGGAGTTTTCTTGGAAGACTTGGATCTGGAGTATGAGGTTGCATGCACACAGCTCCTTATATGTGTGACCATACTTTTCTTAGGGAGGCCTACAGTCGCCTAAGTGGGCTTCTTATCCCACGCGTTGCTACCACACATCCTTCCTCAACAATGGTTGCTTCATGTGGTAGAGGAGGTTCTACTCGGTTCAGAGGGCGTAATCCTTGTGGCAGATGTAGTAGACATTAACGCGGTCCCTACACATATGGTTGTCATTCAGAATACTATAAGGAGACATGCTATTAGAAGCATGTGCTTATGCTTGTGTAACGAAGCGGATTGAGCCTTCAAACACTACAACTCCTCAGGTAAATCCACACCTTGAGGACATTGTTTCTCTTATACATGAGCTCATGACTCTAGTGACTGGCACTACTCCTACATGATCCACAGATATTGCATCTTTAGCTATAGCCTCTTCAATCTCCTCAGGTATGACATAGGCTTTTACTGGTTATAGCAGTGCAGATATGATAGAGTGGATCATGGACTCTAGTGCTTCACTCCATCTGTGTGGAGACAGAGCCCAGTTTAGGTCTTACAGGTAGGTCTAAACCCCCTAAGAGATGGGTCGTCATGATAAACATGGTTCACATACCAATCATAGGAGAGTGGAAGATGCATTTGACACCATCCATGCACTTGCAAAATATTTTATACGCTCTTGATTTTCAGATGAACATGCTTTCTATTAGTCAGATTATAACGTATTCACATTGTCGTGCCATTTTTGACCCCTCTTCTCTTGTGTTTCATGACATCGTCACGGGCATGGTAATTGGATATGGTTATGAGCAGCACGGACTCTACAGACTAGTCCAACCTCCTCATGTTGGTGCCTCTACTATTCCTACTGGACTAGTCTTACCATACTTGTGGCACCTTTGCTTTGGCCACATTCCTCTACAGAAGTTATATCATGTCCTCCCACATAAACTCCCCACAATCTTCTTTTCAGTGCAAGGCTTATCAACATGGTAAGCATCGCCATTTTTCATTTCCATCTCCTAGGAATTGGAGAAGTTCTCAATTGTTTGAGCTCATTAACTGAGATATTTGGGGCTCGAGTTATTTCCCTGATCCCTAGGGACACCACTTTTATGTGGTTGGTGTAGATGACTATTTTAGACTTTCTTGGGTTTTCATGTTAATGAATAAGTCTAAGGTTGGGTTGTCATCAAATCCTTTTTTAATTATATGAAGATTTTTTTCTACAGTCAAGTATTTACATTCTGATAATGCCTTAGAGTTTTGCACTTTATAGCTATTAAAGTTTCTCAATTCCCTTGGCATTGTACACCGGACCTTATGTGCCTATACGACTTAGCAGAACGGTGTTGTTGAGCACAAACATCATCATTTACTCAATGTGGCCAGAACCCTTCTGATTTAGAGTCGTTCTCCTCGCACTTATTTCAGTGATGTGATTCTCACTGCTTACTACTTAGTGAACCGTATGCCATATTCTATTTTGGGGGGAAGATTCCTTTCTTGATTGCATTTCTCGAGTATTTTCTCCCTTACATCCCATGTGTTTGGATCTAGACTTATTTAGATATCATTCCTCTAGTCATGACAAATTCTCCCCCAGAGCAGTCAAGTGTGTCTTCGTTGGCTATTCTCGTACCTAATAAGTGTATTGTTGCCTTGATCTGCTTCGATAAAAATACTTTATCAATGCTGATGTTACATTATTTGAGTATGATATGTATTTCTCTCCTATAGGTTACAAACTGGCCTCATCTAACTCTTACGAGGAGGTATACATGCCACAAACTCCTACAACTCTACCACGTCTTGCACCTTATTTACATGGATTTTGCAAGTGTCTAATGTTCCAACATGGCTGAAACACCAGTCGCTGAGATGATTGCTCACAAAACCACAGATTTTAAACAACAGATAACATATAGAATGAATAGAAAAATCAATGCAAAATGAATGTAAATACTACACAATATGTGTGTATAGTTTGCATGTATGGTAGACTTTCAAACAACAGAGTGCAAACAAGATAGACTGAGGAATTAAATCTGATTATCACTAATCAAAATTAATTCCATTTATGTCATTTTCTTATTAACATTTTTGTTGGTTTTATATTCAAATTTTATGGCTTATTATTTTTATTTATTTATTTTTTGTGTTTTTGATTTTTTATAATTTTAATTTTCTTTTAAATTTTGCCAATTTTAATTTCTTGTTCATTTTAAATATATAATAAAAAAATGTATATATATTAATTATTATAATATAAATACTATATAATATATAAATATTTCGTGAAATATATATAAGAACAATCATTTTTATTTTATATGGGCTTTAAATATATATATATAAGTATTCATAAATAGTAATATTAAAAATAAGTATAAATAGTATAAATAGTCTATATGATGTTTCATTTTTATAAAGTTGGTTAGATATGCTCAAAATTTATAAAATAAAACGTTTTTGTATTTTTTTATTTTCTCTATTTTTGTGTATTTTCTTATTATTTTTACTAAGTTTAAGATATTTTAAATTGATCTAAATTTACCAAACAATGGATATAGTATTAGGTCGAATGTTTTAGGGTTTCAAAAATAGAAAATAAGTTCAAAATTACCCAAAGCTATTTTTAAAATATACTACATATTATAAAGAAAAATATACAACATAAAACTAATTTTTGGTTTGACATATTTTTTGCTACTTTTTTAGGGTTAGGAGGGTTTTCTAGTTGTTAGTGTTTTCTTTTTTACTTTTTTTTTGTATTTTTACTTATATGTTAGAATATATAATAACTTACATAACATAAGTTTTTGGAATTTTAAAAAGTGTTTTAAAGTGTTTGATCTTTTTATATTTATATAGTAAATACATTACTCCTAGTAGATTTTTAATAATTTGAAAATATAATAAATTCCAAATTAAAAGTATGTGCATTAAAGTACATGAGTTTAGGCATCTATCATATTTTCTCAAAATTAAAATCAAATAGGAGTTATTTAAAAATAAGAAAAAAGAGAACAAAATGTAGTAGATATAGGGACTTGGTTGCAATTTAAATTAAGTTTAAATGCATTTAAAAACCCTTCAAAGAAGTATAAGGGCACTAATGCAATTAGACAAGCAATAAATATATTTCACATGCCCAAGAAGGGCATAATGTAAATATTCAGGTCCATACATGAAATATTTACAAAATGAAGTACACTTTATTTAAAAATATTTGGACTTATTACAAATATACAAAATCATAGGGGCGTATGTGCAAAACTCACCCACCTCACTTGACAGACCACATGAGGAAAGTTGGCAAGGACCAAAATAAGATGTTGAGGAATGCTTGGGGGTCCCTCACAATCTTTACAACAATATTTACAATAAAACTAATATTTACAAGACTAAATATAATAAAAGGGGGGTTCTGCTGATATTTACCATTGAAGAGACACCATCAATTAGCTGATGGTCATCCACTTGCATGTATCTACAGTCCAGGATGTGCATCGATTCAGTTCTGATCTAATAACGTGGAAAGAAAATGGAGAGGGACAATGATTTAACAACACTTGGGTTCTCATGAAGAAAACCCAAGAACATGGCACTAGGGCTCCTTCATTCCTCCATTTCTCCATGCTCTGACCTCCTCCGGACGTGAACAAGTGCTCTACATGATCATGTGGTCTGTCTATAGTCGATGGTACCGTCTGAAATGTCCGGGCCCCGTCGAGAGGGGCCTGGAGCTCTTTTTCATGCTCGGGCACTTGGAGGTCTCCTTCTTTCATCAAATTGACCCTCTTTGGGTATCTGTACATTCGTACCTGCACAAAAGATCTCATGGGCTCGAGGCGTTGGTCCTTGATCCACATTAAAGCTAAGTATATAGAGCAAGGGAATGAAGAGGGAAGAGAGCTCCGACAAATGGGTGGAGGAAGGAGCTCAAAAGCTCTAATCCATAAAGGATCAGAGGCGACTGGTGGCATGGGGTGATAGAGAAGGAAATGGGGAAAGATATGGCATGTGAAGCGAGTTGAAATAGGGGATACACAATGTGAAATAGTGGCCAGAGCCTAGTGCTCCAGCGAACATTAATCCTAAAATTACACTAAAATCAATAAGTAAATGCGAAAAATAAAAGTTGGAATTAAATGAGAATGACATAAATTACACAGAAAGCATGAAAGAACATCTCGGACCTAGTTTTTTGTGCCAGGGAGCAATGGGACAAGGTGGAGGCGGAGCTCCGTCTGTGGGGATCAAATATCCTCCTCCTTGTCCATGCCGACATATTGGGGAGTGAATACGGTCACAAGATACTCAAACCAATGATTCCCTTAGGGTTAGGATGGAGAAAAATTGATAAAAAAACAAAAAGGGGTGAATGGAAGAGCTATATACAAGCGATGATGGAGGGCTTTTGAGGAGAGATGACAGGCAAGAGGAAGGAGGTTGGTGAGGGATAGAGCTATGGAGAGGGTGACAAATGATAGGGCTGCAGAATGGGGGTGATCTCGAGGGAGAAGTTGTATGGAGGTGGACAGGAGAAGTTGTAGAAGTTAGAGGTTTCATCATCTCTGATAAAAAGGGGGCGCGAGATAGGACAATTGACCCACTGGGTCAACGAACGAAAGCTCCTAGTTGGTCCATGTGGACCAAGCAAGAAAAAGAAAATGATTTTATTATTTTTTGATCAAAATATGAAAATTATTTGTAATTTTATATAGTATTTTATTGTAGTTTTTATTTCTATTTTCAACATTGTGTATTATCAAACATTATTATTATTATTTTGTATTTTGCATTTAATGATTGTATTTACATATTTTAGATATTTATAACATATCTATTTACAAATTTACATATAATTATTATATTTTTATATTTTTATTTATTAATTTAAATAAATATGTTCATGTATTATATAGGTATAGTTTACATATATATTATAATATCTTATTTCTTTTAATGAATTTTTAATGTTTTTATTTTATTTTTATTATTTACATGTGTTTTGAATAGTATTTACAAGTATATAAAAAATATAAGAAACATAAAAATACAAAGAATAAATATATTGATTAATATATATAGGTATTCGGTATAATAGGGACATGAAAGGTAACTTATGCATCTCAACCCAAATTAAATGAAACCACCTTCATTAAATATATAATAGAATTTTATGAATAATAAAGTTGAGTTTGATAATTTTTTATTCTATATGGAGGAGATACAAGTCTGGGAATTATTCCTTGTGGCCTTTTGTTTTGTGTATCCTGGGTGCACTATTTATTATTTTTGAATGAAATCGATTTTATATTTTTCTTTGTATTTTTATGTAGGTATTTTTGTCCCACAAATCCTATAAACTTTGTAAATTACCATCTTGACCTTTGAAACATCATAATCCCCCCCTCGTCCATATAAACTTGCTAACTCTTACCCATGTGAACCATACAATTAGTCTGTTTGAAGCTCGTAGGGGTTCATGAGGTAATTTATTAGGTCGATGGGGTAATTACATTGTGCAAAAGGTCGTAGAGGTAATTTAACATGTTTCTAAGGTTTGTGGGGTAAAAATCCCTTTTATGTACAATGTTCATGTTTATAGTTTATTGATTTGAGGTGTAAAAACAAAAAAATAAAATGGGTCCCAAAATACATATATTAGGCTATAGAATCAGGGTTTTAGAGCGATGTCCTCTGTACAATTGGCTGCATGGAATTCATGTTTAGACAGTGGTCGCTAAAGAATCTAACAAGTCTAATACTCAATCGTTGAGGTGAACTGTCAAAATCCGTGCTAAATCAACAATTAACCCATAGATGAATGATAAAGTATGCAATATAAGTGTGGAGTTCAAATTTATTTTTATTTAACTCTACAAGATGTTTGTACAATGCAAGTATGTAGTGTGTCGAATTCAAGGAGCAAATATGATAGATTGGGAAATGTATCCAAAATTTTTCTTCACTTATCGTTTTAATTGTATAATTTTTGTTGGGTTTTATTTTTTGTTTTTATTTGAATTTTAGATATGAAATTATTTTTGTGATTTTATATTCTATAAATAAAAAGATAATAATAATGTAATATAGATAAATAGAGAATAGTAGAGAATAAAAGATAGCGAAGAGATAAAGAACACAAAGAACGTATTTTTGGGATTTAGAAAATGTGAAATGAAAACAAAATAAAAGGGAATAAAATATTTTTCATTTTTTAAATTTTTATAAATGTTTTTAGGATTTTTAGAAGGTGTTTTATATTTTTATGCATTTTAAAAGTTGAAACGAAATAAAATAAATGAAACAGAAAGCAAGAAGTCTTGTTTAGAGTTTTAAAAATGTAAATTAGTGCAAATAAACCCTAAACTAAGTTTAATATCAATTGGATACTATAAGAAAAGTCGGGAATAGAAAACGTATTGTGTGATTTTTAATGAAATTATAGAATTTTTATATTTTTTTTTCATATTTTGTAATTTAAAAGTTTTTGTTTTGTATTTTTATTTGATTTTTGTATATGTGATAAAACATGGTAAATAACACAAACAATTCCAATTTTTAGAAGTATGTTGACATTTTGATGATTTTTATAAGTCAAATCAGAGAAAATTGCTTGTTTTGATATTTTTATAAATAACAAAATATTTAAATGCCTTTTAAAAAATACATGTAAGAGGTATAGGTTACAGGTACCTAATATAATTTTCTTTATGGAATCAAATGCTAAAAAATTACAAGAACTAAAATTTTTAGCATTAGTATGGACCAAAATGTGAATTCCAAGAAGTTGTAATTCATTTCAGAACACCCTAACAAAATCTAGGTGCCAACCGTATAAAATACCAAAATAAATCAATTTTAATACGCACTTGAATGGGTATTTTTGTAATTATAAAAAAGTTCCAATCCAACTTGCAATTTTTCAATAAAATATTTCACTAATTAAATGAAATACAAAACTAAAACAAAATGCCCAAACCCAGAGGGGTTTGAGTGCAAACAATCTAGCATCTTACGCACACAAGCATGAGAGATGACTTGGCAAGGAGCAATATGCAAATAAACTTAAGTATGGGGGTCCTAAAGCAAATATTACAAACAATTTGCAACTCAAATGAATGGTTTAAATACTAATAACTAAATACAATAAGTCAGGGGGTTTATGAAGCAAAATACACCAATAGGCGCACGGGAGGATGGCTCTATTTTGGTCTCTCAAACACGTGCCACATGTGAGCTGATGACGGTTCACGGATGGACACACGAGATTAGATCCTGCTAAGGATCTTATGGTGAGGGCATGGTTTCATCCAACGGTAGAGGAGAGCCTGGAGCTTCTCCTATGATCTTATGGTTGCTGAGGCACTTCGAGGAACTCGAAATAACAACGGGGCTGGCTTCCCTCGATCGTCGATAGCGTACGCCTCCAACCTCCTCCCACACTGCTCTAATGTTCTACACATTCCTACGGCTAATCTGGAGTGGCTGGTGGCATCAAGGATATACATAACCCATCGATGGGGTCCTGAAAGCTCGAAGTAGCTTGGGCCACCTGGGAGTGATGCCTTGGACTGAACATCCTGAAGAAGGGTTCTTCCAGCAACTATTCCTGCATAGAAAAGTTGACGAGGCTTTAGCAGAGCTATTTGGCTTTTATCAGTGGTGAAAAGTTGAGGATGGGATGAAATGGCAGTGCTCCGGTGAAGGGTGGTAGAATGGTCACTGAACTCATGATTAGGAAGGGATCCGCGTGAATGGGATGGCTCGGAAGGAGGAGAATGTGGAGGGGGACGAAGTAGTGGTGTCATGTGGTCGGGATGAGGGCTGAACAATCGAGGACAGAGGCTGGAGTCTAAATCTCTGGTGTACGTATAATCTAATGATCTACACTAAAAACATCTGAAACTATAGGAATTAAACTCCTAAAAAGAAAGGCGGGAAAAAAACCACCTAAAATTACAAGTAAAAGGACAGCTCGTACCTGGAGACCAAGGAGCTGAAACCTCACTAACGGAGCTCCAGCGATACGTGGATCACCTCAAAGTCACCCTTCACACATTACAAACCTGATGGGGAGCGAGTTGTCACCAAGCTCAACCCATTCATAAGAGATCTAAGGGTTTAGGGTAGCCAAGAAGGATAAAATTTCAAAATGGGGTTGACGAAAGGTTTATGTTTAGGGAGATGTTAGATAAGGTTTCTGCTCGACTCGGTGATACTTCGATTGAGGAGAGATGTGGGTGTGAAAGAGAGAAGATCGAGGACAAAAAGCCATGAAGAAATCGAGCAGAGATGGTGAAAGAATCAGGCAGAGGAAAATGGTGAAATCGAGGGGCTATGTCTGATTGTGAACAAACCTAGGGAGGAAGGATAGTTTACCCGAGATCAACGTTCCTCGTGCTCCCTTTGGTCCACCTCATCCAGAAGATGACAAAATAAGGAATAATTTCTTTATTAAATAATTTTAAAATAATAAAGGATTTTATTTTTTTGTCAAAAAAATTGTTATTTTATAAGTATTTTATTATGATTTTTATTTATTTTTACAATTGAGTTTATTAGATATTATTTTTATATACTATTATCAAAGTATTTATTTATATTTATAGTATTTATATTTATTTTATTTAATTTTTATAAATGTTATGGTAATTTCTTATTTTATTTATTTATAGTATATTTAAATGCATATTCATATTTTTTTAATATTTTTATAATTTTGTTTGTTTACTTAAATAAGTATATGTATTATTTACATAGGTATAATTCAATTGTATTTTAAGAACCTATTATTTATTTAAATTATTTTTAAAGCTTTTATTTTATTTTATTTATGATATAAAACATATATAAGGGTATAAAATAAATGAAATAATTAAATGTAAAGAATAAATATGTGTATATTATATACATGTATACATTACAATAGGGACCCAAAAGCCAACTTTTGCATCTTAATCAGATTTTAATCAAACCACATTCATTAAATATATAATTAAATTTTATGAACAATAAATGAGAGTTTGGTCTATTTGGAGTTCATTTGGAGAAGATATGGTCCGAAGTTTTCTTTGTGGTTTTTGTTTTCTATGTCCCAACCACACTATGTACAATTTTTTAATGAAATAATTTTTTTATTTTTCTATGCATTATTATGTACAAGTTTATTGTTCAATGTTTCTTGATTTGAGGTTTAAATAATAAAGGATAAAATAGGGCTCAAAATGGCCATTATTGAGGAACTAAATTAGGGTTTTGGTGTGTTTTTATGTACAATTGTTGGCCCTTATCTCACTCTACTTTATTTTGTGTTGTCTAAGTCAATTCTTGACTTATGCTCAAGATTTAAAGTCGTTCACTACCTTTTGTATTTCATTATTTTTATTTTCATTCCTTTTTTCTTTTATTTTGGTATTGTATACATGTAATTATAAAATATTTATAAGTTAATGAATGAATTCTATTTTGTACAAATTAATGTTATATACATGCATTTAGATAGGTATTTAAGGCCTAAATGAAAGCATAAAGTGACGAAGTCTAGATTCATCACACCCTTATACTAACCTTTGCTAGTCCCTAGCAAAGGCTTGTGCTAATAAATGTAGAAAGGGAAAATAAAGAAAAGAAAAATAAAGAACTTGGATTAATTTCAGCTTTTAAACATATCTTCATAAAATCAAATTTTGGAGCTTAGTCACATATTTGGACTTTTTGGTTTGTTAGTACAATATTGGAAAGCGGACTTGAAACTCAACATCCTCTAAGAACCACAAAACTTTCTCAAGTCTCCTCAATAGTCAGGTCAGAACAAATCTATGTCACACGCAAGCCCTTTTGAATATGAGTCTACCTTATATAGTGTAAGTGATATGTAGCACCTCTCGGTTGAAGCGGTAAAAAGACAATCTTCTCTAACATGGTGACAATAATTCCCTACTCCAATAACTCTTTCCTCGATAAGTAGGATATTCCCTTCTATGTTCAAGTGCAACCAGCTCACGAAGAGGAGGTGGAGAGAAGAATGAATGGTAGCCAATGTAGCCATGTATGTTAGAATGCTTGACCAGTGTAGTCAAGTCATCCAGCTACAGGCTCACATGTATCTTTGACTTCGAAGCATAAGCTTGCTTATTTGTTACATACACATATGTACTCTGATGGGAATTGATTTTTCTTTGATTTTTTCCCATATATTTTTCTTACAGTTTTTAATTTTGTATTTTTTGAATACTACTTACAGTAGCATTAACATGAGGATTTTTTCCTCTTGGGCCAGCAGACTGTCCCTCTTTTGAAGAATTATTGCAATCCACAGAATCCTGCCATTATACCTCATAGCTACTCTATCAGTTTGGGGCACAATGTCCATAGATTTGTGACTTCATATGTTTCCATTCGCTTATGTCTCATGCCGACAAATCCAGACATCTACCACTTCAATTAAGTTGAGCTAAGTGTACGGTGTAGGTGTCCAAGTTATGTCACAATCGATAAGAGTAATGCATGTGTTTCGAATAATTCTACTTAAGCAGTCAAAATGACAAATGAACCTAGTCTTATGTTATGTAGACTTTAAGATTCTCAATTCCAAATCCTATAAAGTTCTTGTGATTAAGTGGATTAAGGTTGGATCGAGCTCCACTATTCAGATTTTACTTAGACTAGATCTATTGTCATTATCAATCTGAAAAATGTAATTACTATGCAATTAAAAGTTTTTGTGAACCTATTTTCTGGTTTTATAGTTTCTTGGTTTTTTGAATAGGTTTTGCAAATTTTTATAGGTTTTGAAATTTTGATGTTTTAAGGTATTTTTTATAAAGGTTAGTGAAAGAAGTATTTTACATGAATTTACATGGGAGTGCATCATTATTTACAAGAATTAGTTAGAGGATTTACATTGGGCATTTATAAATAGATATGTTATTTATTATATATAGATATTTAAATGTAGGAGTTAGTTTTATAAAAAAATGTTCTTTAAGGTTAGCATTCTTCATATATTTACGAGGTTCTCAAAATATTGAAAACATTTTTGAAAATATTTGGATAACTTTATTTTGCAAATAATATGATAAATAATTTTACAAATATTTACAAAATTTAAAAATCATTTTGAAAATATTTTTCAAATAGTATGCATAGATTTTTCAAAATTTTTTTATAACATTTTCCAAATCATTTTCAAACTGGATTTTAAATCATTTATTAAAACAAATGGAATAAATTGTTGCAACAATTTACAAAATATTTTTACAAAGTTTTGAAAACATTTTACAAAAATTTTCCAAACAATTCAAGATATTTTATTTCAAGACATTTATAACCATTTTCAAACATTTTGCAAAATATTTTTAATCGATTTATTATACTTATTATATGTATTTAGAAGTCTTTTTCGATCGTTTTTACATGATTTTTTCGATCGTTATTATTTTTATACCCACCCCAATATAGTATCTTAGCCATATTATTCAAAAATATGAAAGTACGAGTTATGGCTAAAGTATATACAATGTATATAAAACCCCCATACTTAGCTTAATTTATGTCCTAATAGTTTAGAAAGGAAAATGAAGACATAACTCAGACTGAGTGTAGGAACAGTAAAAAGAAAGAATAAGAAGTCAGACATCCCTCCTATACTTAGGATCAAGTAATCCTAAGTATAATAGAATGTATGCAAAATGCAGGGAGGGTCAAGAGTGGGAATATACAAATCAACATCTCAGCATGTCTCCCCCTATACTTAGGCTAAGATATCCCTAAGTATAGAAGAATATCGAGAAGTTGAGGAGATAAGTGAGGGGATAAATAAATTGGTAAAAAGGAAAAAATGCAGGAATGAACGCAGCACATCCCCTATACTTAGGATAAGAGATTCGTCGTAAGAATAGGCAACAACATGAGTTTCAATCCTAATTTGGAATACTGGAATGATAAAAATATGTATTTCTTTATTAGAAGATCGACAGAGGAAACAAAACAAAGAAAGACAACACCAATGCTACATCTCTTATACTTAGGATAAAGTACTTCATAAGAACACAAATATTGGATAGTAGATATGGGGTGTAGGACAGACGGAGGACAGAAGGAACAGAAGATGAAACCCACATACACAAGACATATGAAGCGTTGAGATGCCTCTCAATGACGTTGATGAATCCGTTATTCATTAACATTCTGTCTGCATTTTGTCTTGAAACCCTTAACAGATATATATGCAAATATCTATTAATTTCTATCTTTTACTAAAACTACATTCATGAATAAAAATACACTCCTATGCATAAAAAATATGTAAATAAATAAAAGGAAAAAGGCATATTGTAAATATGTGTATATTAAAATATGACTTATAAAATATAAATATAGCTGCAAGATATATTTATATAACCTAAACCCCAAGACCAAGTAAACATGGATTGGTCGAAAAACAAATAAGTAGGGGGAGATAAGGAATGAAAACCACAAAAAGAATTATTTATTCACTTCACACATTATCCATTATTTATCCATTATTTCTCAAAACATCAAAAATTTGTAATTAATTCATTTGTTTATATTTTTCACCAAACTCTTTTCCTATTTATTTCTATAAATGAAAAAAAATAAAAATAAGTTAAAAATATCATCATGTATGTATGCTAAGAAATCCACTTACAATTTGTTAATTTCTCAACTTCCGAGCAAAAAGTAGGTTTTGGGATCTAATGACAACTGGGTTTCGGGCTATTTATTTTATTTAGAACACATTATTTATAATTTTAATTATTTTATATTTTTATTATTTTCTTGATCTTATATTTTAACCATGATTTATTTCAGAATTTTTGACACTATTTAATATTTTAAATAAATCAAATACCTTAATTTATGGATGAATTTGACCTCTATAGTACATACCTTTATTTATAAATATATTTAAATTAATTTATTAAAATCTTGAACAATTCACCTACATCTTATTTATAATCCTAATAATTAATAAAATATAAAATCAATATGTTATTTATTAATTTATTAAATTAAAAATACAAAATTTAATTATTAAATATATTATGTATTAATATAATATTCATATTTCATTAAATATTTATTATTTATGAAAATAATGTATTCTATAATTTAGGTAATTTAATTATCTATATTTTTCCTTTTTATATCTATTGAAAATAATGTTATTTATTAATTATTATCTACTTTATAGTGAATTTCATTTTCTGTCAGCTATTGCTGACACGTATCAACACCAATCATCTTCTCCATCAAGAATATGTTAGCTTTTGTTCTAATTCCTCCTCTTTACCTAATTTAGCTTTTGTTCTAACTCCTCCTCTTTACCTAATTATTCCTATCGCATACTAACACCTCTACCTTATCTTTACCCTCCATCTCCTTATCCTAACAACCTTCATTCACGCCCATCATTAGATCTTAGACAAACTCACTTCGATTCGCCTATAAAAATCCCTAAAGATGGTCAGTTCATGCTTACTTCTCCCTAACTACCAAAGCTAGTAACCGACCACCACCTTCTCCGTCATTCCTCGGCTACGACTGGTTATGACAGAGCTTCGTAGCCAACCGACATGGAGGACGGTTCCAAGGCACCTCTGCTGCCTTGCATCGCACCACCACACACATTTAGCTCTGGGATTGTCGCCCTGTTGAGCAACTACAGAAGTTTATACAACTTCTATTCCCAGTTATCCAATTCATCTGACCCCTTTTCCATTTTTGGTCGATCTTTTTGCCCGAATTAGACAACTAGTCCCATCATTATTTAGCATTAATCTCCATCTCTGAATCACACATCTCAATTCAATTCTAAATCAACTCAACTTCATCCAATTTCACGTCTCACTTTCATTGTTTCTCGGACCCATTTTATAACTGCATGTGTTTCTTAAATCATTGGTCGATTCAATTTCAATCGAGCATCGCATCTTTTCTTTCAAGCCTTCGACTGTCATCTTCACCATCCTCTCGTAGTAGGCGAGCTCGAAGGGAGAGGGGCCTCCTTCTGGCCCTACCTCTGCTTGTCACCATGCATAATCCATCATCATCGCTCGTCGGACATCAAATCGCTACTGGGAGCAAAACCCTCATCGTCGCAATTCTTCAAATTAGGAAAGAACAACAAGAACATGCGACGCACAGATGCGTGCCACGCATCTCCATCTAAGGGCCCTGATCTGCGCTCACCTTTTAATCTTGATCGTCTACTTCGAAATGGTGGAGAATATACATAAGAGGCCCTCACTCTTTCATAATTCTAGCCCCTCCATAAATATTTCCAGTATTTACATTTAGGTCCCCGCATGGGGATCTAAGTGTAAGAAAACTTATTTTCTTTACGTTTTAGTCCCTGACCAGGGACCAAGCTGCAGAATAATTTTGTCTTTTATTTGTAATTATACCCCTGAACATTTGGTGAATTTTGAACACTCATTGGAACTTTTTTCTGACGATTTTTTTAATGTAGTTAACTAAATACCGTAGCATTGATTTGAGACAATTTCCAAAGATTTTTGTCTCTTATTTTCATCTTTTGGATTTGTCAAAGTTCATCTCTGTTTTGAGTTTTGTTTACATTTTCTCTTTGAGCATGTTGCTCGAGTGTTCTCTTCATGGATATATTATATAGTATTATTATACATATCTCTACACTTTATACTATATTGTAGATCTCCTTCATTTGAAAACACTTTGAAAATTTACTAAAAAATGGAAAATTAAAAATCAAATAAAAATCACAAAAACTAAAACCAATGAAAAAAGCTTTCTCTCTTTATTCGAGAAGAAATTAAAAATAACAAAAATAATCTTTCTCTCAAAAATATGATTATAGTTACTCTTCTTCCATGAGTTCGACCTCGAGACACTTACCTGGATAAATAAAATAGTGTAGATAAAATATGAGGGAGCCACTTTATTTACTATTCTTCTTCACTTCTCTCTCTCCTATTTTATTGAATTTTGTTTGCTTAACTGAGTCTCTCTTCGCGATTCGTTGCAGCTGATATTCTTTATTTCTTAACCGCAAGTTAGACTCGATTATCAAAATGGTGTCGTTGCAGCGAAGAGTTAGCCATACTCTGATTTTTTATTGTATTTCTATGATTTTTCTTTCTTCTCATTTTTCTCAATATTTCTTGAGTCTTCATTGTCTTTCTTGATTTTCTTCTAATTCTTCTTACAATTTTTTGAGTTTTATCGGATTTCTTGATTTTTCTTCAATTTTCTCGATTTCTATTATTTTCTCAATTTTTTGTGTTTGTAGATTATTTTTACAGGGACTCCAGGACTAGCCAGTTTCATAGGAAACCGACTTAGCTAGGAGCATAGATATCGTATGTATAAAACTCTCTAAAACATGGGAAGACAAATCTTTATTGGGGGCATCTACATTGTCTAGCGTGGTATCATTGTCTGACTCACTTGTGTCCATGTCTACTATGTTTTCATCACTCCACTCTCTTTGATCATAAAGATGGACATCGTGTTAGTCCTCACCATCATCGTGGTCCTCCTCCTCAGCATCATAATGTGTATCATAATGGATCGTCTCTCTCTCCTCATGTGCCCTCTCCTCCTCTCGATCAGGTGCTCGTGGTGATCTACTGCTCTCGAGATGAATGAAGTTAGATAAAAATTTAGGAAAAGAGGTCATACATGTGGTGGTGTCTACCTGATTTGAATGCATCTTCTTGTTGTTTGGATTCATCTAAGATTGGGCTAGAAGAGTGGTCTTTGGCACGGTTAACTCATGCAGACGATGGTTAACCTGATCAATCTCTGTCCTATGCACTGTCTGGAGCGTGCTCAACATGTCCATGATTTGGTTTAGTGTGGTGTCCCTGGCCATTTCTCTCCTACCTAGGAGTTTGTTGCTGTGGTGTGTAAGGCTGAGGAGATCTTTGTGGTGTAAAGGAAGGCTATTGTTGTTGTTGGTACTTATATGGCTGTGATGTGCAGCATGATACTGATGTGAATGTAGTCTCTGATATGTGTGATGGTAAGACTACTACTGCGTGTAATGCTAACGGTGCAGGAAGTGTGGATGCCCATGCTGCGAATGACTATACTGTTGCTGCTGCTGCTGGTGGTGGTGTACACTCTGAGGAGTAAAGTGTGCTAAAGGCTAAATAGGAGCATAATGTATCCCTTGATCTCAAGAGGAGCATGAGAATCAACATAAACATCTCCAGGGCTAGTAATCTGACTCAAGTTGGCATTGGACAAATCCTCATGCCCATAAATCTTTAGAGTCTCAGTAATTTATACCGGATATCTCTGAACAACCTATATATGACAGGTGGGAGGAGCGGTTAAAGATCTCCGCACAAGCTGAGAAGTGGAAGAAGGAGTGCGAGACTGTTGGTACTGTAGCTGCAACTCGGTCACCTTCTTCATCAAATTACTCAACAACTAAGGAAGTGATGAGAGTTTCTCTAACTCTCGTAGCGCGCTATAGCTCTTGGACTTCCTTCTGAATCACATCGACTAATGTAAGCTTCTCATTAAAGAATCACATGTTAGACCGTGAATCGGACTCATAAACATGCACCGCCTTCTAATGCTCTCGGTGGTGTGGTGGTTGTGGGCCTTTCTGGAAGCTCGAGTGGAATCGACAACATGTGAATTCTCCACCATCCCCTAAAAGATGGATCGAACTAACTCGACATCACTATTCAGATAGTTGTCACCACATGCGACACTCACTAGGCCCTGGATATTCGGCTAGAGTCCTCCAAAATAATTTTGCACAAGTACCTTCAATGGTATCTCGTAATGAGGGCATCTCTCTGTCAAATCCTTGAATCGATCCCATGCCTCACGAAATGACTAACATGGTAACTTTATAAAATTGGATATTTGACTCCTCATCATGTTTGTCTGTCCTAGAGGAAAATATTTACACAGGAATGTGGACTTCAGATCATCCCTTATAGAAATCTCCCACCCCAAATGACTCAACTTGTAAAGCGCCTTATGTATTAAGGAGGAGGGGAAGGCCTTGATGTGTATGGCCTCATGCGTAACTCCTAGATAGCTAGCAGTATCACAAATCATCTCTAACTGTTGTAAGAAGGTAAAGACTCCTATGAAGTGTTCCCATAGTACTTAAGAAGCAAAGAAATAAAGGACGACCTCAACTCGTATGACCCTTTCTTCGGTAGTAACCGAATCCAATGGTGTAGTGTCCTAGCTCCCGGGTCATAATAATCACTCAAAGTATCGGGAACCACAACATGTGGTGGTGGGTTTCTGGCTCCTTCTCTCAGCACAGTGATCTCAGCTCTAAGCCCATCCCAGACTCTAAACTGATCTCTGATCTATAAACTCATATGCTGTAGTGTGTTTAGAATCCCCTTAGTGATATCCAAAGTTGGATCGGGTCTACCATCTGGACATATCTCCTTAGTCTGTCTCTCCTCAATAGCTCTGTCCTCAACTAGTCCCTTCCCTCTAGCCATGATCTTCGAATCTTTTGGGAAGGAAAAAGTCTCATAAGAACTCTGTGAAAAACATGCAGGAGAACTAGACAAAAATGAGTCGGGGTTTGCCTTAAACTGAAGGGCTGGGAGCCGATGGAGTCTGTCTCTAACTCTCCTCGTGACTAAATGGGACCTACTCGGGAAGAGGGTCAACCTAAATCTATGAAGACATACGATGAATGGTGGAACATCGAAAGCTCATGGAGTCTGAGTACAAAATACGTCTAGACATCATCTTTGATGTCAAAAGGTAGTACGTGGGAGAATACGAAATTAAGTAAAGAACACGAGTGTGAGGGCATATAATATGAAGAATAACGCACACCTCACATACAAACACAATGGATACCCCAGATTCATCAACTACAAATGGTAGAGATCGTAAGAGTTCGATCTTTTATCTTTCAACTTTAATTTGGTGATCAATCGGTTGTATTAAGTAAACTCATAGAGGGTGTCACTCTGTCGCCCATCGTACATGCTCACAACCCCCCCAAACGGTGGTACCATCTGCCCGGGCTGTCGGGTTATATTAGTCCCAAAGTTGATTGTAAGGAATGGGTACACAAAAATGACTCTCTATGGTCGGAGGCAAGTTCTTACAGTTGCAACCATGCACCGATAAGTGATGCACAAGTACTTAAGGCACAAGTCCATGAATTTTTGGCTCTAATCTTAAGGCTACGTCCTCACCCACTCTGTCTTGAGTTGTACCTGAATACAATGAGGGGTTTTCTATCCCAATACAAATTCAAGTCCTAGTGTTTTTTTTTGTCTTGTTTTTAAAAGATTTTTTTTATTTTTGAGAGTTCTCACCTATTTTGGATATTTTCAAAAATATCTAATGGGATGTCGGTTCATTTTTAGTTTTCAAAATGTGTCTCATTGAGGGAGAACCACGGAATGCGGCAAAAAACGATGATGCATGAGAAGATAGAAAATCATACGTAATGCCAGCAGTCTACATGTAGGGTGATCCACGCAGAATTGTAAACCTACACTAATGCATTAAAAAGTCCTAAAAATTGAACCCTAAATCAACAGCTCTAGCGTAAGAACATATTAATTTTAAATATCAGTTATTTACGCCTAAGTGTTGATTAGGATAGTGGAATTTTACTTTACTCATCAAATCAATCATGCATACAACCCTAGGCTCCACGAAATCACGAAAATAAATAAAAATCAGTGAAAAACCAAAACCCACGGTGAGGTCCCCCAGGTGCACCGGCACCTGGTGAAAGAGACCTCAAAAAATAAACTAAAGTCCGTTCTACAAGTCGCGATGTCCTTAGTGGACCCCTTCTACAAAAACCAAAATGGGCAAGTGCCCCTTCCTCTCTCACAAAAATAAAAAAAAATGGGCAAGTTCCCTCTCTCAAAGAAAATAAGAAAATATGATGAAAAATGTTGTAGCTGCTTTCTCTTTCTGCCTCTCCAACCAGCTCGTAAAGAAGAAGCCTTGTATGGAAAGGGAAATAAAAATACCAAAAAGAATGATGTCACTCCTGAGCTAGAAAAGCTATTGAAAGATCACATCTTTTTGAAGATTCCACTCCATTATGCCTTGGATCACTTCCAAACGCTCTAGCAGTAGTTGAAGAATAGATGTATCACACGTAGGAAGAAGAGATCACGCACAGAGATGCATGTTTTGACCAAGGCCACATCATGTGCTATAAAGAACATATTGCCCAAGAAGAAGGACTCATGAGCACATTATTTCTTATGCGAGATTGCTTATGCAACATTCAATCGCACTCTATTATATAATGGTTCCTCGATCAATTTGTTACCATCTTGTTTGCTTGACAAGCTCGAGCTAGGTCCTCTTTACAAATCTCGTGCACTCCTTCAATTTGCTAATAGATATGCAAAGAGACCTAGGGGCATTTTGAGGAACGTTATCATGACTGTGCAGGGCCTGTAGTTCCCAGTGGACGTTACTATCCTTGACACAGATTGCCCTGCACAGTTGCACCATATCCCGATCATTCATGGGAGGCCTTTGTTGAAGACCGCGAAGGCCCTCTTTGATTATGATACAGGGAAGGTATCTTTTAGTGTCAAGGATGAGAAGGTACATATAGATCTAGTGAGAGAATCACAAACATCCAATGTCGTGTCTACAACCAGTTAAGATACCTTGAGTTCTTTAGACACCTGTGATTACATGGATGAGGTTCATCTTGATGGACGTGAGAGGTATCAAGTAGAGACCCGTGATATCCTTGCAGAGGATGGGTCCAAGACTATAGTTGGTAGTTCTTATGATGGTACATTATATTTTATAATGGATGATGATGAACAGATGGAGCACATACCTGAGGATTTCAATGCAGACATTTCGGATTCTGAGAGTTCGCATGATTCCTCAACTTCAGATGAGCTAGAGACTGATTTTTATTTACCTAAGTTATTTTCCTCTACTCATTCTGAGGATGAGCACACTAGAGAGTTCTATGATATTTTAGACATCCTCTGTAGTCTGACTCTAGAGCATATTGAGATGGTGGAATACCATATTGCCGATACATTTACCACCAGCACAGATCCTGGAACTTATACATGTGAGGATACTCTGGAGCCAGATTATACCTTGCTAGAACTGAAGACCTTACCACATAATATGAAGTATGCTTTTTATGTAGGTCCACATCGATAGTTTCCAATCATTATCATCACATCTTTGACCAAAGAGCAAGAATCTCGTCTGATAGAGATTCTTGAACGAAACCACACACTATTGGGTGGAGTGTATCCGATCTCCGTAGGATAAATCCTATTTCGTGCTCCCACCATATCTATCTCGATCAGTACAACAAACCTTCCAGAGTGTTTTAGGGCAGGCTGAATCTGATTTTACGAGATGTTGTCAAGAAAGAGATTACAAAATGATGCGACGTAAGGTTTATTTATCCCATCTCCAACTCTGAATGGGTTAGCCCATTACATGTTGTCCCGAATAAGTCGAGAATTCAGATGGTCAGGAATGAGAGTGGAGAGGATAACCCAAAGAGAGTTACCATGTCGTGGCGGGTATGCATTGATTATAGGAAATTGAATGCCGCAACGAAGAAGGAACACTTCCCTTTTCTTTTTATAGACCAGGTTTAAGACAGGTTAGCAGGGAAGGAGTACTTATGTTTCCTTTACGGTTACTCCAGATACAACCTGGTTACCATTGATCTTGAACATTAGGAGAAGACCACTTTCACATGTCCAATTGGCACGTCTGCTATTAGATGGATGCCCTTTGGATTATGCAATGCCCTTGCTACAATCTAGAGGTGCATTCTTACCATCTTAGCATACATGGTTGGTTATTTTCTCAAGGTTTTTATGGATGATTTTTCAATATATGGTGATTCCTTTGATGATTGTTTAGTGCATCTAGACCAGGTTCTTCAAAAATATTGTGAGGTAGATCTCATTTTATCAAGGGAAAAGAGCCATTTTATGGTTACAAATGGGATTGTATTGGGGCATGTCATCTCTAGGAGAGGCATGGAGGTTGACCCTACCAAGGTGGATTTCATCAAATGTCTCGAGCCACCATCCAACAGAAAGTAGTTACAGTCTTTTCTAGGGCACGTTGGTTTCTATCGACGATTCATTTCGAATTTTTCTAAGATTGGCTAACCATTAACTGAATTATTAGGCAAAGAAATAGAGTTCTTATTAGATGACAAATTTATTAGTGCCTTCCTCATAATTAAAGAGATGATTATCAATGCTCCTATCCTAAAACCACCTGATTGGTCCCTTCCTTTTGAGATCATGACAAATGCTTCAGATTTTGCGGTTGGGGATGTATTATGACAGATGAGGAAGGGACTTCCTATTACTATCCACTACGCTAGACGAACTTTAGAGGATGCTCAATGCAACTACACAGTGACAGAGAAAGTGATATTGGCAGTGGTATTCAAATTGGACAAATTCAGATTATATCTTCTTGGTTCGAAGATTACAATTTACACAGACCATTCAGCTATGAGATATTTGATGGAGAAGAAGGATGCTAAGGCACGCCTTCTTATATGGATTCTCTTTCTCCAGGATTTTGATTTAGACATTAAGGATAAACATGAGGTAAATAACATGGTACATGATCACCTCTCCCGATTGTAGATAGAGCATCTTTCAAATGAGTACATGCTAGAGATTGCAGAGAGACTCCCTGACGAGAGTATCATTGCGGTTATAGAGATTCCATGGTATGCAAATATAGTGAACTTTTTGGTTACATAGAAGAGTCCACAGGGTTGGCCAAAGGACCGAGTCGACAAGCTAGTTTCCAAGGTACGATACTACCATTAGGAGGATCCAATTCTTTTTCGTGAGGGACCTGATTGTAACTAAAGGTAATTTATTCCTAAGGAGGAATACAATAGTGTCCTCACTCTATGTCATTCCTTAGAGGCAGTGGGACATCATTCAAGGAAGAGGAGAGTGCAGATGGTACTTCTAAACATATTTTGGTGGCAGGCTCTTATTAGAGATGCATGTGCATTCGTGAAGAGTTGTTGGGATTGTCAAAGAGCAGTAGGGACAGTCAGTGCTAAACATACGATGCCTATGCGACTTGTTATTATTTGCGAGATCTTTCAAGCATGGGACACATTTTATGGGAACGTTCTATTCGAGCAGTGGCTTTGAGTACATTCTTCTCACTGTGGATTTTGTTAGTAGATGGGTGAGGCTATACCCACACGAATAGCTGATAGCAAGACAGTGTGAAGGTTCCTGAGGGAACATATTATTTCATGGTTTGGTATTCCACATATTCTAATTTCTTATGGCGGTAGCCATTTCATTAATAAGGAGGTGAAAAAGCTAGTGAAGAACTATGGCATTGAACACAGAGTAGCTTCTCCTTAACACCCAAAGTAGAACGACATGGCTGATGTTTCAAATAGGGAAGTGAAATCCATTCTTTAGATATTAGTACGACTTGATAGGAAGAACTGGTCATAGCTTCTAGATTAGGTTCTTTGGGCATATCGTACAACATATAAGACTCCCTTAGGTACACCTTTCATACTGCCTTATGGGAAGCTATGCCATTTGCTCGTAGAGATCATGTACAATTCTGAATGGGCTATCAGAGATAGTTCATTAGATTTGCAAAAGGCAGGAAGAAAGAGGAAGATGGATCTGATTGAGCTGGTAGAGATTCGAAATCAGGCATACAAGAACACCCTCATTATAAGGACAAGTGAAGAGACGGCATGATATACACATTCGACACAAGATCTTTGTCCCTTGTCAGAAATTCTGGTTATTTAATGCACGATTAAGAATTTTTCCTAGCAACTAAAGAACTATTGGGAAGGACCATATAGAGTCAGAGTGGTACATGATAATGGAAGTCTTGCTATATCAGATGTGACACCTGGTGCAGAGCCGTCGTGGTGAATGGGCAGATGCTGAAGCACTTCGTGGAGGCTACTAATCATCCGGCATGTGTTGAGGTGATCTTCTTTGAACAGAATGCATGTTTACTCTTCTACTTCATTCCACCTCGTACACAGACATGTGAGCATTTCGGTTTTCCAGAGTACGCCACCTGTATATTCTTCATAGTCTGCAATCATCTCCATTTTTGCTTGTTTGATGTGCTTAGGATGCTAGATCCTTATTATAAGGGGACCGACTGCTCGTTGATTTGCTCTTTTCAATTTTGTTCTTTTTACTTTTCTTTTATCTTTCTTTCTTTTACACTAATCATTGGTCCCTAATTTTTGACTACATTCTTTTCTACTTACGATGCCTTATCCTAAAGTATAGAGGGGACCGAGTGATATCGTTGATTTCATTTTTCTTTCTTTCTTTTGTTCCTTCATTTGTATATTCTTTTTCCTCAGTCACCTTATTTTTATCTTCCACTATACTTATGATGACTTGATCGTAAGTATAGGGGGGTCGATTGGCTTCTATTCTTTTTCTCCTTTTTCACCCACTTTTACATAGAACGAGTTATGCCCTTCTTTTTCTATTTTAACCCTAACATAGCACAAGCTAAGTATACGGGGTGTGTATATATTGTATATATACTTGCATCCATAACTCGTACTTTTATGTATTTTCTATATCTATAAAATCCATAAAAAGTTGGTAAGGGTTAATTTTAAATCCATTTATGTATTCATTTATAATTTATAAAATTCTTGTAAATAAGTAAAATATATGTAAAATCTTTATTTAAAATACTTAATTTCAAATATATATTTTAAATTTGTATTTAATATGCAAAATACGTATTTAAAATCTAATTTATTAGAATTTGTGTAAAAATCATTTAATCATTATAAAAGTCTTCAATATACAATTTATAAAATACATTAGTTATTTATTCCAAATAAAATATGGGTAATTTATCTTATAAAATTCTTGTATATAAACTTGTATATAAAATTGAAAAATCCATTAAAAATGAAAAGTCATAAAATCATAAAAATATATATAATCTTTAAAATCCATAAAATAAGTAAAATTCAGAAAATATACTTCACAAAAAAATGACTGCATTTGCATTAGCATTTTTCAGAATAAAGTTGATTTCTCGAACTAAAGATTGGGAATGGTCTAAAGGATGGAGTTTGATTATGGTCTTTAACTTTCATTGTAAGGAGCCTAGTTAGGAACTGGAATTTAGAAAATTCAAGTCATTGACTTAAATCTTTGGGTTCCATGAGACCATGTTTGGGAAGTCAATTTAAACTTGCCTAAGTAGAACACTTGGTGTCATCCGTTTAACTCTTCATAAGTGAACCAATTTTGGACACATGCACTTTGCACTTAGCTCAACTTGCATGGGGTAGCGAAAGGCAGTTCCTTTTAGTTGTGCATTTTAATCCTTGTCTAGTGGTGCATACGCCTAAAGATAGGAGTTGTGGGGTTGAAATAATGCTTTGGATGAGGGAAGGATCTGCTAGCATAATTTTTCCAAGACGTCAATAATGGACAGAATAAAAAGATGCTATATCCGTCGAGGCATAAAATGATTGATGCAGTGCAAGCAACATTACAAAATCAATCCAAAGAGAGGCCACCAAATACCAAATATGACCACAATGGTCCAAGCTTCCAAAGACCCTGCACATCTTAGTGGAGACTTAGCTACACCAGCTCGGCTTCACAAGGAGGAGTGACTATGCTAGTCACACTCCAGTTCTCTTCTTATTCTTCTACACTCTCTGTTTATCCATTTGTGGACACAGCACGACCTGACCTTAGAAGGGAATACCCCCCTCCTCGAGGAAAGAGTAGCTAGATGAGGAACCAATAGGATTGTATTATTGGGATGGTCGGTTTATTCGCTTCTTTAAGAAGGAGGAGCTAACACAATTCACACACAATATAGATTGAATTCAAGGTTGATAGAGTTAGTGATATGGATGAGTGGATCTGAGCTGACTGTTGAGATGAACCTAAATAAGTATTTGCCAAACTTGAGGACTGTTGAGACTAAAATCCTAATCCTAGTTAAAGATCTGACAAAATGCTTATTTTAGGCCCGACCAAGCTCAATCATTTGTTTGTTCTCATGAATTGGTTTAGGAAAACAAATTCATTCTAACCTTTTTCTTTTTCATTTATTTTTCAAATAAGTGTTTTCTAATGAACTATCAAAGTTTAAGTATAGGGGGTTGACGAATCCATGATTCATTAACATTCTGTATGTATTTTGTCTCAACACCCTTAATAAATACATGTAAATATCCATTAACTTCCATCTTTTACTAAAACTACATTCATGAATAAAAATACACTTTTATGCACCAAAAATATGTAAATAAATAAAAGAATAAAAATAAAGGAAAAGCGGATTATAAATTTGTACATATGTACAATATGAATTATAAAATATAAATATAGTTGTAAGATATTTTTATATAACCTAACCCACGAGACCAAGTTAGCATGTATTGGTCGACAAACAAATAAGTTAGGGGAGCGAAGGAAAGAAAACCACAAAACGAATCATTTATTTACTTAACACATTATTCATTATTTATCCAGTATTTATCAAAACTTCAAAGATTTTTAATTAATTCATTTCTATATATTTTTCAAAAAAACTCTTTTCCGCTTAATTTCTAATAATGTATAGAAAAAATATAAAAATAAATTAAAAATATTATCTTGTATATATGCCGAGAAATCCTACTTTCAATTGTCAATTTCTCAAATTCTGAACATCATAACTTCATCATACGAACTACAATTTCACTCTAATCACCTTTAAAGTTCATAAATAATATTATCTAATTAATAAAGGTGATTTCAATAAAGTTGGAGTCTGTTTGCAAAAAGTTGATTTTGGGACCTAATGACAATTGGGATTCTGGGCTATTTATTTTATTTAGATCACATTATATATATTTTAATGATATTATACTTTTAAATTATTTTCATGATCTTATGTTTTAACCATGATTTAGTTCGCAATTTTCTAAAACTATTTAATATTTTAAATAAATCAAATTCCTTGATTTAAATATAAATTTGACCAGTATAGTACATATATGTATTTATTAATATATTTAAATTAATATATTAAAATATATAAAAATACACATATATCCTATTTATAATGCTAAGAATTAATAAAATATAAAATCAATGTATTATTTATCAATTTTTTAAATTAAAAATACAATATCTATTTATTAAGTATATTAAATACATATTTATTAATATAATATTAATATATCACTAAATATTTATTATTTATCAAAATAAATTATTCTATAATTTAGGTAATTTAATTATCTATATTTTCCTTTTTATACCTATTTAAGATAACATTATTTATTAATTATTATCTAATTTATATTGAATTTCATTTTCGGACAACTGTGGTGCTAACGCGTGTCAGCATCATAGTCATCTCCCCATCAAGAAGTCATTTGCTTCTATTCTAACTCCTCCTCTTTACCTAATTATTCACGTCACATACTAACACGTCTATTCTATCCTACCCTCCATCCCCTTGTCCTAACAACCTTCATTTACGCTCACCATTAGATTCGATTCGCCTATAAAAATCCCTAAAGATGGTCAGTTCATGCTAACTTCTCCCTATCTACCAGATCCAGTAGCCGGCCACCACCTTCTCCATCGTTCCTAGGCCGTGATCGGTTGTGACAAAGCTTCGTAGCCAACCCGTGTGGAGAAGAGGTGATAGGAGGAAGGTTCCAAGGCACTATGCTGCCTTGCATCGCTTTACCATGCACGTTCAGCTTCGAGAGTGCCACCCTGTTGAGCAACTAAAGAAGTACATACAACTTCTATTCCCATGTATCCAATTCATCCAACCCCTTTTCCATTTCTATCGATCTCCACCCCCTGAATTAGACATCTAATCCCATCATTAGTTAGCAGTAATCTTCATCTTTGAATTACACATCTCAATTCAATTCTAAATCAATTAAACTTCATCCAATTTCACATCTCATTTTCATCATTTATAGAACCCATTATATAACCGCAAGTGCTTCTTAAATCATTGGTCGATTCGATTTGAATCGAGCATCACATCTTTTCTTGCAGGTCTTCGACTGTCATCTTCACTATGCTCTCTCAGTAGGCGAGCTCGAAGGGGTAGGAGCCCCTATCTGGACCTACCTTAGCTTGTCACCGTACAGAATCCATCATCATTGCTCGGTGAAAATCAAATCGTCGCCTAGAGCAAAACCCTTGCCGTCACAGTTCTTCAAATTGGGGAAGAACAACAAGAACACACGACGCACATCCACGTGCCATGTGTCTCCATCCAAGGGCCCAGGTCCACGCTTACCTTCTAATCTCGACCGTCTGCTTCGAAACGGTGGAGAATTTACATAAGAGGCCCTCATACTTTCAGAACTAAAGATCCTCTAGTAATATTTCCAGTGTTTACATTTAGGTTCTTGTACCAGACCAAAGTGTAAGAAAATATATTTTTTTTAATGTTTTAGTCCTTGACCAGGGACCAAACTGCAGAACATTTTATTCCTTTTGTTTGCAATTATACCCATGAAGATTTGGTGAATTTAGAACACTCATTGGATCTTATTTACTAATGATTTTATAGGGTAGTTAGCTAACTACCCTGGCATTGATTTGAGATAACTTCCAAAGATTTTCATTGCTTATTTTCATCATTTGGATTTGTCGAAGTTCGTCTCCATTTTGAGTTTTGTTCATTTCTTCTGGAACAATCACAGAAACTTTTTAGATTATGGATCCACTACCATAAATTTTGAGTTTTCTCTTCGAGCATGTTGCTCGAGTGTTCTCTTCATGGATCTACTATATAGTATCACTATGCATATCTCTACCACATTATACTATATTGTAGATCTCCTTCATATGAAAAAAAATATCACTTTGAAAATTAAATAAAAAATTGGAAAATAAAAATCAAATAAATTCACAAGAACTAAAATCAATAAAAAGGGTTTTCTCTCTTTATTTGAGAAGAAATTAAAAATCAGAAAAATAATATTTTTTCTCAAAAATCTGAGTATAGATATTCTGATTCCTCAAGTTCGATCCTGGGACACTGACCTGGATAAATATAATAGTGTAGATAAAATAGGAGAAAGCCTCTTTATTCACTAGGTGTATGTCATAGGGAGAAGAGAATGAAAAACTAAACTAGGATTCGGTGGTGTAAAAGAAATTATTGGCTTGTAATAATGAAGCGAGTGATCAAAGCCGATAAAATCAAACATAGAGAAGGATGGATCAAGGATAGAATCCTCCACAGTAATCACAATCTCATAAAGATATGAAAAGTCAAGATTAGGAGACTCTCTAAGCAGCATGGAATCCAATGGACATATGGTCAAATATCAGAAAAATAATCAAATGACACAAAGCAAGGCTCATCCTCGCGAGGGACAATGAGGAGAGAAGAGTCATAGGTCTCAGAAATATCGATTAAATATGAGAACCCGATCTCGGCATCACGAAGATCAGACGTGTAGTCAGAGAAGGAGACCAAATACCTAGAAAGTGGTGCACCCTCCCCAGATAACCCTCAGGGAGTAATGAAAGATGATTAGTGAAAAATGAGGTCATGTTGGCATCGAAACACTCATCCTCGAAGAAACCATCACATTCATAAATTGAGAGGATGTACGGTTGATGGGAGGCACCAATAATATGGGTAATACGAAAATGTATGTCCTCAATGAACAACATCTATTGTCATGGCTTAGGATATTGGTCAAAGTCAACTATGTAATCTATGGTGATATAGTAGTCAGGGGGAGGAAAATAGATTGACTAATAGGATGGGTGACATAATGCGGATTCTGTCTCCATCTCTTGAGGAGCCGATAAAGGCGGTACTTCAGGCTCTTGAATCAAAATGTACAAAATCGACTCAAGGGTTGATAAGGAGAAATGGAAAAACACAACATCAAACTCAACATCTACAGTCTGAGTATCCTAAATGATCACATCCTCAACCTGGTGTGATAGATCAGAAACCTCAATAATTGGATCACTCAAATCAAATCCAGCATCCACCAAAGAAAGCACACTCATTCCATCCTCATGTCTTCTCGAGTCACACAAATCATCATCATTCAAAAAGTCAGCCACATCATATAACACAATATGCCTAAGGTTAGGAGCATGCAAAAGGGGAGGAAACAAAGAGGGCATGTGAGACATACAAAATAAAATTTCGAACAGGACGTCAACTGCATAAGGGATGATGCCAAACCAGACGAGGTGAAATTGTAGCTCAAGAAGAGAGTTATCTTGAGCTAGAACAGGGATGCAGACATGACGGTGATATTGGTGTAAAGAAGCCGTTAGATTCGGTTGAATATATGGATATCCCATGATCATAATGCAGATGAAAAAGAAAGGACTCAAGAAAGGAAAAAGAGTAAAATAAGAAAAAAAACCTAGAGACTGATAACTTGAGTGAAAGAAAAATGCACTTGGATCCAAAGTCCACAATCAAACATCAAGCGAATTCAATTCATTTAACTTTCTTTTGGTTATCTTTCATGCAAGACCCATAAAGAGGTTCCAATTCATTTAGTATCCTAGGTGATCAAAAACCAGAGGGAGAGGGTAGGAAAAGAAATGTAAACAAAAATCAATTATGAATGCTAAGGCAGAAGTGCTCAACTTGCTTCCCAGCGCTCTCCGCGTAGGATGCTGGACATAATTGAAACCCATGCTATATGAAAATGTAAAGCCAATGAAATCAACCTAACATGTTAATTTTTATTAATTGTGAAGAACTAAGTGCAAACTACTCAAAAATTAAACCTAAATGTCTGGTCTTGTATATTCTTCAGTGTGCACCACAACGGATCCTTCAAGTGATGTATAGAGTCTCTCTCAGCACTCGGTTCCAAATGTAAGTAATCAACAATTAAAATTGATCTATGTCCAACAGAAAATAATCTATAGGTACATGCAGATATTTGGGTTGTTGACCATATATTACTGATCAAGTAAGTCCTAAGCTGATGTTCAATCACACAAAACAAATAGAAATAAAAGATAAAAGACTCAAATCAAGAGAAAGAAAGAAAAGAAAGGAGAGAAAAAAACATGAAATGTTTGATGACGCTACCAAGTAAACAATCACAATGGCAAAAGATCTCGAATGTCGAATTTTCCTGAGTGGTTAATTATTACAAATTATAAATGTGTCTCTCTCAAAAATTACAAAAAGAAAGAAAATAAAAGAAGTCACTGCTCTAAAAAGGTTCTTTGATCTTCACTTGATGCTCTCTCCTATCAACTTGTACTGAAAAGGCGACTCTGCATTACATGGATGCACCA
Organism: Ottelia alismoides; assembly: GCA_037367405.1. Lineage (NCBI taxonomy): Eukaryota > Viridiplantae > Streptophyta > Magnoliopsida > Alismatales > Hydrocharitaceae > Ottelia > Ottelia alismoides. The sequence continues at coordinate 688,924 of JAZKJV010007004.1, forward strand.
TTCTTCCTTGGAATTCTGCCCTCGATTCACGGTCCATCGTAACAAAATCAAATAGAGAGATGGTCATAACAGATCTATATAAAATAAAGCATAAGTAAAGAAACAACATAGGAAGTAAAATAGACAAAGAGGAAGAAAAACAAAACAATCTATGTGGTGTTGCTCTCCGGTAACAACGCCATTTAAAATGTGTTGTAGACCAAGGTCGATAAAGAATCTGACAAGTCATATACTCAATCGTTGAGGTAACTAGTCAAAACCCATGCTAAATCAATAATTAACCCATAGATGAATGATAATGCATTGCAATATAGCTGTGGTGTTAAAATAATATTTATTTAACTATACAAAATGTGTGTATAGCGCAAGTATGTAGAGTGTCAAACTCATAGGGCAAACATGATAGATTGGGAAATGAATCCAAAGTTTTCCTTCTCTTATCTTTTTATTTGTATTTTTTAGCAGTTTTAAATTTTTGATTTTTTATTTGATTTTTAAATATGCAAAATATTTTGTGATTTTATATTTTATAAATAAAAAGATAATAATAATATAGATATATAGCTAATAGTATATAATAAAGAAGAGAGAAGAGATAAAGAACACAGAGCAAATATTTTTGAGATTTTCAAAATGTGAAATTAAAACAAAAAAGGAATAAAATATTTTTAACATTTTTAATTTTTGCAAGTGTTTTTAGGATTTAAAATGTGTTTATTTTTCTTATGGTTTTTTAAGGTTGAAACGAAACAAAATAAGTGAAACAGAAAATAGGCAGCCCTTTTTAGAGTTTTAAAAATAAATTAGAGTAAAATAACCTGAAAATATTTTTAACATCAATTAGATACTATAAAGAAAATTCGGAACAAAACATAGTTTTTGTGATTTTATTGAATTTATATAAATTTTATAAAATTTTTTATATTTTGTAACTTTAATGTTTTTGTTTTATATTTTTATTTTATATTTGGATATGTGATAAAATATAGTAAAATACACAAGATATATTTTTTTAGAATTTATAAATAGAAATAATTTTAAATACCTTATAAAAATATATGAGAGAGATTTAGGTTAGATGCATTTAATATAATTTCCTTATAATATTTGGAATCAAAATGCTAATTAAAACAATAATATATAAGAAATAAAATTATTTGCACTAATAGGGATCGAAATGCAAATTCCAATAAGTCATAATTTATTTCAGAACACCCTAACAAAATCTAAGGGCCAACCATGCAAAAGGCCCAAATACATCAATTTTAATACACACAAGAAGGGGTATTTTTGCAATTAACAAAAAGTTCCAGGTACAACTTGCAATTTTTTACAAAATATTATATTAATTAAACAAAATATAGTACTAAAACTAAATACCCAAACCAGGAGGGGTATGGGTGCAAAACGTTCACCACCTAAAGTACACAAGCATGTGGTGTGACTTGGCAAGGACCAATATGCAAATTAACTTAAGTATGGGGATCCTGGAGAAAATATTACAAACAAGTTACAACACAAAGGAAAGACTTAAATAATAATAACTTAATACAAAAGTCAGGCGATTTATCAAGCAAAATACCCCCAAATGGCACGCGAATGGACAACTCTGATCTGGACCCTCAAACGCATGTCGTACTCATGTGAGTTGATGACGATTCATGGATGGACGCACGAGATTAGATCATGTTGAAGATCTGACGGTGAGGGTGTGCTTCATCCAACTATTGATGAGAACCTGGAGCTTCTTCTATGATATGATTATTATTGAGGCATTTGGAGGAACTTGGAAGAACAACGGGGCTAGCTTCCTTTGATTGTCTATAGAGCACACCTTTGGACACCTCCCTCACTTCTCTGATGCCCTACGCATTCATGTGGCTAATCTGCAGTGTCCGGTGGTGTTGTGGATGTCCAGGACCCATCAAAGGGGTCCTGAAAGCTCAAAGTCTCTCAGGTTACTTGGGAGTGAAGCCTTGGACTCAACAACCCCAAGAAGGGTTCTTGCAGCAACTATTCCTGCATAGAAAAGTCGATGAGGTTGTAGCAGAGCTACTGGGCTTTTACTGGAGGAGAGAATTGAAGGACAGGATGAAATGGTGATGCTCCGGTGGAGGGTGACGGAATGGCCACCGAACTCCTGATCTAGAAGGGATCGGGGAGAATGGGACGACTCAGAAGTGGAGAGCGTCGATGGGTACGAAGTGGTGGTGTCAGGTGGTCAAGACAAGGGTTGAACAGTCAAGGATAGAGGCCATATCCTAAAGCTCCAACGTACTTCCAATCTAAAGATCTACACTAAAAACAACTGAAACTACATGAAATAGACTCATGGAAATGAAATGTGAGAAGAACACTAACTAAAATACAATGAAAATGGCAACTTGTACATGGAGAACAGAGAACATGAACCTCATCGGCGAAGCTCCGACGAGATGTGGATCACCTCAAAGTCGCCCTTTGCATGCTGCAAACCTAATCAGAAGTGAGTTGTCACCTACCTCAACCCATTCGTAAGAGATCTAATGGTTTAGGGTGGCTAAGAAGTATCAAATTTAGAAATGGGGGTCTGCGGAAGGCTTATATATAGGGTGATATTCGATTAGGGTTTCTGCTTGACTCAGCGATCCTTCGATCAAGGAGAGATGTGGATGTGAAAGAGCAAATATCAAAGACAATTATGAAATTTAGGGGCTATATCTGGACAAGAGCATACATGGGAGGATGGATAGTTGACTCGAGGTCAATGTCCCACGTGCTCCCATTAGTTCACATCATCTAGAAGATGACAAATAGGGAATAATTCCCTTGTTAATTGATTTGAAAAAATAAATTATTTTATTTTATTTTGTCGAAACATGAAAACTATTGGTTATTTTATGTAGTTTTATTATGATTTTTATTTATTTTACAAGTTAATATATTAGGTATTATCATTTATATACTATTATCTAAATATTTATCTATATTTATTTTATTTATATATATTATTATATTTTCTTATTTTACTTATTTATAGTATATTAAACATATTTATCTATTTTTGTTATATTTTTATAATTTGTTATTTACTTAAACAAATGTGTGTATTATTTACATTGGTGTAATTCATTTGTATTTGAAGTACTTATGATTTATTTAGTTAATTTTTAATGATTTTATTTTTATCTCTTTTTTTATTTATGATATATACACTATATATAAGGGTATAAAGATAAATGAAAGAATTCAATGTAAAGAACATTTTGTATATTATATGCAGGTATACAGTACAATAAGGATAAAAAGACAACTTTTACTTCTTAACTCTGATTTTAATGAAATCACCTTGATTAAATAGATAATTAACTTCTAATAATGGTGATTTTAGTTAATTTGGAGTTATAGGGAGAAGATACAGGTCTGTGAAGTTTTCTTTGTGGCTTTTTCTTGTGTGTCCCGGTCACATTGTGAATCATTTATTGAAATAAATTTTGTACTTTTCTATACATTATTATGTACAAGTTTCATGTTCATAGTTTATTGATTTGAGAAGGAAACAATAAAGAATAAAATAAGGCCCAAAATGGCCTTTATTAAGGAATTACATTAGGTTGTTTTTATGTTTTTATATACAATTATTGGCCCTTATCTCCTGCTACTTTATTCCTTGTCCACTAAAGTCAAGTCTTTACTTAGTCTCGAGATTTAGTGTCATTAAATACCTTTAGTATTTCATTTTTTTCTTTCCTTTATTCTTATTATTTTGCTACTGAATATGTAATTATACAATATTTATAATTTAATAAATGAATACTATTTTGTACAAATTAATGTTATATACATACATCTAGCTAGGGATTTAAAGCCAAAATGAAAGAATAAAGGTGATGAATTAGAGATTCATCACTGCCTATCTTCACATACTTTATTCCTTGTCGACCAAGTCATCACAATGACTACGTCTCGAGGTCTAGCGTCACTCAGTGACTTTACCACATCATTTTTTCCTTTTCTTTCCTTTATTCATTTATTTTGGAATTCAATATCAATTTTTATACAATATTTAAATGTCATTATTTTGTGCTATTTTACACAAATTAATTTTATATACGTGCATTTAGATAGGGATTTAAGGCCAAAATGAAAGAATAAAGGGGATGAAATGAATATTCATCACCCCATATGAAGGATATGGGAAGATCCTCAAGCGCATCACGGAAGCGTGTGGATTGCATCGAATGCGATCAGGAGTGACTAGTCGCACTAGTTGCTCCGGGCAGCGGAATTTAAAAATTTTAAATGTGATGAAACCACATGATCCAGGAACTGTTCTCGGATCATTTCATCTAAACCACAAAACGTATATGGTTTACCTCTTGAAGCGTGGTTGCGATTGAGTCTCTAAATGAAGAGACCTCCTGTCTCAAGTCCGATCCAACGGAGGAGACGCTTGCGAGCGCGTTGATGAGATGTGTCCTTCTCGCAATCCATGTCGATGATTAAAGCGACGAATCTCCTGATCTCGTCATACGAGATCCGATATCTTCTTCACGAGCGAGTCACATCGAAAGAGATGGAGATCCACGAGCAAATACTCCAGCAACATATCGACGATGCTGCAGCGAAGGAGAGTCTCTCAATGGGTCCATGGTGGACGGCCACAAGAGAGAGAGAGGGAGAGAGCCTTGGCGTGTAGAGAGAGAGAGGAAGAGAGCATTAGTTCATGTTGTAAACTTGTGACTCGAAGAGCAAGGGGTGCCTCTTCTTATATAGGGTTTTGGGAGTCCATGGATCCAATCCATGGACAACACACAATCAATGGTTGAGATTGATTTGTGTTTCTTTCAATGGCTAAGACGTTGTTGTAAAAATACAACAACAATTGATTTAATTTTAATTAAATTATATTGATAAATCAACATAATTAATTCCAGTCTAAATCACATTTGACTAGAGAAGAGATGATGAGAACACTAAACAAATCCCCTAAAAATAGGGGGACAGCTACCGTCATATCATGAGATCTCATTATCTCACGAGATCTCATTATCTCATGAGATCTCATTATCTAATGTTATCTTCATGATTTATAACAAAAATTGTTGTAAATATTTTTCACAAAAGTAATTCACAATTATCTTGTGAAAAACTTCAATCAAGCCATTGAAATTATGTGAATCTCATTCACAACCCAAAACTAAATTATATTTTAAATTAATCATTCAATGTGAATCCAATTCACCATGACCAATTAATCAACAAATATAAATCATAATATGCTCTCTTTAATATATTATAAATCACATTTATAATATACCTGAATAATATGGATAGTGCTTATCCGCATTAGTCTTATCCATGATAATTAAATCATAATTAATCATCTTGGATCTCAATTCTCATGTGCCCAAATAATATGAATCACATTCACATTATTCACATCTTTGATATTTAAATCATATTTAATTATCTTAGATAACTCTCCTTATAATACAAATCAAATTCATATTATTCATGATAATTAAATCACATTTAATTATCCATTTCTCTCAATGCTCGGATACATATATCAATAATGAAATTATCCATGAACTCTTTCAAGGATAATGCGCTTTCTCCACGGATACTTGGAGATAAGGATAGGACGATTGTATTGTTCCATGTATAGTGACTTGGATATTGAGATTGCATCTTAAATCCAGATCTTACGGACCTCCCATGGATGCTTGATTAAATCAAGACTGCACATCTAATCTTCTCATTACATCTGAATCACATTCAAATCAATGTCCAACATTTGGACTAAGATCAGATTACATCTCTATGAGAAGAGACACTAAAATCCAGACATGTTTCATCACTCCCTTGGAATGGAAGCGTCATGGTTATACAATCATTTATGGTCACATCACTCTCAAGTATTCCCAATACATGTACATCCTGCATACTGAAAGACCCTGAATAAACCTGAAGTATAATATCAATTTTACAATGTCTACTTCAGAGGTTTATCATCAAGTTTCTCATTTGACTATTGGGAGTTGGTATTGATCACTTGCTTTCCAAAAGCATATATCATACCCAGGTGTTGATCATATACTTTACAAAAGTATATATCAAACCTACAAATTCAGTCAAGCATCCAAAGCAAGACAACCGTGCACGGAATTTGATCTTCCCAATATCTCATGAGTGAGCTCATGTCTTCTGGTTCAGTAATGAACCTGTATGATCCCATTGAGAGATAGTATTACTCATATGCCCTTAAATGCACACCAGCGTGCCAGTGTATAGACCTTGATTAGGTCATCAACCTATTGGTCTGCCAAATGTACATACTTAGACATATAGTAATACATCTTTCTCCGGTCATAGGATGTGTGCCTATATCTTGACAGCATACGATATAGGACTTTGGTTATCTCGATCTCGTTAAGTCAACTCTTTGACCTAACTAATCTAACACCTCCGAATCTCTATTCCCATGCAGAGGACCTACATCAAGAGGTCAGTCAGATAACAGCCAAGTGAGAAAGGATTGCCATCTCCTACTCAGGATGGAGATCATCTCTTAACAATCATTTGAAGGTACTCGATGAGTCCTTAATCTAACTCTTTAGATATTCATCCATGCACTAGCCTCTATGATTAAATAATTGAATCAACAATTGTATGATCATTAAGATGGTCATGGTACATAAACCTAATTGTACTAAGGGACCTATTATGCAAATTAGTTATTCTTCATTTCAGATCAGGGAATGATATTCACAATAACATTTATTGCATAATGGCTCGTTGTGGGCTCGCATGTCCAACAATCTCCCACTAGCCCAAAGAGATATTAATAGGCTAATCATTTAAACCCACACTCATGTGACAATCATAGGCGTATTCAGAAAAATATTTAGGTAAGTTGATTAGTCACTATGTTGCCAAGAGACTACGCCAAGTCCTTTTACGACACTTGCATATCCCCAGTAACAGTGCTCACATCCAATGTGAATGTTGCATGTTATGCAACTAATACTCAATATTGTCATTGATGTTGTCCTTGACACTACAACTTAATAATTGTTATAACTAGTATGTCCATAATTCTTACCAGAATACCCTTATTCCTGGATATCTCTATCTCCTAAGGTATCCACAGTTAAGATTTTTAAATCACCATCTATAAAGTCCTAATCTCTTGAAGATAAGACTTAGAGATCACTATCTCTAAAGTCTTGTCATCTATGAAGATATTATTATTACAACAATCAATTATTTTATTTCCATAGTAGGATTAGTAACAGTTTACTACTCCCACTGCATGGCAGACATGTGGATTTTGTACTCATCGAGCATACACTCGGCTTCTCGTAACTGATGCATAATGGCAAGTAGTTCTAGCATTCACTTCCTCAACTCTTTGAGGTGGTATCTCTTTAAATAAGTCAGTGTCATATCGTAAGAGAAGGAAGCCTTTCTTGGAATTTTCGAGAAAATGGAACATGTCCAAGGTGTATTACTAATGTGAAGGTCCCAATACTCTTGTCTTTGCTTCTGAACATCTTCATGTTAGCAATGTGAGCCCGAGGCGAACCATTCCTACAATAAATGTTATTGTAATAAATGATTCATCAATAAAAGTTATTGATTTTGTTTCACTCCCTTTCTGATATTGAATGAATGAATGCACTATAAGGTCCCTCTGTACAATAAGGGTTATGTACCATGGCCAACTTGATAATCATACAGCTGTTGATTCAATGATTGAATCATAGAGGCTGATGCTTGGATGAATATCTAAGGAGTTAGATAGAGGACTCATCAAGCATCATCAAATGATTAACAAGTAGTGATCTCCAGTCTGAGTGGGAGATGGCAATCCCATTTCATTAGACTGATATCTGATCGACCTCTTGATGCAGGTCCTCTGCATAGGAATATTGATTCGGAGGTATCAGATTAGTTGAGTCAATGAGTTGACTTAACGAGATCGAGATAACCAAAGACCTATGATGAATACTGTCACATCACAGGCAAACATCCTCTGACCAGAGACAGATATATTACTATATGTCTGAGCATGTACATTTGGCAGACCAATAGGTTGATGACCTAATCAAGGTCTATACACCGGCGAGCTGGTGTGCATGTAAGGGCATATGGGTAATATGATCTCTCAAAGGGATCATACAGGTTCACTTACGAACCGGGAGACATGAGCTCACTCATGAGGTATTGGGATTGAACAAATTCCATGCATGGTCATCATGCTTTAGAAGCATGATATGAATTTGAAGGTAAGATATATGCTTTGTGAAAGCATATGATCTGTACCATATCCCAAGGACCAAGATTGAGAAACTTAATGATCATATTATGAAGATGACAGTGTAAAAGTGATCTTTATCTTCATGATGATCATAAGTCTTCCAGTATGCAGGATGTGCAGGTATTAGGAATACCTGAAGGGTGATTTGATCATAAACGATTGTATAACCATGACGCTTCCATTCCGAGGGAGTGATGAAACAGGTCTGGATTTTAGTGACTCCTCTCATGAGAGAAGTGACCTAATCTTAATCCATGTACTGGACATTGATCTGAATGAGATTCAGATGCAATGAGAAGATTAGGTTTACGGTCTTGATTTAATCAAGCATCTATGAGAGGTCCATGGGATCTGGATATGAGATGTGATCTCAATATCCAAGTCACTATACGTGGAACAATACAATCGCCCTGTCCTTATCTCCAAGTATCTGAGGAGAAATAGCATTGTTCTTAAATGGTTTGAGAACAATTCCATGAGATCTAAGCAAAGAGAAGTTGATAATTAAATGTGATTTAATTATCATGATGTATGAGAAATTATCCGATATAATGTGATTTAATTATTATGGATAAGAATAATGTGGATAGTAATATCCAATTATTCCTAATATATTATAAATGTGATTTATAATATATTAGAGAGAGTTAAATATGATTTATATTAGTAGATTAATTATTAATGTGTATTGGATACACATTGTCTAATTAATTGAAAATGTAAATTACATTTTGTTTTGGGTTGTGAATGTGATTCACAATATTCCAAGGTCAAGATTGCAATATTCCCAAAATTAATTGAGAATTATTTTTGGTGAATAAAAATTGTTGGGAAAATAAGTAGAGAGATAAATTAAGAGATATGCAATCCCATGTAATCCATGGGATTGCCCTCCCCATAAGGAAGAGCGGGGGCGGCACCAATTCTCTTTAGGACTTGGTGGTCGTCCCCCTCTCCCTAATGGGAAGGAGGCTCTTAATTGTTATCTCACTCCTTATTTGATTGGTTTGATTTGGTATTAATGTATATTTGATTTATCAAATATATTTAATCAAAATTAAATCATAAGTTGTTGGCTTTTACCAACAACAATCTTGACCATTGGATTATCATAAATCAATCTCAACCATTGATTTTATGAGGCACATGGATTGAGATCCATGGATCTCAAAACCCTATAAATAGAGAGGCATACTTGGCTCTCTCTTTACACATGCTATTGTAGCAAAACTCTCTCTCTCTCTCTTTCTCATAGTCGACGCCCCCTCTTGCCCTCTCATCTTGGTGGCCGACCATCTTGGTGGAGAGGATTGTCGTCGCCCGCGCCCTCGTGCCGCCGCCTCGACGCTCTGCGGTTCTTCGTCTACTTGGAGTGCTGCACTCGCGAAGGAGACGTGCGATCTCGTGTGTCGAGATCAGGAGCAACCGCGCTTGGATCAACATCTTGGATTGCGAGGACACCGCGGTTCATCCCCGCGCTCGCAAGCGATCTCTCCGACGATCGGACTTGAGACAGGAGGTCTCTTCTCTTAGAGACTCGATCAACCACGCTTCAAGAGGTATTGCATTATACTTGTTGTGGTTTTAGATGAAACGATCCGAGAATGGTTCTTGGATCATGTGGTTTCATCGAATAAATTTTTAAATTCCGCTGCACCGAACAACTAGTGCGACTAGTCGTTCTTCGTCGTATCCGATACGACGATCACGCTTCCGTGATGCGCTTGAGGATTTCTCCATATACTTCAAGTGGTATCAGAGCCTTAGGTCGATGGTTTCGAATAGTGATTCGTTAACCAAGGACGACTTGGGTTCGTTTAGGTCGCGAAAGTTTTCATCGCATTTGATTTCGCAGATCTGTTTAGTGAAGAAATTCGGCACTGTTTAAATTGTTTAAACACGAATTTTTTAATTGTATTATGTTCCCCATTAAATAAGGAAACCATAGGATCTGAGTTTGCGTAAATCGGATTTCGTATGCTCGAGATATGGTCGTTTTAATGGACATGTATGCACTGTTGCGAGAACTGTGAATCTGAACGTGATTAAAATGTTAATTACTGTTTAGACTTGCCTCGAAATGCGTGAAACATCACTTAGGTTCTGTCCTAAATCAAATTAGCAAACTTTAGAAATTGACTTTGCTTAATTTGGATTTAATATGATTGAGATATGTCAATTTTAGTAAGTAGGGGTCACTGCTGAAATTGCCTTCCTAATCTAGAACCAAGTGATTGTCAATTAGAGAAATTAATTGTTAATTTCGTGAAATAATCTTGAAAAATATTTGTGAAATATTGAAACATGATTATTTGCCTAATTGACTTGGCCCCAACCAATTAGATGATTAGATTTGATCTAAATCTTGATTGGAACTACAATCATCAAACTTCTTGCTTGAATAGGACTTGGGAATTTGCCTAGCAAATTTCCTTAAAATCAAAATTGTTTTGATTACTATATGGTATAATTTCGGTTGAAAAACCGATGATCATCTCAAGTACAAAATAATCAATTTGGCATTATCCTTTCCCGAGGTGGATATGGTGTCTAGTCGGGGATCGCTGGGTCAGCGGGTTGCAACGTATGTGGTCCGCCCCACTCCCGTCGGTACTGGCCATGACAGCGGGTAGGGCCGGGATAATGTCCGAGGGATTATGATGTATTTTTCTAATTATTAAAATTCGAATTAATACGTACTTTGAGAATTATATCATATATGTATATTCAAGCATAAAATTAAGTTTGATTGATTAAATTGGATTGATAATTAATTTAATATGATTAAGTTAATTATATCCAATTGAGAATACTCTAATATGATTAGAGTTGATAATTCCCTTGGAAGAATTGATTATATGAATATGATTCATAGTAATTAATTTAAATTTGAATAAGAGGTGGAGGATCACATAAGTGACATCCATGGTCTCCCGTCAAGGCGAAGGGTTTCCGTCGCCAGGGATTGTATATAGGAGACGCCTGTACGTAGTGACAGCTCCTATATACAAGCGCATCTGGATCGGACTCTTCGCTTCTCGAAAGAGTAAGGCCGTATGCGTAGTGACCCCAATATCGGATCCTCATATTATTGGGGCGATATTGGATTGCGTATAGCGAGTTCTAATCCTGTTGACGGTTGGTTCAATTAATGACAGGTCAACATCACCTTAGGGGTGGTGGGCCTGGGTATTAAAGACCGAATTGGGAATGCAAGTTGGACTTGCAAGGCGGAATGTGTTCCCGCTTCTCTTTATTGGAGTTGTAGTTTCTCATATTATTGGGATGTAACAAAGATAAAGAGGAGATCCCAGTTCTTGCTTGAGATATATCGGTAAGTATATCTCCTACTTTGAAAGTGAATAAGGGAATAAACTTTCATAGTTGACATAGCAAGACTAATTTGATTTAAAATGCCTTAATCAAATAAAATTAAATTGAATATATGATTATATGTTCTAATATAGTGCATTCTCAATTTCAGAAAATGAAGGCCATGAACCCACTGAATAGGCTTCTGGAGGTTAACCAATTGACCGGACCAAATTACTCGGATTGGATCCGTAATTTGGAGCTTGTGCTTTCAGCAGAGCGCATCAGTTATGTGCTCCATGAAGACAAACTTGAAAACCCTAAATCTAAGGAAGACAAAGCATATAATGACAAGTATGATGAAGATCATGTCTTGGCTAGATGCTATATCTTGGGTTCCCTCTCCAATGTTCTTCAGAAGCAACATGTGGAGATGAGTACTTGCCAGGATATCATGCAGAATCTGAAGGATATGTTTGGTGACATTAACCGCACCCAGCGGTACAATGTTATGAAAGATCTTCTTCGCTGTAAGATGCAGGAAGGGACCTCGGTCCGTGATCATGTGCTCAAAATGTTTGGGTACTTGTCAGAGCTTGAGACTCTGGGGGCAACGATGGATGCAGACATGCAATCTGATTTCATTCTGTTGTCATTGCCCAAATCTTTCAATAACTTTGTAGTGTCATTCCACATGAACAAGCTGGAACTGACAAATGCTGGGCTTCTTGCTGCATTAAAGTCTGCAGAAGACGTAATGAAGAAAGATGGTCCCTCTGGCACTGCAATGGTTGCACAGGTCAAAGGGAAGCGCGGTCGGAAGCAAGGTTCTCGGAAGGGCCCGGCCCAGAAGAGAAAGAAGAAGGGACAAGGTGTTGCCTCGTCTTCCAATGCATCCACTTTAATGGCGTCAAAGAAAACCGACGTCTGTCACCACTGCAAGAAGCCGGGGCACTGGAGGCGTAATTGCCCGGATTACCTGAAGTCGGTCGACAAAGGTAAAGCCCCAGCAGGTATGAAATGTACATTCATCATTGAAACCAGCTTTCTCGTCGGACGAGAAGGAAGTTGGGTAGTTGATTCTGGTGCTTCTGTTCATGTATGCAATTTGTTGCATTTGTTTCAGGAAACTAGACAGCTTGAGGAAGGGGAGATAGTCATCCAGATGGGATCTGATGCAAGTGTTGCAGCAGTCGCCATCGGGACCTGCAGACTATCATTATCTAGTGGTAGAGTCCTAGTACTTAAAGAGTGTCTTTATGTACCTGAAGTCAGAAGGAATCTAATATCTGTATCTAAGTTAGTTAGAAGTGGGTATTCATTCCTGTTCTGTAATAAATTAGTCATAAACCGTTATGATAAATATATTGCAGATGGTATTTTGACTTCTGGAGGACTCTATGAATTGTGCATTGATAAATGTGTTATGAATGTTACAAGCACTAATAAAAACCCTAAAAGATCCAGGGAGAATGAAAATCTCTCAAATGAGATTTGGCATCAAAGGCTTGGTCATTTGTCTGTTGATAAGATCAATAGATTAATTAAGGATGGACCTTTAGACTTTCTACAGGTTCAACCTTTGCCTACTTGCAAGAATTGCATTCAAGGAAAAATTACCAGGATGCCTTTTCGTAACAAGGTTACAAGATGTGAAGGTATTATTGACCTAATACATACTGATGTATGCGGTCCCTTCAGTACCGCGACCCGAAATGGATATCGATATTATTTGACATTTATTGATGACCATTCGCGATACGGGTTTATCTTCCTATTACGTCATAAATATGAAACCTTTGAAAAGTTCAAAGAATTCAAGGCTTTGGTTGATAACCAAACCGATAGGAAGATTAAACGAATTCGATCTGATCGAGGTGGCGAGTACCTATCAGATGAATTTAAGGAATACCTTAAAGAGAGTGGAATTATTTCCAATCTCACTCCTCCTGGAACTCCCCAACTTAATGGTGTTGCTGAAAGACGCAACAGAACCATCATGGATATGGTTCGTTCAATGATGAGTAAAGCACATTTACCACTTAGTTTCTGGGGATATGCAGTAGAGACTGCAATATATATCCTGAATAAGATTCCTAGCAAATCTGTACCTAAGACTCCTCATGAGCTATGGTATGGAACCAAACCTAGTGTTAATCACTTGAGGGTTTGGGGATGCTTGGTCCATGCAAAGAATGTGGATGCAAGCAAGCTAGAATCTCGCTCTCGTGAGTGTTACTTCATAGGGTATGTTAGAGATGGTATTGGATACCAACTCTATGACCCTGAGACTCAGAAGGTTTTTGTTTCTAGAGATGTGAAATTTCTGGAGAATGATTTCCTTAAGAGTCAAGATAAATATGAAGTAAAGGAACTCATTGAATCTCCTGAGGATTCTGAGCTTCCTGAACCAGAAACTGAAGAAGTAAATAAAGATGATACACCCATACCTCTTCGAAGGAGTTCGAGGGTGGTTGCACCACCTGAAAGGTATGGATTCCATGTGTCAGGTGAAACTGACTGTGATCCTACTTCATTTGATGAGGCACTCGCGGATCATGACATGGATAGATGGATGCTAGCAATGAAGTCAGAAATTGACTCCATGCATAAGAATGGTGTATGGACCCTAGAGGATCCACCTAAAGGGGTAAAACCCATTGGGTGCAAATGGATCTTCAAGAGAAAGAGGGGACCTGATGGGAAAGTAGAGACTTTCAAGGCATGGCTCGTAGCCAAGGGATACACACAGAGGGAAGGCATCGACTACGATGAGACGTTCTCTCCTGTGGCTATGCTTAAATCCATCAGGGCACTGCTAGCTATAGCTGCATATCTTGACTACGACATCTGGCAGATGGACGTCAAGACGGCTTTCCTCAATGGATACCTCGAGGAGGATATCTACATGGAGCAGCCCCAGGGCTTCATAACTGAGGATGGCAAAGTATGCAAGCTGAAGAAATCCATCTATGGGCTCAAACAAGCTTCTCGTAGTTGGAACATCAGATTTGACGAAACCATAAAGAGTTATGATTTTGTGCAGAATCCTGATGAACCTTGTGTGTACAAGAAGCTTAGTGGGAGCGCCATTGTATTCATAGTGCTTTATGTAGATGACATCCTTATCATTGGGAATGATACAGGGATGATGACCAGTGTAAAGATTTGGCTGTCCAATACCTTTGAGATGAAAGATCTTGGAGAAGCCTCTTACATCTTGGGTCTGAAGCTGTTCAGAAACCGAGAGAAGAGGATATTGGGATTGTCACAACAAGGATACATTAAGAAGATTCTTGAACGATTCCGTATGGATAGTTCCAAGAAAGGATTCCTACCCTTAAGACATGGTATCCACCTGTCTAAAGGAATGGCTCCTCAAACTGTTGAGGAAAGGAAGGCCATGGCTGGATGTCCTTATGCATCGGCCGTAGGAAGCTTAATGTATGCCATGATGTGTACTAGGCCAGATATCTGCCATGCAGTGGGAGTGGTAAGCCGTTACCAATCCTGCTATGGAGAACAACACTGGAATGCAGTAAAGAACATATTCAAATATCTTAGACGGACGCAAGATTACATCTTGGTCTATGGAGATGGTGATCTCCAAGTCTTGGGATATACAGATTCTGACTTCCAATCAGATATTGATGATCGAAAGTCGACATCAGGGTTTGTGTTCCTGTTGAACGGTGGTGCTGTGAGCTGGAGAAGCAAGAAGCAGGACACTACGACAGATTCAACAACAGAAGCCGAATACATTGCCGCATCGGATGCTGCAAAGGAGGCGGTGTGGTTGCGCAAGTTCGTCCAGGAGCTTGGCGTAGTTTCCCCTGATACTCCCATCCCGCTACTCTGTGATAACACGGGAGCCATTGCCCAGGCGAAGGAACCCAGATGGCATCAGAAGAGCAAGCACGTAGAAAGGAAATACCACATCATTCGGGAGATACAAAAGCGTGGTGACATCATCATCACCAAGGTGGCCTCCGCCGACAACGTTGCTGATCCTCTTACCAAACCTCTGACGCAGAAGGTTTTTGACCAGCATGTAATGAGTATAGGTTTAAGGCTTGTTCCTGAATGGTTCTGAGGGCTAGTGGGAGATTGTTAGCAATGTGAGCCCGAGGCGAACCATTCCTACAATAAATGTTATTGTAATAAATGATTCATCAATAAAAGTTATAGATTTTGTTTCACTCCCTTTCTGATATTGAATGAATGAATGCACTATAAGGTCCCTCTGTACAATAAGGGTTATGTACCATGGCCAACTTGATAATCATACAGCTGTTGATTCAATGATTGAATCATAGAGGCTGATGCTTGGATGAATATCTAAGGAGTTAGATAGAGGACTCATCAAGCATCATCAAATGATTAACAAGTAGTGATCTCCAGTCTGAGTGGGAGATGGCAATCCCATCTCATTAGACTAATATCTGATCGACCTCTTGATGCAGGTCCTCTGCATAGGAATATTGATTCGGAGGTATCAGATTAGTTGAGTCAATGAGTTGACTTAACGAGATCGAGATAACCAAAGACCTATGATGAATACTGTCACATCACAGGCAAACATCCTCTGACCAGAGACAGATATATTACTATATGTCTGAGCATGTACATTTGGCAGACCAATAGGTTGATGACCTAATCAAGGTCTATACACCGGCGAGCTGGTGTGCATGTAAGAGCATATGAGTAATATGATCTCTCAAAGGGATCATACAGGTTCACTTACGAACCGGGAGACATGAGCTCACTCATGAGGTATTGGGATTGAACAAATTCCATGCATGGTCATCATGCTTTAGAAGCATGATATGAATTTGAAGGTAAGATATATGCTTTGTGAAAGCATATGATCTGTACCATATCCCAAGGACCAAGATTGAGAAACTTAATGATCATATTATGAAGATGACAGTGTAAAAGTGATCTTTATCTTCATGATGATCATAAGTCTTCCAGTATGCAGGATGTGCAGGTATTAGGAATACCTGAAGGGTGATTTGATCATAAACGATTGTATAACCATGACGCTTCCATTCCGAGGGAGTGATGAAACAGGTCTGGATTTTAGTGACTCCTCTCATGAGAGAAGTGACCTAATCTTAGTCCATGTACTGGACATTGATCTGAATGAGATTCAGATGCAATGAGAAGATTAGGTTTACGGTCTTGATTTAATCAAGCATCTATGAGAGGTCCATGGGATCTGGATATGAGATGTGATCTCAATATCCAAGTCACTATACGTGGAACAATACAATCGCCCTGTCCTTATCTCCAAGTATCTGAGGAGAAATAGCATTGTTCTTAAATGGTTTGAGAACAATTCCATGAGATCTAAGCAAAGATAAGTTGATAATTAAATGTGATTTAATTATCATGATGTATGAGAAATTATCCGATATAATGTGATTTAATTATTATGGATAAGAATAATGTGGATAGTAATATCCAATTATTCCTAATATATTATAAATGTGATTTATAATATATTAGAGACAGTTAAATATGATTTATATTAGTAGATTAATTATTAATGTGTATTGGATACACATTGTCTAATTAATTGAAAATGTAAATTACATTTTGTTTTGGGTTGTGAATGTGATTCACAATATTCCAAGGTCAAGATTGCAATATTCCCAAAATTAATTGAGAATTATTTTTGGTGAATAAAAATTGTTGGGAAAATAAGTAGAGAGATAAATTAAGAGATATGCAATCCCATGTAATCCATGGGATTGCCCTCCCCATAAGGAAGAGGGGGGGCGGCACCAATTCTCTTTAGGACTTGGTGGCCGTCCCCCTCTCCCTAATGGGAAGGAGGCTCTTAATTGTTATCTCACTCCTTATTTGATTGGTTTGATTTGGTATTAATGTATATTTGATTTATCAAATATATTTAATCAAAATTAAATCATAAGTTGTTGGCTTTTACCAACAACAATCTTGACCATTGGATTATCATAAATCAATCTCAACCATTGATTTTATGAGGCACATGGATTGAGATCCATGGATCTCAAAACCCTATAAATAGAGAGGCATACTTGGCTCTCTCTTTACACATGCTATTGTAGCAAAACTCTCTCTCTCTCTCTTTCTCATAGTCGACGCCCCCTCTTGCCCTCTCATCTTGGTGGCCGACCATCTTGGTGGAGAGGATTGTCGTCGCCCGCGCCCTCGTGCCGCCGCCTCGACGCTCTGCGGTTCTTCGTCTACTTGGAGTGCTGCACTCGCGAAGGAGACGTGCGATCTCGTGTGTCGAGATCAGGAGAAACCGCGCTTGGATCAACATCTTGGATTGCGAGGACACCGCGGTTCATCCCCGCGCTCGCAAGCGATCTCTCCGACAATCGGACTTGAGGCAGGAGGTCTCTTCTCTTAGAGACTCGATCAACCACGCTTCAAGAGGTATTGCATTATACTTGTTGTGGTTTTAGATGAAACGATCCGAGAATGGTTCTTGGATCATGTGGTTTCATCGAATAAATTTTTAAATTCCGCTGCACCGAACAACTAGTGCGACTAGTCGTTCTTCGTCGTATCCGATACGACGATCACGCTTCCGTGATGCGCTTGAGGATTTCTCTATATCCTTCACTTCAGAACTAAGATCTAAGAGGTATTCTTGAGATCATATCTCAAGGTATGGAATAGCTAGTCTATTATCATTCCAAGTGGTTAGGATATCATCTACATACAACACGAAGAACACAATGGCACTCCCACTAAGCTTCACATGGTACATCAAGATTCTATCTGAAATCATAACATTTATAATTTCATTAAATCTTATGTTCCATCTACAAGAAGCTTCTTTTGAGTCCATAGATGGAGTTTCTTTAGCTTGCACACCTTGCTTTCCTAAATAATGAAGGCATGGGGATACTTCATGTGAATATCCTTAGAGAGATATTCGTAGAGGAATGCAATCTTGACTTCCATCTTGAAGATGTCAAAGTCAAGTTGTGTAGCTATAGTTAGCAATAATCTGATGAGTTTAAGCATGGTCACTGGAGATAAAGTCTCATCACAAGCAATGTCTTCTATTCAGTGTGTAGCTCATGGCTACGAGCCGTGCTTTGAAGGTATGTACCTTCTCATCAGGTTTCCTTTTTCTCTTGAAGATCCATTTACACCTTAAGCATGTCTTATCCATATAGGTCGATCCTCGAGGGTCCATATACAACACTTGTATATGAAGTCTACTACAGACTTGATTGCTAACATCCATCTTTCCATGACATGATATTCAGAAGCTTCATCACATGAAGTTCGATCAATATCAGATTTCTCTGACACATGGAATCCATCCTTAAACTTATTTGAAGAGGTATTAGTGTTTCATCTTTAATTTTCTTATAAGTTTTCGATTTCAGGAGCCTCATTATTTTCTCAAGATTAAATGAGTTCCTTTTACTTCATTTTTATCTTGATTCTCAAGAGAGTCATCCTCTAAGAATCACATCCTTAGAGATGAGTTCTTTTAAGATTCTCAAGGTCATAAAGTAGGTATCCAATACTATCCTTTATTTTCCTAATGAAGTAGCACTCTCTAGTGCTAGATTCAAGCTTACTAGCATGGAACTTTATTGAGGATATATATTGTAGTCTCTACTACATATATACCTTGGAAACTAAGAGGTAATTATGCCAGTATTCATCATTTACAAAATCTTGTCACACATGATCTAATTGTAACTCCCTACAACTCTAGTATAGGTGTATTAGGAGGATTGAGATAGAAATGGCATTCATATCTCCATAAGGTATTCCTTTGAATTCATCTAACAGGTACATGCTACCTTGGTTAGATCAAATTCATTTTTATCTTCCTTAGAACTTTGGTTCTAAACCAAAATTGTGAAATATTTAAATATTTCAAAGCTTTCTAAGGTTAAGGGAAGGAATTTCATATTAGAAATAATCAATAAATGATATTACATATTATCAATGTTCATTATGATACAGATGGTCCTCATACATCAATATGTATCAGATCCTGAAGACCTTTACACCATTCTCAGAGTAGGGTGTATTGGACATTTTTACTTTGAATACAATATTCAAAAGTATGTAAGATTTGAGATTTTAGACATTCTAAAATTCATCTCTTACTAGTCTATTGATCTCATCAACAGACAAATGTCCAAGGTTTGATGCTAGATCATTGTCAAATGATCTCCATCCTCCTATTGATCTTATAAGGTTTAATTTTCAGCATTAGAAATGTTAATGAACCATTCATTAATTTTCTAATTTAGTAAAGTCCTCCAAATATCAGAATACTATCTGAAATATATCTATTATAACTCTTTATGATAGGTCTATTCCAGAATTCATGTCTATTTCCAACATTTAGAAATAAACTATGAGTGTATTCTAACATCTAGGTCATAGAGACATTCTCTAAGACTAAGGGCTCTCCCACTAAAATTATGAAGTCTATTTATCCAATAGAGATTGTTGCAACAATTGCATCAACATCTATGTGGATGACTATTAAACCTTAAGATCAAATTTCTTGAATTTTCTAAAACATATGCAACCAATTGCAAGTATTACTAGAAAAAATGAGATACAATTATTAGACTTTTAATCTTATCTAATAAGAAAGTCAATTTCAATTATAAATGTAGATTATTCCAATACACTATCCAAGTCCTTCTCTAAGGATCTAGATAGACTTGATAGTCATACTATCAATACATCAGCTCATTGCAGTATTGGCATTCATCCAAGTCTTTGGATGTCATATGTGTGGAAACCATAGAAGTACAATTAACTCTTTGACTTTTCTTCTAACTTGGGTCTGACCCATGCTTCCACTGCGCTCCTTTCATCTCTAAACAACCATTGCTTAAGAAAAAGAATCTCTTATGTTGAGTTAAAAAGATTTCAATATAAGAGTATTTCGACATTTATACATGCTTCATTTAATTCATGCAATATGAATATTATGAAGCTTCATGAATGAGTAGAGTATAGATAGTAGGATGATGACACTCATCATATCTATAAACATCTTAACTCTTAAAGACTTAGGCTCAGGTAGGTATTCAAATATTTTGAATACATCATCTCTTGTAGAGCTACCATTCTACATGATGTAGTGAACCATGTCATTCATGGTTAAATGTCAAGAGCACATATGCATGCAAGAACATCTTCTTAGAATTTTATAAGGATTATTTGACAATTATGATTGTCATCGACATGTCACTTCCAAAGTACATTTGACGAAAGATCAAGACTATAGAGACATACTAGGGTTGTAGACCTATTGTTTATTTAATTGTCATTCCTCGTTATTATGAGGAAACTTGGACATTGCAACCACATATAATATGTGTCCAACTGCAAATACAATATTTTGATCATGGATCCAATCCATGGTATTTTACTGGTTATATTGAGTATAGTACTGAGTGGGTTTAATGAGGATTATCTGAAATAAGAAATTTGCAGAAAATATATAAAAATATATATTTTTTACTTTGATTTAGAAATTTTTATATCAAAGTTGTCTTTCCTTGTCAACATTGAAAGTTCATTCCCTTAATCACTTTCAATGTAAGAGATATACTTACCATTATATCTCAGCAATATCTGGGATCTCCTTCCTTATCTTTGTCACATCCCAATAATATGAGAACCTGTAACTTAGATAAAAAGAAGCGGGAACACATTCTACCTTGCAAGTCCGACTTGCATCTCCCAATTCAATCTTTAACACCCGAGCCCACCATCCCTATGGTAATGTTGACCCATCATTAATTGAATCAACCGTCAACAGGAATACAACTAACTATGCGCAATCCAATATCGCCCCAATAATATGAGGACCCGATATTGGGGTCACTACGCATACGTCCTTACTCTTTCGAGAAGCGAAGAGCCCGATCCCAATGGATTGTATGCAGGAGCTATCACTTCGGACATGCGTCTCCTACATACAATATCTGGTGACGGAACCATTTTCCTTGACGAGAGACTGTAGATATCACTTATGTTATCCTCTACCTCATATTCAAATTCTAATTAATCATTATGAATCATATTCATTATGATTAATTATTCCAATGGAAATAACAACTCTATTCATGATAGAGTGTTTTAATTTTAATTGAATTCCAATTAACCTAATCATATTAAATTAATGATGCAACTAATATCTAACAAACATTTTAATTGTTACTTGAAATATGGTATTATCTCAAATACGTATTATTTTGAATTTTAATAATTTGAAAAATACATCATGATCTCTCAAGCATTATCCGTTCCCTTCCCACTGTCATGGCCAGTACCGACGGGAGTGGGACAGACTGCATACGGTGCAACCTGCTACCCCAACGCTCCCTGACTAGACACCATATCCGCCTCGGGAAAAAATAATGCCAAGTCAATCACTTTGTACTTGAGATTATAACCAGTTTTTCAATCGAGGTAGTACCATACAGTAATAATCAAAACTATTTTGGTTATAAGGAAATTTGCTAGACAAATTCCCAAACCTATTCAATAACACGTTTGTTGAAAGTGTATCAAGTAACCAATTGGTGATCTAGATCATATCTAATCATTTATTTGTTGAGGTAATGTCATTTAAAGGAACAATTATCATTCAAATATTTCTCAAATATTATCCATAATTATTCCAGAAAATTAACCATTAATTTCACAAGTTTCTTAAATGACTATCACAAGGTTCATGATTAGGATTGCAATTTTCAGTAGTGACCCTCACTTACGAAAATTAGCATGTCTCATTTATTTTAAATCCAAATTAAGCAAAATCAGTTTCTAAAGTTTTCTAACTTAATCTAAAACAGAACCTATGTGATTAGCACATATTTTTAGGCAGTTTAAAATAGTAATTAATTCCTTAATTACGTCATTGTTCGCCAGTCTCAAAACAATGGATATATGTTCATTAAAATGATCATATCTTGAGTTATAGGATTCCAAATCATGCAAACTCAAATCCTACAATTTTCTTAATTAATGGAGAACATTATCTAATTTAAAATTTTGTGTTTAAAAGTTTTAAACAGGGTGAAATTTTATCACAAATCAGGGCTGCGAAAATCGAAATGCGCTAAAACTTTCACAATCCTTATGAAACCAAGTCTTCCTAGGTCTATGGATCGCATCCAAAACCTATAACTTGGCTCTGATACCACTTGAAGTATATGGGAAGATCCTCAAGCGCATCACGGAAGCGTGTGGATCACATCGAATGCGATTGGAGCGACTAGTCGCACTAGTTGCTCTGGGCAGCAGAATTTAAAAATTTTAAATGTGATGAAACCACATGATCCAAGAACCGTTCTCAGATCATTTCATTTAAACCACAATAGGTATAAGGTTTACATATTGAAGCGTGGTTGCGATTGAGACTCTAAACGAAGAGACCTCCTGTCTCAAGTCGGATCCAATGGAGGAGACGCTTGCGAGCGCATTGATGAGATGCATCCTTCTCGCAATCCATGTTGATGATCCAAGCAACAAATCTCCTGATCTCATCACACAAGATCCGACGTCTTCTTCATGATCGAGGTGCATCGAAGGAGACGGAGCTCCACGAGCAAATACTCCGGCAGCATATCGACGATGCTGCGGTGAAGGCGAGTCTCTCAATGGCTCCATGGTGGACGGCCTTAAGAGAGAGGGAGAGAGCCTTGGCATGTAGACAGAGAGGAAGAGAGCATTAGTTTATGTTGTAAACTTGTGACAAGAAGAGCAAGGGGTGCCTCTTCTTATATAGGGTTTTGAGAGTCCATGGATCTCAATCCATGGACAACACACAATCAATGGTTGAGATTGATTTATGTTTCTTTCAATGGCTAAGATATTGTTGTAAAAATACAACAACAATTGATTTAATTTGAATTGGTTTATATTGATAAATCAACATAATTAATTCCAATTTAAATCACGTTTGACTAGAGAAGAGATAATGAGAAGACTAAACCAATCCCCTAAAAATAAGGGGAAGCTTACCATCATCTCATGAGATCTCATTATCTCATTGACTAATCCGCAAATCCATCCTCTTAATAAGCCGTTTTAATGCGTTGTAGTTGGCCGGATCAGATTCGTCAAAGAACCATTTAATTAAGATAATCAATTAAATCAAATGGTCCATTTATTTTTTACTTTAGTAGGCCCAAGGTTGAACTCATGGACATGACCCTCTCTAGTAATATTTGGACTCAAATTATCTCGATTAAGTGTTGGATTAATAATTGCAGGTCGATGAAATGCATGAAGACAAAATAATATGCATTAAGTAAACATAAACAATGCATTTTTTATTTGATTTTATTATGCACAGAAATGCAATCAAATGCAATGCAAGAATATACCCTAATTATCGACAAACTTGAGTTATTTAATCATAAGTCAAATAAAGCTCAATTAATGAAGCTACATTCATTGATATAAAAATTAGGCATGTGTAGCATTCCACTCAAGACACTTAGCTAATATTACACCAAAACTCCTAGTGCTAAATCTCAATTATAAGCCTACCATCAAGAAGACAATTAAACGAGATTCAAAATGCCACTGAAATCAACTCAATCGGAGCTAGTATGCTTAAGATATGCATGAGTGAAACCAGGGGCATAAATGCAAGAAAACATGAAAGATAAATAGCAAACATGTCCCTAAGAAGGACTAAAATGAAAATAAAATAAAGTTAGGACCTTCCCTGTAAATAACCCATAGGCACAGGTGTATTTTTGCAATTATTTAAACCCGCAGTGATATGAGTGCAAAATACCCTAGGCGCACGTGGTCTGCATGTAATCTCTAGACCAGTCTGCAATTTGGAGAAACTCCAGGGGTGTCCCTGCAAAATGCCAGGCCATCACGTGACCAACACACGTGAGGCCAGGCTCGGGTGACTTTGCATGATCGGATGCTGCTTCGGCTAGGCTCTGCGAAGGCTCAGAGTCTCTCTTCTTCATCAGTGGCTCGGCTACGGCTCGGGGTTCCCGAGGCTACCGCTCCGATGCTGAAGCTCGGATCTGCTAGGTACCTGACACATGGATGCCTGTGATCAGCCAGATCATGATGATCCAACATCATCTGTGATGCGTGAGGATGTTGAGGTGTCCTCTTCTAGACCGTTGGATGAATACCGGTATGGATTCATCCAATGGTCATTGTACGTTCTTCTCTACCGTGGCTGTGGTGGCCGACTCTACCCTCCGGTGAAGCTGATAGAACTCCGCAACCTCTTTCTGCTCAAGATGTCGCTCCTCTGAGG
Source organism: Ottelia alismoides (assembly GCA_037367405.1). NCBI lineage: Eukaryota > Viridiplantae > Streptophyta > Magnoliopsida > Alismatales > Hydrocharitaceae > Ottelia > Ottelia alismoides. The sequence continues at coordinate 713,838 of JAZKJV010007004.1, forward strand.
TTCATGAAAGGTCGTTCATCTTCTCCGAAGCTCCTCGAGGTTGCTGAGCATCCTAAGGGCTGATGACGACATATGTACGCCTGAAGAGGAGCTCGCGAACTTGGCTCATGCGAAGTTCGGCCATTGAAGACTCAAGCACTTGCATGGTTAGATTCATCGTCGAAGCGTGCATACTGAGGTGTGTGTGTGAACTGAGATGGAGTGGAGGCCATGCGAGCGGAGAATGCGATCAACCTTGATTATCTTCTTCTGTGAATCGAAGAAGAAGGGAGTCGGAATTGTCTGTGGTAATGAAGGAAGGAGAAGGGGGTCTAAGGGTGACGCGTGAATGGTGGAGTCGAGACGGAGCTATAGGGGTGATCAATGAACGGAGATGGTTAAAGGGGATTGCTAATTAATTAGAAGAAGAGGTGAAGGATATACAAGGGGGATTAGAGTCACTTGCTTGTGAAGATGGTGGATGAAGCGCCAATGCAGGGGCTTCTTGACGACGCCCTAGTCTTCGCTGAACTCAACCGGCCTTGAGGAGGATCTCAGCGATTCAGGGCACCGCAAACCTAGCTGTGAGGGGCCAGGTTTCGTCACCAAAGGAGCTCGTCATCTTCTCTCTCCATGCTGCCACCTCGTTGTCACCGAGGGGTAGAGGCACGCGGGGTGACTCCCCACGTAAAGGTGGACAGAGGTGCGCGTGGCTGGAGAGGAGGTAATTGAAGATCGAAGGTGGCAGTTTCGATGGCGATGGGCGTGGTTTACGGGGAGGATATGGAACGAGAGGAGAGGTGTTGTGGCATATGTGGGTTCACGCGAGGGTGGTGGAGTGTTGGTCTCCGCCATGGGATAGTCGTTGAGTGGAGGAAGTGGCAGAGAAGACATGAAAAATAGGAATGGGAGGTTGGAACGCGAGGTGGAGATAGTGGGCGAGAGTAGTGCGAGGTAGACGACGAAGTCTTGGCCGTTGTATCTTGTGATCCAACGGCCAAGAGTGGGGCGCTAGTTAAAGGCCAGGATTAGATCAAGAAATCAAGATCGAAGGGCATAGGACGCGTCACGTGGCGCAAGGAGGACATGGAGTTGGAGGCCAGTCCAAATCATGTCTGGAGGGCGATCAAACGGTGAGAATTAAAAGCGGAAGGGGATGGCTAAGATGAGATCATGTGGAGAGGATCGGACGGTGATGGAGTGGACACATGGAGAGTTGGAGAAGCGGTACGAGTGGACGACCTTGATGGTACCTGGAGTTTGATCGAATGGTGGAGATCAACTGCGGGAAGGAGCGGTGGAGATCAAAGCTCAAAAATGTGGTCGGATGGCGGGCATCAGAGGGCACATGGCACGCAAGCGAGCGGGCCGCATGACGCAACCAGAAGGCACCACATGGCCCAATCAGTTTATTGCGACAAAGAATTTAAGAAATAAGGGGGAAGATTACTGAATTTGGAAAAACTCAAAACACGAAAGTTGTAGATCTCAATGAGATCTACAAGTTTCATGTTGACTAAAATCGAAGATGAGATCAAACAAGGGCAGAAAGTATTTTTGAGAGCGTTTTTAAGGTTAAAAACATCATGCATTTTACTTTTGCCATTTTTTGTATCCTTATTACATTCAATGACTCTGATATTTACAAGGATTTGTCTGGTTCTTATTGACACTTAGTCCAAGCTAGGGAGTTAATTTCAGCGAATTACAAGCATGAAACATGGTTTCATCAACCCCCTATACTTAAACCATGCTCGTCCACGAGCATCAATGAAAATGAATGAGCTGGATTAACCCCCTTGTGCACGTGCATAAAGGATCTAATCTGTTCAAGTCCTCCCAAATTTAGAGATCCAAAATCTCAGAGTTCAACCCAGCCTTAATCAAGAGGCATCCAGTTCCTCTAATTTTCTAGACTCTCTCTTGTATACATATAAACTAAAGATATGACATTTAGTGTTGACTGCGTTGATGAGAGTAGAGTCAAAACATCACCTAAGGTCCTGGTCCAAGGAATTCTCCTAAGGACCCAATCCTCAACTATAGGAAATAAATCAGCCGTCTCTTTAGTTGTTAGACTTAGAAGTGTATATGGCTGGCTAGATGATGGAAGGGTTGAGGATTGTGTCATTTCTTCTCTCCCTCTCATTGGAATAAGGATTCTCTCTAGTGCCTTATTATGCAACACATATATTTGGTGTTGATCAGTGCATCCGTCAAGAGAAGTTGGAGCCGTCTGCATTTGTTTTCCTGGGAATACACCGGGGTTTGTCTCTTTTGAGTACCTATCGTACCTTCTACACCTAGACTTGTAGCATTTATGATGCAGAGCCCTTTTTTTGGTGCAAGCCCCACTCTTGGTCCTAATAGCGATGGTCCAAGTGGACACTTTGAAATGGTTGGGAGCGCTCGCCTTTCACGAAAGCTCTTTGATATTTGACTTTGTATGGAATGAGATCTTTTATTTGACATTTCATTGCTTTGTAATATTTTGCTGGCTAGCTCCACTACTTTTACCAAGAGTTGGCACACACTGATCAACATATCTTTTTTTTTATTTTATCACACCTTGGCACTTAGGTAAATATCAAGAAATAGTACAAGAACCATGTTCTTATACTAGTTAAAGGTGCTGACACTCAAGTTTCATGAAGCTTTCCAAGATTTTATCCCATCCTCGAGCATCATTAAATCAAGTCCAAACTCAAATCCCTCATCCCAGTTCCTCATGTGAAATTCCAACTCATCTCATCGAGACCGCAGTCGTGCATGTGATGTGCTGATCATATTCTTATGGTAGAGAATAGGCATGCAATATAGCACGCAAATCTAGGAACCTATAGAAATGCGGATGATTAAGTCTAAGACCCTGATGGCTAAGGCTGGTTAACATAAAATCTCAAGACCTCATAAATCAAGTTTCCTTGAACATTTCTGATCCTGGGTGGAAGTGAAAATGTAGGGGATTTAATTCAACTCCTTCATTTAAAACTTCTCTTTTTTCCTTTTTTTTGAAGACTTTAAAAGACAAAATGACTGCCTAAACTCAAATGAGTAGATGCATATGCGTTCAGCTAGTATAGGTGTAAGTATAAGCTAGAGCCTGTTACTTGAGGACGGAGCCTTACGCTATGTCCTCTAAACCACCTACTCTGCTAAGGGCGAACCCTCACTGAACGCGGCTACTTATTTGGGCTTAATAGTCACTATTGACTCTTAAAGGATTTTTTTATTGGATTTTTATTAAAGGTTAGAACACAGGTTAAACTCAACTTTCCTTGAAATCAAAAAGAATTTTCAATACCATGTCACACAAATAAAGATTTTCAAAACATTTTCAAAAGATTTTTCAAAATAAGATAAAATCATTTAAAAAAATTCAAAAATATTTTTTCTATAAAAATAGTGTAACATAATAAAGAAAAGCCTTGAAAATAATTTTGTCCACTTAGTTCAAAGGATTGTACTTTAGCCAAATATTTTTAAATTTTTTAATTTTTTTCAAAAAATAGCTAAAGTACATATATTGTATGTACGGTATACCCCCCCTATACTTAAACTTTGTTATGTCCTCATAGCACTAGATCGTATAAGTCCATAGGTCCATTTAATTATAGAAAAATATATGGGAACTGTGGTGGCTCCCCCTATACTTCGGTTAGAAATAACCTAAGTATCGAGGCAAGGAAAGAGGAGTAGCAAAACTCACGGGGACTCGGGTCCCCCCTATACTTACGCTGAGAGTAGCTTAAGTATAAAGATTGAGAGTTGATATCGGGAGAGACCCGAGGTGAATGAAGAAGTCGGATGGAAATACAAATGAGCGGATGAATCTTCCGAGATAGATGGAGTACCTAAGGTCTAAGGGAGAGTTTCGGAGCATTCATGGCTCAAACAAGCATGCAACACCCTTTTATTTCACCAACTCACACGTGAAACCAACAAATGTTGGTTGATTATCTTGTCGGTTTTATTGGTGATTAAAAACATTCTAGTTTACACGAGAAAAAATGACAAATAAAACCAACTGCGTAAACAAGGGTGTTGCTCTCCCAAAACAAGATTTTACTCCATTTTTTGATTGACTTGCAATTATCAGTCCCAATTATTTTGCTTAAGGTTATCACTGATTAAAAGTGAGCACATAAACCAAGCAATCAGTGTCAACTACTCATTCCCATTTTCCATTAACCTAGGTTATCAATCTAGGAGGGGGAGTCGAGAAAAGCCATGCAATCGATAAAAATCATGATCTAGGCTACGCAAGAAAACATGCAGCGCCTTGAGCAAGAAGCATGAAAACTCGAATTGAATTGAAAACCAAAATAATATGTATGCAAGTCGGTGAAAAACTGCACCTAACATGCTTCTATTAGCGGGGGAGAACATCTTTCAAATTTGGATAGGAGAAGCGATGCTTATGTGTGTCTATTATTTAAAGTGTGTTCTACCTACGAGCAAGCACATAAAATAAAAATGTGAAAGAAGCTTGAAGAGCCGCGTGCCTAATCCTAGGTCGACACTCAAGTGGGGACGATCCCCACACATCCACATACATGTCGTTCATTTACAAGCGTGAGTCTTCGATCGAAGACCGTTGTAAAGACGATTATTACATGCAAATGAAAAGAAATAAAATGCGAGACACATTTTTTAATCATCTCTAAAATTGATTCTGTGGCTCCTCACATTGGGGAAATACCTGCTCCACGCCTCCTTGAACATCAAGGGCCCTGAAACAAAAACAAAGTTTAGATATCACTCAAAAAGAAAAATTTTTATGATGCAAGGCAAATGAACAAATTGACCTATAAAATACTTACATAAATAAATAAAAATCCAGATAAGATAAAAGATGAGTCTTGTCCCCGTCAATGACGCAATTTGACGAATCAGCAAATCCAGCCTCTTAATAAGCCGTTTTAATGCGTTGTAGTTGGCTGGATCAGAATCGTCAAAGAACTATTTAATTAAATAATCAATTAAATCAAATGGTCCATTTATTTTTTACTTGGGCAAGCCCAAGGTCGAACTCAGGGACACGAGCCTCTCTAGTAATATTTGGACTCAAATTATCTAGATTAAGTGTTGGATTAATATTTGTAGGTCGATGAAATGCATGAAGACGAAACAATATGCATTAAGTAAACAACAACAATGCATTTTTTATTTGATTTTTATCATGCACAGAAATGCAATCAAATGCAATACAAGAATATGCCATAGTTATCGACAAACTTGAGTCAATTAATCATAAGTCAAATCTGGGTCAATTAATGAAGCTACATTCATTGATAAAAAAATCAGGCATGTGAAGCATTCCACTCAAGACACTTAGCTAATAAAATATTACATCAAAACTCATAGTGTTAGATCTGACTTATAAGCTTGTCATCAAAAAGACAATGAAACGAGCTTTAAAATGCCACTGAAATATAAATAGTGAAAACAAGTTATGCACGAGTGAAACTAGGGGCATAAATGCAAGAAAACATGAAATATAAATAGCAAACAGGTCCCTGAGAGGTACTAAAATGCAAATAAAATAAAGTTCGGGACCTTCCCTGTAAATAACCCATTGACCGGGGGGTATTTTTCCAATTATTTAAACCCACAAGGGTATGAGTGCAAAATACCCCAGGCGCACGTGGTCTGCATGTGAGCTCTGGACATGTCTGTAATTTGGAGAAACTCTAGGGGTGTCCCTATAAAATGCCCGACCATCACGTGATCGAGACACGTGGGGCCAGTCTCGGGTGACTTTACAGGATCGGATGTTGCTTCGTCAGTGGCTCGGCTATGGCTCGGAGTTCCTGAGGCTATCGCTCTGTTGTTGAGGCTAGGATCTACTAGGTGCCTGACATGTGGACGCATGTGATTCGTCAGATCATGATGATCCAACGTCATCTGTGATGCATGAGGATGTCAACGTGTCCTCTTCTGGACTATTGGATGAACATCGGGATGGATTCATCCAATGGTCATTGTACATTCTTCTCTGCCGTGGTAGTGGTGGAGGACTCTACCCTTCGGCGAAGCTGATGGAACTTCACCACCTCCGTATGCTCAAGATGTCGCTCCTCCGAGGTTCCTGAAAAGTCCTTCATCTTCTCCGAAGCTCCTAGAGGTTGCTGAGCATCCTAAAGGCTGATGACAGCATCTGTACGCCTGAAGAGGAGCTCACAAACTTGGCTCAGGTGAAGTTCCAGCCATTAAGGACTCAAGCACCTACATAGTTAGATTCATAGTCGAAGCATGCACACTGAGGCATGTGTGTAAACTGAAACGGAGTGGAGGCCATGCGAGCGGAGAAAGCGATCGGCCTTGATCATCTTCTCCGGTGAATCGGAGAAAAAGGGAGTCGGAATGATCTGTGGTCATGGAGGAAGGAGAAGGGGGTCTATGGGTGATGCATGAATGGTGGAGGCGAGGCGGAGCTATAGGGGTGATCAATGAACGAAGATGGTGAAAGGGAAGTCCTAACTAATTAGAAGAGGAGGCGAATGATATACAAGGGGGATTAGAGTCACTTACCTGAGAAGATGGCGGACGAAGGGCCTATGCTCGAGCTTCTTGACAATGCCATGGTCTTCCATGAACTCAACCGGCCTTGAGGAGCAGCTCGACGATGTCAGGGCACCGCAAACCTGGCCGTGAGGGGCCAAGGGTCGTCACTGGAGGAGCTCGTCATCTTCACGCTCCATGCCGCCCCCTCGCTGTCACCGAGGGGCAGAGGCTCGCTGGGTGACTCCCCACGTAAAGGAAGACAGTGGTGAACGTGGTTGGAGACGAGGTATTTGAAGATTGAAGGTGGTGGTTTCGATAGCGTTGGGCGTGGTTTGCGTGGAGGATATGGAGCGAGAGGAGAGGTGTTGTGGAATACGTGGGTTCACGTGAGGGTGGTGGAGTGATGGTCTCCGTCGTGGGATAGTCGTTGGTGGAGGAAGTGGCAGAGAAGACGGGAAAAATAGGAAGGGGGAGGTTGAAACGCGAAGTGGAGATAGTGGGCAAGGGAGTAGTGCAAGGTAGACGACAAAGTCTTGGCCGTTGGATCCTGTGATCCAATAGCCAAGACCAAGACGCTAGTTAGAGGCCCAGACTAGATCAAGGAATTGAGATCGAAGGGCATAGGACACACCACGTGGCGCAAGGAGGACATGGTGCTGGCAGGTGGTCCAGATTATGTTTGGAGGGTGAAATAACGGTGAGAATTAAAAGCGGGAGGAGATGGCTAAGATGAGGTTGTGTGGAGAGGATTAGATGGTGATGGAGTGGATACATGGAGAGCTGGGGAAGAGGCGCACGCGGATAGCCTTGATGGTACCTGGAGTTTGATTGGATGGTGGAGATCAGCTGCGGGAAGGAGCGGTGGAAATCAAAGCTCAAAAAATGTGATCGGACGGTGGGCAGCAGAGGGCGAGTGGCACGTTAGGGAGCGGCTGCGTGGCACAACCAGAAGGCACCATGTGTCCCAATCAGTTTATTGCGATAAAGAATTTAAGAAATAAGGGGGAAGATGACCGAATTTGGAAAAACTAAAAACATGAAAGTTGTAGATCTCAATGAGTTCTACAAGTTTCATGTTGACCAAAAATAGAGATGAGATTAAACAAAGGTAGACAATATTTTTGAGAGAATTTTTAAGGTTAAAGCACCATGAGTTTTAATTTTGCCATTTTTTTGTATTTTTTAATTTATTCAATGACTCTGATATTTACAAGGATTTGTCTGTTTCTTAATTACACTTAGTCCAAGATAGGGAGTTAATTTCAGCGAATTACGAGCATGAAACATGGTTTCGTCAACCCCCTATACATAAACCATGCTCATCCCCGAGCATCAAAGCAAATAAATGAGTTGGATTAACCCCCTTGTGCATGTGCGTACATGATCTATTCTGTTCAAGTCCTCTCAAATATAGAGATCCAAAATCTCAGAGTTAAACCCAACCTTAATCAAGAGGCATCCAATTCCTCCAATTTTCCAGACTCTCTCTTGTATACATATAAACTAAAGATATAACATTTAGTGTCGACTGCGTTCACGAAAGTAGAGTCAAAACATCACCTAAGGTGCTGGTCCAAGGAATTCTCCTAAGGATCCAATCCTCAACTCTAGGGAATAAATTAGATATTGCATCGAATCCACCGTCTCTTTAGTTGTCAGACTTAGAAGTGTATATGGCAGGCCAGATGATGGAGGGGTTTAGGATTGTGTCATTTCTTCTCTCCCTCTCATAGGAACAAGGATTCTCTCTAGTGCCTTATTACGCAACACATATATTTGGTGTTGATCAGTGCATCCTTCAAGAGAAGTTGGAGCCACCTACACTTATTTTCCTGGGAATACACCGGGGTGTGTCTTTTTTGAGTACCTATCGTACCTTCTACACCCAGACTTGTAACATTTACGATGCAGAGCCTTTTTTTAGTGTAAGCCGGATTCGTGGTCCTAATAGCGGTGGTCCATGTGGATACTTTGAAATGGTTGGGAGCGCTCGCCATTGGTGGAAGCTCTTTGATATTTGACTTTGTATGGAATGAGAGCTTTTCTTTGACATTTCATTGCTTTGTAATATTTTGTTGGCTAGCTCCATTGCTTTTACCAAGAGTTGGCGCACATTGATCAACATATCTTTTTATTTATTTTATCACACCCTGGAACTTAGGTAAATATCAAGAAATAGTACAAGAACCATGTTCTTATACTGGCTAAAGGTGTTGACGCTCAGGTTTCATGAAGCCTTCAAAGATTTTATCCCATTCTCGAGCATCATTGAATCAAGTCCAAACTCAAATCCCTCATCCTAGTTCCACAAGTGAAATTCCAACTCATCTCATCGAGACCGAAGTCGTACATGTGATGCGTTGATCATATTCTTATGGTAGAGACTAGGCATGCAATATATCACGCAAATCTAAGAACCTAGGGAAATGTGGATGATTAAGTCTAAGACCCTGATGGCTAAGGCTGGTTAACCTAAAACCTCAAGACCTCATAAACCAAGTTTCCTTGAACATTTCTGATCCTGGGTGGAAGTGAAAATGTAGGGGATTTAATTCAACTCCTTCATTCAAAACTTCTTTTTTTCCTTTTTTTGAAGACTTTAAAAGACAAAATGACTGCCTAAACTCAAATGAGTAGATGCATCTCCGTTCAGCCAGTATAGGTGTAAGTACAGGCCGGAGCCCGTTGCTTGAGGACGGCGCCTTACGCGATGTCCTCTAAACCACCTACTCTGCTTAGGGTGAAACCTTACTGAACGCGGCTACTTATTTGGGCTTAGTAGTCACCATTGACTCTTAAAGGATTTTTTTATTAGATTTTTATTAAAGGTTAGAACACAGGTTAAATTCAACTTTCCTTGAAATTAAAAAGAATTTTCAATACCATGTCACACAAATAAAGATTTTCAAAATATTTTCAAAAGATCTTTCAAAACAAGAGAAACTCATTTAAAAAAACCACTTTCAAAATTATTTTTCTATAAAAAAAATGTTACATAATATAGAAAACCCTTGAAAATAATTTTATCCACTTAGTTCAAAGGCATGTGCTTTACGAAATAGTTTTAAATTTTTCAGATTTTTAAAAAAATAGATAAATACATATACTGTATATATGGTATTTCCCCCTATACTTAAACTTTGCTATGTACTCATATAACTAGATGATATTAGTCCATAGGTCCATTTCAATATAGAAAAATATACGGGAACTAAGGTGGCTCCCCCTATACTTCATTTAGAAATAACCTAAGTATCAAGGCAAGGAAAGAGGAGTAGAAAAACTCAGGGGGACTCGGGTCCCCCCCTTATACTTACGCTGAGAGTAGCTTAAGTATAAAGATTGAGAGTTGATGATGGGAGAGACCCGAGGTGAACGAAGAAGTCGGATGGATATACAAATGAGCGGATGAATCTTCTGAGATAGATGGAGTACCTAAGGTCTAAGGGAGAGTTTCGGAGCATTCATGGCTCAAACAAGCATGCAACACCCTTTGATTTCACCAACTCACACGTGAAACCAACAAATGTTGGTTGATTATCTTGTCGGTTTTATTGGTGATTAAAAACATTCTAGTTTACACGAGAAAAAATGTCAAATAAAACCAACTACGTAAACAAGGGTGTTTCTCTCCCAAAATAAGGTTTTACTCCATTTTTAGGTTGACTTGCAATTATCACTCCCAATTACTTTTCTTAATGTTATCACTGATTAAAAGTGAGCACATAAACCAAGCAATCATCATCTACCGCTCATTCCCATTTTCCATTAACCTAGGTGATCAGCGGGGGAGAACATTTTTCAAATTTGTCTAAGCGAAGCAATGCTTATGTGTGTCTATTATTTAAAGTGTGTCCTACCTACGAGCAAGCACATAAAATAAAAATATGAAAGAAGCTCGAAGAGCCGCATGCCTGATCCTAGGTCGACACTCAAGTGGGGACAATCCCCACACATCCACATATATATCGTTCATTTACAAGCATGAGTCTTCGATCGAAGATTGCTGTAAAGACGATATTACATGCATATGAAATGAAATAAAATGCGAGACACTTTTTTTCCGAATCATCTCCAAAATTGCTTCTGTGGCTCCTCACAGTGGGGAAATACCTGCTCTTCGCCTCCTTGAACATCAAGGGCCCTGCAACAAAAGCAAAGGTTAGATATCACTCGAAAAGAAAAATTTTTATGATGCAAGACAAATGAACTAGTTGACCTATGTATAGAAAACACTTAGTTAAATAAATAAAAATCCAAACAAGACAAAAGATGAGCCATGTCCCCGGCAACGGTGCCATTTGACGAATCTGCAAATCCAGCCTCTTAATAAGCCATTTTAATGCATTGTAGTTGGCCAGATCGGATTCGTCAAAGAACCATTTAATTGAGATAATCAACTAAATCTAATGGTCCATTTATTTTTTTACTTGGGAAAGCCCAAGGTTGAACTTAGGGACACGAGCCTCTCTAGTAATATTTGGACTAAAATTATCTAGATTAAGTTTTGGATTAATAATCGTAGGTCGATTTGGATTAATAGTCGTAGGTCGATGAAATGCATGAAGATAAAACAATATGCATTAAGTAAACAATAACAATGCATTTTTTTAGTTTGATTTTTATCATGCACAGAAATGCAATCAAATGCAATGCAATAATATGCCCTAATTATCAACAAACTTGTCATTTAATCATAAGTCAAATCAGAATCAATTAATGAAGCTGCGTTCATTGATATAAAAATCAGGCATGCGAAGCATTCCACTCAAGGCACTTAGCTAATAAAATATTACATCAAAACTCATAGTTTTAAATCTGAATTATAAGCCTTCCATCAAGAAGACAATGAAGCGAGCTTCAAAACGCCATTGAAATCGAATCAATCGAAACTAGGATGCTTAAGATATGCACGAGTGAAACCAGGGGCAAAAATGCAAGAAAACATGAAATATAAATAGCAAACAGGTCCTTGAGATGGACTAAAATGCAAATAAAATAAAGTTCAGGACCTTACCTATAAATAACCTACATGCGTGGGGGTATTTTTGCAATTATTTAAACCAGCATCCTCCCGCAGACAACCCTCGGAGAGTGATACAAACTAAGCAATGAATAATTAGAACAATACTCCTCCTTGTGGTGGTTGTCAAGGAGAGCTGACTCAAAGGAGTAAGATCATCATGAGAATCTGAAGAAGTTGTCTCGGCAGGCGACAGATCGACTGCCCAGTAGAGGAGAAGACTGGAATCAAAGAGAATGCCACATTCTCCCATAGCTACCCCTCTAGGAGTATTGCGAACTAAATGGGGAATAAAAATGGCCCATCCATGCGAGGACCTTCAAGGAGAGAAGGTTCGAAGGAGCCACACCAATTAGAATAATAAGTCTCATGTTTCGACAGATCAAACACAGATTCTAACAATGATACTGAATGCTCACATCAAACAACTGGATTTCATGTTCCACCAGAATGGAAGCACAAGCAGTGAATGAAGTCGAGCATAAAGAAAATATCACATCCTCTCATAGATATTCCTTGAGGAGTAATGCGAACTAAGTCAAGGAATATCAAGTAAATGTTGACGTCTAGACTAAGGTCCTCAAGAAATAGATCAATGGTCATAAGCAGGAGGGAATAAGGTCATGGGAGGGACAAACATCTCCTGATCAGTAATAATGCAATCCCTCAAACAACCAGATCAACTGATATGTATCAATATATCAGTCAGAAATTCTCGAAGTTCCTAATGGGGATAGGGAAGTTAGGAGACATAGGATGGAATGGTCGAGAAGATGAGTGAAACCATGTGGGCTCCAAGCATCGTCGCTTTCAAGTACAGAAATAAATCGTACATCAAGCAACTGAATCAAGACAAGTGGACCTGAATAATAGTATATGATAGTCACAGCTCAAGGTATCATCTCATCAACAAATAATCGGTAATGGATCTCATCCACCAATTCTTCAAAAATCCAAACTATTAGCAAACACGTCCCCCCTTCTTGTCCCTACCGGAAGGAGGGTCTAGGGAGCTCTTAGAAGGTTCATCAGTGATGTGTGCACCTCCACCCGCGTATGCGATGCAGGACGAGGCGTTTGGACTCATATGCGAACTCGTCAACCAGCTGCTGAATCCGCAAGAGACAACCTGGCGAACTGAAACATCTTAGTAGCCAGAGGAAAAGAAACCTAAAGCGATTCCGCTCAATTTGATATGTGAGATCAGAAATCCTCAATAAAGCATCACACCTATAATCGTGCAAAATTAGAATCTCGGTAATATCTATGAACATATCAGATCCACGATCCAACAAAGAGTGCACACTCATTTTATCATACTCAAATCTACTCAGCTCAATAATATCAACAATATCCTCCATGTGGGCCGCAACATTCAACACACCATACCCTAGAGTAGAAGTGAAATGGGATGAAACGAAGAGGGCAGGCGAGACGTAAGAAACAAATTAAGGAAAGGACTGCAACTACATTAGGATTGAGGAAAGACTAGACGAGGCAAAATTATGGCTTAAGAAGAGATTCATTTTGAGCCGGACCAAGAATGTAGACATGACAGTGATATGGGTGAAAAGAAGCCGTAGGATCCAACTAAAGATACATAGATCCCATGATCACAATGTAGATAAAAAAGGAGAAATGACTCAAGAAATGAAAAGAAGAAAAGAATAAAAGTATAAAAAGAAGAAGAGATTCCAAGACTGATAACTCAAAGGAAATATAAATGCACTCGAATCCAAAGTCCACAATCAAACACCAAGTAAACTCCAATTCACCAATTCAACACGGTGAAGACCGAAGATTGCAGTCATTTATCTTTTCAATTTTAGAGTGAGGTGACTTTCAAGTAGTTATTCAAGCTCACATGTGTAGTCTCCTATAGTGACCATGCTCAAATCGGCGAGCCACACCTATATGAACACAAGACACTTCATTTGAGGTCGGAGGCAAATGCTTGCAGCAAGTAACAGTGCCCAAGAGCCGACCCAAGCACTTTGGACAAAAGTCTAAGGATGGGGGATCTAGTACTTTAGTTTACGTGCCTCACATAGTTAGAATACAACATGTGACCAATGTGGGAGTTGCTCTTCCCAAAACAATGAATCCATTACTTTTAATTTTAAGAGTCAAGTAGAAATAACAGTCTCGATTTTGTTTTGGTTATCACTTTTTTTGGTATTTTTCAATGCAATCGCCTAACAAGTTTTCAATTCCTTTAACATCCTAAGTAACCAAAATTAGCGGGAGGGGGACAGAAAAAAATGCAGGTTAGAAAGAGATGATGTATACATAATAAGAAGACTTATAATTCTTCCCAGCTCACTCCATGCGGGATGTTAGACAAAAATGAAAACTACCCTATATGAAATGCAAGCTGATGAAATCACCCTAGTATCAATAATGTTATTAGCGTGAAGAACTAGATGTTCAATGCTCAGATGAGAAAGCCTAAAGGTTCGATCTTGGAGATCCATCAGTGTCTGCCACAACAGATCCTGCTAGCTCTATATTGAGTCCTCTCACAACACTTGGTTTTAGATATGGGCAATGAACAATTAGATTTTATCTAAGTCCAAACATGTTATAGACTATAGGCACATGAATCCATTAGGGGGTTGGACATAAATTAATCGAGCAAACAATCCTGAATCTAAGGACTCATTCACAAAAAAACAAATAAAAAGAAATGGGGAAAACTTGAATCATGGAAATCAAAAAAAAATAAGAGGGAAAATCGGGAGAAATAAAAGTGAGAACGTGAAGAAAAAATGTAAAAACCAGTGAGATCCCTAGGTGAACAATCACCCAGGCAATGGACCTCGAAGAGTTCAAGTGTCCAAAATGTCCAAGGTACATTTTTTTACAATTAAGAACAAATAATAAAATGGTCTCTTTCTCAAAAAATAATGATTGAGCTACCCTTTACTCTCTCTATCTCTGACTATCTTCCTTGCTCTCTCCAATCATTCCGTCAAGAAGGGGTGAATCTCCGTGTTGCTCAGGTGCACCAACCTCCTAGAAAGCTGCCTTTGCCATGCGGTCCCTCACAAGAAATTCAACAAAGAAATAGGTCAGAAACAAATAAACAATTATTTATAAAAAGAAATGAAAAGAAGATAATTTTGCAGATGAATATATATAATCCTATCCTACACTACTCCCCGACAGTGGCACCATTTGTTGACATGGATTTTGCAAGGGTCTAATGTTCCAACAAGGCTGAAACACTAGTTGCTGAGATGGACGCTCACAAAATCATAGATGTCATACAAGAGATAACCCACATAATGATTAGACAAATCAATGCATTGTGAATGTGAGTTCAAATTTATTATAACTCCACAATATATGTAAATAGTGTGCTTGTATGGTGGAGTGTCAAAACACAGAGAGCAAATGGGATAGATTGATGTATTAAATCCAATTATCGCTAATCAAGATTAATTACATTTTATGTGTTTTTGTCTTTTTCTTTTTATTTTTTTATGGTTTTTTATTCTATTTTTATGGTATTTTAATGATGTGTGTGTGTTTGAATTTTTGTATTTTTTATTTTCTTTTTTAGTCAACTTTTTCCTTTTTCTTATTAAAGATATAATAACTATATGTATATCTATATATAATAATAATGATAATATAAATACTATATAATATATATATATAATTTCATGAAATATATATATGAATGACCTTTTTTATTTTTTAGTGTTTTAAATATATTTATAGGTTTTTTTAGATAATAATAATAAGTATATAAGTATATATAGTATAAATTGTCTATATAGGGTTTTATATTTATAAAGATAACTATATATGCCCAACAATTATAAAATAAAATGTTTTTTTAATTTTTTAAAATTTTCTCTATTTTGTGATTTTTCTTGTCATTTGTACTAATTTTAGTTATTTAAATTGATTTAAATTTACAAAATAGTAGATATATTAATAGGTCGAATGTTCTAGCATTTTTAAAATAGAAAAAAAGTTTAAATGACCCCAAAAGTATTTTTAATATATATTATATTATATAAATAAAAATATACAATAAGAACTAATTTTTTAAATGCGATAAAAATTTTGCTATCTTTTATATGATTACGAGGGTCTTTCAATTTTTGTGTTTTCTTCTGTATTTTTTGTGATTTTTGGTTATGTGTTGGTATAATAATTTACATAATAATATAGAATTTTTAAAAATGTTTTTCTATCTTTTGGTCTTTTTATATTTACATGGTAAATAAATGGCTCTTAGTTGATTTTTAATTATTTTAAAATTACATTAAATGCTAAATAAAATCTGTATGTGAAAGTACATGATTTTAGGCATCTACACTTCTCAAAATTAAATCATACGGGAGTTGCTTATTAAAAATAAGAAAAACGTGAATAAAATGCAGCATATATAGGGATCTGATTGTAATTTAAATTAAGTTTAAATGTATTTAAGAACCTTAAAAAGAAGTATAAGGGTACATATGCAATTAGACCAGCAATAATTATATTTCACATTCCCAAGAAGGACAAAAATGTAAATATTCAAAAGTCCAGGACCATATAAACAATATTTACAAAACTAAGTACATTTTATTTACAAATATTTGGACTTATTACAAATATACAAAGCCATAGGGGCATATGTGCAAAAATCACCCACTCACATTGGGGACCACGTGAAGTGAGCTACCAAGGACCGAAACAAAATGTCGAGGAATGCTTAGGGTTCCTTTACACTTTATACAACATTATTTACATTAAAACCTATAATACATGACTAAATATAAAAGAAATGGGACAAAAGGGTATGGTGATATTTACCCTCGAAGTCGTGCCATCCAACGGTTGATGATCTTCCACTTACCTACATCTACGGCTTAGAAGGTGCATCGCTTTGATTATGATCGAACGGCATCGAAATAAACTGGAGAGGACGATGATCTAAGGGCATTTCGGTGTTAACGAAGAACACCTAAGAACATGACACTAGTGCTCCTTTGTTCATCAATTTCTCTGTGCTCTGACCTCCTCTAGAGATGCTCGAGAGCACTACACGATCATGTGTTTGTCCATAGCTGATGATACCCTTAGAAATGTTCGGACCCGTTAGAGAGGCCCGGAACTCTTTCTTGAACAAGGGAACCTAGAGATCTCCCATATGCATCAAACTGACACTCTTTGGGTCTCGGTATGCTCGTACTTGCACAGAAGAGCTCGTGGGCTCAAGGAGATGGTCCTTAAGCCACTTTGAAGCTATGTAGCAAGCGGAATGGAGGGGTTAGAGAGCTCGAGCGAACATGTAGAGGAAGGAGCTCGAAAGCTCTAATCCATGAAGGATCAGAAGCGGTTGGTGGTGTGGGGCGAGAGAGAAGGCAATGGGGGAAGAGATGGCATGTAAAGAGAGTCAAAATAGGGGGTACACAAGGTGAAATAGTTGCCAAATCCTAGTGCTCCCACGAACTTTAGTCATAAAATTACACTAAAACCGACAAGTAAATTTAGAAAGTAAAGGCTGGAATTAAATGAAAGTAACAGAAATAACCTAGAAACCATGAAAGAATAGCTCAAACTTGGGCTTTGATGCCATGGAGCAAAGGTTCAAGGCAGAGGCGGAGCTCCGGCCATTGGGATTGAATCTCCTCCTCCTTGTCCATGGAAACAGGATGGAGAGCGATTTGTTGTCACCAAATACTCAACCGATTAATTCCCTTGGGGTTATAGTGGAGAAAGATTGATCAAAAACCAAAACGAGGCGAGTGGAGGAGCTATATATAGGCTATGGTGGAGGATTTTCGAGGAGATATGGCATGCAAGAGGAAGGATATTGGTGAGGGCTAGAGTTGTGGCAAGGGTGGCGGATGATAGGGCTGCAAAATGGGAGTGAGCTTGTGGGAGAAAGAGCATGGAGGAAGTATGGAGAAGTCAGAAAAATTAGAGGTCTCGTGACCTCGAACAAGAAGGGCGCATGGGAAAGGACAATTGACCCACTGGGTCAATGAACGAAAGCTCCTGTGTGGTCCGTGTGGACTAACCACGAAAAAGAATGAAAGAAATGCTTTATTTAATCGATATTAATTAGACAATGATTTTATTATTTTTTGGTCAAAATATGAAAAATATTTGTAAATTTCAATAGTATTTTAATCTGGTTTTTATTTACTTTGACAAGGTCATCTATTAGGAATTAACTTTTAAGTTTTTATACATAGCTATATTCACCTATTTTTAAAAAAGTTTTATTTTTATTTTGTATTTTGTATTTTATTATTGTACTAACATATTTTATGTATTTCTAAACTATTTTTACACATTTACATATATTTATTATATTTTTATGTTTTTATTTATTAACTTAAAAAAATATGTTCACGTATTATATAGGTATAGTTTGCCTATATATTATAATACATTATTATTTTAATGAATTTTTAATGTTTGTATTTAATCTTTATTATTTACATGTGTTTCAGATAGTATTTACAACTATATAAAAATATAGGAAACTTAAAAATATAAAGATAAATATATTGATTATTATATAGATGTATTCAGTACAGTAGGGACATGAAAGCCAACTTATGAATCTCAACTCCAAATAAAATGAAACAACTTTTATTAAATAAATAATTGAATTTTATGAAAAATAAGGTTGATCTGAAAAATTTTGAGTATGTAAGGAGGAGATAGGCTTCAGAATTTTTCTTTGTGCCTTTTTTTTGTATGCCCCAGGTACACTATGTATTATTTATGAATGAAGTCAATTTTGTATTTTTTTCATTTTTATAAACAATGTTCATGTTCAAAGTTTATTGATTTGGGGTGTAAAAATAAGAAACTAAAACGGGTCCCAAAATGCAATTATTGGGCTATTGAATTAGGGTTTCTAAGCTTTGTTCTTTGTACATTTGTTTGCCTATCTTCCCCTAGTTTATTCCATGCCGACCAAGTTATTATGATAACTGGGTCTAGGGTCACTTACTGTCTTTGACACTTCTTTATTTTTCATTACTTTATTGTTTTATTTTGGAATTAAATACCAATATTTATCTAGTATTTAAGTGTTAATTGTTATGTTATTTAACATAAATTAATGCTATATACATGCATTTAGCTAAGGATTTAAGGCCAAAATGAAAGAATAAATGTGATAAAATGGAGATTCATCGCTCCTGCTCTACCACCTCCTTCACCGCCACCTCCAGTACCTACACCTCCTCTTGTGGCTACCCATGGATCGCTATCCACCTTGACTCAATTTTTTTCCATGTGTGTTTACTCATAGGTCTTGCTTTGTTCTCCCTGCTCATGCGTCTTCCCCATCATACAACACACCTCAAGTACGTAATGAGCACACTGTTTCTACTAATGGCACAATTGAGTTTTCTATGATATAGGATTCCTTACAGGATGAGAAGGTACCCTATCAAGAAATAAACTTACATGTTCAGGAGATGGCTAAAGAACTCGATGTTCATATTGCTCTGTGAAAGCAGAGATGTGCTTGTACTTCATATCATCTTGCATCCTAGTTTCTTTGAGCAGACTTTCAAAGGAGTTCAGGAGATTTACTGTGGCACTATCAGCCATGTATATACCATAAACTTATCAGGAGGCCATTTAGGACAATCAATGGTATCTTTCCATGGAGGAGGAGATAGGCTCTCTATAGCCACGTGGCACTTGGATCATTATTTCAGCTCCAATTGGCGTGTCCATTTTTGGGTGCAAGTGGGTGATCATGGTGAAGAACCAACCATATAATAGTGTAGATCTCTACAAGGTGAGACTTGCAGCACGTGGGTTCACCCAGACATATGGGATGGACTATCAAGATACATTCTCTCCAGTGTACAAGCATTCTATTCTCCATATACATCTATCAATTGCAGTGACACATGATTTTCCCCTCTATCAGCTTGATGTGAAGAATGTGTTTCTCTATGGAGACCTTCAGGAGGAGGTTTACCTACATCAACCACTTGGGTTTGCTGTTAAGGGGGAGTGTCAGAATGTTTGCAGGCCTTACAAGGCCATCTATGGCCTTAAGCAAAGTCCAAGAGTATGGTTCTTTAAGCTCTCAAAGTAGATAGAGCAACAGGGGTTTGTGAGATCGACTGCCGACCATTTACTGTTTGTTTAGAGGATATATAGTTGCCACACTTGTTTATGTTGTCGATATCATTGCTATAGGGGATGACGAGCAGGGTATCAAAGCCGCTAAGGATTTTCTAGGTCAGCAGTTTGTGACCAAGGATCTTGGTAGCCTATGTTACTTCCTTAGACCGGAGTTTACCAAGAACCTGCGAGGTCTTGTGGTGACCCAGAGAAGGTACGTTACAAATCTTCTCTCTGAGGCAGACATGGTTGACTGCAGGCCTACCATTACTCCTATGGATACGAGCATGAAGCTCTATGCTGACAACACTAAGAAATTCGACAAGAGTATGTACAAGGACTTGTTGGGATGCTTTTTTTGTGACCATCACCATTCCAGATATATCCTTTGCAGTAAGCAAAGTGAGACAGTTCATCGACCAGCCTAGACATGCACATATGAATGAAGTCCATATGATTTTGAGGTATCTAAAGGCCTCACCTGGTACTGGTCTTCTATTCAGCAAAGGTACATTCATTATCGTTACAACTTGTGCAGATGCAAATTATGTAGGGTGACTCAATAAGAAGAAGTCTACCTATGATTTTGTAGTGTTCATAAGGAGTTCCTTGGTGCCATGGAAGAAGAGAAAGAAGTAGACAGTGGTTGTCAAATCCAACGCAGAATCAAAATACGTGGTCATAGCATAGGCTAGCACAGAAAGTATATGGATCAAATATGTTCTTATCGAATTAAATGTTGAGGTGCATCTTCCCATACATCTCTAATGCGACAACCAGGCTGTTATCTTCATCGCCAACATATCGAGGTAGATGGTCACTACACTCGATACATAATACATGAGGGCCTTATCTCTGTTAGTCATGTTAAATCAGGAGATCAAACATCAGATGTAGTTACCAAGGCCCTGGCTAGATGGCCTTACCAAAGATGTTGTTCCAACTAGAGCATGATTGATATCTATGCCCTAGCTTGAAGGGGGAGTGTTGAGATATTTTCCTGTATTTTATCCCTCTTACGTATTTTCTATTCTTTTCATTTTCATTATGTAATTTACTCGACGGGTCTCTCCTCTATATAAAACAACCTTATGGCCTCATGAATATGCAAGTTATTGTTTCCCCCAATGATGAATTAGTGATTTATCATATTTTTATAACTTTTATTGATCAAAAATCACATATAATCAATTGCATTTTTCTTTATTTATTCCATAATTTTCATTTTGTTATTTTCATATGCACTGCATTTCAAATCATTTAAAAATGATATAAACATTTTCCTTGCAAAATAAATCTTAAAAAAATAAAATGTAATGAATAGTTAATTTTTCAATAAACATGGGCTTCAAGCCTTGTTAAAGCATCTAATAATTTTAAGTGTTTTTTTATTTTTCAAATTTCTTTTGGAAGAGGCCCAAGTGGGCTCCAATCCCCTCCCTCTTCGATTGCAAAAAATGTAAAAAAATGCCACAAGACAAAAAAGTCAACATCATCGCTAACGTCAGCATATAAAACATTTGAAAAAAAAGGCACTGACGTCAATTATGATGCCATCCCCCCCCCCCTTCAACCTCGCGTAGGAGGCACCGCCCATCTTGCACCCCCTCCTTTCCCCTATCGTCAACCGTTGTGGCATCTCCTCTGCTTCCCTCCAACGACCACCGCCTCCTGTACCCCTTCACCTCCGTCGCATGTGCCTCTCCCTCATCCTCTATAAATGGAGGAGGAGACCGACCCAAGGAGGATAACTCATCCTCTGCCACCACTCCTCCACCCCTTTTTGTTGCGCGTGACTCTCCCTCGATCTCTATAAACAGAGGAGGAGTACTACCCAAGGAGAAGAACCCATCCTCCACCAACGTTGCCCACTCCTCGCCTCTATGTCACTATGTCGCTCTCACCGCAGCACCGCCTCCCTCCACTACAACATCGCAGCACTGTCGTACATCCAAAGTATCGCCGCGCCTCCGCAGGATCAGTGGCCACCATCATCCAAGTTGCAGCCCACGGTTGGAGGAAGAAGAAGGGTCTAGGGACCTCTTGTAATTTTGTGTTTTCTTTGTTTTTTTTTAAAATCTGACCTTGTCCCAATTTTATTAAACCTTGATCTATTCTCTATAGTTTATCCATTTTCCCTTTTTATAATATACAACATTTGTATTTTATTTGTTCAAGTTTTTCTCTATTACAATTTAGTCCCTCAAGGACCATTCTATAATTTTCTCGTATTTTATTTCTTTTCCACTAATTTTCCCATTAAGCAATTTTTGGAAAAATATCACTTATATCCAGCTACTTCTAGTAAATACAATTACATCCTTACTTTTATGTTTTATTTACATTCGCACCCCTAGCTTCTCAGATAATTACACAAATGCCCTTTGTATTTTAAAAAATACCCAAAAATAGCAAGAAATTCGAACAATTCCTAGAAAATTCATGTAAGATCCTTACTATATGTAGAACCTAGTGACAAAGGTTTTTACACATTTTAAAGCACTGGAAACAAAAAATGATTTAATTTAGATCAATAAAGTCCAAAATGCCTTTGTAAATAGAATAGAAATTCATGTAAAAATATCCGAGTCCATGTGGATTGATCTTCTACTTGTCCTATACTTATTTTAATATATGTTGGCTTGTAGATGAATAAATTTTTTTCTGAATATCTCATTTTTTATTTGCACACAATGACACCAAAACACATTTCTATCATACTGAAAATCATGTCTTCATTTTGGCATCAATGCTGGTGACTCGGTAAATTTCACAATTTAGTTTGGAATTTATCTTTTTAATTTAATTTTGTAAACTAATTTCATTTGTCTTTCGTTGTAGGTAAAAAAATAAAAAAAAAGTGGGTCTCTCTCGTTCTCTCTTGTTCACTCCCATTCTCTCTAGCTCTTATTATGGATCCAAAACAACACACACTATGAGATCTTTTCAATCACTTAGGCATTTATAGGTGCTTGAATTTGTTTGTGTATTTAGAAAAATATCTCACTAATTAAACACGATCACAATTGAGTTGCTCGCCTAACCAGATAAGTTCTGAAAAGACACCTCGTAGCTCAAAGGAAAGCGGTCTGAAATGCTTGAAGTGTTGTGCATTGTACACAATTACATATGCATAAACTAAATCCTAGGTCAGAGCCAAAAATCCTACATAGCTTTTAACTACTAAATTTAGAATGTTCATCCACTTCACAATGAGGGAAACCATAGCAATGTGGGTAATTAATGGACACTGCATTTGACATAGTCCTCGAGAAATACAAGTAAGTGGTCTATGATCGTTACACTTGCATCCATACTGCCTGAAAGTGGATGCAACTAAGCGCAGGAATTCGGGGAAGTCCTTAAATCTACAAATAGATTTTAGGTCAATCTTTTTGTGTGCTTGAGTTTTTATGAACAATAAATTAAAATTTTGAGAAGATACACTTCTACAGCAACTCGCGTATGTTAGTGAATCAATCTTGTTTGTGTTTTTTGTACTAAAAAATCTTAATCATGAAAAGAATTTGAATAATCCTAGGTGATTTGCATGAGAAAATGAAGTTAAATCAGGTTATTGCACTGAATCGTTTGGAGGATAGAAAATGACCCCCCTTCAACCATTGTATCCTACTTTCAATTGAAAATGAGATTGATAAAGTCATGAGTCTAATACAAAAATATCAATAGGATCATGAACACAAAAGGAAAGAATTATTCGAAAAAAAGTCAAAATCAACCAAGCTGCTAGATGTCCCTTCAACACATAATCAGATTATGATAGTCCTCCCGACGACTCTCTCATGGATGAATTTTTTGGAACCTTATACTGATGAGCGGTGTCATTTCAAGGATTTTGGTCAGTCACATCTCTCTTTGAGACCATTGAAACCTTCCCAAGAAACCTAAACTGCATTTTCGACCAATAACTTGACTTGTGGCACAACCACTTTAGGTCGGCATGATCTAAATTTGAAAACCATGCTCCATGAGCATTCCATGATTATATTTTGGATAATTCTTTTGATAAACTTGGGGGAGATTTTGGAGAAAGTTGTAATTGAGAGAAAATCTAATGATTGTGATGTAATATCTCAAACTCAAAAGACAAAGACTTATTTTGACAAGTTATATTTCAATATTATTGTGGAAGACTATCTTGAAGAGACATTGTCGACACCCTAAAATGTCCAATTGATTAACTCTAATGTATCCCTTATTTTTGTCATTCACAATTGGAGCAGGTAATTATCAAAATTCCCAATGAGCTAGAAGCTGAATATATTGACTGAGACAAAATTGTGATGTCTGATTGTTTTGACCCTGAAGGGCATCTTCTAGGAATTGATTTTGGGGTCGATCTTGATATTGGATTCAATCTTGAAAATGATGAAAGTAAAATAATTTTGGAATTCTTGATTGGAAAAAATCAAAATGAACTTTATTAGTCAAGTGATATAAATTCTGAGAATGAGACAATTGATGATTTTCTAAGAAAATGGAAATGATTTGGGAAGAAATGAAATGATGCAATTTGATTTTGAGATTGTGTCAAAATTTGAATGTAGAGATGATAATGAATTTGATAGAGATGTTGATGAGATCCTCTTCCCAACAACCCATGACCATGTGTCGGAAGTCTTCCTAGATGACTCTCTCGAGGACGAGATTATATGTTTGCTTCCATTTCCTTCCGAATATGGGAAGGAGAGATACATAAGTCGATGTATTATTCCAAATACACATTCTCTATCACCGATTAGGTTTCAGATCATGATGACCTCATGATCCCTTATACATTCTGGAGTGAAACTGAGGAATATCTCCAAGCACTTGAGGATGATTGATTTACCAATTTAGAGGCTCAACCTTGGTTTGACCCATCGTATGTGGTTACATCCTCATTTGATAGCTAATATAGACAGAGATCATACTGATTATGTACATACTTCCTCTCAACACTCCCTCTTGCCCTCACTCCAAATAATCGAGCATGTTGAGGTTGAATCCCGACGGTCTGATCTTAGTTTTGATTTGGAATCTACAAATGATGGCATCTGATATAACTATATCGTGGAGGGAGATGATTATGAATCACAAATGGTATCTAAGGATTCTATACATAACTCATTCAACTTTCCAACTCCATCTACCAGCTTTCCACACACTACCATCCCAACCACTTACCTCACCACAGTGTTTCAAACACAAATGCTGGTCAAATTTGAAACATGGATTATTCCTAACCCAGAATCCTGATTGGGGTGTTAAAACCAGCAAAAACATCATGGGATTCTCGCCATAGCTATCCTTCATGTATTTTCTCTAGCTTGTATTTTTTACACCATTTCTCATAAGTAGTTCAACATAAGACGAGGGAACCCCATAAAAATAAACCACAAAAAATGTGGCAAAATAAATGGCAAAATAATGAAAAATGAATATCTTTCATCAATTGCATCTACACTTCATTCATGTTGTCCTGATTTTTTCCCACTAAATTATAACCATAGGGGCATGATTCAATCTAAGCATGGGGTGCATTATATTTCAAGCATTTCATCATACATTTTATCACATTTTTCATTGCATTTCACACATACCATTAAAATTTTATTTTTTCTTCTTTTCATTACATTTTTAAAAAAAGACATAATCATTTTTACATTATAAAAAATTCTAACTTTTTGCATGTTATACTAAAATATCAAAATATTCCCATATGCCCAAAATCTCACAAAATTTTGCAAAAATTCCCAAAAAAATATTTCTTCAAAAAAGTCAAATAATTTTTTTCAAAAATCTAACAAATATTTTCCTAGGTTTCTCTTAACTTTTCACATTTTTAGTCCGGCTTTTATAAGTTCCGAACTTAGACCAAGAAGACTTAGTCAACTTAGTTTCAGAGGATATCTTTAGGCTTGAGTGTTCATGTTCTTCACGTCTTTTTTAGATTTAATTCCTTAAGTTCTACTTATTTTATAAGGTGACCAGAATATGTATCGAAATAAATCATCTTGATGGTTGTAGCACTCTTTTACTCTCATTGATTTTTGAACAAAATACACCTTACACATTAATTCAACTTAGTTTGCGTGTACAAAGGGATTATTTCGATCTCTAGCAAGGGAAGTGAGTGGCTCTGAATTTCGAGAAAGCAAAATTCAATGATCTAAGTTCAGGAATCACTTATTTTCTATAAGTTTGGGCATGTCAGCAAACATGCCTCATACATGTATTTGAAAGTCACATTTTATACATGTACACTCTTGATACCCAATGCCACCAAATCCTATAAAAAATAAGGCACAATAAGGAATGCCTGTTTCAAAAATGCAATTGTTAAGCAAAGATCGACTAAGGAAAAATCTACTCAAATAATCCATATCTATCAAATAAGTTAAGTAGCAGACCAATGTTGCTACTAGTTTAAAAGAGGCTAAAGAGGCCTAGGGTTATCCTCTGCAAAAATAAAAAAAATGAGAGAAATGGACCAAAGTTGTCTATGGAAAACGCTAAAAAATCCAAGTTCTCTACAAATTACACCCATATTCTTTAGCTTACATATTTAAGTGAAAATGAGAATAAGCATGGACTTAGAGAGAATAAAGAGTTTAGATTTTGCTAATCTCCCGGTACCTTTCTTAAGGTTGTATGGTACTTGTCTCGCAAGTTGGGAAGTGTTATAACTTTCACACACAGTTCAAAATCAACTAAAGGGTAAAGAGAATATATGTTGATCAGGATGATCTGACTTGACCTAAGGATGGAACCAACTAAAGTTTCTAGAACTCGAGGGTCGCCGAATTGATACCTGAATCTAATAAGAGATCGAACATATTAGTAGTCTAAAGGTCAACTCAATCTTTGTTTGTTATTTGTTCAAGCGTGGCTTGAAAATCTCAAGACTTGGTGGGTGTGTCTGCTGCAAACCCTATGAGTACCTTCTCTATATCTTTCTATGTTTCTCTTTGCATATCATTGTTTTGCTCGGGACTAGCAAAAGTTAAGTATGGGGGTATGATGAATCATTTGATTGATCATATTTTTATACCTTTTATTGAGAAAAAATCATGTATAATCAATCTCATTTTTCTTGATTTTTTGCATAATTTTCATGTTCTTATTTTCATAAGCAATGCATTTCAAAAAGTGTTATAAATATTTTCCTTGCAAAATAAATCTTAAAAAATGCAATGAATAGTTTATTTTACAATAAACATGGGCTCCAAGTCCATATTAAAGTATCTAACAATTTTAATTATTTTTATTTTCCAGGTTTCTTTTAGAAGAGGCCCAAGGGGGCTCCAATACCCTCCCTCTTCATTTGCAAAAAAATGAAAAAAAATCGTTACAAGTAGAAATAGTTGACGTCAATATACATAAAATATAAATAAAAAAGGAGTGCTAATGTCAGCAACCCCCTTTCTTCAACATCGTGCAAGAGGTGTCGCCTGTCTCACGCCTCCTCCTCCTCTTCCCTGTCGTCAACTATCGAGGCAACCCCTCCACTTCCCTCCAATGACCACCACTCCTCCGCCACTTCACCTTTGTTGCACACGCCTCTCCATCGACCTCTATAAAAGTATAAGGAGACCGATCTAGGGAGGAGAACCCATCACCCATCATCCACCACCGCCACCCCCTCCTTGCCTCTATGCCACTGTGCCGCTCTTGCCGCAACACTACATCCCTCTGTCGCCCCACATCAGCGGTGCCACACATCT
Source organism: Ottelia alismoides (assembly GCA_037367405.1). Lineage (NCBI taxonomy): Eukaryota > Viridiplantae > Streptophyta > Magnoliopsida > Alismatales > Hydrocharitaceae > Ottelia > Ottelia alismoides. Next base: position 741,183 of record JAZKJV010007004.1, read on the forward strand.
AAAGCACCATCGCACCTCTGCAGCACCGGCAGCCACAACCAAACAGTTCTCTGCCTATGGAAGGAGGAAGAGGAAGAGGTCCATGGACACCTTCATAATTTTTTGTTTTCTTTAAGTTTTTTTAAGTTTTTGGACCTCGTTCCAATTTTATTAAACTTGATCTATTCTCTTCCACTTTTCCATTTTTCTTTTTTATATTATGCACTATTTGCATTTTGTTTGTTCATGTTTATTTATTACAATTCATTCCCTTGAGGACCGTATTGTAGTTTTCTAGAAGCTTACTTCTTTTCCTGCTATTTTCCCATTAAGCACTTTTTTTTGGCAAAATTTCACTTATGTCCAGCTACTTCTCATTAATTGCAATCACACCCTCAGTTTTAAATTTTATTTACATTCACGACACTAGCTTCTTAGATAATTACACAAATTCCCCTGACACTTTAAAAATAATAAAAAATAACAATAAAATCTGAAAAATTCCCAAAAAAAATCTCGTGCTATCCTTAATGTGCCTAGAACCTAGTAATGGAGGTTTCGACACATTTTAATGCTCTAAAATAAATAGAAAATTAGGTTTTAATTTGGATCAGTAAAGTCCAAAATATCTTTGTAAATAGAATAAAAATTCATGTAAAAATGTTAGAGTCCCTTTAGATCGATCTTCTACTTGCCATATACTTATTTTTTATATCTGTTGACTTATAGTTGAATAAATTTTTATCTGAATATCTCAGTTTTCACGTGTGCACATAACAATACTAAAACCCACTTTTAGCGCATCGAAAATCGCATCTTCAGCCAACATATATTGACTTGCATAAAAAGACCACAAAAACCAATCATTCATATTGTTTTACATATTGACCTCGATCGCTATTAAATAGCTTAACTTAGATATGTAGTTTCTAAGTAAATATTCTAATAAGTGTTTTTCCTTGGGTTCGACCCTAGACTTATCCATGAATTTTTAGTCGAGCTACTCTCCACAGAGATTATCGCTAGGTTTCGATAGATTGTTAAGTAGTCGTACTACAATACCATATACATAGTCACTTAACGTTTCATCAGCCCACGTTTTGACTTTCCTCATCTTTGTATCCTCAAAGTAAACTTTTATGTCCATAGGAAGTTCTCCAAGGCCTTCAAACTCTGAGTATGTGTGATGGGTTTGGGCTCATGTACATTTGGTCGCAACACCTTTGTGGAGCTCCCATCATTCTCTAGTGCCTTCTTGATGAGGGAGATCTCAACTCATGGATCCTCCATGAATTTGTTGAATACCTCCATTTTGTCCTACAATGTCTCGATTATCTATGTTGAGTGTTAGCTCTCTGTTCCAACAACCCAAGGTTGCAGAAGTTGTTACATGGTATTCTGTCAAAAGGGTCACTGACTAAGGTATATTTGATAGTTGAGTGACTAAACAGATTTAGCCTGTCTTTAGTCAGTTTTGGATTTCTTTAATTATTATATATATAAATTAATTTTTTGCACGCCGTCTTGTGTATTTACAATGATTTGTACATTTTATGTGCTATCATAATGAAATAAAAGAAGTAAGTGAATTTAAATAAGATAATTAATATATTATAATAAGTATGATTTTAGAAAACAAAATATAGAATCTCTATACAAAAATTGATTGGCTAATTGGCCTAGTTAGCTAATTAACTGACTGCCCGATTACTGATGGGTTGGTCAATAGTTTGTCAGTTACCCTACGGACTTGACTAGTCGGACATACTAATCTACCGTGTTGATTGACTTTTACTATAGTGCAACATTCTATCCTTCCGAAGAACAATCCTAGAGAATGGCGATACGATGGCCATGACACACAATGGTTGACACTATCTCCGCCACGACCTACTCCATTTCAACAACATGATCAGTGATACCCACCGTGTCTGCTTTAACGATTGAAGATGAAGTTGAACCAATATGTTTCTTTCGCTCTCGTGATCAACTACACCATCAGTCGCTTCTAGCTTTGCCCCTTTCTTGGCACCAAACCAAGATACAATCTTCTCTAATACGAACTATCACATGGTTGAAATCCTGCTACCACCAAGTGCCACCAAATACGCGGTCTTATACCAAAGGGAACCAACATCTTCCAGACCCTCGTGCGGTAAACCCATCCTTAGCGCTCCGCACACTAAGGAGAAGTCCACCAAAACTTCTCTACCCGGACCACTCTCATACACGTACTATCAGGCACACTCGTCCATGTTGTACACAGCACCTGCAATGCTCCATGCATTCTTGGACCGTCAGATATTGCTACCGATATGGTACGCCTTCATGCATATGCCTAAGAAGATGGAAGCACTGGAGAAGACATGGTGTCCTGGTGGCTCATCGCATGCTATATATTCAACATTTAATGCGAGTCGAAAATATCTTGATTTCAAAAACGTGAAAAATTGAATAGTAGGATAATTGTAAATTATTAAGTCTACCAATTTCCAAGTTTTGCAATAAAAATGATGAAATTTGTGTATTTTTTAACTATGACGATTAGCTAGCATTTTGAAAATAACAACGGATAATTGTTTCTATATAGATCATCAGTAATGATGTAACGAACATGGCATTCGTTGTTAATGTTAAGTATTAAAAAATATTAATTATAATATCATCATTTATTTAACAACGGATGATATAGTGATGGATTTTCAAAAAAATCATCGTTTGTTTTGTTGTGGTGAGACAATCCGTTGCCACAAACATGTGGCGACACATTATTTTAGTGGAAGTGCGACACATTTCTTTGTGAAAGTTTGGACGATGGAATTTTCATCAGTAAAACCATGTGCCTTCTATCGTTCAGCAAATTGGTCCTGCAATAATGCATTACAAGACAACGGCATATATAAGTTTAATTCTCACAATTTGCAAAGCAGCTGTCTTTGGACCGTTTCGTAGAATCGCACAACAAAAGGAAGTACGATTATAGAAATCGATCCTTACTTGTGAAAAGACGTGTGGAGACCCCTTTCTCTTCTTTTATCAACAGATGCCTAATGGATTCTATTTCAAGAATCCCAGAATAGTCATTGGCCCTCTACATGTCCTTTCTTTCTGACTCTCTTAGTTCTCTCTTTCCCCATCCCCAACACACACCCACTGTCAGGGAGAAATCAAGGTCCGTTGCAGATTCTTAAAGTCTCAACCTCCATTTCAATTCCAAAGCTCACAAATGTTAAGGTATAATTTGTAATACATAGTTGTTGTTTTTCGGCGATGTTAGCCTTTTCTATTTTTTTTATTCATGGATGATAAAATACTGTATTTAACGTTCTTTAGATCGATAAGCCTTTGAGTTTGATTGATATACTGCATTCAGGTGTTCTTTAGATCGATAAGCCTTTGAGTTTGATTGATATCCCCCTTCTACTTAGGAGTCTTTCTCCCTTAAGTCCTTCATCCCTTTCACATGGTGGATTTGCATACTCTGCTTCCCCACCATGTCTATTTCTTCCATTCGCATATTCAAATCTGTCCTGCCTAAAATTCATTTTGCAACTAGTAACATTAAAGCTTGGCTTTCAAGTCAGTTCTTATGGTGTATCTGAGAAATATTTGAAGAGGAAGATTTAGAATTGAAGCGGAGGTTTCACATCTTTCAATATCTACATGATAACAAATCTCCATACATCATACTTAGAATATTATTACAAACATGTAGTTGCATGAGGAACTCAAAACCATTAATAAAAGAACCCAGGCAAAGTAAAAACATGTTTGAGTTAAGACAACTCCATATAGCATCGTCCGGAGTCCTTGCATGCAATGGTCATCACCATTGGCCTACTCTAGCAATCCAACTCAGTATAGCATGAGATGATGCAAGAAATTTATCTTTGAGAGGGCTAGATTTACTTGATGTACATATCATATAAAGAATTAAGGAACATACCTTATTATTGTTAAGACTACAAATTTCTATAAGCGTTTTAAGAAATATATTAGAAATACATAATTTTTTTCACTAGAAGTAATGAATTAAAATCTATAAACGAAAACTATCTTCAAAAGAATGTAGACTTGAATAGGCATGTCATGTAATCAACCATTTTGTATATTGATTCACAATAAACCTGCCAACAAAAAAAGTAACAATTAGTCATATTGTTTACATTAAATTTAGAAGAGATAGGTAGAGAAAGATATCTTACTTATCCAAAATGAATTACCAAATCACGCTTTTCATGACTTTAAATCGTATTCATTAATAATTGAATCTTTTAAGAATTTGTTTGCAACTTCTTTTTCTATCTACAACAAAAGAAACTTCCAAGAAAGTCATCATCCATCCTATTACAAAGATTGGATTTTACGACCTTCATTGTCGAAATTGCTCTTTCTGTTGTTGCAGCTGAAATAGGAACGGTCAACCCAAGATGTATTTATCATCTAACTAAATATTAATTTTTGGACTTCCTTGTTTCTTCTAATTTCTGTGAAAGTTCTACAATGAAATATTTTTCAGAATTGGATGTGTAGTGATATCGGATTGATAATGTATAAATTGCTTGCCTAATAATAACATCTCTTGATCTGTAAAATCTGCATGACAAATTTCCTTTGATAAGTTGTGTACATCAACTCTACTGAAAAACTGGTAACCATCCGTAGTATTCAAAGACGCACTGACAGTAAGAAGATTACTAGCATCTTTATGAAATCGATGATAAAGTTATGGCAACTAAAATAAATAGACACCATAAATAAGTCCACTCCATAATGATGTCGTAATGTAATTTCTTGTAGTTGTTCACGAGCCCTCATGCGATTTTGAGAATATTAAGGATTCAAGTCTAGCATGTCGATGCTTCTTTTTAACAAAATGATATAATTTTCTCAAATAAAATATTCCAACCATTGCCCCGTAATTCTTGAGGATGCTCTTTTATAGATGAAACAAGTTGCCCATCATTCAAAATATCCATGTTTTTCCATTGCAAAACTTGACACAAAACCTCAATAAGTCCTAATATCCATTATGTGTAAGATAAGAATAAATTCAAATGATTTCATGGCCTTATAACTCCATATGCGGATCTATGTTGCAAATAAAATTCACCACCATCTATAAGAGTCAAAACTACCGTGTATGCTGAACTATACATTTTTATAAATGTACATATAGATCTATAACACGAACTCCATCATGTTTCACTGGAACGTTGTACTAATTATATCATGTGCCTTATTGAATTTCTTTGAGTAGCTTGTAATTCATCATGACATTTGGATGATGCATTAATAATGTTAACAACACTTGCAGTTTATTAAATAATTTATGATTTGGAATCACTTCTCTGGAAGCAGTAACAAGGCGACGAACCAAACATTGGATATAATATGCATATTTTTTACCTCTCAAAATAATGGCTCGCAATCCATTCCATTCTTCGCGTATGATTCTAGCTCCATCGTGACCTTTGCCTCTTATTCTTTTATAATCAAGATTGTTCTATAATAGATCTCCGAATAGTATGTCTTTCAATGTAGCTACTTTTATATCAGGAATACAGACTATATCAAAGAACCGTTCATGTAAAATACATTGTTTAGCTATAAATCTAAGAATAATTGCCATTTGCTCTATCTTTGCTTCATATCTAGCTTCATCACTTATTATGCAAAAAGTTGCATCGCAATCTCTTCTCGAATGGAGCATATTATTTTATGAGCTATAATTTGAAGAATTTTCTTTTGAACATCGGATGAAGTATATTTAGCAATTTATAGTACATTTTCTAAGATATCATTTTTTCACTTATTCATTATAAGAAGCAATAAAGTTTATCAATTTAATACAATTTTCACATTTTTTTAAAATTTTCTTTCATCATTATCTCAAAACAAACGTTTGAAAAGCCAACAATCGAACAACATCAATAGTGGTCTTTAATCGCAATCGATTTTCTTGTATTTGTTTTCATCATGTCTTTGTGGTACATGTTCTATGTACTACGATTTGTTCATTAAATTTCTTAAATACTCTTTAGTCATGTTATGTATTAACCCCTAGCCTCCAATATGATTAAAAAACAATTTTTCCATCATTAACTTTCTTCCAATTACGGAATCAACCAACAACGGAAGATATCCATACCATACTTGGAATCCGATTTACCACAAAAAAGATAAATGTTGCATCTTTGGAAGGAGAATCTTCTAACCATAAGTGTTTCTTAAACCAGGATGATTGAAATTGTCGATGTTGCTTTCCACTATTATGATGAATCCTCAATTCATCATATTTATTTTTTTTTCATTTTCACTTAAAATCCTTATTAAAACACATGTAAATAACAAATTATTCTCATTAATTAATAATTCAACATGATTTGTGAGTATTGTATATTTAGCATATATTTATACTAAAATAAAAAAATAAGAAAAATATTAAGAAGGTTGTATGCTATTGTAGATACATACTAACCTGAAATCTTGAGACTAGGTCAAACGTTGACATGATAGATAAGGAATAAAATAGGGAGAGATAGGATCATTAACTTATAAAAATATCAGAAAATCTAGTTACACATTGTACATAGTGATCATATTCGTTATGCACATATTTTTAACTATTTTAGTTAGCAATACTTCAATCTCAGATAAAAATGTTTTCTTCATATAAATTAAACATAAAAAGTCTTTTAAATAATAAAAATATTTACAAAATTAAATCTTGCATTGAATAAAAGATACAACACTCAAAAAAAAGTCGTAAAATCACAATTGAAAGTTAAATATCTACTTCATAAGAATACAAAATGAATCAAAATCACTTTCATTATTTTTAAAATAAAATAAATTTTAAAATGAAAGTGGTTTAATAAAATTTTAAGTTAATGTGTGAAAGTTGGCTTTTCGGTGGCATAGTCAAATCAATACATATCTATATTACATGTATTTATTTATATTTTTTAACATACTATATTTTTATGTTTTGTATACATTTAACATAATTTATATAAATAATTATAAAAATCATATAAATTTAAAAAATGAAAATAAATAATTGTATTTATTATATAATGATAATGTACTTATATCGTACATATCTACATTTATTTATTCGGTTAAATAAATTCATAAAAATAAAATAAAATTATATATATAACTAAATAATTATTTTTAAATAGATAAAATATAAAATGATTTATTTTTGGTACAGATAATAATTAAAAATAGATATACTTTGTATATATGTAATTTATACCTATAATTACTTGTATTTAAATAATTTAGGCTTGTGAATTATTTTATTTAATTTTAAAAAAATCTCTACAATAGTTCAATAAATTATAAATATTTTTTATGTTATATATTTTATACTCGATTTTAATTTATCTTTTAGGGTTGATTTCGCTTGCAAATTTGGTCTGAAGTATTGAGCATAACGGAGCTGCGATGTTGGGTCCATGTCTCTTCGTACCACTTCCAAGTAGGGTGTTTCTGCTTGCATATTCGATCTTAATTATTTGATTTGTCATATCGACATCCTTCCCATATTCTTTAGATGAGTAGTGCGCCCAGATCCAGTATGAAGGCTCGTAAAAAAAATACAGGCTACTAGTTACATAGGTTGTGGAAAAGCACAGGATGATTGTCCGGTAGTACTAACTCACCTATACGATTAGTGATAAGAACTCAAGTGCAAATAAGAGGAATAAAATGGAAAGAGGCACAAGATCACAGGCCAAAGTGTGCCTCACACATGTAGGCACTAAGCGATGGGCGAGCTAGATGAATGCTTTCGATCTGGTCTTTCGGTCTGAAATTAGGCGTGAAGTGATGGTATAGATTGGATCTGGACATTCTTGTTCTTGATCAAACGAATCTTACCTCACTTGAAAGAACACTGAAGAAGGTCTCCTCAGACGAGCTTTGATCTAGCTGATCTCACTTGATTTTTTTATGGATTTGACTTCTGATGACCCGAGGATACTATGGGATGGAATTTGCACCAGATGGCTTCAATAAAAAACTCCAGATCTTGACGAAAGTAGATCTGGAGTTTAAGCTCATGTTTGTGTTGTTGAAGATCGATCTAAGCACCAAATCATCGGCTGAGGAGAACCTGCATGTTACTTGATATGGTTGAAGCTTAACGAGCTTCGACCCGATGTTATTAATAAGGAAACAGAAGATGGAAATGGGCGAAGATCCTTGACTGGATGTGGAGAGAGAGGATCTTCTCAGATTGATAGATATGAGATGATTGGTTGCAAATCGATAGATGGAGAACCAAGTGATGATTGGAGGTGAATGGGTGATCAAATTGAGATCAGATTGTATGGATACAACCTACGCTCGAATAGATCATAGGTCGAATTAAAGGTACTAAAACATATCTAAAAATCGTACTAAAATTGATGGAATCAAAAACTAAAGTTAAATTAAATGGTACCTACTATGAATCAAGATGTGATGGGGGTGGATTGGTAATGGGCATCGCCTTGATTCATTGGTGAAAGGTTGAAGAGGCTCGATCACAACAGAGGTGCTCTTTGCAGGAGTGAATCTCGTTGATCAGCCTCCTTCACACCCTCTTGAGCTCCGAGAAGCTTCCTGTCACAAAGCTCAACTCCAGCGATCGATAATGGGAGTATTGGCCAATGATAAATCCTCGAGAGAAGGAAAGACCTGGAGCACCTTATATAGGTCGAGAAAAGAATGAAATTCAAATCATTCGCAGCGCATGAATCGAGAAGGATTCAATGAAAACTTGATCAGACATGGATCTTGGTGGTTTGATTTCTAATCGAGCGAAGAAAATGGGATGAAAGAAGATGCAATCTAAGAGAGAAAATTCAGAGAAGAAGTTGGGTAAGTGGTTGGAATCTAGTCAATAAGGAGGAGTTGGTAGTTGACCCTGGTGAACAAACTCGGGTCAGCCAATCACAAGTCAACCCGAATAGAGACAAGCGCTAGAAGACAAAATAGTTTAAAATGAATAAAAGAAAAATTTAAATAAATTAGAAAAATGAATTTAAATTTAAACCAATTAACATAAAAAATGTGTATACTTTAATAAACTATTGTTAATTAACTTTAATAAATTAAAATAATAATTTCTATGATTAAAGTATTCAAATACATGTAGTTATATGTATAAATTACCTATATAATAATTATACATATTTTTAATTATTTATTTATACAAATAAAAATATAATTTTGTATTTTATTTACTTGTAAATAAATTAAAAGATTTTAAATAAAATTCATTTTTATTTTTATAAATTTATAATATAATAATTAAAAAGAGATATGTACAATCTAGGTACATTATACCAATATAACAAATGTATTTAATTATTTTTGGTTAGTTTTACTTTTTATTATTTTTATTTATATTTTATAAACAATATAAAATTTTTAGAAAATATAAAAAGATAAAATATGTTTAAAATATAAATGATTAAATAAATATATGTAATGTAGATCTGTATAGGTACTACAACACCCCCAAAAATATGACTTTCACATCTTAATTCCATTTTTTTAAACTGCTTTCATTGTAATTTCTATTTTTTTCTAAATACAATGAAAGTGAGTTTGATTCATTTTTAATTCATATGGGGTAGATATTTAACTTTCAATTCTGATTCTATGACTTTTTCTAAGTGTTATACCTTTTATTCTATACAAGATTTATTTTTATAAATATTTTTTTATTTACAAGTTTCATGAATAAAATATTTTTATTTGAGATTGAATTATTGATAAATAAAATAGTATAAAATATGTGTAGTATGGATATGATGACTATGTACAATGTGAAACTGGATTTTCTAATAATTTTATAAGTAAAGACCCTATCTCCCTCCACTTTATTCTTTGTCGCCCATGTATATGCTTGACATGGTCCCGGGGTTTCAGCTATGTCTGTATCTATTACATACATATAACTTTCTTTATTTTTTCTTTTTATACTTTTGATTTGTTATAAATATGTGCTAAATATGTGTCAATGACTCAAGTCAAGATATTTATGGTTGGATTTTCTCAATAAAATCAATTACATTAATCTCATGCTTGATTTTTTAATTTAATTGGTCAATAAATTGTGTAGTGTTTTTCCTTTGAAATTGTTGTTGTGTATATCCACATCCTCAAATTCATGTTCCCATGCTCTTGTTATATGTTATGGAAATTTTGATATTTCACAAAGTTTACTGCATGATCTTATCAAGCTAGTGAAGGTAAATAGGGCTCAAATGGTGAGTCAAATCACCAGATGGATTTTTAAAAATTATTAAGCTCGTAGAGTATACACGTTCTTAATGTGGTTGAAGTAAGACACATTGAGTAATTAATACCTGATATAGAAGTATGCATACAATTCATTCAAACAATTGACATATTATGATAAGGTTGTCGATGTGGTTGAATTAACTATACGTGTGAAGTATCTTCTTTGAATAGGTCAGAATATAATTAAGAAGATTATTTATCAATGATCTAACTGTGATTTTTTCACTTGTGACCTTCCGTTAGTTTAGCCGTCTGTCAATGCGTTGAACTTAACTATGATTTTTTCAAATATTGGTGCGGATCTGATGGACATAACTGTCCAAACACCATCTTCTTTCTTAGGGTTCTCCTCCTTCTACTCCTTGTCTGTTTTTTGCCGTGAGACACCATGTACACCATCAATCCATTTGAGAAAATCAGTCGACCAATGCCACACTCCATCTCTTCTTTCTTTCGTTTTTACATTCTCTTCCCAAGCAACCCCCACTTCGAAGCTCCTCTTGCTCCACCATACATGAGCATGCGTCCATCCACCATTCTCCTTACCTTTGTTTCCTATTGCACCAAGACAAAGCCAAATAAGTTGTTGGCCAGGGAAACTCCCTTGAACAAACCCATTGATTTGTAGGTTTCCATTACTAGAGGAAGAAGAAGCTTGCCTATAGAACTCCACCTACCTTTGAAGCTTTGGATAACTACGAATGCTTTGTTTCACTGAGCCGCTTCGGATCTTCCTAGGAAGTTATCACGGGCAAGTGCTTCACATGAGCTTTTCCAGATTTCATCAACACCGAAGCGAGGGTCTACTCACCACAACAATGGAAGCTACAACCATAACTTTGGTTGAAGATCATGCCACCATTGCAACTGCAACAGCAGAACACGAAGAGAATAAAAGATGGATGATTTTATCCATTTAATACATGATGCTCATCGGCAAGGAGTTGTAATTGTTGGTCTTGCACTCCCTTTTATCTCACCAGTATATGTAGGGGGTTATAAGAGAAAGAGGAAGTGGGAGGTGAGGTAGTAATGCCAGTGTCAGATTTAGGTTGGTACACGACTAGAATAGAGCATGAGTTATAAAAAGAAGAAGGATAAATGGATGAGAGGACATCGGAATAAGAATGAAGAAGCTGAGGAGGAAGAAATACAAATGTTGGAGAACATGAAGGAAATGGGAAACATAACGAGAAGAAAGAGACCAATGTGCATCGAGATGTTGGTTGCTCGTTAGAGCAACCCGATTATTGGGTGGAGGAGGGGAGGGGGTAGGAGGAAGAAGGGTTTGGATGACATGAATGGACCCTAGTGACCTTATCTATTCAATGTAATGACCGTTGTGTCGCAAATTATAACATCAACTTGGGATGTGGATGGATGACAAATAACTTGAGGCAAACAAGAGATAAAATGACAAGAAGTTGGGGCATAATTGATATTCCAAAAAAGGAAAGGGTGTACTTGATATTGCAAAATCTAAAAGGAGCACAAATGATAAAACCGCTAACAATTATGCTCCTCGATTTAGTTGCCATATATTCCCCTCACAAATGGTTATTAACTTATAGACACAAACAAATAGGGTACATGTGTAATAATGTATCGTCCTCATCCTCCATTATCTTATTCTTCCTTCGTACCGACATCCCTCCTTCCACCTCGAGAAACAATCCATTGGACCGACTTTCTCTTCCTGCTTCCACACCACTACCACCACCACCTCCTTCATCCATTAACACTACGATGACCTCCTTTGCCCTTATCACCACCACTTCTCCCCTCATGCTCCAACCTCACTTTTCATCTCATCTTCCATACCACCACCAAAATTCCTCCACAGCCTTCGCCTCAACCTCCTATGCCCCTCCACCCATAATCCTCTCCCTTGAGCCCTCCTTCCCAACCCCTTGCCCCTTTGCCTTTTATCATTTGCCTTGATCCCATTCTTGATGCAGCTCGTCTGCCTTGCACCCACTATGTCCCTTACCTCATATCCACATAGGCCCCTCTAGCATGAGCCCCACACCCCCTCTACTGCCCACAACTAGCCTGCTTTGCCATGAGCTTCCCATTATTATATTGCCTTGAGTTCCTCCCCTGCAACTCTCCATGGTTGCCATCCAGTGGAGAAGTGGCGAAGGAGCATAGGAAGGAGGTGTAGGGTAGTTGAAGGGGAGGATGGACACATTTTCTCTTAACCAATCCTTAGTTAAGAGAAAAAAAAGTTTTGTTTAGTTCAATGGACATTTTATTAATGGAATGGTACAACAGTTAATGGTGTAAGAAGGTAGGGACACGATTTTTACAAAAGGGTATGTGTACAAGTGTAAGTACAGAAATTTGAAGAGGCATAAGTGTAAAAATCTCAAAAACATAGATGATTTGCGAATAAAGATATTGTTGCGATTAGTAGAAGCAAACATGCACAAACACAAACAAGGAAACCACATGACATGGATTTACGAGGTTCACCCTTAACCGTGCTATGTATAAGGATGACGTTGATCAATTGACCATATGTGGAGAAGTGGAAAATGCATAGGATATAGAGAACCCAATCCTAGGAAGTTACATAGCACTCTCAAAACCCTCGCGTGGGGTAGCACACCTAACTCTCCCCTCGTGAGACCCCCGCATTGGCAGCATATGGTATGGTAGCAGGCTTCGTCTGCCCTTTGTGTGGAGATTGCAGAAAGCAGTTTCTTTAACTAGGTTTAAAAGAACATATGGTTAGTATTCAAGGTATATCAACAATCTCCACCTTGGATCTAATCATTTGAGAAGTTTTGCCAAACTTTGTCGTAGCCAGCCCCTCCTTGAGCTACTCTCAACTGTCGACATTGAGCAAGTTCAAATAATGATTGAACTTACTCTTAGGAACTACTATTGTCAACATATCATTTGGATTACCTATTGCACCAACCTTCTTTATCTTGACTAATCCTCTTCTCGGAAAGAATGAAGTGAATCAAACATCAATATGCTTGGTTCTCTCATGATGATAGTTTAAAAAATAGATACTTATAGTACTCGCTCCTCATAAACATATGTTATCAGACATGTCGATTCATCTTAATCTCGTAATTTGAAATTTTTAGAGCGTGTGCATACATGTAGAATGTTCAAAGATTTATAATATGGTAAAGTCGTTGTTAGATTTTTATTTGCTTGTCCTGATTTGATTCTTTTTCTCCGTTGCAGCCATGGCTAATGCTCATGTCCACGTGGTATTTGTTCTTTTCCTCATCGTTTCAGGTATTACTCCTATTTCCAATAGTTTTTTCCATTGACTTAAAAAAATAAATAATGTATTTAATTGGGTTTGTTAAAAAATTGTAGGATGTCCACTTCATTATGCACAGGATGATGTAAGTTTTTTTTTATGTGATACTCAAAAGGATATTTGGTAGCAATTTACTAGTTTCACAATTTCAGGATAAGTTTATTTTGAAATATGGCTCCCCCTCTGCCCGTAGGCCTAAGTTCTAAGGAAGTTAGAGATGCCTTCATGCATGCTAAAAACAAACAAGTACAACTTAGGATGGGCAGGAAAAAATAGATTAGTAATATCTAGTATGGACTAAGAAGTTGAATATTAAAAATTTGATTAGAAATCAAGCAAATGTTTAGAACGATTGGAGTACAGGGAGAGTGGCATTGTAAGGATTTCTTTCCACGTGGCATGTTAAAGAGTTGCTTTCTCCATTAGTTTTATTTTTTTCTTTTATTCGAACAAAAGGGTATTAACTATTGAGTTTTCTATCACTACAACAAAATTGACTATAGTGACGGTTTTGAAAAAATCCGTCACTAAATTAGACGTTGTTAAATATATAACCACGATATTATTCATTGCGAAATGAGTTTTCGTACTCAAAATTAGCAACGAATATCATATCTGCCGTTATATCATTAGCAACGGTCCACATAGCGACGCTTATCCGTTGCTATTTTTCAAAATATCAACTAATCGTCGCTATTTTTTAGTTCAAAATTTAGTGACGATTAATTAAAATTTTGAAAAATAGCAACGAATAAGCGTCGCTATGTGGATCGTTGCTAATTATATAACGACAGATATGATATTCGTTGCTAATTTTGAGTACGAAAACTCATTTCGCAACGAATAATATCGTCATTATATATTTAACAAGGGCTAATTTAGTGACAGATTTTTTAAAAACCGTCACTATAGCTTATTTTTTTTTGTAGTGTATATTTGGATTTCATGGCCATGCTTGATAAATTCTCTAAATTGTATTTTAGTGTACAATTGCACAAGTATAGTGCATGGATTTTGAATACTCAATGAATTGTCATTAAACAGTCTTTATTCTTTCATTTTGTCTTTAAAATCCGAGTCAAATACATGTGAATATCACTAACTTGCATGATTTAGCATTCAAAAAGTGTGTATAAATAATGTATAAATACATGTATTTAAATCAGAAATAAAATAATAAAGAGAAGAAAAGAGAAATAAATGAAATACCAAAAATATTGGATGACCCTAAACCCGAGAGTAAATAAAAAATTGACTTGATCGACAAGAAATAAAGTAGGAAGTGATTGTGTGAATAATTGTACATTAAAAACCCTAATTTTAATTCCTTAATAAATGGCCTTTTGGACCCTATTTTATTATTTATTATTTAAACCTAAAATTAATAAAATTTGAGCATGAAACTTGTAAATAATAATGTATAGAAAATACAAAATTTAATTCATAGAAAAATACTACACAGTACGACTAGGATAAATAAAACAAAAAGGTACAAAGAAAATTCTCAAACTCGTATCTTCTCCGTATGATCTCCAAATTTACAAAACTCACCTTTATCGTTCATAAAATAAATTATCTATTTAATGAAGATGGTTTTAAAATCAGAGTTAAGATGCAAAAGTTGGCATTTGGGTCCCTATTGTGCTATATACATGTATATAATATAGAAAATAATTATTCTTTACAATTAATTCTTTCTTTTATTTTTAAACATGTGCATATGTTATACATATCATAAAAAAATTAAAATAAAAGCATTAAAAATAAATTAAATAATTAGTAAGTTAGTAAAATATAGGTAAAATATACTGATATATACATAATACAAATATTTATTTAAGATGATTAATAAAAAATAAAAATAAAATATAAATATATTAATATCCATTTATAAAATTTACAATTACAATATCTAATATAAAATATTTAAATATAAATATAAATAAATTAAATATAATTAAATAAATACTTAAATAATAGTATATAAATAAGTATACTAGAATAATTTACTTGTAAAAATAAATAAAATTCATAAAAGATAATACATAAAAGAATAAATATTTTTTATGTTTTGAGTTTTATTAATTAATTCTCTTATTATTTTATTTTTAATTTTTTATTCTTTTATCTCCTATTTTGTCTTCTAGAGCCTAACGTGGACCAACTTAAGCCCAACATTGGTTGACCGGCCTGTCAACTATGCCGCCCCTCGCCCTCGCCCTGTTAGTATGTTGAACCCTCTTCTTTCTTAATTTTTTTATCCCATGATACTGATGAATCTCCATTTCATCACCTTTATTCTTTCATTTTGGCCTTAAACCCCTAGCTAAATGCATGTATATATCATTAATTTATCAAAATAAACACCTCATTATTTGTAAAAACATTGTATTAATTAATGAATAATATTGCATGTGTTGCCAAAATTAAAGAATAAAGAAAATAAAAGAAAATGAATGAAGTGTCAAGGACACTGAATGACCCTAGCCCCTGAGACTCAGTCAGCATGATGACTTATTCGATAAGGAATAAAGTAAGGGGAGATAGGGAGGATGAATTGTACAAAAATCAAATAAAAAATCTCATTCTTTATTCATCCATAAATCATTTTTGGGGCCTATTTTATTCGCTACTATTTATACATCAAATCAATAAACATTGTAATTTAAAGTTGTAGATAAAAAATACAAACAAAAATACAAAATTTATTTCACATTAAAATAATACACAATGTTCATTCTACACTTAAAATAAAATTACAAAACCCAAACTTCTCAGAGTCATATCTTCTCCAAACAAACTCAAAATGCACCAAAATCACCTTTAATTGTATATATCTTTTTTAAGCTATTTAATGAAATGGTTTCATTAAATTTGAAGTTAAGATACAAAAGTTAGGTTTTGGATCCTCATTATATAGTTTACATGATTAAAATATTAATCTTATTTATTCTTTATAATTTGATCAATTTTATGTTATTAGAATTTTAAATATTATTTATAATATATGATTATAGTTAGAATAAAATAAAACAATAAATAAAGCAATAAAACAATGTCATATACAAAAATAGATGCATATACAATACTTATACTTATTGAGTAAGTATACATATTTGTTTAATTGTACAAACTACATCAGAAAAACAAAATAAAAATATACTTACGAATATATAAATAATTTATAATTAAAGAATTTATGAAAATAAAATAATAACATAAAAAAACAAAATAAAAAGAGGATATACATAATATAGGTAAATATACCTATACATAAAATCCAAAAAGTAACCTATAATAAATTAACCCATAAAAAAATAAAAATCGGGATAAAATACTATAGAAAATAATAATTTTTTATTTTATAACCTAAAATTATTAAATTTTTTATTTTATAATTCAAAATTAATAAATTTATTTATTATTTAACTTTCAATTATTTCATATTTTCCAACATGTTTTGTCCTTTTGTGGTCCAACTAGACGAATGGGGGCGCTCTGTTGGTTGTCCTTCGTTCAACTTCCCCTTTGGCATCTCTACTTCATCAGAGATGTCTCCTTCCCTATTTTCTCCCTTTTTTCTCGAGTAGCCAACAACTCACATCAACGTGATTCTTCATGAAATAAACCCTCAACTATTCCTAATACACCCCACCACCCTATATCGTGAGTACGCCATCTTTATTCCTTACGAATCCTCAGTCAATAAGGGCCCATCTTCATACTTATAAATAAAACCTCCTCTCTTCCTTTATCCATTTGATCCTTCTTCAAGCCCTTGAATCTCCTACTTCGCATGTGTATGTGCTCTCGATGATAGAGAGAGTGCCCCCCGAAGTCTAGGCGACGCGAGGAGGCGAGGAGGTGGTGCAAGGCAAAGCTCCGGTGACACCTCTTCTCCCTAGTCCCCACTAAGAGCTGCACATTTTCCTTCCATATCTAGGTAGATTTAGTCGTAGTTTATTATTTCTTGCATTTTATTTCATCTGTAGATATGTAGTTCAGTGTGAAAATCAGAGATCACCAGAGTTCCATACTCCAGCTCTGTTTTGTCACACTTCCGACCGTCATTGACCCATTTCTCATGACCATTTCCTTCCCCTTCATATTCTTCATCTCCCGCACCCATTATCCATGTCTGATCTTAACATATCAAAGGATCAAGGCTCTTTCTCCACTGCACGCTAGAGACACACCCATCCCTCCCATTTCGGTTGCTTCCTAGCTTCAATCTGAGCCGAGGAGACTCGCCTCAAGCCCTGCAATGTTGTGTGTAAGTTACTAGGTCAAGAGGAAATCCTGGAGCGAAGAATCGATGGACATCCGAACCTCTTGGCCATCCGAGCGAAAATGACTTCCAAACCCCTCGTACCGGGGTCTTGATACCACTAGTCGGTACCAGTTGATGCAGAAGAGCCCAGGATCCTCCTGGGCTCGTCAGAGGAGAGAATCGTCACTGGAACCAAGACTATTTGATCATCAAAGGATGTGGAAGGAGGCCTTCTTCCTTGTTCTTCCTACAAATAGATGTCATCAGATGAAATCAAAGCGCCACATCTTCTTTTAGTTGTCGGATCAAATGCGAAGCGATGCATACCCTCAACTACCCGATGGACTTCAGTGTGCCTACGTGGCTGTTGAACCGGGAATATCGCAGAGGTCGTGTCGACTCACAAGGCGAATCAACAGTCGCTGATTTGACCTCCAACGAAATCCGAAATTCAAACAACAATTAACCCACAACAGATAAATCAAGCAATGAAAGTAAATGTGCGGAGTTAAAATTTATTATAACTCTACAACAAAGATGTGTATAGTGCAAGTATTGTAGAGGTCGAACACAGGGAGCAGACAGGTAGATCGGGGCACAAGTGCTCAAAAATGTGTGTGTTGTGATCAAAGGCCTATTATGCTAATTTTTTTGTGGGTTTTTGATTTTATATTTTTTTTATTTAATTTTTAATTTTATAATTTTGTATTTTGATTTTTAATTTACTGATTTTATATTTTCTTTTTGTATTTTATATTTTTATATTTTCTTTTTTTTCAATATTGGAATGCAAAGACAATGTAATAAAAGAGACAAAGAGGTATTTATAAAAATAGAGAAAAATATTCAAAAATATGAAAATAAAGTCTTTTTGGTCTTTTTATACTTTTTTACTGTTTTTGTGATTTTTGGGTGATTTTCAGAATGTTTTTGGTATTTTTAATTAATAAAATAAAGCAAACAGTGGCAAAAATGCAAGGCTGAAACTTAAAATGGAGAAATAAAATAACAAACAGTAACAAAAATTCTCCAAATTAATTTTCACTTAAAGATAATCAAACAAAGAAAATTCAGGAGAAGAAAACACTATTTTTGGATTTTTTATGGATTTTATAAATTTTTATGAAGGTTTTAAGAGTTTTGCAATTTTTTGGAGTTTGGTTTTGTATTTTTTAATGATTTTTGGCTGGGAGTTAAAACACACTAACAGACACAAAATCTATTTTTTTTGGAATTTTTCTGGAGTGTTTTTATATTTTTTAGGGATTTTATAAGCCAGACAGTGCTGAAAATAGATGTTTTTGATTTTCAATAAATATAAAAAAGCAATAATTACGAAAAATAAAAATATGGCGTAAATCTACTATACAACAGGAGCTTAAACTGAATTTTGGGGATTTTTTTGGATTTTTAGAGAAGCATACAAAAATTACAAGAAGCCAAAAAGAAACTACATTCGCAGGGGCGTTTTTGTAGTTATCAAGGAATGCGAGGGCCTTAGCGCAATTTACACAACAATATTATAACTGAACAAGTATTTTTCAAGAGCAAACAGAAATACCCCAAATGCGAGGCCCTTGGAGGCAAAATAGCCAGGCGCACGTGCTCACGCACGTGCGCTTTGCTGGCAAGGGCGCGGGAGCAATATAAAGAAGTCCAGGGGTGGTCTCCGTAAATATTACAAAATATTTTAACAGCTGAAGAAAGGTTCGGAACTAATAAAATATTACAGAAAAACGTGGGAGAAATACCGCAAAATTCCCACAAATGGGCGCTGGCGGACGGCAGATGTGTGCTCACTTATACACGTGTCCACGCCACAGCCCGCGATACCCCTTGGCGAGCAAAGGGCCGAGATTAGATCTCAGCCCCGAATCTGATGGTTCTGGGGGCCTTCAATCAAACGGTAGCTGTACTTCTGCAAGAACGCCGAGCAGATCGACGGCGTTAGGGCGTGGAGGACGAACAGCCGCTGGAGACGGCCTGGATGAACTTAACACGCCAAAAACCCCACGCTCCCAGCCGCCTTCTCTCCTCCAATGACGCCCCGAACCTCCTGGAAGAGTCCTCTATCGAACGGTGGCTTCAAAAGGGCGGATAGACCGCCGGACCGCCGCCGAGCAGTTGGAGAAGGAGGACGGCCCAGGTGGTCCGTTCTTGGACAAAATCGACCCCCAGGTGGGGTCTTCGACGCCTGAGACCTGCAAGAGGAGCACACCAACAACAGTAACGAGGTCCCAGATGCCTTTAAGTGCAAAAAATATGTAGACGAAATGGCTGCGTAGGAAAGTGGTGGTGGCCGGAGCTCGAAGGGCTCCGGCAAGGTATTTGGTCGCGAGATTTACACTAATTAATTAACTAAAAAGCAAACTAAATGCAGGAGGTTGAATCTGGGACTCATGGGTATCTAAAGGCTAAAAGAAATGGATCGAAAACACCTCACTTGGCCGGGGCGAAGGAGATAGGACCTCACGGCCATGGATGGCCGGAGATGGGTGGAGCCGACCACTCGACGTCACCGGAGCACCGCGCAAGCTGCTGGAGGAGCCCTGTCACGACTCCGGTCCTGAACAGGGCTTGGCGAGGCTCTAGTTTGGTCAAAATGGGGTTCAAAGGCAAATGGGAAGAGAGGGGGTTATTTTTGAAACAAGGTCGAGGGGTGACTTTCGAGGCTTGATCACGGGTGGAGATGGCAGATCTAGGGAGATCTAAGAGGGCGGCGAGGTAGGTGGATGATAGGGGTACAACATTGCAGAAGGGAGCGGCGGCAAAGGACGAGCGAGACGGCTTGGAAAAACCCGCCAAGACGGGCAAAAACCCAGGCGCAACAGTGCTACAGAAGCAAGGACAGACTGTTGACCTAGGTCAACAGTCCCAGCCCCCTGGTTGGTCCACGTGGACCAACCAGGAAAATCCTGCCAAAAATGTTTTGTAAAATCAATAAAAAATAGCAAATGATTTTACTAATTTTTAATTATAAAATAAAAAATGTTTATCTTTTTATTAAGTATTTTATAATGATTTTTATTTATTTTTATGAAGTATATTTTTACAAGTTGCATTTATACCCCTATAGGTATCTATATCTATATATTTAAGTATTTTTATTTTTACTTAGGTATTTTTAATTTATTTTATTTTGGTTTTTATTTTCTAAAATTATAAAATACTTTTATATACACAAATATATGTTTATTTTAATTTTCTGATATATTTTATACACTTAATAAAATGAAAGTATTATTTGTATAGGTATCGCTACCTGTATTATACCTATGTATTATAATATATACAAGTATTTTTATTTGTATTTTATTTATGTTTTTATTCTGATTTTAATGCACATAATTATTATAAGTATTATTTACAACATTATAAAAATATAAAATTATAAAAATAATAGATAAATAATAAATTGAATATTTTAATATGTACAAGTATACAATGAGGGTCCAAAAGTCAACTTTCAAACTGTAGCTCCACCAATTGCGAAACCACCACCATTAATTAGATTATTTTCTTCTATATACAATTAAAGGTGAGTACGCTGCATTTGGAGTTTCCGTTTGTGAGATACGGGTCTGGGAAGTTGGCATTCTGGATTTTTATTCAGACCATAACTTTTTATCTGTACATTATTTTTCTGTGAAATCAATTTTGTATTTTTCTTTATTAAATTATCTACAACTTTCTTGTACAAAGTTTCTTTATTTGATGAATAAAAAGTGGAACCAAAAATAGGTCCCAAAAGGAATAAAGAATGAATAAAATGTATAGGTATTTTATCTGTGTTTTGGCCCTTATCTCCCCCTACTTTATTCCTTGTCGACCTATTCATCAAGATGCCTAGGTCTCGGGGTTTTGGGTCATAAAATATTTACAATATTTTATTCTTTTTCTTTTCTTTTCTTTATTCTATAATTTTTGCTTTAAAAACCGCATTTTATACAATATTTACATACATATACATGAATGCTAAAATGCATGAATTAATGCTATTTACACGCATTTACTAGGGTTTTTAAGGCCAAAATGATAGAATAAAGATGATGAAACGTGGATTCATCAGTGGCACACTCCTACCCCTCCGATATGGAGCAAATAAGGGGTAAACTTCTAGTAAGCCCCCTGTCTTTTTTTATTTCACTTTCCAGTCCCTTAAATACAAGCCAAAGAGTAAATTAATGGGTACATTTTGCATGAAGACCCCATCATGTATTTAATATTGCATTTATATCTGTGCGAGGTCACCTCACATGGACCCCATTGTGAGGTGACATTTTGCATGTTAGCCCCTGTGGTTTTATAATTTTGAAATAGTTTTTAAAAATATGAGATATAGTCAAAGTTCTGGGGCATTTGCATGTACCTTCCTATAGTTATTTTTAATTGCAAATACGTCCTTCGCAGTTCAAGCATTTCTGTTCATGTTTCTATAATTTTTATAAATATCATTTATTCTCTAAAAATTATGCAAAATCAGGAGAATGTACATAGATGCTTGTTCTATCATGCCATGAATTTTTATTATGCATATTATGCACACTTGCTTATTTATTAAAAATAAAATGGAGCCTATTTTATCCATGTCTAACTATAAAATGCTAAAAAATATTAAAATATATTCAAAAATCACAATAAAATTTGGTATGCTTATTATTACCTATATTGAATCTAGACTAAAATCCTTGAAAATAGAAAAGAAAAGGACTAAAAATTAAAAAGCTCCAAAATCCAGTAAATGGGAAAAAATCAACGAAAATTCCAAAAATACTATATATATCTCTATATTTTATTTGTATTATTTATTCTATATAAAATTTATTTGCATAAATTTTGATACTTTTTCTAATTCTAATCTTCAAATCTACTCGGCCTATTTCTTTATTCCCTATCTTAGGATATTTTTTACTTTCAAAAATATTTAAAAATTAGCAAAATTACTTGAAAAATAAAAAAATAGAAAATACTATAAAAACACCAAAAAATTATTTTCTATACTTTGATTAGTTTTAGGGATACTTATAATTATTTTACATTATATATATAGTTATATAAAATCCTCTATTACATATTTAAAAGAAAAATAAATAAAATTAAATAATAATAATAAAAAGAAAATAATAATTATAAAATCAAAAACATAAAAAATACAACAAAACCTCTTAAAAATTGCATAATAAAACCCACATAAAAAGATCAAGAAGATAATTATGTACATAATTCGCATTGATTATGAATAATCATTAGGCTACCTTGTTTTCTCTATGTGGTTCGACCTCTACATTCTTATACACTATATCTCTTTGTTTGCAGAGTAAAATAAATTGCGCCTCACATTTATTAGGTTATTAATTGCTTATTCATATACTTTGGGTACTTGTTGATCGAATTGGGTTCTCTTTGTGGGACGCCTCAGCGACACTCTATCTTCGCACTCTATGAAGATACATTTTTAGACCCGCATAGTAGAATTCCTCTTCATCGAATGACACTGTTGTCGGGGAGCATCATGTGTAGACTAATTTGTACATATTTGTCTTTTATTTATTTGTTTGCTTATCCATTCATTTCCTTGTACAAATTTTCTATTTTTTTCTTAGTTGTATATACTTCATTTCTTATTTTATTTAACGCATTATCTAATTAATTATGTTAATATACCTCTCTTGTTGTGTTTATTGTGAGGGTCGTCTACGCGAGGATGGCTTCTTAGGGAGTCAAGGTAGGCAAGCATTGTGGAGACTGGTCTTCGTACTACGAATAGCTGGAGAGGCAGCAAGCATAACAAGGAGGTTACTTAGCATGCATTTTAGCATAGGTTTTATGTTTTGGTGAGAGAGTGATTCATTTACTCATAATTAATTGTAATAAATTTTAACTTGGACAATACTCTACTTACGAGGTCCATTGCCCGGGTGTTTGTTCACCTGGGGGCCTCGTCGCGATTTTCCGAGTTTTCCTCACCTTCTACCTTTATTTCTCCTTATTTTCCCCTTCTTTTACATTTGTTTCTGACATTTTGAGTTTTCTGCCTTTCTTTTTATTTTATGTGCATGGAGCCCCTATATTTTAGGACTGCTTGTCTTGGTAATTAGGACCAAACCCTAATAAGAATTATGCTCCTATATTCTATTACGTTTGGATCTACTCAAATTAATAAGTGTTAGCTATTTAAATTTGAACCCACGCAATGAGAGAGGCACCATACAGTGCTAGCATGACCTGTTGTGATGGGCACTGAGGTGTCTCCAAGATCAAACTTTTGGGTTATATTCTCAATAGTTGACATATGATTCTTCATGATTAATAGCAGCTACTGTTTAGGGTGATTTTATTGATTGCACACCGCCATGTAGAGAGGTTTAAAAATTCTATTTTGCATACCACATGGAGAGAGCCGTGAAGCACTATAAATCCTCTAACTTTACATGCATCATTAGATTCCATGGTGAGATTTCCATCATCAAATCGACTTGCATGACTTTTTAGTTGTCTCTCTAATTTTGAACACCTAGGACTTAAATGAGAATTTACAAAATCGCCAGGCGCTTGTATGCAAAATATTGAAAAAGTAAAAATAAAAAATCTAAAACTAGGGGGCTGCTAAATAAACTTTGACCTTAATTAGAATTTTTAATCGACATCTTTGGTTGGTGTTCATAAAGCCCTCATTGTTTTTAGGTACCTAGGAGGAGAGCAAAACCCCTCCGATGAGCCAGGCCGCCACACTAAGGATTAGAGACAAAAACCCAGTCTGTAATGCCCTTGTATATCTCCTAGAGAAGTATTGGCGCTTCTATCGCACGTGATCGAGTAGGACCATGTCATCGATGGTGTTCCCGTCTTGTGTGGAATGTCGACTTGGTCTGAAGTACTGAGCATAGGCCATGCCTTCACGAGTGTGTTTTGTCTCATTGGTTTGCATCCTAGTTGGTCCTTGCATCCTCAGGGGTTATTCTGTTGCGAGCGAGGTCCGAAATAGTGGTTTCACCTATCGGATTACTCCCTCTTATTCTTTGGCTCAGTAGGGATCCAGGAAAGGCTACATGGACCTCAAAAAGTGTAGACAAGTACGCGATACTCTTTCGGCAGTACTCTCGCTCCTATAGGGTTAGCGTTTAAGGACTTGTTAAGGGATATGCATGAACAACTCTAAAAATGAAAAGATAAATTTAGATGATCTATCATGGCTTCATATGTATAGAGTTGGTGAACTCAAATTTATTTTGTGTATTGTATGGATCTAGATTTAGGTTCAAAGATCAATTCATGCGCACTTGTGCCAATTTTGTTAGATGTGTTTCCTCTATTGACCCCCTGCTCATTTAAGGCCTATATACTATTTTACACTCCTTTTTTCCTCGTTGACCATCGTATCCTTCATCCTGCATCGATCTCCTTTTGCTTCATGATGTCGATCCATGGATGGTCCAGTCAGCACTCCATTGACGCCTACATTGATTCTATAGACTCGACATTGTCAATAATTTGAGATTACCAGTAACCCATTTCAAACCTTGTGAACCGATCTCCATACTCATATTCCTTCCATTATCTTTATCTCCCAATAAATCGTGACCACTCTTGTCACATTTCCGCCCGTTGCGAATGGAGGTCGATTTCAGTCTACATTTTTACTCCAAATTCATAACTATCTGAGATTGAACTTAATATCAGATTCATCCATTTAGCTGGTATTCAGTTTCACAGTGGTCTGATTGGGATACCTCTTATATTGTAGATAAAAATTAGTCCTAGATCCCAATCCGGAATTCATTTCTTTAGATTCGGACTGAGAGATGACTCGTCAGGGAAAGGGCAAAGGACAAAAAGCGCCCCAATAAGAGCAATGCTCAATGCCAGATTAGAACTTGGTGAATGCTCAGGTGCTCGCTTCCATCCAAGCCATCTAGCAGCAACTGACTGAGCATGCAATCGTACAAACCACATTTCAAGATATGTTGAATGGAATGAGGAAGAGACCATCAGGAGGAGGAGGAGATGGTGAAAACCCCCATGATCAAGAAGAAGAGGGGGCAATAAATGAGAACCCCAAACCGACACTTAAAGAGACATACAATCCTGGAGATAACAAGATGATCTAGTGGATCCGCATTACTTTGTTGCATGCTTACTTTGAGCTATATCCTCAGTTCCTTGCACTCTTACCCTCATTCCACGGGAACACCAATGAGGAACCATACATTTACTGCAGCAGTTCGCTCGTATATTTAGAACCACACACTACCCTAATGTAACATCCGAATCTGACTAAACTCGAACATGACCTAATTAGGATACAATTAATATAATAAAATTACTAATCAATATTAAAGAACCAAAATTGATCAACTGATCGTAAATTAAATGTTGTTCGATCACACTCAACTAAAAAGTTGATCGCATCGTAATGCGTGCCATATAAAGGCTGCATCACGAAATCGGAAACCATGAGAAAAATTGAGACTGTCATAAATATGACTCAATGAAATAAGACCAATGAAATCGACCGTCCGCTGATCAAAGATCATATGATATTTTTAAATCACAAAAGTTAATCGTAAACTGAGAACTTCTCTTGAGAATTTCAGGAATTTATCTACGATCTAAAGTATATTAATATTATACTCATATTGATTGTCATTTAAAAATGATCAAATCGAGATATTATACATCGAAATCCAAAACTCAAGGAGTGATTAAGGTCAACTTTAAGTACGTCAAATAAAGAGAGATTTTGGTTTAAAAATAAAATAAAAATTTATTTTTAAAATAGTAGCAGACAACAGTCTGTACAAATCCAAAAAAATAAATTAATAATTTATGACATTAGCTACCTGCCATCATTATACTGATGGTATGGTTGATGTCATGGTTGATATTAAAAAAAGAGGAAGGTTGCATGAAGGAACCTCCCTTCTTTATTTTCTTCTCAATTTCCCACTTTTCTACTCTAATTTCAACATAAGAAATCCTCTTTATTCATATTTCTCAAATCCCCTTCCTATTTTCCTTCAACGAGAGAGAGAGAGAGAGAACCACAACCTCTCATCTTCCTGGAATTGTAGTTCCCCTATATTTCCTCTTCATTTCCACTAAAGATTTCCACCAAAGAGAGCCCTACAACACAAAGTTCTTGCTGGAACTCCTTGTAACTCTTCTTGAAGTTGATTGATTGCTCCAACATCCATTTCAGCCCCTCCTTTACTGCTCTAACCCTTCTATTATTGCAGTATCCAGCAGCTAAAACTGTAGGAGCTCCTCCTCATCCTGGAAAAGCGGCTAGAGCTGCTACATGCATCATCAAATTGTTGCCTTCGCATTTCCAGCCCTACATGCATGAAGAATCTTCAATGTTTTGAATATCAAAGGTACAATCCTAACTCCCCTCTTCCTTGCTGTCATGCAAGTATAAGCCAACCCCTTATTGCTACCATGTATGTGATTTTACTCTGATTATTTCATTTTGACCAGAAAATTCTGTTTCTATGAGATTTCAATTTGAACAACCTTGTACCTTTTTATTTTTTTCTTGAGAAAACCGAAGCCAGAATGGTAAGTACGTCAAATGGAATCTTGTTGACCTTTTCCTACACCTTGATTTACTTCCTTAGTAGATTATGTTTAAAGTTAAAGCTACAAAGGCATTATTATAATTTTTTCCCATATTTAGCCAGGGATCTCTCTAGAACACACCTAAAACACATGTTATATGCTTGCAATATATATATGTAAATAATTAGATAAATTATTGAATGTAAATCAAACTAGATTTACTTAGAATCTAACTGATCTTGGAATCTGGAGTTCACTAACATCAAAGATATTACAACTAATTAGTTACTTTAGTTTTTAGTGGACCTGGTTGTACAAGAGTTATTTATACTTATTATGAATAAATTGAAATGCTTATGTTGGACGATGAATTGATTAGCTCGATACTTTAAAAAGGGATTTTCAGGGTGAAAATGGTAAAAATATAATGAGTCCTTACACTGTCAAATTATTTATATTATTGGATTTTGCATTAAAATAAGCTTAATTTCTATAGTTATACTAGTCATAGGTAGTTTAATATGGAAAGTTTAGATTTCATCAAATAAACATTTTAGAGCTTATTGAAGATTTTTCAGGATCTAAAACTATTCAACATCTATGTTTTCTGACAAATTTTTCTTGAATTTTGATTTACTCAGTTTTTAAAAAAAATTTACAGTATCAGAGATTTCAACAGCTGTAGAATGTATAGGATATACAAGACTTATTAGTGATGTTATCTTGTTTTCAAAGGAATAATTGACTCTTGCAGTAGTTCAACATAGATATAATTAGATCCAGCTTAAGTTTAAAAAAAGGACTTTGTAATGGAAAGTGTAAACATGTGATCAACAAAGGAGGGAAAATGTGAAATAATTTATAAATATTTATGTTAGACAGTCCGATCCCATGCATTCAAGACCCTGTTTGTTATAGAAGACCACTCATTGTTGTTGATACAATAAGATGAGGTAGTGTGGAGTAAGGAGGATGGCATTACTTCTATTATAGATTCTACAACTTCTTAATTGCTTGTAGAGAAAGGTGCATCGGTTGCCAAGATGAAGAAGAATATCTTTAAATGGTTAACGTAAGCAACTGGATTTAGCTCTCTTGGCAAAAGAAGAATGATTGGAATTATAAAACCACTTACATTTTTGAATGACTTTTCCCTGTCATTATTATTATCGATGGTCCTCATAAGAATGTGAATTGAATCTATAATCAACTGAATCTACATGGTTAATGAGAATCAGTGATGATAATCAATTGTATCGGTCATGGTGACTCTTGTACCTGACTGTGTGAGGGTGCGGTAACCCTCAATTGGGCGATAGATAGGAAGCCCAGTTGGGGCAGCGGCCGCCAAGTGCACGGGTCCAAGTCCCAGTCCTTTTCATGGTATTTATCCGAGCTCGAAGTGTTTTTACGCCTCGTTGGGATCCCGACTTTTGAGTAGCTCCGTTGACCCTCTATTTTAGGATACCCATGCGGTGGATCCCCGATTTTAGTTTTTTTTCGTACGAGCCTGTTAGCATGTACTAGTTGTGTCAGTTTCTAGAGTGACTTTTTTAGAATGTCTCTCTCACCCGTCTCAATGACGTAGTTTTGCAGTAGACCTATATCTCTATTGTACCACACTACCACTTAGAGAGCGAGACAAAAGGGTCTCTTAGGAGACTTCCTCATCGCTTGAGGTTTGGTTACTATTCCGTCACTAGGCTTGGTGATGGCTACATTTGAATCAATTAAAGTAGAATTTGGAGGAATTACAATTAAACTTGGAATGAAGCATATTGGAGTTTCACTAAGAAATGAGATCAATTACGACGAGTTGACTTATATTGAGATCAATCACAATTGCATTTAGTTAGAGTTAAGATCACTTACAATTGAGTTGATTACAGTTGAGATTGGTACGAAATCACCATTTATCATTAAACATCAATCATCAACAACTAATCAGATCTTAGAACTACTACTATAGATGAAAATTAAATTAGTGGATGTGTTGGGAACTTAGTTAGGATGCATTACACTTCACTGCATGCCTGTGGAGGCACCCGGACCCTAAGGCACACTTCATGCCTTAGAGTCATAGTGTGAAGTCACCCTCAGATCAAGACTACAGACTACCCACTAGACTTAAAAGATTAGCTAAAATCAATAATCAGATCAGAAACTTATCATTCTCATTATAGATATCCATAAACATGATCTCAAAATGACAAAAGAAAATAATATACCCTTATGGTTCATCATCTAATATATGAAAATGTGATAATATTATGGGGAGATAGGAAATCATGGAGCATTCAGACAAAGCAGCTTGAGCAGCTTGAAAACTATTTTCCACGCAAGTACCTGTAAATTATATATATCAATGTCGTTACGCTTGTAGCTCCGACGGTTTTGATTTTCAAAATTAAAACTAAATGCGTAATGATACGACTAAATTATAACCTAGATTATGTTGAAGAAACAAAATGCAAGAGGTCTATGGGTACCTAACAACTCAACGAGCTTAGGAAGCTCGAGCAGAAGAGGTCACTAAAGGTGGAAGTTGATGAACCTGGATCTGGCTCTCCTCCACCTTGTCCACACCACAAATGGTCGATGCGGACCATGTTGTCATTAAGAGCTCAAAAGAGGGTTCAAATGGATAACGATGGGAGAAGAGAGATAAAATAAAACGACATCGGAGGAGGTTATTTATAGACATGGATTCCGGCCAAAAATATGGAGAAGTAGCGTGTTGTTCGTTGGAGGTTGGTGAAGATTCTCGCATGGGCGGGAGAGAGGGATGTCATGGCTACAGTTTGGTGGAATTCTCAATGAATATGGACGAAAGGTGGAGGCATGAAAAGTCAGTGAAGATGGGGTGTCTGAAGCTCTTACGTGGCAGCTGGAGGAGGCAATACTGTTGACCGAGGGTGTCAACAGTACAAGGATTCCGGTTGGTCTACGTGGAACATCCGGAAAAAAGGAAAGTGAAATCTATTTATAAATTTGATAAAAAAATGGATTAGTTAACTCTAGGTCATAAAATAAGAATGTTTCTAATTTTATGTAGTGTTTTATACATATTTTTATTTATTTTTTGAGGAGTATCATTACAAGTTTCTATCTATATGTATATTTATAGGTAAATATACATGTATATGGGGTATTTGAATTTTAATTTGTTTTAAATATTTTATTAATATTTAAAAGAATTTTAATATTTTTAATATATTTAAGTTCATATTCATGTATTTTTGTTATATTTTTATGAGTTTATTTGCATACTTTATTAATTATGTATGCATTCCTTATTAGTATATATAGGCATATTTCATTAATATATTAAAGTAATTATTTTATTTTAATGGTTTTATTTTAATTTAACTATGTAAATGTGTTTTAAATAATATTTACAATTTTATAGAAATATAAGAAATTGAAAAATATAAAGAGTAAATATATTAAACATAATATAAAGGTATATTGCACAATATGAGCCCAAAATCAAAATTTTGTAACTTAGGTCCAAATTGAATAAAACCATCTTCATTAAATAGATTATTAAAAGTTATATATAATTAAAGGTGGTTTCGGTCCATTTTGATTGTGTTTGGAGAAGATACATGTTTATGAAGTTTTTATTGTGGCTTTTTATTTTGTGTACCCCGGCACACTATGCATTATTTTTAAGTGATATCTATTTTGTATTTTCCTTTTTATTTTATCTACATTATTTTTATTGAGGTTTTTATTAATTGAAGTGTAAAAATAGTAAAATAAAATAGGTCCCAAAAAGTAATATTTAGGCAAATAAATTAGGGTTTTATGTATAGCTTTCTATGTTTTCTTTTGTACAGTTTCGTTGCCTTACCCTCTACTTTATTCCTTGTTGACCAAGTCATCATAATAAATGGGTCTCGGGGTCTAGGGTTACTCAATACCTCTGGCATTTCATTTCTTTTTCTTTTCTTCATTTATTCTTTTATTTTGGAATTAAATGTAATAAATAATACAATGTTCTATACAACATTTTGTACAATTTATAAAGGTTTATTTTGGCAAATTAATGATATATACATGCACTTAGCTAGGAATTTAAGGCCAAAATTAAAGAATAAACGTGATTAAATGGAGATTAATCACCCCCTATACATGCCTTTGCTAGTCCCTAGCAAACACTTGTTCCTATAAGTGCATAAAAGAGAATAAAGAAAAGAAGAGGAAATAACTTGGATTTATTTTAACATTTAAACTTGTCTTCATAATATCAATGTTTGGAGCACAGTCGAACCTTTTGATAGCTAGTTTGGTCAGAACCTTGTTAGGAACCGGACTTGAAACATAGCTACCTCTAAGAATCACGACACTCTACCCATGTCTCCTCAAATGCCAGGTCAGAACAGATCGATGTCATACGTGATACCTTATGACTATTAGTCTATCTTGTACAGTGTGTGTAATATATGGCTCCTCTCAACTGAAGCAGTAAACGTTAGTCTTCTCCAACATGGTGACCCAAATTCCCCAATCCTACAACTCTTTCCTCAAGAAGCAGGGTATTCCCTTCTAAGTTCAAGTACAACCAACTCAAGAAGAGGAGGTGGAGAAGATGATGGACAGTAGCTAGTGTAGCTACCTATACGAGGATGCTTGACCAGTGTAGCCCAGTTATCTGTATGGAGGCTCACATATATATTTGACATTGAAGATCAAGCTTGCTAACTGACTATATACATGCTCCGATGGGGAATTGATTTTTCTTTGATTTGTGCTCGTCTATTTTTTGGAGTTTTAGATTTTTGGAGTTTTTTGAAAACTATATACAATAGTAATTACATAAGGACTTTTTCCTATTGAGCCAATGGACTATCCCTCTTTTGAATCATTATTGCAACCCACAGCATTCTGTCATTAGACCTCATGGCCACTTGATCGGGTTGGGGAACAATGGCCATAAAATTGTACTTCTGATGTCTACATTGACTTATGTCTCATGCCAGCAAATTCAACCCTCTACCACTTCAACTGAGTGGGCAAAGTGCAAGGTTCATGTGAGCAAGTTAGGTTATCGTCGACAAGAGTCATGCGTGTGTTCCGAAATACTCTACTTTGTCAATCAAGAAAACACTGAAATAAGTCTCATGGTCTCAAAGAATTAAGTCCAGAAGACCCGAAGTGCCTCAATTCTAGTTCATATCAGCTTTCTATGATTAAGTGGATTAAGGTACAACCAAGCTCCAATCTTCGGATTTTACTTAGATTTGTGCAATTGTCATTATCAATCTGAAAAATGCAAATGCTAAGCAACAGAATATTTTTATGAAGCAGTTTTCTGATTTTGAATTTTTTATGGGATTTTTGACAGAATTGCAAATTTTTATACAAGTTTTTGAAATCATTTTGCAAATTTTTATAGATATTTGGTTTTGTAAATTTTTCGTAATTTTTTATAAACAAAAGAGTTTTGGCAAATATATATGTGCATATATCTACACAGGAGTGCATCTGTTAATAATTTAGGGTTCAAGAATTACAAGGTTTTTACACTCTTAAATTTAGTTAATATTTACATATTTACTTATAGAATTCGTAGAAGATTTTTATTTGATTGTATTATATACAAGATCCTCGAAATAATTTGAAAAGATTTTTATAAGTATTTTGAAACATTATTTTGAAAAAATATTTCAAAAATAATTTTTACAAATAATTACAAAATTTAAAAATAGTTTGCAAAGAATTTTCAAACAATATGTATAGATTTTTCAAAGTATTTTCACAACCATTTTCCAAACTATTTGTAAACAAATTTTTAAAACATTTTATTCGAATGAAAGAAAGTAATTTTTACAAACAAATCATTTTTTTACAAAGGTTGAAATATTTTACAAAATATTTTCCAAATAGTTGTCAAAATATTTTTCAAAGAGATTTTCCAACTATTTTTCAAATATTTTGCAAATCATTTTTAACTGGTTTATTAATCATTATATACAAAGAATTGAATTTGTATCTTATTTTTTATTAATTAGATATATTATTAAAAATACGCAAGTACCAGTTACCACTAAAGTATATACAACATATATACGACTCCCCTATACTTGTCTTGTGTTATGTCCTCATAGATAGGAGAGAAAAGTAAGACATAACTCATACCAAGTATAGGAAAGCCTGTACTACAATGATTCAATAAAGAATGAGAAGTCAACCATCTCCAATATACTTAGGATCAATTAATCCTAAGCATTGCAGGTTGCATACATATCAGGAAGGGTCGAGGGAGGAATGAATAAATAAATCATCGTCTCTCTTTGTCCCCCCTATACTTAGGGTAAAGTATCCCTAAGTATAATCAGAACGTCAAAAGTTGAGGAGACAGATGAGTGATCAAAGAATAAACACCCGAATACATTCATCCCTACTATACTTAGAATGAAGTATTATTAAGTATACCAATGACGAATAAAATGTGTGCAACTTTTCGGAAGAATGAAAGACAAAAAGAAGAAAAAAAGAAAAATCTAATTTAATCAAAGATATTTACAGGAGCATTGTCTGGCTCTGTTGAAGTTGTTGTAGCAATGAAGTCTTCATTAAAGATTACTTGCACAGAGTCGACAACGGCCAGGAATGTATCATGCTCTAAGTACGGCTTCAACAATTAGCCATTGTCTACAAAGGGATGTGTGTCAGCTCACAATTCTAATATCAGTACATTTTCGTTATCATGCACGATCCTGACTCTGTACCACCATGTCCATGTGCTCTTTAATTTTCCTAGAAATATCTTCAATTTCATGTCAAACAATAATACTTTCTGTTCAGGTTCAAAGGCCTTTCTTATAATGTGATTGTTATGCTAGCATTTGACTTTTTCCTCTTACATCAGACTATTATCATACGTGTATTCTCTGAATTCCAAGAGTTTTTTCATATCCAAATTTCTCTGCTGACCACCTTTTTGAGAATCGATCTTGTAAATATTCACTGCCCATGATGATTTGTGAATCAATTCCACTGGTAGGTGGCATGGATTTTTGTATACAAGGCAAAAGGGAGACATACCTAGAGGAGACTTGTAGGTCGTCCTATATGCCCAGAGAACTGAATCCAGGAGTTGCGACCAATTATTTCTGTCCAGTCTGACAAGTTTCTGCAATATCATTTTGATTTCTCTGTTTGATAGTTCTACCAAGCGATTTGAATGTGGATGATAAGGAGGTACGACCTAATGATCGATGTCCTACTCCTTCATTAATTTCTTAACCTCCTTATTGATGAAGTGGTTGCCTCCATCTGAAATCAAAATCTTTGGAATGCCAAACCACAATATGGTGTTATCTTTTAAGAACTTACAAATTGTTTTATTATCTACGGCTCGAGCTGGAATGGCTTCCACCCATCGACTCGCATAATCAATGTCAAGAAGGATGCATTTGTAGCCTTGATTATTAAGAAATGGACCCATAAAATTGATGACACATGTATCAAACACATCAGATATATAAATATATTTGAGGGGCATGTTGTCTTTAACTCCAAGTGGTTTTCCCAATTTCTAATAGTCTGTACATAATTTCACAGAGTTATCTGCATCCTTAAAGAGTATGGGCAACCAGAGGACACATTGTAATATCTTAGTTGTCATTCTACTTCCAGAATGATGTCCACAAGATTTGAGCTTATGGCAGCCCTTGAGGACACTTCTCCTCTTGAGAAATACACCGACGCGAAATGTAACTCGCACCTTCCCTGAACAGATGTGGATCCTCCAATTGGTAAAAATGAATGGCGGAGAGGAATTTGCACTTCTTAATCCGTGTCTAATCTTGTGGTACCACCCCAAATGTGAGGCAGTTCACGATGTCAGCATACCAAGGAAGAGAAGCCACACTGAGAATTGATTCATCAGTGGAAATTTTTGTTATCGGTGCACTACTTAGTGGAATATCTTGGTATTCAATTCTGGATAAATGTTCTGCCACTACATTCTAATCTCCAAGCTTGTCTTTGATCTCCAAATCAAATTCCTGGAGGAGAAGGATACATCTGAGTAGTATCGACTTGGCATACTTCTTCTGGTGTAAGTATCGTATGGTAGAGTGGTCAGTGAAGATGATGACTTTTGAAGCTAACAGGTAGGATCTGAAATTCTCTAAAGCAAACGCTACCGCAAGCAGCTCCTTTTTAGAGGCAATATAATTTCTTTTTGCTTCATCGAGCATCTTGCTAGCATAGTTAATAGCATAGGGCACCTTGTCTCTTCTTTGTCATAGTACAACCCCAAATGTAAAATCTGATGCATCCATTATGGTCTCAAAGGGGAGAGACTAATCGGGTGGTTGTAGAACTGGAGCGTGAGTGACGAGCTCTTTCAGCTGATAAAAAGATTGGAGAACCGTCTGATTAACATAATTTGCAAAAAAATCGATTTTGGGACCAAAAGACAACGGGGTTTCTGGGCTATTTACTTTATAAAACACACAATATTTATAGTTTTCTTAATTTTATAATTTCTAAATATTTTCATGATCTTGTATTTTAACCCTAATTTATTTCATATTTTTTGGAGTTTTTTATTATTTTAATAAAATTAAAAACCTTAAATTATATGCAAAAATGAACTGTATAACTTATACCTATATTTATTAAAATATGTAAATTAATTTATTAAAATCCATAAAAATTCACACAAGCCTTATTTAATATTCTAATAATTAAGAAAATATAAAATTAATTTTTAATTATTTATTTATTAAATTAAAAATCCAAAACCTATTTATATATATATATATATATTTATATGATATTTATATTTCAAATAATATTTAATATTTATAAAAAGTATTTATTTCATAATTAAGATAATTTATCTATTTACATTTCTTGTATTCATACCAATTTAAAATAACCTTAATTACTATTTATTATTGAATTTACAAGCATTTCAAGTATCTGGCCTGCCAGGTGCTGACACTTGTCAGCACATGGTGTTTCTTCCTCAAGAATCCGGTGTTGGAAGTTGTTCTGACCAGCCGACTTCATCCATTTCTCTAGCACACCTCTTAACACCTTCAGATGATCCAAACCGCCAGATCTCTTCCCCTAACAACCTTCTACTTCGCCCAGCATTCGATTCGACTTGCGGAGCACGAAATCTCCCTATAAAAGAGCCTAAAGTCCGCCATTCGCGAACTAACTCTCCTGCAACCAACAGACTCCAGTTCATTTGGCTGACTACCCACTTTCCTTCCTCGATTCCGGCCATCCCAGGAGGTGACAGCTCCTCATCTTGGGCTCGCGTGGAAGGAGGGAGGTCGGAGGAAGTTCCAAGGTGCTCGTCAGCCCGTGCATCGCCGCCTAGCGTGCGTGGAGCTCCAGCGAAGATCGGCCGTCGAGCGATCACTTGAGGTAATACACCTCTTCTCCCACAGATCTATTCATTCATCTTCTTCAAATTCTTTCTCGATTCTCGTGCCTTAATTAGCAACGCTAATCGCGTAGTTTGGTAGCTTTATTCCTTAGATTACATGCCCAAGCGAAACCATCTTGAGATTAGTTTCAAATCCACTTCAAATCGCGATTCAATTCATCACCATTCTCAAGCATTTCGCATATTTCTTCTAGAAACCATTGTTTCGAGCTTGCAATTCTCTAAATTTGTGGTTGATTCTTCGTGAATCGAGCATATAGATCTGTCATTTGCATGTTCTTCTTCAATCAGGAGCGAAATACACGCATCTGGAAGCTTTCGTCATCAAGGAAATCACCACGCAAAGATAGCTGCAACAAACATTCATCGAAACAGAGCTGCGAGATTGCCATCTTCATCGCCTGTTCACCGTCGCTTTGAGCCATTTCCGACCACCTACACTTGCGGGCAAGCTCGATGGGTGGAGGAGCCACCCCTCTGGCCCCGCCGGAGAGCCCAAGTCGTCGCCTTTTGCTTGAAAGAAATCGGAGAAGACGCGATCTTCAACAGCAGCCAAACAACTTCAAGAACAGCAAGAACGCCCCAGGCGCACAGGTGTGCGACACGTGGATGGCGTGCAAGCGTCAGATCAAAGCTGCAGTTTCTAATCTCATCCATCGAAAGCGAAGCAGTGGAAATTTTGCTTCATAAATCCAGAGAGATTCCAGTATTCAATCTCGCTCCATAAGTTTCCAGAAATTACATTTAGGTCCCTCCGCAGGGACCTAAATGTAAAAACTTTTATTTTCTTTCAAAATAGTCTCTGTTAAGGATCAATTTGCA
The DNA here is from genome assembly GCA_037367405.1 of Ottelia alismoides. NCBI lineage: Eukaryota > Viridiplantae > Streptophyta > Magnoliopsida > Alismatales > Hydrocharitaceae > Ottelia > Ottelia alismoides. Next base: position 778,824 of record JAZKJV010007004.1, read on the forward strand.
GAACTTTTAGTTTCTTTTCTTACATTTACACCCCTGGGTTGTAGGGGATATTTGGACATACTTTTGACCTCATTTTTATTGATTTCTTTAGGGTAATTACGCAACTACCCCAGCAAGTTGTTATTAAGTTTTCGTGCCTTTATCTTGTGTTTTCGTTGTGTTTTGATTCTTCGAAAACCACCTTCATTTTGTTTTGATTTCGTGTGCTTGTTCGAGCCCGTTGCTCGACCCGTCCACCTACTATATTGTATTACCTGCTTATATTTCACCTATTATATAATAAATAAATCTTTTAAAAATAACCCTTTGAAAATTAAATAAAATTTTGAAAAGATTAAAATCAAATAAAAAATTAAAAATAAAAATTCAAATAAAAATTGTTGTGATTCTTTGATTGCTTTCAGAAGAGGTAAAATAAAATCGCAAAAATATTTTCTTAAAAATCAAAATAATCTATTCTGCCTCCTTGAGTTCGACCCAGGCACACTTACATCGTAAAATAAATAGTTTAGATTTTCTTCTGAAAACTGAATTTGTTTGATTCGAGTTAAGATCTATTTCGCAGCTTTTTCTACATCGACTACGTTATTCTCTAAAAAAACTGCGATCTGATTTTTAACGCCTATCAAAATGGCACCGTTGCCGGGGAGGCGTTAGAGTATTTTGATCTTTTTCGAAGTTTTGTGATTTTATTTTTTTCTCTTCTTTTTGTTTGGTTTTCGTAGCTTTTCGTACAGTTTTTCGTATGGCTTTCTCTCGATCGAAGTCTTTTTGTTTTCATAGTTTTCTTTAGGTTTTTCTTTCTGTTTTCTCGACTCTTTTCTCGATTGATTTCGTACAGCTTTTCGTACAGCTAACTAAGTTTTGCAGGGTTTGCAGGATCAACCGGCTTCTTAGGAAGTCGAATCAGTTGAAAGAGCAGAGGCCGGCTTCTTCTTCACGAGTCGGTTGCAGAGGGCAGACTTAGTTAGTGTAATTTTTTGTAAAAGAGAGAGAAAGGGAGAGAAACTGTAAAAGAAAATAAACAAACTCCCCCATTTTTTTCGGGGTTCTGATTCGCCAGATACCGTGTATTCGGGAGATCAGAGCACCCACCGCAGTTTTTCTCACCTTATCAGTTTTTCCGCAGCTTTTTAGATGCTTGCTTAGGTTTTTTTATTCTATCTGATTGTGCCTACGTAGTTAGTCTTAGGACTCGCAATCTAGGTGCATGAATTTAGCGTTTTTATGAAAAGAAAAAAAATCGATAGACGTTTGTTTGAAAAATCCAAAAAAATTTACAAAACCACAAAATAAAATCAGAACTGCTAAACATATCTGACCTAAAAAACCGTAACGATTCATCCGTTTTGGGAGAGTAACCCCCGCACAACTAATCAGAGTGCGCGAGCGAGAGCCGACCCATAAGGTTAGAGCCCAAACCCTGTATTTCCCGCGAAATACTACTTAGTTCATACACCTTATCACTGTTCCTAAGTGGGTACTCTCACGTAGCCGGAAACGGTCCGGGTTTACTTAGCAGAGTGGGAGGTTTAGAGGACACTGCGCAAGGCTCCGTCCTCAAGTAATACGGGTAGCCGGAAACGGTCCGTACTTACTCCCATACTGGCTGAATGCGAGTGATCTTCTGTAAGGACTCAGGCCAGTGCTTCGGAGAAACCATCGGGCACCTATTAGCTCGCTCAGCCCGCAATAACAGAAACTTGTTTGCTAATTACAACCCTAAAACCGAAAAGATAAAAGATCGAACTCTTACGGTCTTCATCGGGTTGAGTTGGTGAACACGGGGTTTGCTTTGTGTTTGCTTGCAGGGCATGAGTTTCTGCGGCTTTCGCATTTTTCCATCTCCTTTGAATCATACATCGTGCTCTCCTGATCAAATCTCTTGACTCCGAAGATGACATCTCAGCAGCTTTTCTGCTCAGACTCCTTGAGCTTTCAACCATCCACCATCGAGCGTACTTCTTCACAGGCTCGGGATGACCCTCTTTCCGAGCTGGTCCCATCTGATCTCGAGGAGAGTTAGACCCAGACTCCCTCGCATCCTGGGCAGAATATTGAGGCAAACCCTTGCCTCAATACAACATCTAGATCTCCAGCCAATTTTTCACTGAGTTCTTACGAGAGTTTCTCTTTCCCAGACAATCAGATGGCTCGCGGCAAAGGACCAACAGCATGCGAGAGGCCACCAGCTGGGGAGCAGTACGAAGGAAGACCAGATCCAGCCACAGATGTTACTACTGGGATTCTCGACACACTTCAGTAGATGAATCTACAGATTCGAGAACAATTTCGAGTTCAGACTGAATTGAGGGCTGAAATAGCCGCGCTGCGAGCAGGGGCCGGGAACCAGTTACCGCCTGCAATGGTTCCCACGACTTTACGGGATGAGTATGACCCGGGCACTGGAATGCTCCACCATTGGATTCGGCTACCGCCGAATCAAGGGCCATACGAGCTGAGACCGTCCTTCATTTCTTTGCTTCCCAAATATTACGGGAATGCCACAAAGGAGCCGTTTACCTTTTTACAGCAATTCGAGATGATTTTCGGTACGGCTTGCTACCCTGGAGTTATGCAGTAGGCTGTACGCCTCAAGGCCTTTCCCTTTGCCTTAGCCGATAAGGCTCTTTACTGGCTGAGTCACTTGGGACGAGAAATTTCTACATGGGACGACCTGAAGTCCACTTTCCTGCGTAAATATTTTACTCTAAGAAGGACGAACATGATGAGAAGCCAGATCTCCAACTTCACGCAACTCCCGCACGAATCTTTCCATGAGGCATGCGATAGATTCAAGGACCTTACGGAGAGATGCCTGCATCATGAGATCCTGATGAAGGTGCAAGTTCAAAACTATTTTGGAGGACTCTAGCCGGATATATAGGGGCTCATGAGTGCCGCATGTGGCGGCAGCTACTTGAATAAGGACACCGAGTCAGTATGGGCCATCTTCGAAGGGATGGCCGAGAACTCAAGACTCGTGGACTCTACTCGGGCATTTCAGAAAGCCCCACAGCCACCACATCACGGAGAACACCACAAGGTGGCTAACATCGCAGATTCCGAATCCAACACCAACATGGGATACATTAGCGAGAAGCTAATTTTAGTGGATGTGATTTAAAAGCAAGTCCAAGACTTACAGCCGTTGCGAGAGTTGGAGAAACTCTCATCTCTACCTCAGCAGCTGAGTGATCTTTCGAAGAAGGTGTCTAAGCTCCAACTTCAGTATCAGCAGAGCCAGACTTCTTCGACTGCACAACTAGCACGGAGGATCGCACCCGCTCCACCCACCCGTCAGATCTACTACGTTCAGAGCGAGTCCGAGATTCTGCAGATCGATTGGCATGAGGATCAGTCTCATGCCAATCCCGACCAGATCACCAGCACTATAGAGATGGAGGTGGAACCGAAATTCATTCTCGAGATTAACGGGATTTAGTATACTCCGATTCAGCAACCGAGTATACCGAATCAGCAGCAGCAGCCGTACGGTCATCCGCAACATGGACGTTCGTATTTCCAGCACCGCTAGAGCTTCACGCCACATCAATCTCACCCGAATATCTATCATCAGAGACCACAATCATATCAGCATCCTGCTCACTATTCACAGAATTATCCCTATCACCAGCCGCAGCAGTCTTCCTCCACACCACAACGATACTCTCAGCCTTCCACCTCTCAGCAATACACGCCAAGGCAGGAGAGAGGAGCAAGCCAGGGCCACCACACCGAACCAGAGATGTCTTCACAGGCCCAGGCACTGAACCAGATCATGGATATGCTGAGTACGCTCCAAATTGCGCACAAGACTGAGATGGAGCAAGTTAACCGTCGTCTGGACGAGTTAATCGCACAAAAGACCACACTTCCAACCCAGCCTCAGATGAACCCAAACAATAAGTGGAGGCATCCAGATCAGGTAGACACTACAGGTAAGATCTCGTTTCCTAAATTTTTATCTAACTTCATTCGTCTCAGGAGCGATAGATCACCACAAGCACCTGCTGGAGTAGAAGAGCGGGCACTTGACGAGGAGCACGAGCAGATCCATGAGTCGCAAGAATCTGAAGCTGAGGAGGAGAACCAGCAAGATGATGAGGACCACCCTGCAGACTCAAGAGACGGGAGCAATGCCGACACAATAGATATGGACACTAGCGAATCAGACAATGACATCACGCCAGATCAGGCAGAGAATCCCGAGAAAAACATTTCTTCACATGTCTTAGAGAGTTTGGTACATAATTCTGAAACTCTCGATGTACAAGATGACTCTCATACCAATAAAAATTCTGATTTTCTGACTTCTGATTTTGTTCCTTTTTCCGATGCTTTGTTTGGAAAAGGAAAGAAAAATATCAAAAAGAATGTTGTCACTGTAGAAACCGAGCATTTATTGAAAGATCACATATTTCTGAAGATTCCACTTCACGATGCCTTGGATCATTTCCCTACGCTCAAGAATCAGTTGAGGAACAAATATACTACGCGTAGGAAAAAGAGATCATGAGTTGAGAAGCATATATTGACCAAGGCAACTTCGTGTGTGATTCGGAACAAGGTACCCAAGAAGAAGAAAGATTCTGGAGCTCACTATGTCAATTGTCAGATTGAAGACACTACATTCCATCGTACTCTCTTAGATAATGGTTCCTCGATCAATTTGCTTCCATCCTCTTTGCTTGATAAGCTCAAGCTAGGTCCTCTCTACAAATCACGAGCGATACTTCAGTTTGCAGATCGATCTGTAAAGAGACCTACAGGTGTACTAAAGAACATTATCGTGACCATTCAGGGCTTGTAATTTCCAGTAGATTTTACTGTCTTAGACATGACGTGCCCTATACAATTACACCTTGCTCCAATCATTCTCGGGAGTCCCTTTTTGCAAACAACAAGAGAACTCTTGGATTATGATGCTGGGAGAGTATCATTCCGCACAGACAATGGAGAGATACACATTGAGATGGAGAGAGAATGTAGCAGTCCTAGATCAGTATTGTCATTCACTTCAAAGGACACCAGTCTTGCAGAAGATTGCCAGCACATAAATGAGACACAGTTTCCTGATCTTGAGAGCGTTTATTTTGATACCCAAGATATCCTACACGAGGATAGGATAGATCACTTGGTACCTAGTTCTTCAGATGATTGTTCACATATAGAGACAGATTTCATATCAGATTCACATGAGCAGTCACCTGCAGAAGACATCTCAGTGCCGTAGATTGAAAGTACACATATTACAACACAAGAGTCAATTGATTATATTGCACAGATCATACAGTCTATCCAATGTAGAGAGTCGGATGGTGTTATGCTTACAGACACCTTCTGTAGTCCGACTCCAGAGACGCATATTTCATAAAAGAGAGCTATGCCATGTACAAAGTTCACTTACAGAGGAGGCTCTACTTTTTCAGCCAAGGATCAGTACACACAGAAAAAACAGAAAATTCAGTGACCCTGGCTGAAGTGATCTATTTTGTATAGGAATCATGATCATTCTTTCACTTCATCCCATCCTGTACAAATTCTTTTAAGCCATTCGATTCTGGAGATCCATAACACTTTTACATTCTTCGTAGACCACAATCGTCCCCATTTTTGCTCGTAGTCTATGCTTAGGATACCAGATCCTAAGTATAGGGGGGACCGATTGACCGCTGATTCACGTTTTATATTTTGTTCTGATTCTTTTTGTATAGCCTTTCTTTTTCACAAATCACTGGTCTCCGATTTTTGGCTTCACTCTTTTCTATACTTAGGATGCCTTATCCTAAGTATAGGGGGACCGAGTGATTTCGATGATTTCGTTTTCTTTTCCTTTTAAACTTTCGTTATTTATTCTGTTTCACTCAGTCATCCCATTTTTTCTCTCCTGTTATACTTACGATGACCTGATCGTAAGTATGGGGGGTTGACTGACTTGTACTCTTTACTCTTTTTCACCCACTTCTACTTAGCACAAGTTATGTCCTCCTTTTTCTCTTTTGACGCTATGAGGACATAGCACAAGCTAAGTATAGGGGGTGCGTATATATTGTATATATACTTTTGTCCATAACTCGTACTTTTTTGTATTTTCTATATCTATAAAATCCATAAAAGTGGGTAAGGGTTAAATTAATTTAAAATCCATTTATATATTTATTACTTATAAAATCCTTGTAAATAAGTAAAATATGTTTAAAACTTGTATTTAAAATCTGTATTTAAAATATGTATTTAAAATTTGTATTTAAAATTTATATAATACTTATTTAAAATCCTCTTTATTAAAATATGTGTAAAAATCATTCAATCCTTGTAAAATCCCTTGTAAATAAATATGTAGAATACATTAGATATTTAACTCAAATAAAATATATCTTGTAAAATTCATGTATAAAAACTTGTTTATAAAAGTTAGAAAATCCATAAAAAATACAAAGTCCTAAAATTCCTAAAAAAATACAAAAGCCTTAAAATCCATAAAAATGAGTAAAATCCAGAAAATATACTTCACGAAAACATGGTTGCATTTGCATTCGCATTTTTCAAAATAAGTTTGATTTCTGGAACTAAGGACTGAGTTTAATCTAAAGGATGGAGCTTGATTACGGCCTTAAACTTTCGTTGTAAGGAGCCTGGTTAGGATCTAGAATTTAGACGCTTCAGGTCTTGTGACTTAACATCTTTGGGTTCCATAAGACCATATTCGGGAAATCAAGTCATAAGTGCCTAAGTAGACCATTTGGTGTCATCCGTACAACTCTACACCAGTGAACCAATATTGAACACCTGCACTCTGCACTTAGCTCAACTTGCATGGAGTTACGAAGGTAAGTATATCTTGGTAGTGTGTTTCTATCCTTATCTTTGCGGCATTAACGTCAAAATACATGAGAGATTGGGGTTGCGATAGTTGCTTCGGATGAGGGAAGGATCTGTTGACATAATTTATCTAAGACCTCAAAAAAGGGACAGAATAAAAAGATGATATATCCGTCGAGGCACAAAAAGATGAATGCAGTGCAAGCAAATTACAAAGTCAAAGCAAAGCAGAAGCCACCAAATAAGACAACAATGGTCCAAGCTTCCACCAAAAATGCCTGCACATCTTAGTGGAGACTCAGCTACACCGGTTGAGCTTCACAAGGAGATGCGTCTACACTGGTCGCACTCCACTTCTTTTCTCAGTCTTCTACTTTGTCTCTATACTCGATTGTGGACATAGTAGAACTGAACTCAGAAGGGAATACCTTCCTCCCCGAGGAAAGAGTAGCGGGATGAGGAAGCCATAGAAGTGTATAGCCGGGATGGACAGTTTCTTCGGTTCTCTAAGCCGGAAGAGCTAAATCAATTCAAACACTGTACAAGTTGACTTCAAGGATGATAGAGTTTGCAATATGAATAAGTGAGTCTGAACTAGCCGATGAAGTGATCTTGAGGAAGGAATTGCGGAACTTGAGGACTGTTGAGGATAAAATCCTAATCCTAGTTAAGGTTCCGACAAAATGCTTGTTTCAAGCCCGATCGAGCTCTGTCCTTTGTCTGTTCTCATGAATTGGTTTAGGAAAACAAATTCATTCTAACTTTCTTTCATTTTCACGTACTTTTCAAATAAGTGTTTGCTAAGGGACTAGCAAAGTTTAAGTATAGGGGGTTGATGAATCCATGATTCATTAACTTTTCTGTCGCATTTTGTCGTAAAACCCTTGACAAATGCATGTAAATATTCATTAATTTCCATCTTTTAACAAATTCCCTTTCGTGCATAAATATTCACTTTTAACCATCTAAATCATGTAAATAAATAAAGAACAAAGAAAACAACTAAAGGCAGATTGGATATATGTATATATGTACAATATGACTTATAAATATAAATATAACTAAAAGGTATATTTATAGCCTAACCTCCGAGACCAAGTCAGTATGGATTGGTCGACAAACCAAAAAGTAGGGGGAGATAAGGAAAGAAAACCCTAAAAATTAATTAATACACACTCCATACACTTTCCACTATTTATAAAATAAATACAAAATTACAAAGATTTTTAATTAATTTCCTAAAAATAAAGAAACTCTCGATGTACAAGATGATTCTCATATCAATAAAAATTCTGATTTTTTGACTTCTGATTTTGTTCCTTTTCCTGAAGCTTTGTTTGGAAAAGGAAAGAAAAATATCAAAAAGAATGTTGTCACTCCAGAAACCGAACGTTTATTGAAAGATCATATATTTATGAAGATTCCACTTCACGATGCCTTGGATCATTTCCCTACGCTGAAGAATTGGTTGAGGAACAAATGTACTACGCGTAGGAAAAAGAGATCATGAGTTGAGAAGCATATATTGACCAAGGCAACTTCGTGTGCGATTCGGAACAAGGTACCCAAGAAGAAGAAAGATTCTGGAGCTCACTACGTCAATTGTCAGATTGAAGACACTACCTTCCATCGTACTCTCTTAGATAGTGGTTCCTCGATCAATTTGCTTCCATCCTCTTTGCTTGATAAGCTCAAGCTAGGTCCTCTCTACAAATCACGAGCGATACTTCAGTTTACAGATCGATCTGTAAAGAGACCTAGAGGTGTACTAAAGAACATTATCGTGACCGTTCAGGGCTTGTAATTTCCAGTAGACTTTACTGTCTTAGACATGACGTGCCCTATACAGTTACACCTTGCTCCAATCATTCTCGGGAGGCCCTTTTTGCAGACAGCAAGAGCACTCTTTGATTATGATGCTGGGAGAGTATCATTCCGCACAGATAATGGAGAGATATACATTGAGATGGAGAGAAAATGTAGCAGTCCTAGATCAGTATTGTCATTCACTTTAAAGGACACCAGTCTTGCAGAAGATTGCCAGCACATAGATGAGACACAATTTCCTGATTTAGAGAGCGTTTATTTTGATACCCAAGATATCCTACATGAGGATAGGGTAGATCACTTGGTACCTAGTTCTTCAGATGATTGTTCACATACAGAGACAGATTTCATATCATATTCAGATGAGCAGTCACCTGCAGTAGACATCTCAGTGCCGCAGATTGAAAGTACACATATTACAACACAAGAGTCAATTGATTATATTGCACAGAACATACAGTCTATTCAGCGTAGAGAGTTGGATGGTGTTATGCTTACAGACACCTTCTGTAGTCTGACTCCAGAGACACATATTTCAGAAAAGAGAGCTATGCCATGTACAAAGTTCACTTACAGAGGAGGCTCTACTTTTTCAGCCAAGGATCAGTACGCACAGAAAAACAGAAAATTCAGTATGACCCTGGCTGAAGTGATCTATTTTGTACCGGAATCATGATCATTCTTTCACTTCATCTCATCCTGTACAATTTCTTTTAAGCTATTCGATTTTGGAGATCCACAACACTTGTACATTCTTCGTAGACCACAATCGTCCTCATTTTTGCTCGTATTCTATGCTTAGGATACCAGATCCTAAGTATAGGGGGGACCTATTGACCGCTGATTCACGTTTTATATTTTGTTCTGATTTTCTTTGTATAGCCTTTCTTTTTCACAAATCACTGGTCTCTGATTTTTGGCTTCACTCTTTTCTATACTTAGGATGCCTTATCCTAAGTATAGGGGGACCGAGTGATTTCGATGATTTCATTTTCTTTTCCTTTTGAACTTTCGTTATTTATTCTGTTTCACTCAGTCATCTCGTTTTTGCTCTCCCATTATACTTACGATGACATGATCGTAAGTATGGGGGGGGTTGACTGACTTTTACTCTTTACTCTTTTTCACCCACTTTTAATTAGCACGAGTTATGTCCTCCTTTTTCTCTTTTGATGCTATGAGGACATAGCACAAGATAAGTATAGGGGGTGCGTATATATTGTATATATACTTTTGTCCATAACTCGTACTTTTTTGTATTTTCTATATCTATAAAATCCATAAAAAGTGGGAAAGGGTTAAATTAGTTTAAAATCCATTTATATATTTATTACTTATAAAATCCTTGTAAATAAGTAAAATATGTTTAAAACTTGTATTTAAAATCTGTAATTAAAATATGTATTTAAAATTTGTATTTAAAATTTGTATAATACTTATTTAAAATCCTCTTTATTAAAATATGTGTAAAAATCATTCAATCCTTGTAAAATCCCTTGTAAATAAAATCTGTAAAATACATTAGATAGTTAACTCAAAAAAAAATATCTTGTAAAATTCATGTATAAAAACTTGTTTATAAAATCAGAAAATCCATAAAACAATACAAAGTCCTAAAATTCCTAAAAAATTACAAAAGCCTTAAAATCCATAAAAATGAGTAAAATCCAGAAAATATACTTCACAAAAACATGGTTGCATTTGCATTCGCATTTTTCAGAATAAGTTTGATTTCTGGAACTAAGGACTGAGTCTAGTCTAAAGGATGGAGCTTGATTACGGCCTTAAACTTTCGTTGTAAGGAGCCTGGTTAGGATCTAGAATTTAGACTCTTCAGGTCTTGTGACTTAACATCTTTGGGTTCCATAAGACCATATTCGGGAAATCAAGTCATAAGTGCTTAAGTAGATAATTTGATGTCATCCGTACAACTCTACACCAGTGAACAAATCTTGAACACCTGCACTCTGTACTTAGCTCAACTCGCATGGAGTTACGAAGGGCAGTACATCTTGGTAGTGTGTTTCTATCCTTATCTTTGCGGCATTGACGTCTAAAGATGTGAGAGATTGGGGTTGTGATAGTTGCTTCGGATGAGGGAAGGATCTGTTGACACAATTTTTCTAAAACCTAAAAAAAGGGACGGAATAAAAAGATGTTATATCCGTCGAGGCACAGAAAGATGAATGCAGTGCAAGCAAATTACATAGTCAAAGCAAAGAAGAAGCCACCAAATAAGACAACAATGGTCCAAGCTTCCACCAAAAATGCATGCACATCTTAGTGGAGACTCAGCTACGCCGGTTGAGCTTCACAAGGAGATGCATCTACACTGGCCGCACTCCACTTCTTTTCTCAATCTTCTACTTTGTCTCTATACTCGATTATGGACATAGCAGAACTGAACTCAAATGGGAATACCTACCTCCCCGAGGAAAGAGTAGCGGAATGAGGAAGCCATAGAAGTGTATAGCCGGGATGGACGGTTTCTTCGATTCTCTAAGCCAGAAGAGCTAAATCAATTCACACACTGTGCAAGTTGACTTCAAGGATGATAGAGTTTGCAATATGAATAAGTGAGTCTGAACTAGCCGATGAAGTGATCTTGAGTAAGGAATTACGGAACTTGAGGACTGTTGAGGATAAATCCTATTCCTAGTTAAGGTTCCGACCAAATGCTTGTTTCAAGCCCGATCGAGCTCTGTTCTTTGTATGTTCTCATGAATTGGTTTAGGAAAACAAATTCATTCTAACTTTCTTTCTTTTTCACTTACTTTTCAAATAAGTGTTTGCTAAGGGACTAGCAAAGTTTAAGTATAGGGGGTTGATGAATCCATGATTCATTAACTTTGCTGTCGCATTTTGTCTTAAAACCCTTAAGAAATGCATGTAAATATTCAGTAATTTCCATCTTTTAACAAATTCTCATTCATGCATAAATATTCAATTTTAACCATCAAAATCATGTAAATAAATAAAGAACCAAGAAAAAGAACAAAAGGCAGATTGGATATATGTATATATGTACAATATGACTTATAAATATATATATAACTGAAAGGTATATTTATAGACTAACCCCCGAGACCAAGTCAGTATGGATTGGTCGACAAACTAAAAAGTAGGGGGAGATAAGGAAAGAAAACCCTAAAAATAAATTAATACACACTCCATACACTTTCCACTATTTATAAAATAAATACAAAATTTCAAAAAATTTTAATTAATTTATATGTACATATTTTTCACCAAATTATTTTCTCTAAGTATTACTAAAAATGTATATAAAAATATAAAAATAAGTTAAAAATATTACCCTGTATATATGCCAAGAAACCCAGCCTATAAATTGTCAAAATCTCAACTTCCGAACATCATAACTTCCTCATACGAACTCCAATTTCACTCTACTCACCTTTAAATTCATAAAATAATATTCTCTAATTAATAAAGGTGGTTTTATCGAATTCGGAGTCCGTTTGCATAAAAATCGATTTTGGGACCAAAAGACAACGGAGTGTCTGGGCTATTTATTTTATATAACACATATTATTTATAGTTTTCTTAATTTTATAATTTCTAAATATTTTCATGATCTTTATTTTAACCCTAATTTATTTCATAATTTTTGGAGTTTATTTATTATTTTAATAAAATCAGAAACCTTAAATTATAGGCAAAAATGAATTGTATAACTTATACCTATATTTATTAAAATATGTAAATTAATTTATTAAAATCTATAAAAATTCACACAAGCCTTATTTGTTATTCTAATAATTAAGAAAATATAAAATTAATTTTTGGTTATTTATTTATTAAATTAAAAATCTAAAACCTATTTATATATACATATTTATTAATATAATATTTATATTTCAAATAATATTTAATATTTATAAAAAGTATTTATTCCATAATTAATATTATTTATTTATTTACATTTCTTGTATTTATACCTATTTAAAATAACCTTAATTACTATTTATTATTGAATTTACAAGCATTTCAAATATCTGGCCTATCAGGTGCTGACACTTGTCAGCACCTGGTGTTTCTTCCGCAAGAATCTGGTGCTGGAAGCTATTCTGACCAGCCGACTTCATCCATTTCTCCAGCACACCTCTTAACACCTTCAGATGATCTAAACCGCCAGATCTCTTCCCCTAACAACTTTCTACTTCACCCACCATTCAATTCAACTTGCGGAGCACGAAATCTCCCTATAAAAGAGCCTAAAGTCCGCCATCCGCGAACTAACTCTCCTGCAACCAACAGACTCCAGTTCATTTGGCCGACTACCCACTTTCCTTCCTCGATTCCGGCCATCCGAGGAGGTGACAGCTCCTCATCTTGGGCACGCGTGGAAGGAGGGAGGTCGGAGGAAGTTCCAAGGTGCTCGTCAGCCCTTGCATCGCCGCCTAGCGTGCGTGGAGATCCGACGAAGATCGGTCGTTGAGCGATCACTTAAGGTAATACACCTCTTCTCCCACAGATCTATTCATTCATCTTCTTCAAATTCTTTCTCGATTCTCGTGCCTTAATTAGCGACGCTAATCGCGTAGTTAGGTCGCTTTATTCCTTAGATTACACACCCAAGCGAAACCAATTTGAGATTAGTTTCAAATCCACTTCAAATCGCGATTCAATTCATCACCATTCTCAAGCATTTCGCATATTTCTTCTGGAAACCGTTGTTTCGAGCTTGCAGTTCTCTATATTTGTGGCTGATTCTTCACAAATCAAGCATATAGATCTGTCATTTGCTGGTTCCTTTTCAATCAGGAGTGAAATCCACGCATCTGGAAGCTTTCGTCATCAAGGAAATCACCACGCAAAGATAGCTGCAACAAACATTCATCGGAACAGAGCTGCGAGATTGCCATCTTCATCGCATGTTCACCGTCGCTTCGAGCCATTTCCGACCACCTACATCCGCGGCGAGGGATGGAGGAGCCACCCCTCTGGCCCCGCCGGAGAGCCCAAACCGTCGCCGTTTGCTGGAAAGAAATCGGAGAAGACGCGATCTTCAATAGCAGCCAAACAACTTCAAGAACTGCAAGAACGCCCCAGGCGCACAGGTGTGCGACACGTGGAGGGCGCGCAAGCGTCAAATCAGTGCCGCAGTTTCTAATCTCATCCGTCGAAAGCGAAGCGGTGGAAATTTTGCTTCATAAATCCAGAGAGATTCCAGAATTCAATCCCGCTCCACAAGTTTCCAGAAATTACATTTAGGTCCCTCCACAGGGACCTAAATGTAAAAACTTTTATTTTTCTTTCAAAACAGTGCATGTTAAGGACCAATTTGCAGAACTTTTAGTTTCTTTTCTTGCATTTACACCCCTGGCTGATGAATCACAGATGAATCCGTGATTCATCACTGGCCTGTAGGGGATATTTGGACATACTTTTGACCTCATTTTTTGTTGATTTCTTTAGGGTAGTTACGCAACTACCCCAGCAAGTTGTTATATGTTTTCGTGTCTTTATCTTATGTTTTCATCGTGTTTTGATTCTTCAAAAACGCCTTCATTTTGTTTTGATTTCGTGTGCTTGTTCGAGACCGTTGCTTTACCCGTCCACCTACTATATTGTATTACCTACCTATATTTCACCTATTATATAATAAATAAATCTTTTGAAAAATAACCCTTTGAAAATTAAATAAAAATTTGAAAAGATTAAAATTAAATAAAAAATTAAAAATAAAAATTCAAATAAAAATTGTTGTGATTCTTTGATTGTTTTCAGAAGAGGTAAAATAAAATCGCAAAAATATTTTCTTAAAAATCAAAATAATCTATTCTGCCTCCTTGAGTTCGACCCAGGCACACTTACCTGGTAAAATAAATAGTGTAGTTTTTCTTCCGAAAACTGAATTTGTTTGATTCGAATTAATATCTGTTTCGTGACTTTTTCTACATCGACAACGTTATTCTCTAAAAAAAGCCACGGTCTGATTTTTAACGCCTATCATTTGGCCAAGCAGTCAAAAGTTGGGTTCACTAGTGCAACCTTAAAAGCTGAAAATTCTATTGGTCGTGTGTTCCACACAAGGCAGGAGCACAGTCATTAAAGTGACCGACGAGTACCTCGGATAATCCAACAACTAACACACAAATAAATATAAAGCAAAGCAAAGAAAAATAGATGTGTAGTTAAATTTGTTGTATTTAACTCTACAAAATATGTGTATAGTGCAATTAGTGTAGAGTTTCGAACATACTGAGCACAAAGGATAGATTGGGCAATGAGGTGCAGATAATGTGGTGTGTGCTTCTTTGTCAAATTTGTTAGGTTTTTAATTTTATATTTTTGTATTTTGTTTTTAATTTTATATTTTTATATTTTCTTTTTATATTTTTATATTTTTAATTTCCTTTTCTTTTAGGTAAATAATATAGGATATATAAGACTATATATACAATGATAGATAATGAAGACATAAAAATAAGTAAAGTTCACATAATTAAATAATTTTGTATTTTAAATAAATTTTGTTGTGATTTTTAGTGAATTTTTCTATTTTTTTATATATTTTAAAGTCTAAAATATCCCAATAGGGATTTTATAAATAGACTATTAAAAATAAAGATTAAAAATAGCAAAATATGTCAACAATTTCTCAAATCAATTTTGATATATAGACAATAACATAGAGAAATTTATCAAATAGAAAAAAATATTTTTGGAAATTTAAAGAATTTTATATATTTTTATAAATGATTTTGGGATTTCTCAATTTTTAAGAGTTTTATTTTTTTATTTTTATGGATTTTTGTCTGAAGTCTCTTAATACATAGATAAACAAAATATATATTTTTGGGAATTTTTCAGAATGATTTTATATTTTTTGGAATTTTCTAAGTCAAACAAGGGCTTTTTGTGCTCTAAATGATTTTTAATAAATATTTAAAAGTCCTAAATTGCAAAATTAATATATGATGTGGAACTATAAGAAATCAGGAACCTATACGTATTCTTTGGTGAATTTTGGAGCATAATAGCTATATTAAGTAATTTGAGGAAATACACAAAAATCAATTACCTAGTAAGGGCATATATGTAATTAGATAAAAGTCCAGGGGCCTTGTTGCAATTTTAATGAAAATATATAACTCGAATAAAAAGTTTTAGTGCCAAATCAAAATTCAAGAAATCCCAAGGGCATGCCTGCAAAATTCTCACCTCACGTGGGACAACACATCAGGTGAGCTAGTATAGGTTGTTTTCCTAATAAAGAAAGTTGAAGAGTCCTTTTACAAATATTACAAAAATAAAATATGGGCAGATGAAAGTTTACATGCTAATATTTAAAGATAAAGTCGGGTAGAAAATGCAAAAAACCCAACCCAATTGCACGGATGAACGGTCTGATGGTGCCTACTTGCCACGTGTCGTCCTCCCATGGCACGATAATGGTCCGTGGCTGACGGTCAAGATTAGATCTCCTGCATGAGATCAACGGTGGGGGCTCCATAGGCTCTGACGACGGTTAGAATGTCTGGGCAGAGATTCTTGATCCAACATCGCACGACGACGATGGACGAGCATGGGAGGAACTCACTGATGGCAAGCTTGAAATAGATGTAGTTCTTGTCTACGATCATGGTGAGCGTCGCTTATGGCTTCCTTGCACTCCTGCAACTCCGGTGAAGCCTCCTGATGGCCCAAATAAGTCTAGGGGCTACTAAAATAGCCCCCAGGAGCTCGTGGTTCTTCGACTGACCTGAAGCGTCTTATATGTGTTATGCAAGGCTCAGATGCCTCCTTCGGGTCTTGCAAACAAGTAACAAACACAACAGTACAAGGGGCCATGGACCTGGCTGTTATTGGTGGGTAATCGTCATGTCGTGGAGTGGACAGTTGTGGTCGGAGCTCACGAGCTCTGGCGATTGTTTTTTTCCCTAAATCCAAGCGAATTATGGATCCTAAATTGCAAAACAAAATACGCAAAATAAAACCTAAGGTTGACTACACAAAAAAATGAAGAACAAAGGAACCTCAAGTGGCCCCGGACCATGAGATGGACCTCGACTGCGAGGTCTCGCCAGAGGTAGTGGAACCAGCCATCCGCCATGCCTCCGCGTTGGGAATCTGCCCTAAAGCAAGTTGTCACCTTGTTGAAGAGCCTCGAGGGATCCAAGGGGTCGAGCGTGGGTAAAGAAGTAACGAAAAAACATAAATGAAGTCAGGGAGATTATGTACATGAGGGTGGAGGTGCGACATTCAACGCAAAATCGAGGGCGAATTGAAGGAGATATGTTGTAGGAAACATCTAGGTGTGGATCTTGGATGTGCAAGGAAGAGATTTCATGAAGGGTCAAAATCTCCTAGTGTAGTGTATCAGTGACTGGAAAATAAAGAAGTAGCATCGCAAGGCCGTTCTGACAAGGGCTAGGAAGGTGGGTTAAAGAGTTGACCAAAGTCAACTCTCCAAGATACATGGTTGGTCCACATCGACCAAGCAGAAAAACTAGCTCAATAATAATTAGAAATTGAATAATAAAATGGAATTCATTTTCTTAAAATAAAGTTATAAATATTTTTTTGTTATTTTCTATATTATTTCATTATAGTTTTTTTCGTGTTTATTAATTATAAGTTTTTTTTGGGTTTCTTTATAGGTATATTTATCTATATTTTGTATAATTTATTTTTATTTTGTATTTTTTTTAATATTTTATAAAATTATAACTATTTTTATATAAATATATTCCTATTTTATTTTTCTGATATAATATATATAATTAAATAAATAGGTATATTAAATAGTTAGGTATAAGTATCGGCATTTCATCTATGTATTATATATACATATTTAATTTTAATGTTTTAGTTATGGTTTTATTACTGTTTTAATATGTAAAAAAATTATAAATAATATTTGCAAAATTATTAATATAAAACTATAAAAATAATAAAGAACAAATTATATGATTATTTTATTGAGGTATAGCATACAATAAGGATCCAAAACTAACTTTCACACCTTAACTCCAAAAATATGAAACCACCTTCATTAAATAGGATATTAAAAGTTATATAAAATTAAAGGTGATTTTCATACATTTTGAATTCTTATTTGAGAGATATTGTTCTGGGAAGTTGGGATTTTGACTTTTTATTTTGAGTATAAAAAGTACACTATATATTATTCTTCTATGAAATCAATTTTGTATTTATCTATATATTATTATCCACAACTTTCATGTACAAAGTTTCTTTATTTGAGGTATAAAAATTAGAAAATAAATAGGTCCCAAAATGAATAATTAATTAATTAATAGATGGGATTTTGATTGTACTATTGGCCCTTATCTCCCCCTACTTTATTCCTTGTCGATCTAGTCATCAAGATGCCAAGGTCTCGAGGTTTAGGGTCATAAAATACTTTTGGCATTTTTCCTTTTTCCTTTTCTTTTCTTGATTCTATAATTTAGGCATTAACAACAGATATTATACAGTATTTATACAAAAAAGAATAAATGTTAATTTGTACAATTAATGGTATTTACATGCATTAGCTAGGATTTTTAAGGCCAAAATGATAGAATAAAGGTGATGAATTGAGATCCATCACCCCCTATACTTGCCTTTGCTGAGAAAGTGATTAAGTTTAATTGCCAAACATGTCTTCACAAAATCAAAGTTTGGAGCTTAAGTGGGACCTTTGGAATTAGTACGGTTATTGGGAAACAGATTTGAAACACAGCAGCCTTCGAGAATCCCAAAACTCTACTCAAGTCTCCTCAATAGCTAGGTCAGAATACTTCAACTCATACGCAACCCCTTATGACTTTGAGTCTCACTTGTATAGTGTATGTGATAGTGTCTCTTCTCAATCGAAATGACAAAGAGACTGACTTCTCTAGAATGACAACCCAACGATTCCCCAATCCAGCAACTGCTTCCTCGAGGAGCAGGGTATTCCCTTCTAAGTTCAAGTGACAACCAACTCAAGAGGAGGGGGTGAAGAGAAAAATGTATGGTAGCCAGTGTAGCTACCAATCCTAGGATGCTTGACCAGTGTAGCCAAGTCAGCTGTCGGCAGGCTCATAAGGTATGACTTCGAAGCTCAAGCTTTCTTATTGACTATACAAATATGTACACTTCGACAGACATTTTATTTTTAATCAGGTCTGTCCACTTTTTTAGAGTCTTAGTTTTTTTGAATACTATATACATCAACATTTACATAAGGAGTTTTTCCTCTTGAGCCAGTAGACTATCCCTCTTTTGAAGCATTATTGCAACCCACACTCTCTAGTCTTTAGACGTCTCTGCTTCTAGACGGGTTGGGGTGCATTTCCCTCCCTAGACGAGGACAAATGTTTCCACTTGTGTGTGTCTCATACTGGCACATCGAATCCCCTCACCACTCCAAGTGAGTTGAGCCATGTGAAAGGTGCAAGTGTCCAAGTTAGGTCATTATCAACAAGAGTCATGCGTGTGCTCCGAAATACTCTATTTAGGCAATCAAGAATACAATGAACCAAGTCTTATAATTCTCAAAGAATTAAGTCAACTAGATCTGAAGTACCTCAATTTCAGCCTTTACAGTTCCTTTGATTAGGTAGATTTAAGGTCCAACCAAGCTCCAATATTCAGATTTTACTTAGGCTTGTTAAATTATCAAACTCAATCCGAAAAATGTGAATTCTATGCGAATGTTGTGTAAATGCAAAAAAATATTTTTGTGATGTAATTTTCAAACTTTTGAACTTTTTATGGATTTTTGAAAATGTTTTGCAAATTTTAGGGAAATTTTCGAAAAGATTTTTGCAAATGATTTTGGATTTTTTTTTGCGAATGTTTTTTGTGAATTTTGAAAACAAAAGATTTTGGATAAAAATAGGTACAAATATTTACACGGGGATGCCTCTTATTATTTACAAGAATTGGGTTTTAAGAATTTACAAGGGATATGTTAGTTAATTTTATAGATGTATGTATACAATTAATAGAGAATTTTTATGTGATGTATATATTCCTCGAACTTATTTGAAAATCATTTTACAAACAATTTTGAAAACTATAGTCTTGTTGGAGTATTTGTTATGTGTCTATTAGGTTGTAGGAGACCCCATCCAGTTGTTTAGTCCCACATTGTCCAGTGGTGGGACTTGGAGGCTCTGTGGAGGCTATATAAGGAGCCCCAGACTTCCTGTAACCATTGAGAAAGTAAATGGATAAACACGGCCCTTTGAGGCCTTCTCTTGTGGTTTCATCCCGCTCCTCACGGAGTAGGGTTCCACGTAAAATCATGGTCTTCCATGTTTATCTTTCTTATCTTTTGCTCTGTTTATCAATCGCTTCCGCATTCTTCTATTTTCTAACATGGTATCAGAGCGGGTTGATTCTCGTGGATTTTATGTTGATTATTTGTTCGAGATTCGAGTTCTTTTTGATGTGCGGTTATTGAAGATCAAATTTCATGATGATTTCTTGTTCGATTCAAGTTCTGATTCTTATTCATCAAAGCCCTAGCCATATCTTCTGCTAGTTTCTTTTGAAGGCATCTATTGGAAGATCTGTGATCTGTTTGCAAGGGTTCCCACGAACCATAACTCCATACTGCAGTCGTATCTTCAGCCTTTCAGCGGCGTTGCCAAGCAACCTCCAAGATCCTAGGGTTCTTCCTCCTGCATCTTCCATGCAGAAAGCTCTAGGTGGCGCACCTCCAGATTCCCAGCCAGCCAGCTCGCGTTCCCATCAGCGCAACCTAGGCCAGAGCTGATGGATCCTCCCCCTTGGCGACAGAACCCTTGACAGCTGGCGGCGATGACGCTGCTCCTCGTGCAATTCTAGCGCAAGGGAACCCTCTTTGCGCCTTGTGCTCACCCTTGGAGGCATCTCCCTTGCCTATCGGGTGAGAATCCTATCTCGTGGCTCCTGCAAATGTTCCAGGCTGCACACACCATCCCTCGCGCAGCCCTAGCCAATCACCACAAGCAGCTCATGCAGCACCACGCAAACCTCCAAGTAGTGCCATACCCTCCTCTTCTCCTCTGATGCCATTCTGGCGGCGCTGAGTGCCCGCCATGAGCAACTCTAGGCGGTTGTCCATGGCGTTGACAACCTCCAGGCACACGATCTTTAGGCGCCTCCATTTCTCCCAGGCACGCGAGCCCCTTTCGGTGCCCTCCTAGCGGAGGCGACGACATTCGAAAGCCCTGCACAGGGGCATTGACGATACGAAAGGGTTCCCATGATGGGAACCCTAGGTGTTTATTAAAAAAATTATTGTAAAGCCACGTGGGCAGCTTGTTTTTTTAAAAAAACTTGAAATGGCTGCCGAAAAAAAGAAAGGTTGTAATAAAAAAGGGAGTGAGAGAAAAAAATGTGATGGCTATTAAAAAAGGAAAAGAAAATATAATGGAATAGCAAAAGATTTTGCAAGAAAAGCTGTAAAAAATGATTGAAAAGGCTTACAAAAATGTGACGTCTTAAAAAAAATTGAAAAGCCACAAGAAATTCTTTGAGTATGTTTTATTTTCCCCACATATTTATATATCATTGGTGTCTTCTCCCAACTTGGTCGATGTCATTTTCTGACAAGTATGGGAGAAAGGGGGGTATATGTAGAGTCATAGGTCTTGATCCAGATTCCAGATTCAGATGCTAGTCTCCAGACCAGCCAGTTGATCAGACTCTACAGATTCCAGTTTAAGACTCGACGATTGATTCCGAGTCTACAGTTTCAGACATGCACGAGTATACGGTCTTCATTTAGATGTGCAGATGTTTTCCATCTTCAATTCATGGTCCCCATTAGTCTTGTTGTTGTCGGCCAGAGTTTTCATGTGGTATCATAGGTACTCTAGAGTAGAGCACCATTCTCTGAGCTAGATGGGAGAGACCCAGTGATGAATCCGTGATTCATCACTCTAAAAGTTGAAAATAGAGCTTTGTTCCCGAGTAAATAGCAACATATTTCCACTTATATTGCATAAATAGCATTCATGCACGCAAGCATAATATCTGTATTTTAGCATTCATATTTGCATTAAATAAGAAGCCAATTTCACTTGTAAATATTCACCTTTATATTAGATAAAATACCTTATTTGTATATATTTTATACTGACTCCGAATCCAATAAAACCCACTCCTTAGTGTACATATTACTAACACTAATTAAAGAAAAATATCAAAAAATACTAACTTGTAAAATTGACCAATAAAACCCTAATCCAAGTTTGAGACCATGAACCTTCGAATGCACATATCTCTCTCATACAGCCTCCGAATTAGGTCTACTCACTTCTAAAGTAATATACATTCAGAGACCTTCGAAACAAGACCAATTTCATTAAAATCGGAGCTCGTATGCAAAACTTGGGTTTTGGGCCCCTTTTGTATATTGTACAAATTGACCGTTTTGCCCCTGTATTTTATCATTTTATTTACCTAATTATTAAAAATCCAAAAAAATTAGATTAAGTTGTAAATATTCTCCTCATATTTTCCCTCTCTTTATTTTTCTCTCTCTTTATCTGACATTCATATCTTTTTGTGCGAGGGCCCGGTGGACTTGGAGCGGCTTTCTTGAAGTCGACGCATCTCGAAGTGCATCGGAGGTCGACGATTCGTGGATCAAGTCGGCTGTTGAGACGCTAAAAAGATTTTTCCATTTTTTTATTATTTTGTAAAAAAAATTTTGCATTTCCAGCGGTTCCCGTTTGGGTTCTCGCGTGTGTAAAAATAGTGAAACTGTGTCCCTGTCTGCTGTGTGGTTTGAATTTCTAGACTAGGCTTGCACTAGCGGCTCCTCGAGCCCCACTAGGATTTGCTTGTGCTCGTAATTTTTTAGGACCACACATCACTTAAAAGACGCACTTAGACCGCAGATCTAGTCAAATCAACATGTTCTTCACTCGCTAATAGGACTGCCTGTCTAGGTGCGGCTTTTCATCGCTTGCATATCATATAGTGTAAAATTTCAATTCAGTACTGCATCCTGCATTGTAGAGAGCTGGAGGCACTGTAAGTCTTCTTACCCAAGCATTCATCATCGTTTTCTCGATCGCATCGGCTTTTTCCGATTCTCTCTCTCTCTCTCTCTCGGTTTTCTAACCTAGGATAAAGGAATTGGGACTGGACGGTAGACGTGATTGCTTGTGTGGATTAATATCAGTGATAACTAATCTCTAAAATCGAGACTGCTAATTGAATTGGACCAAAAAAATTAACTAAAATTAACCCTTGTTTGCGGGAGAGTAACCCCGACCTTGTTTTCAGGCTGAGTGAGGGTACTTGAGTGTGTGTGAACACCTTAAGGCAGAGCCCAAATCCCCGCCTTCCATATCACGTTCTGACTGATCCTAGCAAATATCACAAGTCGAATTTTTTAGATTCACTGACTAGTACCAAGTAGCCTCCGCCTGTCTCAGGTGGATAGGGGTGAAATTGCGGTACTTTGCGACAAGCTGCCAGTAACCCCCCGGGGTGAAGTTCCGGCCTTGTCAGCCTCCGCCTTCTTGCAGGTAGATAGGGGTGTGGTCATTGAATCCATCGACTTGGGATAGGAGCGAAGAAAGGAAGGAGTGGCGGTATCATAGGCGACAGGTTAAACAGGGAAGACGCATCCGGCTCTGAGCCGACTTCCCTTTAGGCCGCGTAATACTTGCTATCTTGCTTGAAAACCACACTTAAAATTTACAAGATTAATTGGACTCGGTTTCGGGTCCTTCACCGTGTTGAGTGTGAACTCAATGTTTTGCTCTTGCGTTTGTCTTTGTGTCTGTCGTGTGTGTTATCCTGTGTAATTGCACATTTCTACCTCAATCTTCTTGCATTCATCATTTCCTCCTCAAGATGTCGGGATATTGGTCCCCATACCCCATGACCTCTGGTCACTCCTCCTCGACCATATATCGTTCATCTTTGCTTTCTCCTCCACCATCCACGGGAGACCCTTACCCGTGGCCGGCTCCTCCTCAACCCGATCTTGAAGTCAAAACTCCGACTGACTTCTCCACTTCTTCGCATTTCTCACCTACTCCATATTCTGACATTCTGGATCCACTTCCATCTTGGGCTGACTGTCCTTATTCTCTAGAGCTTGCAGGAATTAAAGAATAAAATGAAGAGCAAGCCACGGCTGAGACAGATGATTGGCAGAATTATATGCCCATGTTTACTTCATTCTCACCTCAAGTAGGGACCATACAACAATTTACATACACACCTCCCAACTTGACCTTAGGGCATCATTTGATCGATCAAACAACCCGAATTGAGGGGCCTGAATATCATGATTTTCCAGACTTGATTGACTTTAGTGATCAAGCCTCCATTAACCAGCCTTCATTCGGAGAGCCTATACATTCACAGGAGTGGACTAATGACCTAGACTTACTAGTCCCTTGTTCATTGACTCCATCATATGAGGCTCTGACCAATATCTGCCATTCGGATGATCCATACTCGACCCAGGAATACATGCCAGAGAATAGGTATGTTGAGTATGAGACCTCAACATCTCAGCAGTCTCCTCCAATTGAGCAAAACTCTCCCATGAATTGTCATGAGAATTTTGTGGAGGATGACATTTCTAGACTTATTGAGAAAAGTGAATCATTCGGTAATGAGTTGAGAAATGTCATGGAAATATTGAACTCAATTTCTGCTAGCTTGAGAATGAAAGTGGAAAAGGATATGAGTAATTTTGAGGTTGAAAGCCAAGCAAACATTAGGGAACCCACACCGTCTGTACAGCTGGAGTTCATTCTATCTCCCTCTTCTACTAACCACTTGCCCTCCAATCCAGAGTCCGATCATTCATCTATCCAAAATATCAAAAAAATTGAAAAACTAAAAAACCACATAAAAATTGAAAATGACCTAAAAAAATTGGATCCTGCCCTAAGGGAAGCACTCGATGAAGAATTGATTTTCAAACTTCCCTTAATAAAGGCCATAGATCACTTTCCCGACCTCAAACGATTTGTGAGAAGTAAATTGATGCCCAAGAGGTCGGGTAATAAGAGGACAAGGACTGAAAGACACATAGTGTCTATGGCCACCTCCTTGGTGATGGGGAGAAAGACCAAAAGCCGTAGAGTGAAGCGGTTGCCCCGAGTTGAGTGTGAAATCAAAGATACCATCTTTACCCATACGAGAATCGATGATGACTCACCGATAAATATCCTCCCGACCTCTTTGTTTGACAAGCTCAAACTCAGACCAATCAGAAAGTCAAGAGAGATCGTTCAGTTGGATCGATCTATCAAACGGTCTAGAGGAAATATTTCAGTCATCATTACTTTCCAAGGTGCTCTACTCCAGGTGGACTTCACGATCATTGATATCGAGCACCGAGGAGAGTTCTCCCAGTCTCCGATTATTCTCGGGAAGCCGTTCTTAGCCTTGGCTAAGGCGACTATAGATTGCGAGACTCGGGAAATCGATTTTTCAGCATTGGGAGCGCTTCGACCTCTTCCATTCTTTGATAAACTTTACTCAAAGGTGACCCACACATCCGCTGACAGTCATGACCATCGAGAGGTAGATGAGTCCCACCTCTCTGCTACACCTGAGAAACCAACTGTCCGGACGACTGTTGGATCAGAGACTCCCCACACCTCCACTTCATCAACTGCTTGCACCACCACTGTGACAGCTTCTAAGGAGGACTCACGATCAAAAGCTATCATTGAGTCGGACACAACATTTGTGGATTGCCTTGATCATTTCAGTGATCCGACACAAGAGCCTAATAATGCCAAGCCAGCTGAGACCACTAGAACCTTCCCGAGGCATGTGCTGACCCTTCAGGAATATTACAATCTATATGGTGACTCATCTGATGAGGAAACCATAGTCAGCACCACACCACGAACCGGACCTTCTAAGGAAACAACCCAGATAAAATTGACTCCACTTAAAAATACGGTTGCTCCCTCTTCTAGTCGGCTATCTAGTGAGAGGAAGTCGAGAATTGATTCCTCGAGGTGTTCTCCCGAACCTCTCAAGGCGCGTCGCTCTCCACTCCCTTTCAATGATTCAGGTTCTAAAAAACCGACTAAGAAAATTTCCTTCAACACACCGGAGAAGGAATTTTCGGAAGAGTCCTCATCTGGTCCAGATAAGGTGATTTATATGAGTGAGCTCAGTTCGGCTGTTCTTAAGCCTTATCTAAGCAAGCAGCCATGTGTCGACCCGCGTTGGACGATCCCTACACCTAACTATTATACATCTGAGGATGATTCTGACAGCGACACATATGTATATTATCCACCTCCTCGCGTCCGCAAGAAGGTTTGTCACAAACCTTCTTAATCCTTGTATATTCTCACTCTTTCTTGTACATTCCATCCTCTCTCTTACGCGACTTTAGTAACCCATCCCCGCATCATTAGATCACTATCTCGGACTATACTTAGGATAACCAGATCCTAAGTATAGGGGGGAAGGGTCACCTAAGTCGGTTCTTTGTACATACTTCAGATCACATCGATTCTCATACTCATTCCTGTCTTATACTTAGGCTGACCAGAGCCTAAGTATAGGGGACCGATGCCCGCCGTGTATATACTCCTCCATTTCCCCTCTTAACCTCGCCCGCCCCATTTTTGATCTTCTTCTACACTTAGGCTGCCAGAGCCTAAGTATAGGGGGGCGAGACGACTTCTATACTTTTGTAATTTTAGCTCTCCTTCGCTTAGCCCGAGCTATGTCTTTTTAGTCGCTTTCGTGCTCTGAGGACATAGCACACGCTAAGTATAGGGGGGTGTGTATATATTACATATATACTTTACCCATAGCTCGTACTTTCGCGTATTTTCGCGTATTTTTGTATATATTTTGCAATAATTATGGGTGGGTAAAAATTGAAAAAAAAATTATTTTGTATACTTGTATAATACTTGTAAACCTTTTGTAAAAATTAAAAAAATTTAATAATAAATTAAAATTTTGTATACTTGTATAATATGTACTATATGTATAATACTTTTATAAAAAGTTGTAAAATTCTTGTAAAATTTGTTGTAAAACAGGTTGTATACCAAAAAAAATCGTGTATACTATGTACAAATTATATCAACTAAAGATTGTTGTAAATAATAAAAGAAGATTGTTGTATACCAGAAAAATAAAACAAAAAGGCTTCTTATTTACTCTTGCATATTATCCTGCATTTTCAAAAAAAAAATCTTGCATTTCATTCATAGCATGTCATCTGCACATCATCTGCATATCTTGCATATGTAAAGTGAAAAGCTAGTGGGTTCTGAACCAATTTATGAGTAGATATTGAGGATGGACTTGATTTGACCTTAATTCACCTAATTTCAGAGGAACCTTATAGGAACTGGAGTTAAGATTTCTCAGGTCAAGTGACTTAATTCTTTGAGTCCGTAAGTCTATGTTCACATGTCATCTTGATTAGTCTAAGTAGAATATCTCGTGCACACGCATGATTCTTATAGACAGTGACCTAACTTGGACAAGCACAATGCACGTAGCTCTTCATTGATGAGGTGGTAAGGAGGTAGAATCCTTTAGCTTGGAGTAGCGCACGGGTGGAAACATCCGTCCTCCTCTAGGGAGGGTAGTGCATCTCAACCTAGTCTGGTGGTGTTGACGTCTAAGGATAGGATGCTGTGGGTTGCAATAATGCTTCAAAAGAGGGATAGTCTACTGGCTCAAGAGGAAAAACTCCTGATGTACATGCTGCACCTTGTATATAGTTCCAAAAAAAAGAAAAAAAATGCAAGAAAGAACTCCAAAAAAATCAGACAGGTCCAAGAAAAAATAATACCTGTCGGAGTATGTATATTACCAAAGAAAATGCAGCTGGATGACTTGGCTACACTGGTCATGCATCCCGGGATAGGTAGCTACACTGGCTACCATCCATTCTTTTCTCTACCCCCTCCTCTTCAGTTGGTCGCACTTGAACTTAAAAGGGAATACCCCGCTCCTCGAGGAAAGAGTTACTGGACCGGGTTATTGAGTTACCTTGTTTAGGGAGGCTGGTTCCAAGCCATTTCTGATGTGGAGAGTTACATTTCACTTACACAGTACCAGTAAGAATCATAGTCATTAGAAATTTGCGTTTGAGGATTTGTTCTGACCTGACTGTTGAGGCATCTTGAATAGAAGACTTGTGGAACTCGAAGTCTGTTAGGTCTTAAGTTCAGGTCCCGATAAGGTTCCGCCACACAATTAATCCAAAGGTCGAGTCGAACTCCATTTTCAGCTTTTGTTCATGACCTTGGTATGGAACCCAAAATCATTTCACTTTTGCATTTCATTTAGTTGCTCGGGGACGAGCAAGGTTTAAGTATAGGGGGTTGATGAATCCGTGATTCATCACTCTAAAAGTTGAAAATAGAGCTTTGTTCCCGAGTAAATAGTAGCATATTTCCACTTATATTGCATAAATAGCATTCATGCACGCAAGCATAATATCTGCATTTTAGCATTAATATTTGCATTAAATAAGAAGCCAATTTCACTTGTAAATATTCACCTATATATTAGATAAAATACCTTATTTGTATATATTTTATACTGACTCCGAATCCAATAAAACCCACTCCTTAGTGTACATATTACTAACACTAATTAAAGAAAAATATCAAAAAATACTAACTTGTAAAATTGACCAATAAAACCCTAATCCAAGTTTGAGACCATGAACCTAATGCACATATCTCTCTCATACAGCCTCTGAATTAGGTCTACTCACTTTTAAAGTATTATACATTCAGAGACCTTCGAAACAAGACCAATTTCATTAAAATCGGAGCTCGTATGCAAAACTTGGGTTTTGGGCCCCTTTTGTATATTGTACAAATTGACCGTTTTGCCCCTGTATTTTATCATTTTATTTTCCTAATTATTAAAAATCCAAAAAATTAGATTAAGTTGTAAATATTCTCCTCATATTTTCCCTATTTTTATTTTGATTTTTCTCTTATTGAAAAATAACAAAAAAATTATAAAAGATAAAATGCGGTATTTTATATCTATAAAGTACCACCCAAAAATACGTTTTTGTACAGATGATCTCGTTTGATTTTCGGCCCTTCACGAAAGTTGTAGATCTCGTCGAGACGAGCAACTTTCGTGTTGACCACTTTTTGATTTAATTTGTTTTGTTATTTCTTTTTGATTTTCTTTACATTTAATTTTTGGAATTTTCTAGGAGCGACATGTGGCAGCTCCTGGAGCCGCCACATGTCACCCTATTATTTTATTAATTTCGTATTTATTTAATTATTTTCGGATTTATTATCATTATTATCATTATTATTATTATTTTAATTAATTTTAATAGCCTACTATATTACTATATTTAATATTTATTTTTATTACCCTTTTACTTCTTCTCCTCTTTCTTTTCTTCCACTCCAAGCCAATAACTCCCCACTATCTCCACTTCCTCCATCTTCTCCATCCCTTCTCCAACTTCCCTCTCCTCTCTTTTTATTCACCACCATCTCCTTCATTTTCCATCATCCACCTATCTTGAGAGAGAGAGCCCCAGCCCTCGTATCGTTCCTGGTGACAGCGCGGACGAGACGATCTGAGCGACGACGAGCTCGGCCATCGTTGGCCGTGGTGAGATCCAAGGAGTCTCACAACTCCTTGTTGTGGCTTCCACACAAGCTGCTCAAGCCTCGAAGCTCCCTTGTTCGCCGACTTCTTGAGGCCACAACCGGAGTGTAGCATAGCTCCTCCAAAAATCAGGCGATCAACCACAGGTAAGTATCCCTCTACTTTTCCCTTGTCATTTCATTTTTTATCTAACATTGTTTGCTCATCTTGTTTATCACATAAAAAAAACACTCCATTTTTTTATCCCATCACCAAAATCATCTCATTCATCACAACAAAAAAAACTCATCATCTTCACAAACATTCACAACCACCGCAATCATCCAAATCACATCTTCATTTTCATATTTCCATTTCTTGTTTACAACATATAAAAAAATACAAAAAAATAACAAACAAATCAGGCCGCCCGCCTCGGGCAGCCGTACGCGCCGCCAGGCCACTCCACCGACGCCGCACCCTCCGCCCGTGGCTACCGCCCCTGGTTGTTGGAGCCGCGCCGCCCCCGCGGAGCAGCTCCAGCCCTCGCGCGACCAGCCGCGCGCCGCCCAGCCGCTTCCTCCAGTAGCGGCGCCAACCCCGCGCAGGCGCGCCTCCCTCCTCCGCTCGAGATCATCGCCGGTGCGCGCGACACCCCAGCCGCGCTCCGCCCGTTCAGAGCGCCCCAGCCACACCACGAGGCGCCGTCGCGCACCACTGTTCGCGACCGCCCTCGCCGCACGCAGGCCTCCGCCGTCGACCTGACCCCACCGCACGCTGCTGCGCGCGCCTCGCGCCGCGCAGCACGGTCGTCTTCCCATCCCCGTCGCGCTCAGCCGACCGCCCCGCGTGACGCTCCACCCCTGTCGTCTTCCCTTGCGCCGCTCGGTCGCCCGCCTCTCTCCAGCGCCTCCGCGCCGCCCAGGTGCACCGTGCGCCAGCCGACCGCCTCGCCGTTGACGCCGCCGCCGCCGACCTCCACACGCGCCCTAGCCGGCCCTCTCCATCCCTGCTTGCGGGAGAAGTAAAGAGAAAGGTTTATTTTATTTAGTTTGTGAAAATTGCATATGCAGTCTTCTCTGTTTCGTTATTTGCAAAAACATCATAAGCATATTTCAGTTCTTTTCATTGTGATTTTGTATTGCATAGACACCCCTGCCTTTGAGCGTTAAGTTGGATAATATTTTTGCATCATTTTATTCAATGAAAAATAGCATGTTGATGAGCATTTAAATCTTTATCTTCCGGTTATTTATTTACATTTTTGTGAGCTGTAGATATTTTATTAAAAATCAGAGACTGAGAATCAAAGATATTTTATCCATTTATGCTCTGAAATTCGCATAGGTCTATTTATTCTCCAAAAATTGCGAAAAAAATTGTAAATGATACCTCTAAGTGTTCTTTAATTACAGTCCAAGTTTCGTTCAATTCAGAGTTGTCTTGTGCATAAAATAAATTTCTGAGCAATTTCTGTAATTGATTTTTAATTAATTCCACAAGTCATATTTTCGAGAAATTTCAAATCTCCTGTATTCTTCATTAAAATATCTTTTTGACATAAACCAACCTCTGGATAACTTGATTTCGTGGATTTATTAGAAATTAAATACTTGTTATTGCTCTGTTTTCAGTAAAAAATTCATAAAAAAATCAAAAGTGCCAGAAAATTCTAAAAATATTAGTGTAGCTTCATTGCATCATTTTTGACTTCCAGTGAATTTTTCATAATTTTTGCATATGATTTGCACGAAAAATTGAATAAAAACCCCAAAAAAGATTGTATTTTTCATTTGTGCATTTTAAAGCCAAAAATTACAAAAAAATACATTTCGCACTCATTGTTGGATTAGGTTCTTAGAAAAAATACCATTTGGCTGATTTGGATTAATTTCACATTAAAATTAAAATTGGCTAAGTCGCATATTTTCTTAATAACCTAGTTCACTCGTATCTGTGCATTGGCATTTTTATCGCATAAAAAATTACAAAAAAAATCCACTTGGAAAAACCGCGATCTAATTCATCTAACTTGATTCTGAGTTGTTCCTTTGCCTCCTTGAGTCGACCCTGGGGCTTGCCCAGGATAAATAAACGTCAACCGTGCGTTAATTTCATTCGACGATTTAATCGAGCCGTGCGGTTATTTTTGATCGACGCGAATCTATCCGACTGCAACGCACACGTCTATCAGACCACATTAGAAAGGGTAGATTTCCGTCTCGTCACCCAGTTCTCCGACAAGGAGACTCCAAGCGCAGTTTCAGATGCGATGGTCAGATTTTGAGTCTTCAGTTGACTCACACTCTAGCCCGTTTGTCCTCCGTACCTGCACGGCATGAGAAGCAACGTCCTCGACAACAGTAGTTGTGCGCGTTGGGTTGGTATTGTCCATAGTGTCTTGTAGCGTTGAGATGAGTCCCTTTCTATTTGTCCAAGCTGAGCATTGCATGCTCCAGCTTGAGGGGGAGTGTTGGAGTATTTGTTATGTGCGCCTATTAGGTTGTAGGAGGGTAAATGTATCCCTCCAGTATCCATTTACCGCATCCAGTTGTTTAGTCCCACATTGTCCAGTGGTGGGACTTGGAGGTTCTGTGGAGGTTATATAAGGAGCCCCAGACCACCTGTAACCTTTGAGAAAGTCAATAGACAAACATGGCCCTTTGAGGCCTTCTACCGTGGTTTCATCCCGCTCCTCACGGAGTAGGGTTCCACGTAAAATCATGGTCTTCCAAGTTTATCTTTCTTATCTTTTGCTCTGTTTATCAATCGCTTCCGCATTCTTCTATTTTCTAACAAGTCCAATATAATTTTTACAAAATTCGAAAATAATTTTGCAAAGGTTTCTCAAACAATATATATAGATTTTTTGCAACCCATTTTCCAAACCATTTGCAAATCGATTTTCAAACATTTATTATTTCACACAAAGAAAAGAAATTTTACAAATAAAACTCCTTTTACAATGGTCGAAAATAGTTAACAAAATATTTTCCAAATAGTTCTTAAAATATTTTTCAAACAGATTTTCAAACTATTTTTCAAACATTTTGCCAAAAATATTTTTACTTGATTTATTAATCAATAAATACAAAAAGATTTTGAGGAATAATAAACATCTTTTTATTAAGCGATTGAATGAATTTTATAGTATATATATAGTTTTTTAGCCATGTTATTATCAAAAATATGAAAGTACGAGTTATCACTAAAGTATATACGCAGTATATACGACCCCTCTATACTTAGCTTGAGTTACATCCTCATAGATCAGAGAGAAAAGAGAAGACATAACTTGTACTAAGTATAGAAAAGTCTAACAAATAAACGAATAAGGAATGAAAAGAATGAGAAGTTGATTGTCCCCCCTATACTTAGGATGAATTAATCCTAAGTATAATAGACTGTACACAAGGCAGGGAGGGTCAAGGGTGGGAATGAACAGATCCTACTTGGACTGTCTCCCCCGGTACTTAGGGTAAGATATCCCTAGGTATAGACAAGAAGAGGAGACAGTGGGTGGGATTAATGAAGGAAAAACTTGGGGTGCATGCTCCCCTATACTTAAGATGGGATTTTGATTGAATTATCGGCCCTTAGCTCCCCCTACTTTATTCCTTGTCGACGTAGTCATCAAGATGCCTAGGTCTTGGGGTTTAGAGTCATAAAATACCTTTGACATTGATAACGAGCATTTTATGAGGGTCAAAATATAGTGTCGTTGAGGCGACCACTCACAAAACCCTTGTTGACCAGAAATTAACCCACATTAAAGAATTAGTCAATTAAGTCCCAAAATTGTGAATTAACATTTATTAACTCTACCACAAAATGCATAGTGTATAAGCATGTAGAGGTCGAACCACAGAGAGCAATAAAAAAAGGGGTAGCCTATGGGTGTTCATGCGCAATAGGGTCATCCTTAAATGATTCCTATTTTGTGGGTTTTTGGGGGTTTTATAATTTTTTTTATTTTATTTTTGTTTTTATAATTTTTATTTTGTTTTTATGTTTTTTATTATATATATATATATTTTAATTATATAATATAGATATATTTATATATAGAGATATATAAAAGAAGAGAGAGAGAAGATATACTCTATGGATACATACATATATATATATACTCAATATATACTAAATATAATCTTTTTAGGTTTCTTTTTTTGGTTGTTTATTTTTAATATTTTTTTATTATTATATATTTCTCTCTTTTTTTGGAATTTTACTAATTTTTATATATTTTTAATGTAAAAAAATCCCTAATATAGGACTAATTAAGTACGTCGATACTAATTTGGGTTCTAAAAATATAAAATAAATCCAAAAATTACCCAAATTAATTTTAATACATAGATAATAATATCTATATAATTATAGCCTAGGAAAACATATTTTTGACATTTTGTTGCATTTTTATATTTTTTTATTTAGTTTTAAGGTTTTCTAATTTTTTTATTTTTCTTTTTCTTGTTTTTAGGATTTTTCACTTTCTGGACTCCATAGACATATAGATATATCACCCATAATTTTTTTTTGTAATTTTTCAAAAGCATTTTATAATTTTTTGTATTTTCTCATTTAAACAGTGCAAAATTAGCTCCTTTTTCATTTTTAATAAATAGATAAAATGCCCAAAAATTCCAAACAAAAATATAGTGTGCATATATAAGGTACCAGTCATCTACCCTATTTTTTATGACTTTTTAGGAGCTAGCTAGGCATTTTTAATAAATACATAAAAGACACAAAAATTAAACAGCCTGGCAGGGGCATAAATGCAAATAAAAATAAATACAGGGGCCTCAGTGCAAATATACCAGAAGAAATAAACATTTATTTAAATTGTTGGAACTAATTCACAATTACCCAAACCCGCCAGGGTTTACATGCAAAATTTATGCGCCTCACGTGGGACTGCACGTGAGGCGTAGAGGGACCTTTTTTGTAAATACATGAAAGTCTAGAGTCCTGTTAGCAAAAATACCAATTTATTTACAATGTTAAAAATTATTTACAATATCAAAATTTAAATAAAAAATGCGGGGGCTAGATTTGAAATTTACCCCCAAAATGCGCTTCATCCAACGACTGATTTTTCTTCACTTATCCACGTGGCGCATCTACGTGGGCCGATGACGGTTCGCCGATGAGTGGTTCGGATCAGGTCTTTCATCTACATCAACGGCTGAGGCGTGGCTAAGATGGACGGCCACGATCGAATCTGGGGCCTTCATCATGATCGGATGGCGGTGGAGCCACTTGGAGGAACAGGGAAGAAGCTCGCACTCGGCGAGCTCCGATCTTGAATCGCGGGCTCTTCCGGGCATCTCTGTCGCTTCTAAGGTGCTCTGCTCGTTGCTGAAGGTGTCTCGCGTCGGATGATGGTCTTAGCGTGGCTCCTAGAGGTCTGAGGAGGTCACGCGAGGTCGGGGAAGCTTGGGACCTCCAGGAACCTCTTCCTGATTCAAATCGAGTCCAAGAGGCTCTTCTCTTTGCGGTACCTGCACAGGAAGAACCAGGGGGACGAGGGCTTTCTCCTCGACCCTGGGTTTTGAAGCTCTGATGCACGGTGAGGTGAGGCAGAGGAGCTCCGACGAACGGCAGAGGTGGAGCTCCGATTCACGAAGACAGGAGGTCTTCGGTTGAACAGAGGTGATCAGGAGATGTAGAAGGTGATGGGAAAGGAAATGGGATGAACGCGGTGGTTGGAAACAGTCGATAACAGTATAAAGAAGTCGCCGGAGCGGAGCTCCGGCGAACTTCGATTTAACTAAACTAGGCGACACTACTGATCTAAAGGCTGAATTAAAAGCGGTATTAAAATTCTGGAAGTAAAATCTACCTAAAGAACACTGAATAACAGCTCTTATACCTGGGGGCCTCCAGGGAGCAGGACGGACGCCGGAGCTCCGCCGCGACAAAATTATCCCCTCCTCCGGCCAATTCAAGTTGCTGGGACACTCAACCTGTCACAAGGGTTCGTCTAGGAACTGAGTCGAGGCTTTTAGGGGGATTAAAAGTGGCCAAATTCGGCCAAGGAGGGGGAGGTTCTTATTTATAAACATTCCTGGGTACCTTTATTGTCCGGCGAGTATCAACAAATATGGTCTATGTACACGCGATCTCAGGTGTCGGCGTGGATCATCATGGGTCTAGGAGAAATTTCCGTGAAGGGATCGAAGGTGATTGAGCGACGGATCATGCGGGAAAAAAGGAGGAATATCGGGGAAAAGATGGTTCTGATGCGCGAGTGTCCCAGATGGGACAGTTGACCATACGATCAACATTTGCTGGAATTCTATTGGTCCAAGTCAGCGAGATATTGATCTATTTATTAAACATAATAAATGATTTAATTAAATTTTGCTTGTAAAATAAAAATTGTTTATTAAATAATGGAGTATTTATTTATGATTTTTATTGAATTTTTTGATGTATTTTATTATGGGTTTATTTTAATAATGTATTTATAAGTATATTTATATGTATTTATTTTTATTTTGTATATTTTTATTTTATTATTTTATTTTCTTATTTATAAATTATTTTTATAAGTATAAGTATATTTTTATTTAATTTTTATAAGTTTATTCATATTTTTAAATAAATAGGTATATATGTAGGTATACTTATAGGTATTTTACCTATATATTTTATATATTTTATTTAGTTAATGAATCTTATTTGTTTTTATTTTGGATTTGTATTTTTATAAATTATTTGTAATATTTAAAATATTATAAAAATATGAAAGAAAAAAGTAATTAAAGAATGTATTCCCCTTTTATTTATGTACATAGGTAACATAGGTATTTTGCCTATGTATTATATATGCTTATTTTATTTTACAAATTCTTCTTAGTTTTATTCTAATTTCAATATGTACCTGTATTACATATATTATTTACAAAATTCTAAAAATATAATTTTGTAAAAATAAAGAATAATGAATAAAATGAATATTTTAATCGGGCATACTGCACAATGAAGGCCAAAAACCTAACTTTCACAGGGGAACTCCAACAATTATGAAACCAATTTTATTAAATAGCTCTTGAAAAGTTATATACAATTAAAGGTGATTTTGATGGATTTTGAGTTTTTATTTGCAGGATATGGGTCTGTGAAGTTGAGATTTTTGCTTTTTATTTTGTGTATAAAATGTACACTGTGTATCATTTTTGTACAAACTTAATTTTGTATTTTTATTTGCATTATTATCTACAACTTTCATGTACAACATATTTTTATTTGATGAATAAATAATTATATAAAAAATAGGTGTCAAAAATACATAAATGAATGAATAAATAAATGAGGAATTTATTACATTACTGGCCCTTATCTCCCCCTACTTTATTCCTTGTCGACCAACTCCATTCTGGTCTTGGTCTCGGGGTTAGGGTCATAAAATATTTGCAATATTTTATTCCTTTTTCTTTTCTTCTATTTATTCTATAATTTTGGCATTAAAAACCTTATTTTATGTTCAATAAATGCAATAAGTAATAGATGCTATTATGAACAAATTGATGTTATTTACATGCATTTGTTGGGGTTTTTAAGGCCAAAATGATAGAATAAAGATGATGAAATGGAGATTCATCACCCCCCTATACTTGCCTTTGCTAGTCCCTAGCAAATACTTATGCAATAAGTACAAAAAGAATAAAGAATCAGAAGATAAGAAAAAGAGAATTGAAGAAGGATAGAGTGAATAGGATCGCTTTCAGTGCGATATATGTCCGTACAAAATCTGAATTTGGAGCTTCTGTCAGACCTTGGGTGTAAATGTGTGTGGAACCTAGTCGGGAACCAGCATTAAAACACAACAGCCTTCGAGAGTCACAGAACTCGGTTCAACCCACCTCAATAGCCTGGTCAGAACTGATCTCCGCCATACACAAACTCTTATGACTATGAAGCTGACTTGTACAGTGTAAGTGATGGTGGCTTTCCCCAGCTGAAATGACAAAGAGACTAGCTTCTCCAGAATGACAACCCAATGATTCCCCAATCCAACAGCTCTTTCCTCGAGGAGCGAGGTATTCCCTTCTAAGTTCAAGTGGCAACCAACTCAAGAGGAGGGGGTGAAGAGAAGAATGGATGGTAGCCAGTGTAGCTACCTATCCTAGGGTGCAAGACCAATGTAGTCAAGTCATCCAGCTGCAGGCTTACATATTTACCTTTGGAACTCAAGCTTGCTTATTGGCTTTACAACACATATACATACTTCGCAGGCATTTTATTTTTGTACAGGCCTGACCTTTTTTTTTTTTGAAATACTATTCACAGCAGCATTTACATAAGGAGTTTTTCCTTTTGAGCCAGTAGACTATCCCTCTTTTGAAGCTTTATTGCAACCCACACTCTCCTATCATTAGACATCATGGCTACTGGACCAGGTTGGGGTGCACTTCCCTCCCTAGACGAGGACGAATGTTTCCACTCGTGTGCGTCTCAGACTGGCAAATCCAACCCTCTCACCACTCCGACTGAGTTGAGCCAAGTGAAAGGTGCAAAGTGTCCAAGTAAGGTCACGGCCGACAAGAGTCATGCTTGTGTCTTGAAAAGTTCTAGTTAGTCAGTTGAGGTGACATGAACCCAGCCCTGATTTCTCAAAGAATTAAGTCTGAATAGACCTGAAGTACCTTAAACCTAGTTCCCATCAGGTTCCAGTGCAGTTAAGTGCGGTAAGGTCTAACCAAGCTCCAATTTTAGACTTTATTGGACTGGTTCAATCATCAAGCTCACTCAAAAAGAATATGAATGGTATGCTCATGCTATGCACAATGAATGATGCAATTTTTTCTCGAAGAATTTACAAAAATCAAAGAATCTTTTCACACAAAGAATTTTTGCAAATAAAAAGCTTGACACATACAAAAAGTACATACAATTATTTACACGGGCTTCCCGCTTTATTTACAAGATTTAAGGACTTTTAAGGATTTTACAGGTTTTAATGAAGTAATTTATTCAGGTTATCTTTATATACAGAAAGAATTTTATGTATTTTATTTACGATTTACATGTATTTGTAATGATGCTTTTATCCCTCGGATTTATTTTGACAAATAGTTTTGCAAACTATAGTAAACGATAATTTCTGCAAGCATTTACACACATTTGAAAACTATTTTTGCAAAGATTTGTCACACTATATATGTGTACATTTTCCACAACAGTTTTGACAAACATTTTTCAAAACATTTGCACGTAGGTTTTCAAATCCTTTATTTCACACAAAGAAGAAAATTTTTCAAACTAAGCATTTTTACACAGGTTGAAAACATTTCACAGCAAGTTTTCCAAACAGTTCACACTATTTTTCAAATCATACTGTAAAGGTATTTAACCTGATTTATTAATCAGTATATACAAAAGAACTAAACTTTATGTACAACATGATTTAGGCTCTTATAAGTTTTATTTGGAATTATTGCTTATTTTTGTATGAGAGATTTTTGTGCAGACTCCTCAGACTTATTCGAGAATCATTTCAAAATATTTTTGAAAACTATAGTCCAAAATAATTTTACAAACATGTACATACATTTGGAACTGATTTTTGCAAAGGTTTTTTCAAAATAGTATAGGTAGATTTTTCAAAACAATTTGACAATCAAATTTTCCAATCATTTGCAAACTATTTTTCACACATTTTTATTTCACTCAAAGAGAATAAATTTTTACAAACGAAACTTATTTACAAAGGTTGAATGCTTGTACACACTATTTTTCAAGCAATTTTCACAAGATTTTTCAAAGAGAACATTTTGCACAAAGTGTTTTTCCTGACTTATTAATCAGTATAGATAGGAACAGTCTGAGGAGCTTCACAATCATCTTTTATTATTGTAATAGAAATACTTTTAGCAATACTACGTTTTTTTTCTTGAGGTAGTAGTTTATTTATAGTATGAGTTATGGCTTATAGTATATACATGGTATATACGACCCCCCGATACTTAGCTTGTGCTATGTCCTCATAGATCGAAGAAAAAAGAGAAGACATAACTCGTACTGAGTATAGACAAGTCTAAAGAATAAATAAATAAATGAATAAATGTAGGAAAGAATGAACGAACGAGAAGTTGACCATCCCCCCTATACTTAGGGTAAAGTAATCCTAAGTATAGCAGACTGTACACAACGCAGGAAGGGTCAAGGGTCGGAATAAACAGATCGTACTCAGATTGTCTCCCCTATACTTTGGGTAAAATATCCCTAAGTATAGACAAGAAGAGGAGACAATGGAGAGGATCGCAAAGAATAGAATACTCAAGGTGCATCCCCCCCCCTATACTTAGGACAAAATGCATCCTAAGTATAGAAGACTGACAACAAGGGGCAACACTTCTTGATAGAAAAACAAAGATAGAGAAGAAAAGAAGAAAAGAAGAAAAGAAGAAAATCAGATAAACAGTTTTTGCGGTGCAACGTCTGAATCTTCTGATGCTGCCAATGTTGTGGATATGTCATCATGGTGCGCGAGCTGAATGGAGTCGACAACGACCAAGAATGTATCTGGTTTGAGGTAAGGCTTCAGGAGTTGACCGTTGACGATGAATGGCTGTGCGTCAGGAGACAATTCTGATATAGCAATACTTCCATTCTCACGCACTTCACAAACTCGGAATGGCCCTGTCCACTTGCTCTTTAATTTGCCTGGGAAGATCCGCAACTTTGCATCAAATAACCACACTTTCTATCCAACATCAAAGGTCTTTCGTCTGATGTGCCGGTCATGCCAGCGTTTCACCTTCTCCTTGTACATCAATGTCTTATATTATGCATAGTCTCGGAACTCCAAGAGTCTGTTCAGATCATCCTTTATTTTCTGACCACATTTTCGTGAGTCCAAATTGCACATGTTAATTGCCCATAAAGACTTGTGAATTAATTCGACGGGCAAATGGCACGGCTTTCCATATCCAAGACGATAGGGTGGCATGACCAAGGGAGACTTGTAGGCGGTTCTGTAAGCCCATAGGACCGAGTCCAAGAGTTGGGACCAGTCTTTTAAGTTTGGCCTGATAAGTTTCTGCAGGATAGTCTTGATTTTTCTGTTTGATAATTCTGCCATGCCATTGGTCTGAGGATGGTAAGGAGACGCGATGCGATGATCGATGCCGTACTACTTCGTTAATTTCTTGACCTCTTTGTTAATAAAATGGCTACCCCCATCTGATATGAGAATTTTCGGTATCCCAAACCGTGACATGATGTTCTTCTTCAAGAACTGACACACTGTTCGGCTGTCGGCGGCTCGAGCGGGAATAGCTTCAACCCAACGACTCACGTAATCGACGGCAAGAAGGATGTGCTCAAAACCTTGACTGTTAGGGAAAGGTCCCATGAAGTCAATGCCCCATGCATCGAAAACATCCGCTATCTGAATGATTTTCAGGGGCATCAAATCTTTTGCAGTGAGTGCACCCTTCAGTCTCTGACAGTCAATGCATCGTTTGATAAATTCTGCAGCATCCTTAAATAATGTGGGCCACCAGAAGCCACACAGAAGTACTTTGGCTGCCGTACGGTCTCCAGAGTGATGTCCACCAGATTCGAGCGAGTGACAATGCTCAAGGACACTAGAATGCTCCTCCTGAGGGATGCACCTGCGCCAAATGCAATCCGCTCCTTCCCTGAATAAAAGAGGATCTTCCCATTGATAGAAGCAGATGGTCAACATGAATTTGTTCTTCTGATTCTTCGTCCAATCCGATGGTATTACCCTCGAGACGAGGTAATTGACTATATCAGCATACGAAGGGAGAGAATCCACTGCTAAGATAGACTCGTCAGGAAAGGTTTCTGTAATGGGTGCACTATTCAGAGGAGGCTCATGCTGCTCAATTCTGGAGAGATGGTCTGCTACCACATTCTGAACTCCAGGCTTGTCCTTAATTTCCAAATCAAATTCCTAGAGGAGAAGGATCCATCGAATCAGTCTCGGCTTGGCATCCTTCTTCTGCTAGAGGTACCGAATAGCAGAGTGGTCTGTAAAAACGGTGACTTTCGATCCAAGCAAATAGGATCTGAACTTCTCGAGGGCGAAAACCACAGCCAGCAACTCTTTCCCTGTCACGGTGTAATTTCTTTGCGCCTCATCTAATGTTCTGTTGGCGTAGTGAATGGCATAGGGCGCTTTCTCTTTCCTCTATCCAAGAACAGCCCCGACTGCAAAGTCTAACGCATCGGTCATTATCTCAAAGGGAAGAGACCAGTCCGACGGCTGTAGGACTGGAGCCTGAGTAATAAGCTCCTTCAGCTGATTGAAAGCAAGGAGAACCTGCTGATCTACATTGAACTCAGTTTCCTTGCATACCAGTTCTGTCAAAGGTCGGGCAATGCGGCTAAAGTCCTTGATGAATCGTCTGTAAAATCTCACATGCCCTAGGAATGACCTTACATTTTTCACTGACTGAGGTGGCTCTAGATTGGCAATAACATCCACCTTCACCGGGTCGACTTCCATGCCACATTTGGAAACGACGTGGCCCAGTACAATGCCTTCTGTGACCATGAAGTGGCTCTTTTCCCATGAAAGTACTAAATTGACTTCACTGCATTTCTGAAGCACTCTGTTCAGGTGCTCAAGACAAGAATCAAAACTATCACCATAGACAGAGAAGTCGTCCATGAACACCTCGAGAAAACAACCTACCATCTCGGCAAAAACAACTAGCATGCATCTTTGGAAGGTTGCAGGTGCATTGCATAATCCAAAGGGCATTCTCTTGAAGGCATAGGTGCCGAACGGGGAAGTGAAGGTAGTCTTCTCTAGATCTTCAGGAGTGATTGCCACCTGGTTGTACCCGGAATACCCATCCAAAAATCAGAAGAACTCCTTACCTGCTAATCTTTCCAGAACTTGATCAATGAATGGCAAGGGGAAGTGGTCCTTCTTAGTTGCTGCATTAAGACGGCGGTAGTCAACACACACCCGCCAGGATGTTGGTACCCGAGTGGATATTTCCTCTCCTTTGTCACTGGTAACCACGGTAAGCCCGGATTTCTTTGGAACTACATGCAGTGGGCTTACCCATTTTGAATCGGAGATGGGATAAATGAAGCATGCGTCACACCATTTCATTATTTCTTTCATGACGACGTCTCGGAGGTTTGGGTTCAGCCTTCTTTGGAATTCGCAAGACGACTTGGTATCTTCTTCCAGAGAGATGTGGTGTGAACACAAAGCTGGGTTTATCCCTCGGAGATCTGATACGCACCAACCAAGTACCTTGCGGTTCTTTTCTAGAACCTCGAGAAGACGAGATTCCTGATTCGGATTCAGCCTGCTACTAATGATGATCGGATACATGTGTTCTTCACCCGCAAGGAAAGCATACTTCAGGCCTGCAGGAAGTGGCTTGAGTTCTGGTTTTGACCTGTCCAACTTGTTGGTCACTTCAGACACTATGTTGGTGGTAGGATGTACTTCTTTGATGGGGCTACCATCCTCAGCATTCTGTTGAGATCCTGGTGAGTTGCCGAACGGTTCTGCGCTAGGCTCATTGTGTTCGGTCTGGAGTGAATACTCGGGATCAAAGAGATGCGCCTGCATCTGAGAATCTGTCTCCCAAGAATCATCGTAGCATTGGGTAACTGTGCTTTCCAAGTCCTCCTCAAGCGTGAGGATTTCTCGGGTCCAAGAATCATTCAATGACAGTGATGAGTCTCTGATCTCTGCAACAAAGTCACAGTCTGCTTCTGATACTGCATAGCTCTCATCAGTCGTGGCGTTCAGCTCTCTGATCATTTTTACAGTTATCTGCTTGTTGTTCGAGCTAAAAGTGATCTTGCCAGACCCGTAATCAACCACGGCACCTGAGGTACGTAGCAATGGTCGGCCAAGGATGATAGGGGTCTGGAATAGAGGTGCGGGGGAGTCCATATCAAGGACTACAATATCAGCTGGAAATTGCATCTCCCGTACTTTAACTACAACGTCTTCCAACAGACCCCGGGGCCGCTTGATGGATCGGTCAGCGAACTGAAGGATCATTCGTGTCTGCTTGAGCGGATGATGAATACCCATTCATCACTCTTTATTCTTATATTTTAGCTACAAAAACCTATGCAAATGCATGTAGATATGTGTAAATAGGAATAATTAGCAAAAGCATGCATGTTTGTAAATACCTATAATTAGCATGTTTTTGTGCAAAAATAAAAGAATAAAGATGAAAAAGAAAAAGAGGGAAATATTTAGAATAAATATTGAGCAACCTAACCCAAGGGAGGGCTCAACATGGGCCTGACCGCATAAAAGCCAAGTAGAGGGAGATAGGGGCTCATGTATGTATATATATATTTGTAAATAAATAAAATTATATTTTCCTCACCCAAAAATATGCTTGTATATATTGTGTATATATTTAGAAACTATTAAAAACAAAATAAAATTTTAAAAATCAAAAATTCAAAAATACCCCTTCACCTTGTACATAGACCATATTCCTATATTTATTTAACCTTAAAAATAAATAAATTTATTTTCAAAACCTTTTTGTAAATATTCTATGTTATATTGTAAATAAAATAAATAAAAAGAATTAAAACAAAAATCAAATAAAAATAACAAAAATTAAAAATACAAAAATATCTTGTACATGTGCCATGTACATAATTGTACATAACTAATTATTTCCTCTATGTATATAAATAATAAAAATAAAATAAAAATAGCCTTTTGTTCCTCATTTTATTCTATAAATAAATAAAATATAAAATAGGAATAAAAATGTATAAAAATAACTAATTAAAAATCAAAATTAAAAACCCTATATTGTATATATACCTATGTATAGCTATATTATGTAAATACCTTATTTTTATTTCCAAAAATTAATTAAAATTCACAAAAAAATAGAAAAAATTAAAACAAAAATATTTTATGTTTTGAGTTTTTAATAAATCAGCCATTTCCTATTTTATTTTGATTTTTTAAAACATTTATGACGTGGCCTCTCCTGATTGGTCCACGGGGGACGTTGACCCCCCGGTCAACTCCCCCCTGTGGACCACTTCACACGGGTCGTGACGCCCGACCCGACTTCCCTGATTGTTCGCGTCACGACCCGGCTTCCAAATCCGCAAATCTCGAGCTCCGATCATTCCCCGTGCATCCGGGAACCTCGCCCGACACCTTGCCTAGGGGTCCGTGCTCCATCGAGCTGGACCCGAGCCCTTCTTCCCGGACCTGCACCCATATAAAGTCTGAGCTCCGCCGCATTCCATTTCCATCTTTGGCTATCCACCCTTCGTCCCGTGACCTCCATAGCGATCCCTGAGGTGACAGCTCGCGATTGCCCTTGTAGCAGTGAGGAGGGGGTGGCCGGACCACTGATCCGGCGACTTTGCGCCGCCGTGCTCCGCCCCGTGCAGGAGCTCGAGCCTCAGGCCTTGGCGACCTTCGAGGCAACGACCAGGAGCTGCCTAAGCTCCAGCACAACCTTCCACACCACCCAGGTAACCTTCTAGCCTTCTTGTTTAGCTTAATTTTGAGTTACCCCCAAATCATAGTACCGCCGAGTTCCGTCGATTCCGGCTATATCGCACATCCTTTCGATCATCGGAACCTACGCTCACCATCGCCATCCCTCCGCGCACATTCTTCGCCCCTTCGTTCAACCCAGCTCGCACAGGAGCTGGGGTTCGAGCTCCTCCATCCTCCGCTCGCCGGTGCTCGCTCGCCCCGACCCACAGTTCACCTTCACACCGCTTCATCG
The DNA here is from genome assembly GCA_037367405.1 of Ottelia alismoides. Lineage (NCBI taxonomy): Eukaryota > Viridiplantae > Streptophyta > Magnoliopsida > Alismatales > Hydrocharitaceae > Ottelia > Ottelia alismoides. Next base: position 823,775 of record JAZKJV010007004.1, read on the forward strand.
GGTCGAGGCACTTTGCCCTCGACCCGCGAAGCTTCTGGGTTACTTTGCAGGTCAAGAGGAGGCCATCTGAGGCCCCCTCACATCCAGGCCAGGAGCTTATCTCCGTCGACCTCGCCGGAGCCCCTCCAGGGCTCGGCTGGGCCATCGGAGGCCACCACCAGCTGCGGGACTCCAGTGTGGACCTGCTCCGATCTTCAGAGGCAGCTGAGGAGGACCACAGCACGTGCACGAGGCCGGCGAACCTCGCCGGCCATCTGTTCTTCGAAGGTCTTCCACCACCGTCCGATCGCCCTCCGCTCCAGTTTCCATCGTGGCCGTCCATTCATCGAGGAGCAGACACCGTTGATCATTTCGAGGGTCGATCCGGACCGTTAGCTCAGAGGAGAAAGGCACCAACACCTGACCCGTCAGATCTTCCACGTGGCCCCCTCTGAGCCGTCGATCAGGCTCACGTGCGGACGAAGAGAAGCGCCAGCCGTTCGAGACCGTTAGATCAGCTACGTGGCGCTCATCCAACCGTCGACATAATAAAGGGGTAATTTACCTTAGGCCCCCTCGTAGTTTGTGCTTTACATTTCAGTCCTGTAAATATTTTATGCTTTTTATTTACGTTTGGATAATTGCACATTGGACCTCGTGCTTTCTAGTATTTGCATTTATGCCCCTGTATGTTTGAGCCACGTGCGTCGTCACGTGTATACCTGGTGTATTTGCAATATTAGTCCTGTAGTTCTGGGTGCTTTGTTAATGAATGAAAACTTTTTAGGAATTGCATATCTACCCCTGTGAATGTTTTAATTGCACATGTGCGTATATTGTAGGGTAAATTGCATCTGGGGTCCCTGGACTTTTGGTACGTGTTACCAAATAGTCCCCGGACCTTAGTTTCTTTACAAAAAGGTCCCTGAGTGCCCCAGGCACGCGCCACGTGCGTGACTTGCTGGGAAAATTGCACCTGGACCCCCAGATCTTCAGGTATTTGCACTTAAGTCCCTGTGCACAATGCCCCCTTTTGATTTTTGAATAAAATATCAAATCACCTCCAAATTCGATGAAAATTTGACACATGGCTCCTGCCATGTGTAGGATTTTTGAGAATTTTTGAGGACATTTTTGATTTTATTTGTTATTTTTAAAAATTCAAAAACGTCTATTTTAGCTACTGTCTAGAATTAAAAATCCCAAAAAAAATATAAAAACACCCCCAAAAATTCTAAAAAAATTAGTTACTGTTTCTTTTGTGTGTTTTGATTTTCTAGCCAATTTTGGCTATTTTTCATTACTTAAAAACCCTAAAAATTCAAAAATACATAAAAACTCATAAAAATCATAGTAAATAATCTAAAAATCCAAAAACAATAATTTTGGTGCCCAAATTTTTCTCATTTTATCTAGTTTACAGGAAAATTACCTCCAGGTCTTCTTGAGATCCTTAAATATTTTATTTTTGGATTTTGGGCCTGGCTGGACAGTACCTTGTCTTTTTAGCACTGTTTGATTTTTAGAAAATAAAATATACATTATAAAAATCTCAAAAATTCATCAAAAACACTTAAAAACCTAAAAAACATAAAAACATTTTTGTTGGAATTTTTGTTTGATTTTTGGCACATTTAATAATTAGTTAAAGCTTGCTTGTTTTTGTGCTCCTTTTATTTTCATCACTTTTAAAAATCCAAAAAAATATAAAAGTTATTAAAAACCACTAAAAAATACTTGTCTTTTATTTTAGTTTATTTTTACTACTTCGTAGGCCTCTGGCCAACCCGTGCTCCTTGTGTTCGACCCTGGGTGCTATACCAGGTTAATCTCATAGCAGGACCGCTCTCTTTTGTGCTTGATTGATTTTACATGTTTTGAGTGGTTGATTTTTCTTGATTGAGTGACTCTGAGTGATAGAGGTCGCAACGACCTATTGAGTACCTTTACCTCGTTCGCTCGGGTCGCTCAACAGCGGACCCAGCCCAAATTCTTGCATTATTGATGATGGAAAAAGGTTGATGGAAGACCCACTATCGAGGAGAGTACGCTCGAAGACTTGATCGAAAATCTCACAGCTGATAAGAGGTGCTCCTCTGTCTTGTTTCTTCTGTGGGAGGTTGCTGATAGATGCAACAGTGGCCATGGAGAGCACGTGCTTTTCTACATCTCTGTGTCTGTTCTCATGTGCTGGGTGATGCTTGCTTGTACACACTTCTTTTAGTCCTTTCTTAACAGGTGGTATGTACTCCACGGCCTTCAGTAAGGGAATCTCAACAGTTAAATTGTCTAGTATTTCCACAACTTCAAGATCAGACAATGTTTTTTTTTTGTTTTGCAATTTTGTTGGATTTTTCTATTGCATGAGGAAAAGGAATATGTATATCTCTAGTAGGAAAAACAGAGTTCTTATTTACATCAAAATTATCGCCCATAGAATGTTGTACATCCGGACTACAAAAAGGAGTACAAACTGTATCCTGACATGCTGGTGCTGAGGGGAGAGCAAAAAGTAGAGCGTCTGCTCCATCGGCTGGCGAGGGATCGGCTGCTGCTGGCGGCTCCAAGGCTGGCGTGGCTTCACTTCGGCTGCAAGCTTCTATTTGTTGTTTTTAATTTTGCTGATTTTTTTGTATTTTTGGCTGGGGATGCTGGTACTGCACGACGATTGGAATGGCTTCTCCTTCTTCTTCCTCCTCACTCGCCCCATTAGCTGGCACGACTGATGCGGAAGATGACAATCTACCTGTATTTTTATTCACCCCATTCTTGATAGCAGGAGGAGGCAAGGCCCTACCGCTCTTGAGAGTGATAGCATTAGAATAAACAGTAATATCATTTTCTGACTCTACAGACACAGACTGGACATCACATTCTACCTGCTCCTTCTTCTTAAAGTTATTGGGGTTGGCTTCGACCTGAGCTGGAATAGTGGTTCTAGTGGCGGTCAGGCCGTCGAGCCTTTTGGTCATATCTGCCAGCTCTTTGACGAGTTGGGCCAGACAATCCATGGTTGGGTTCATAGGAGGTACCTCAGTGGATTCAACGTGCAGACCACGTTGTTGTTGCATGTGTGGGTGATGAGGTTGTTGCTGGTGGTGCTGGGGTGGAGCATGAAGCTGAAGCTGCTGATAGGAGGGAGGAGGATACTATTGGTACTGCTGAGGTGGAGCAGCCGCATACGGATGAAAAGGCTGTGGGTGGCGGTATTGCAGCTGCCGATATGGATGATTCTGTCTCCATTGATTTGCATACTGGGGAGGCTGATGGTACTGTTGCGGTGGCTGTGAGGACTGTCCAAAACGACCACCCTGAGGTTGGTGGTATTGCCGGTTGGCAGGTAGCTGACCCTGAGGTTGTCCCATAGGACGGGTCGGTTGTGCTTTGTTAATCCATACCTCGTTCACTTCTTGAATCAGGGGTGGTGGTGGGAAGACTGGATCGGATCCGGAAAGAAACTCCGGTTGGTACACAAATATCTGCTACTGCGGCTGGCCCTGATCGGGCGCCTGCACGTAGTACACGTGCTGGACTGCCGGTGGCTGCTAGCTCGGCTGAGGCTGATGTGGCGGTGGTTGCTCGTCTTTCCTCTCAGCTAGAGCTTCTGATGGTGCTGCCGGCTGAACGGAGTTGATGGTGCCCACCAGCAGTTCTAGCTGCTTGGTGATCTGATCAAGCTTGTCAAGGTTCTGAGTCCTCTTCTCAAACACAGTGAGTTTTTCAAGGTCCTGTGATCGCTTCTCAATGATATCAACTTTCGAGAGATGGCCCCCGATGATACTGAGGTTGGAGCTCTCATCTCTCTCTACCTCACGGGACGCTGCCATGTGTACTTATTTCTGGAGGATCTGGGGCTGCTTCTGATATGCTTTGGATGAAGAGAGGGCGGCCTCTCCTTCGGCCATTTCTTCGAATATATGCCATACCACATCTTCATCCTTGTTGAAGTGCGAACCCCCACATGCTGCGTCAACGAGCCTTTGGCTCTCGATGTTCAGGCCCCCAAAGAAGTGTTGGACCAAACTGGTCTTCGGTATCTCATGGTGGGGGCATTTCTCCTGCAGATCGGTGAATCTCTCCCATGCTTCATGTATGGACTCGTGGCCTCCTTGGGAGAAGTTGCTGATTCGGGCTCGCATCTGGTTGAGCCGACCGAGAGTATAAAACTTATGCAGGAAAGCTGACTTCAGTTCCTCCCAGGTTGTCACAACCTTCCCCAGATGGTTGACCCAATAAAGGGCCGTGTCTTGTAGGCTGAAGGGGAACGTCATCATCTTGACAATGTCCAAAGGGACATCGGGATAGTGAGTGGTACGGCAAATGCGTGAGAACTGCTGCAGGTGGATGTATGGCTCTTCACTGGTGTTTTCATGGAATGCTGGAAGAAGAGCAAGGAACTAGGGTTTCAGCTCAAAGTGAGCGTGCACCGGTGGAATGAGGATCCACTCGGTCATCTGGCTGTCTCCAGGATTGTACGTCTCTTTTAATGTAGGCTTCGGTGGCGGTAGTTCTGGTTTGTCATCATCGGGTGGACCACCACCTCCACCTCATGTTCTGCCTCCTCCTCCCTTGGCTCTGTTCATCACATCGTTCAACATATCCTGAAAAGTTGTCTGTGCTAGGGCTTGCTCTGTCAGCTGCTATTGGATAGCCTAGATAGACGCCAACAGTTGTGCATTAACCTGATTCTGATCTGGTAACTGTCCTTCTAGTTGAGGTGGCTGCTGACCCTTGCCCTTTCCTTGAGGAGCCATATCAGGGTCTGAATCTGATGAAATGAATTCCAGAGTAGACTCCACGGCTTGATTTGTCTTCTATCTGCAGAATGAGAGAGTACTGATCAGACCACTTGCAATATTGCTCAGATGTCATGATGAAGCTGGAATTCAGGTCAACCCCAGCATGTTGTGAACGGAAAAATATGTGGACTGTAATCGACTTCCATTCACAACGACAAAAGTGGGACACAAGTGATCCCGACTTATTAGGTGGTCAAAAGAAAGGTAGAAGACGAGGAGTCTGAAGATCGATCCGCAAAGTCCGGATCGGGTTCTCGGGAATCGCCTCGAATTTATTGGCGGAGTTGAGTCTATGGAATCGATGTGGGTGTCGATGGTGTCCCGACGGAAACCATCCATGGATCAACTTCGTGAAGAACAAAAGAGGATTGGATGTTGGATGAAGGATACGATGGTCAACGAGGAATAAAAAGGAGTGCAAAACAGTAGAAAGGCTTGGCTGAGTGGGGGGTCAAAAGAGAATGACACAAATTTTCGCCAAGGCGCGGGACTTGATCTTTGAACCTTAATCTAGATCCATACAAATGCAATACAAAATTGGGTTCACCAACTCACGCCATGTGAAGCTGTGAAGGTTCGGCTATTTATTATCTTCTCGGTTTTTAGAGTTGTTATTTCAGGCAAATCTTTTAACAAGTCCTTAGCACGCTAACCTGTAGGAGAGAGAGTACTACCAGAAAAGAATCCCGTACTTGTCCTCAACCTTTGTAACATGTAGTCTATACTTTTTGAGGTCCTTGTAATCCTTTCTGGATTCCTACTCAGCCAAAGAAATAGAGAGAGGAAGCCGATAGGCGAAACCAATACTTCGGTTCTCGCTCGCAACGGAATCACCCGTGAGCGTGCAAGAACCTACTCGGATGCAAACCGATGAGACAGACACCCCCGTGAAGGCGTGGCCTATGCTCAGTACTTCAGACCATGTCGATGTTCCACACAAGGCGGGAACACCGTCGCTGACAACGCCCTACTCGGTCACGTACGATCGAAGCGCCATTACTTTGGAAATCCAAGCGATACACAAGGCAGTTGCAGACTGGGTTTTTGGCTCTATTCCTTATGGGGCGTGCCTCGCTCATGGGAGTAGGGTTTTGGTCCCCCTCCAAAGGTACCTGACGACACGGACTGAGCACTCAGGTATAAGGTACTAGATAGGTCGTTGCGACCCAAGCGATCAGACTATGTCAATCAAGAAAAATGAACCACTCAGAATAGATAAAACAGATAAAACACAAAATAGCGGTCCTGCTATTGGATTAACCTGGTATAGCGACCAGGGTCGAACTCAAGGAGCACAGGTTGGCCTCTCGGCCTACGAAGTAGTAAAAAGGAATAAAATAAAAGAACAAGATGTTTTTAGTGGTGTTTAATTTATTTTATAATTTTTTGGATTTTTTTAATGTATTAAGAAAATTAGAAAAGTAAACAAGCACATACTTCAACAAATTATTAAAAGCACTAAATATCAACCAAAAATGCAAACAAAAATGTTTTTATGTGTTTTATAATTTCTAGTGTTTTTGATGAATTTTTGATAATTTTTTGATGTTTATTTAATTTTCTAAAAATCAAACAGTGACTGAAATAAATGGTACTGTCCAGCCGAGCCAAAAAGGCCTAGATAAAATATCTAAGGGCCCCAAAATGGCTGGGAGGTAATTTTCCTGTAAAGAGGATTAAACAAGGAAAATTTAGATACCAATTTTATTATTTTTGGATTTTTGGTTTAATTACTAGAATTTTTATAAGTCTTCAAGTGTTTTTCAATTTTTAGTGGTTTTCAGTAATGAAAAATAACCAAAATTGGCTAAAAATTCAAACACAACAAAACACACAATAGACAGTTTTTTGTAATTTTTAGATACTATTTAATATTTTTTTGTGATTTTTAAAGTTAGACAGTGACAAAAATGAAGGTTTTTGATTTTTTTAAAATATCAAATGAAATCAAAAATGTCCTCAAAAATCCACGAAAATTCTACACCATGGCAGGAGCCATGTATCCAATTTTCGTTGGATTTGGAGGTAATTTGCTATTTTATTCAAAAATAAAGAAGGGGCACTGTGCACAGGGACCAAAGTGCAAATACCCAAGATTCTGGGGGGTCTGGTGCAATTTACCCAGCAAAACACATGCCACGCACGTGCTTGGGGCACTCAGGGACCCAAATGCAATAAAAATAAGTCCCGAGGACTTATTGGTAATAGGTACCAAAAGTCCAAGGGTTTATCTGCAAAATACCCACAAATATCACGCACATGTCGAAATAAATCACGCACAGGGGTATAAATGCAAATAAACTAAAATTTTCATTCAACTGTTAACATCCAGAACAACAGGGGCATATAGTGCAATTAACCCAAAGAAACCACGTGACGAAGCACGTGTCAGATCATGTACAGGGGTATAAAAGCAAATAAAGGCAAACACAAGGGTCTCTATGCAAGTTTTCCCAAAACTAAACAACTGCACTTAATATTTACAGGACTAAAGCGAAATAAAATAAGAAAGAGGGCCTAAGGGTAAATTACCCTTTATTACTCGGAGCGGCTGGATGGACGCCACGTGTCTGATCGAGCGGTCAAGGGCGACTGGGGGTCCAACGTTGCTCTCCTCGTGATAATCCAACGGTTGGGGCTAGTCCACGTGGTGCATCGGACAGTGTCAGGCGCGGATGGCTAACCCTCGAGCCTCGGATGGTCCAGATCTCTCCTTCTTTTGATCGAACGATGACGGCTGCTCCAACACGGACGGTTCAGATGAACCTGGAGCGAGAGGGACGATCGGACGACTTCTGAAGGTCGTAGAAGAACAGGTGGCCGGCGAACTTCGCCGGCCTCGTGAGTGCGCTCCCGACCTCCTCTGCTGCGCCTGAGGATCGGAGAAGCTCCGGCGTGATGGTGCGCAGCTACTGATATCCTCCGATGGCCCAGCCGAGCTCTGGAGAGCTCCGGCGAGGTCGGCGGAGGGGAGGCTCCTGGCCTGAATGACCAAAGCCCTCAGATGGGCTTGGTAGCACCTGCAAAGATCACCAAGAGACTCGCGGGTCGAGGGCAAATTGCCTCGACCCGGTTAGGTGTAGTGACGGTGGTCCGTGGGTCGAGATGGCGAGCTCCGGCGAAGGGGGTAGACGGAGGAGCTCGACTTCCAGCTCCTGTGCGAGCTGGGTTGAGTGGAGGGGTGAATGCATCGGAGAGAGGCGGATGCGATGGTCGGCTCCGATGATCGAAAGGGATGATGGAGTGGTCGGAATCAAAGATGGACGGCGGCGGCGCGATTTGGGCGTAAATGGAAATCAACGAAAAATAAGGACCTACAAGGTTACCTGGGTGGTCGAAGAGACTGGGGAGGAGCTGGGGAAGCTCCTGGTCATCGCCTCGAGGAGCGTCTCCCTCCGAGGCTCAAGCTCTAGCTGATGGCGGAGCGACGGCGGCGTAGCTCGCCGGATCGATGGACTCGCCTCCTCTCCTCGCTTCGACAGGTCGAGGCGCAAGCTGTCACTCTCGCGGTCTCTCTGGAGCTCACAGGAGGAGGAAACAAATGGCCAAAGATGGAGCATTAGGGTGGCGGAGCAACGGCTATATATGGCTAGGGGTCCGGCTAAGAGAGGTCCGGGCGTGCTTGTCGGAGCACGGATCCCCATAACCCACCCCGGGCGTGGATCAGGGATGCACAATGGTGGATTAGGACCCGGGGTTAGGTGGAATGGCGATCGGGTCGAGCGGGTAAAAATTTGAGAAATCGGGTCCACGACCCAGATCCGCGGGAGGTGGTCCCTGGAGGGGGGGGGGTAGTTGACCGGGCGGTCAACATCCCCAGGACCCAATAGAAGCAGGCCACGTGGTTGGATCTTCAAGTGCAAATTAAGGGTAGCTAGGGGCCGATTTAGCAAAAACTCAAACCACAAAATATTTTTCTTTTATTTTTTTCTATTTTTTAGTGATTTTTAATTAATTTTTGGAAATAAAAATAAGGTATATACATAGTATGTAATATATAGGTATATGTACACTATTAGGGTTTTTATTTTTTGATTTTTTTAATTGTTATTTTTGTACAATTTTATTCCCCTTTTATATTTTATTTATTTTCATTATAAAATAAGGAATAAAAAGGTATTTTTATTTTATTTTTATTATTTATGTACATAGGTAAAATAAATATATATGTACATCTATATACATGGTATATGTACAATGTATTTTTGTATTTTTAATTTTGCTATTTTTATTTTGCTTTTGTTTTAATTGTTTTTATTTTATTTATTTACATTATAGAATATAGATTATTTACAAAAATTAGAAAAGTTAATTTTATTTATTTACAAGACTAAATAAATATATAAGAGTGGTTTATATACATGGTGAAGGGGTGTTTTTGTTCTTTTTGGTTTTTAACTTTTCTTTTGTTTTTATAAATATATACAAGTATTTACAAGCATATTTTTGGTGAGGAAAATATCTTTATTTTATTTACATGAATATTTACACTCATGAGCCCCTATCTCTCTCTACTTTGGCTTGTATGCGGTCAGGCCCATGCTGAGCCCTCCCTTGGGTTAGGTTGCTCAATATTTATTCTAAATATTTCCCTCTTTTTCTTTTTAATCTTTATTCTTTTATTTTTGCACAAAAACATGCTAATTATAGGTTTTTACACAATGCATGCTTTTGGTAATTATTTCTATTTACACATATCTACATGTATTTGCAAAGGTTTTTGTAGCTAAAATATAAGAATAAAGAGTGATGAATGAGTATTCATCACCCCCCTATACTTAACTTTGCTAGTCCCTTAGCAAACACTTATTTGAAAAAGAAGTGAAAAAGAAAGAAGGAAAAAGAAAAAGAGGATGTACGTGGATCAAGGTTGTTTATTAAACTTGCCTTCATTAAATTGGGGTATGGAGCTCGATCAGATCTTTGGATTATTAATTTGTCGGAATCTTATTTGGACTTAAGTCTAAAACTCAACAGCCTCTAAGTTCCACTAATCTATAACCAAGACTCCTCAATGCTCCAGATCAGAACAAGTCATCAATCACAAACCCTGAAGACCATGAATCTTTTCTTGTCCTGTGAAAGTGAGGTCTAAGCTCTCCACCTCAGAAATGGCAACTTGACAACCCTCCCCAACAAGGTAACTCTATGACCTCAATCTGGCCACTCTTTCCTCGAGGAGCGGGGTATTCCCTTCTAAGTTCAAGTTCAACCGGCTCAAGAAGAGGAGGAAGAAGAGAATGGGTCAAGGCCAGTGTAGCCAAGTACCCTTGGGAGCTTGACCAGTGTAGCCAAGTCTCCCTGCTGCAAGCTACATCAGGTGGATCATGAAACCAAGCTTTGCTTATTGCACTCTATATACATACTCCGGTGGGATTATCATTTTCTATCAGACCCACCACTTTTTTTGGAGTTATTTTCTTTTTCCACATTTTTTTTCAAGTGCATCTGTACAACATATACATGTGCAGCATATATACAAGGAGTTTTTCCTCTTGAGCGAGTAGACTATCCCTCTTTTGAAGCTTTATTGCAACCCACAACTCCCGTCGTTAGACCTCATGGCAACCAGACCAAGTTGAGACGCACTTCCTTCACTAAAAGAAGAAGAGAGGTTCCGCCTAGAAGTACTATCCTCATATGCTACCCCAAGTCAAGGAAGACTGCCTCCTCACCACCTCATCCGTGGAGAGCTCGGTGCATAGTGCTGGTGTCCAAGTAAAGCCATAATCTATATGAGTCATGTGTTGTTGTTAAGTGCTCTACTTAGGCTCATTGAGAAGACATGTGATCATAGCCTAGTGGACTCAAAGAATTAAGTCACCATGGACCTGAAAAGCCTTAAACCTAAGCCCTATAAGGTTCCTCTTAGAAGTTAGGTGGATTAAGATCTTAATCAAGCTCCATTTCTCAATTTGATTCCAGGCTAGTTTAAATGTCAACTATCATCCAGAAAAACTATATACATATGTACAAAAGATGCTTATTTACACAAATTTTTACAAACATGCAAAATTTTTGAAAAATGTGTTGAAATCATGTATGAATGATGCATGAAGTGCAAGTTTTGCAAAAAGATATTTGCACACATTTACACAAGATTTTTGCAAACTTTTGATTTTCAAAACATTTTGGAAAAATTTTGTACTATATACATAATTTTGATAAGAAAATATTTACACAAGCTTTACACAAAAGATTTTTGAAATCATTTTTACAAAAATAATTTGTACACTAGCTATTTATGTGCAAATAAAAGAATGTTTATGTACATGAAAATTTTTTAATTTTTGTGATTTTTAGCCATTTTATTTATTAACACACTCACACAAAGTACGAGTTATGGCTAAAGTATATATGAAATATATACACACCCCCTATACTTAGCTCGAGCGATGTCCTCAGAGTCAAGAGCGATGAAGAAAACATAACTCGTGCTAGGCATAGGGAAGTGAAAAGAAAGGCTATATACAAGGAAGAATGAATGAAATAGAAAAGTCAAGAGGGTCTCGGGTCTTCCCCCTATACTTAGGATTAGATAATCCTAAGTATAGCAGGCTGTACACTAAGGGAAAACCGAGTGGAGAATGTACAGGGTCTAAGTATCCCTAAGTATAGGCAGCAAAACAGGGGTAGACGGAAGCAAAAGAAATACCCAAACGGTCTCACATCCCCCCTATACTTAGGGTAAAGTGCACCCTAAGTATAGCATAATCACAAGATGAAGAAAGGGATGTGGGACTAAAGAATGTAGCGATATGGACATCTGGATCTATACAAGGCGGAAGATCAGTGAAACTCAGGCGTGAGATGCATTAGATGTGAGTCAAAGACCACATCTCACGCAAAATGAATAGGGGCAAGATCAGCGATCCGCGTCTCATGATCTAAAAATGGCTTGAGCCGCTGGCCGTTCACTCGAAAGGTACTCTCAGAAGACAACTCAGATATATCAATGCTACCGTTGTCGTGTACCTTTCTGACCAAGTAGGGTCCCTTCCATTTGCTCTGTAGCTTCCCCGGAAACAAACGTAGCCTCGCATCAAACAGCCATACTCTCTGTCCAATCTCAAAATGCTTGTGGCTGATATGAGAATCATGCCACTCCTTCACTCTCTCCTTATATTGTAGGCTGTTCGAGAAAGTTGTATCTCTAAGCTCCTCCAGGGCGGCTAACTCTGCCCTCCTCTGGTCTCCCATACCATCTGGATCCATAAGAATATCTGTAACTGCCCAAAGTGACTTGTGCCTCAGCTCAACAGGTAAATGGCACGGCTTGCCATATACGAGGCGAAAGGGAGATGTGCCCAATGGTGTCTTGAAAGACGTCCTATATGCCCACAAGACCGAGTCCAAAAGCTGTGACCAATCCTTTCGGTCAGGGCGGACGACTTTCTGCAATATAGTCTTGATCTCCCTATTCGACACCTCAGTTAGACCATTCGTCTGTGGATGATAAGGTGTAGCAACACGATGGTTTATACCGAACTCGCTAGCAAGGGCCTTCACCTGGTCGTTGATGAAATGAGACCCCCCATCAGAAATCAAAACTCGTGGAACCCTGAACCGCGTGATGATGTGCTTCCTCAAAAATCTGCAAACTGTCCTTGCATCAACGGCTCGGGCGGGAATAGCCTCAACCCAACGACTAACATAATCTACGGCCAACAGAATGTACTCAAATCCCTGACTCTTAGGGAATGGACCCATGAAATCGATGCCCCATGCGTCAAAAACCTCACAGAAGTGAATGGGCTGCATCGGCATCATATCACGCTGTCCACAAGTGCCCATCCTCTGACAGTCAGTACACCTCTTCACGAACTCATCAGAGTCCTTAAAGAGGGTAGGCCACCACAAGCCGGATTGGAGCACCTTCTGTGCCGTTCTCCTCCCAGAATGATGTCCTCCTACCTCAAGCTTGTGGCAGTAAGTGAGGACGCTATGGTTTTCCTCCTGAGGAATACACCGACGCCAGACGCTATCCCCTCCTTCGTGGTAAAGGATGGGATCCTCCCAGTGGTAGGACTTGGCCTTCGCAAGGAAGGTCTCAAGTCTCTGCCTGGGCCAATCATGTGGGACTTTCCCAGCAATGAGAAAGTTCACAATATCGGCATACCATGGGAGTGAGGCGATAGCAAGGATCGCCTCATCTGGGAAGGTATCACGAATGGGATCAATCTGCTAAGACTCCTCAGGTTGCTCTAAACGGGAGAGATGATCCGCCACCACATTCTTGACTCCAGGCTTATCCTTGATCTCAATGTCGAATTCCTGGAGTAGAAGGATCCATCTAGTAAGTCTGGCCTTGGCATCCTTCTTTGCCATGAGGTACCTGATGGCGGTGTGATCCGTGTACAAAGTCACTCTAGATCCAATGATATAAGATCGAAACTTATCTAGGGCGAACACTACGGCTAGCATCTCCTTCTCTGTGACCATGTAATTCCGCTGAGCGGAATCCAATGTGTGGCTAGCGTAGTGAATGGCAAATGGAACTCCATCCCTCCTCTGTTCTGCCCCTACGGCAAAATCGGAGGCATCCGTCATGATCTCGAATGGGAGAGACCAATCAGGCGGCTGGAGGACAGGAGCCTCAATCACACACTGCTGGAGAGTCGCAAAGGACGAAAGACACTTGTCATCGACAAGGAACTCGGTGTCTTTCGTCAAGAAGTCAGTCAACGACCGGGCAATCCTGCTGAAATCCTGAATAAATCTCCTATAAAATCCAACGTGCCCCAGGAATGACCGTAGCTGCCTCAAATTGGACGGCGGTGCGAGTTTTCTAATGACATCAACCTTGGCCGGATCCACCTCCATGCCCCTGTTGGAGATGATATGGCCAAGCACCGTCCCTTGAGTCACCATGAAGTGACTCTTCTCCCAAGATAGAACCAAATGGAACTCAATACATTGCTGGAGTACTCGGTCTAGGCAGTCAAGACAGGAATCGAATCTGTCGTCGTAGACCGAGAAATCGTCCATGAAGACCTCCAAACACTCCCCTACCATGTCCGAAAAGATCGACAGCATGCACCTCTGAAAAGTCGCAGGGGCATTGCATAGCCCGAATGGCATGCGTCGAAAGGCATATGTACCGAAGGGACAGGTAAAGGTGGTCTTCTCCTGATCCCCAGGAGCGATGGCCACCTGGTTGTAGCCCGAGTACCCATCCAGGAAGCAATAATGGCTCTTCCCTGCCAGTATCTCAATGATCTGGTCGATAAAAGGCAGGGGAAATGGTCCTTCTTGTTGGCCTGGTTGAGTCTCCTGTAGTCAACACAGACCCTCCAAGAGGTGGGTACTCGTGTAGCAATCTCCTCTCCCGACTCATTGATCACAGTCGTGATGCCCGTCTTCTTGGGCACCACATGCAAGGGGCTAACCCACTTGGAGTCGGAAATGGGATAAATAAAATCTGCGCTCCACCATTTTGATATTTCCTTCATCACGACCTCTCTCAGGTTGGGGTTCAGTCGCCGCTGGAACTCACGCGACGGCTTTGCCCCCTCCTCGAGATAGATATGGTGGGAGCACACTGATGGACTAATCCCATGGAGATCTGCTACGCTCCATCGGATTGCCTTGCGGTTCTTTTCAAGAACCCCCATCAAACGGGATTCCTGCTCTCCAGTCAGATCGGCGGAGATGATGACTGGGTACATCTCAGGCTCGCCCGCAAGGAACCGATACTTCAGCGAAGTAGGGAGCGGCTTCAGCTCTGGACAGCTGGGCGCTGGCAAATCTGGCTGCGGAAGGAAATGTGTCAATGCTGCTAAGTCTGCCAAATCTGCCTGGGAGAAAGAAAGCGAACTCTCGCAAACTGGATCGGGAGAAGGCTACTCGACTGTGCTGTCTCTGATATGCTCAGCCTCTACCTCCTCCTCATCTGTAGGCTCAGGTGGACTCAAGTCTGTCATCTGATCATCGCAATCTGCCCAATTAGACTCTGAATCCGAGGGATCTGTATCAACCGCAGTGGCATCAGTACCACCATCACCAAAAATCGTGTCGCGATCAAGGACCAGCTCTGTTGCCTCTGTGGTATCATGAACCAGGGTTGTGCTCTCCAGACTCTCCTCTGTTATCATCTCGGCATCAGCTGTATCTGAAAATGAGAGGATGGCCTGTGCTGCAGGATCTGCCCATGCTGCCTCGTCGTCTGTGATCGCAAAATCACAGTCATGGTGGATGTCTGGCTCGGTGTCTGTCAGCTGCTCTGAATCTGTGCTAGCCTCTGAGCGGGCTCTCTCTCTCTGGCTCTGTAGTCCTCGATCGTCTCTATTTGTACACTCTCTCCCTCGACACGAAAGTATACCTTACCGCTATCATGATCAGTCACCGCCTTGGCTGTGGCCAAGAACGGACGACCGAGGATGATGGGGGTATCGGCCACTGAGTCAGGGATCTCCATGTCCAACACTACGAAGTCCACGGGGAATTGCAGGCCCTGAATAGTGACGATAACATCTCGCAACAACCCCTTCGGCCTCTTGACAGATCGATCAGCAAACTGAAGGACTGTCCTGCTCTGTCTAAGAGTGCCCAACTCGAAGTGGTCGAGAAGGGCTGCCGGAAGTAGGTTGATCGACGATCCACTATCTAATAGAGTCCGGTCGAACCTCTGCTCACTAATCTGGCATCTGACATACGGGGCCCCTGAATCTGGCCTCTTGGCTGGCAGACGGTTCTGGATCGCAAAACACGTGGCTTTCGTCAGCACATGAATCTCTGACGTGTGGTTCCTCCTCCTCCTTCTGACTGTGGTTCTGTCTCTCAAAGATCGCTGAAGAAGGGGAATGTGCTGCAAAGCCTCCTGGAGGGTCAGCTGTATGTGAAATCTGTCGATCATGCTCTGGCTGAACTCCTCCTGCTCTCTCTTTTTTGGGTCTTTTTCTTTTTTCTTCCCCTTCCCCATCTGAAGGGCTCTAGGAAAGGGGATCACAGGGTCCTTCGCAGATGAAGGACTAGGAAAAGGCCTAGACGGCTCGACGGCCGGATCCTCACATACATCAAGCACTACAGTGGGACCAGAAGAAACTAAACCTTTTCCTTTATTCAAAATAGTGTTCTGAGATACATCAACACAAGGAAAAACAACATCTCTATCTCTATGAACACCGGTGGCCTCAGTACCATCTCGGGCTGGCTCTGCAACTGGACGTCTCGCGGCCTCAGTACCGCGGGCTGGCTCAGCTATACTGGTGGCGTCAGTACCACCTCCTCGAACTGGTGAAGCGGCGGCCTCAGTACCGCCGGTGGAATCAGCATCCTTGGTGGCATCAGTACCACCGTCATCATCTGGAGCAGCCTCAGTACCGCTCTCCTCCTCCTCATGTGGCGCCCCAGAAGTATCCTCGTGGTGTAGCTCAGACGAGGTGCCGCCGCCTGCTGGTGTCCTACCGCTCCTAAGTGCAACAAAATCAGCATCAAATAGATCCGAAGATGTATCAACAAATGGATCACTAGGAGTGGTGTAATCAGTGGAAACTACCTGCTCAGATTTCCTCTTGAGGTTGTTCGGATTCAGCTTTATCTGTGCAGGAATAGCGGCCTTCCCTCTCACCAGGTCCCGCATCTCCTGGCGGAACTCGTCCATCTCCAGTCTGAAGGTGGCTGCTGGTCCGTGAGGAGGCGGGCTATATCATCCAAGGCGGGGCTCTCATGGGAGCCCGACGGGTAGCCTCTCTGGTGATGAGGCTGCTGGAACTGCTGTTGGTGCTGCTGAGAGGGGTAGGAGGAAGGATGCTGCTGGTATGCTGGGTGAGCCTGCTGCTCACGTCTCCAAGACTGTCCCTGCTGCTGATAGGGATGAGGAACGAAGGATGACTGCTGATATGGCTGGTGGGCTGGGGGCTGCTGCTGCGGCTGGTGATCTCTCTGCTGGCCATACTGCCCTCCCTGACCGGATGACTGCTGCTGGGGCTGGGTACCTCCACTCCCCCACCTGAATCCGGGATGGTCTTGTCGGATCCCAGGTTGGGGGCGGTCATACCAAATCCCGTTGACATCCATCAACGGCTCTGCATCGTAGGGGGCTGGCGGAAGTACTGCCAGAGGCTGATCCGGCCGGTATACCACCATCTGCAAGTCTGGAGATGGTGGGGACTGGTAGGAAGGCTGCTGCTGCTGGTACGGCTCCGCCTGTACAAGGTGAACCTGTCTAGGCTGCTGAAAGGTGATGGAGCGCTGGAACGAGCTGCTGCTGCCGCCGGTGTCGCCTCGCGACTGAAGACGGGGCTGTGAAGCCGTCTGTGCCTCGTGGAGACACATGAGCTGGGTCTTCATGTCGCTCAGAGTCTGTGCCATATGTTCCATCTGCGTGATGCTCTGGCACTGCTTCTTCTCGATCAGCTCCATCCGGTCCAACTTCTCGCTGATGATACCCATATCCGCAGCGGACGACTCTGCCTGTGCTGCTGCAACTGCGGAAGAACTGGATGGACCGGCGTCGACCCGTGCTATCCTCTGGTACTGCACGGGTCCTGGCTGCTGCTGGGGTCTCCCCTGTGTGTACAACCGGGTCTGGGACATCACCATGTAATTCTCGACCATCTCCTCGTAAATGGCCCAGACCTGGTCGTGGTCCTTGGCGAAGTAGGACCCACCGCAAGAAGCATTCACCAGACCCTGGAGCTCTGGTGTCAACCCGCTGAAGAAGCTCTGAACTAGGTTCGGCTTGGAAATGTCGTGGTGCGGCATCTGTCTGTGAGCTCTCGGAACCTCTCCCATGCCTCGTGGAATTGCTCATTGGGGAGCATGGAGAAGTTGCTGATCAGGGCCCTCGCTGCATTCGTCCGTCCGAGTGGATAGTACTTGTTCAAGTACTCGGTGCGAAGCTGCTCCCAGGTGTAAACAAACCTCCCCAAATGCTTCAGCCAGGTGGCTGCTCTGTCTGCTAAGGAGAAGGGGAAGGCGATCATCCTGATCGTGTCCTGGTCCACCTGACGGTCGTGGACAGTGCTGCATATCATCAAGAACTCCTGGAGGTGGAGATGGGGCTCCTCTGTCGCGAGTCCGTGGAAGCGGGGGAGTAGCTGCAAAGTGTTCGGGGGGAACTTGAAGTCCCCCACGATCGCTGGAAGTACTACCCAGTGGTGCATCAGCGTCGATCCGGGGTTGTGTAACTCTCGCATCGGTCTCGGTGGTCCTCCGGCCGCTCCTGCGGCGGCTGCCGCTGCGGTGGCGGCTGCTGCGGCTGCTGCATCCGCATCATCTGGGATCCTCGGTCCCTCTCTCCTCTGGTCTCGCTCTGCTCTCTCTGCTCGCATCTGCTCCATCTCTCTCCTCATGTTGATCATGAATGCTCCCTGATCCCTCAGCTGCTGCTGGACGGTCTCTAACGAGGCGATCAGGGTGGAGTTGATCGCTCCCTGATCCAATACAAAGTGCTCAGGCTGACGGGAGCGATCCTCAGAACTGCCGGCCATGACGTCTGCAAAATCAAATGAGCCCAACTCAGGTGCTGTCAAATCCATCAATCTCTCCTCGGGCTCATTTCGCTCAGGTCCGAAAGAAAGGGGGTCGAGGGGGAACAGGGTGGAGTCGTACTCGGGCTCGGAGAGCTGGTCTTGGCTCTCGCGGGCCAACCTAGATGATTGGGTAGACGTGCCCGAAAGTGGTGCAGCCAGGGGCTGCCTAAGAGGGCGTCTACCCATCATCTTGATCTGGCGAGTAGTGTGGATGAGATCTGGAGAAACTATGATCACAATGCAAACCCCCGGTTCACCAACACAACGCGAGCTGAAGACTGTGAAAGTTCGGTCAAATTATCTTGTCAATTTTTATTAGGTGAACACACAAGATATCAGAGCGCTTACGTGACCTGTTAGGATACCCGATGCTACCCCAACCGACTGGCCCGCACGGAAGAGTCGGTAATCAGTCGGGACTAGCACCGGAGGGCTCTACCTAGGGTGCGGGTCACTCTCTCGCGCATCCAAACCATACAATGAGGGGGTTGCTCTCCCCAAGACAAATTTTTATGGTGAATGTCTTTTAGGATCAATAGTGTTAACCAGTCCCAATTTTATGGTTTTTTTTAATATTTTTCAAATAAAAACAAACGGCTAACGAATTTTTCGGTTCTCCTGATTATTAAGTCAAAAACAGGGGGGAGAAGACGAAAAAGCCGATGCGCGATGAAATCAATGATGCATGCTGAGTCAGAAATGCGTACCTTGCCTCCAACACTCTACATGCAAGTGATCCACGCAGAATTTAAAGACAGAAAAGTAAACTACCCTAAATGATGCAACGGGAAAAACCGAGTCCTAGATGAGCAATTTCTATCGCAGAACCGTCCAATCGGTCACCGACCTCCAAGCCAAAGGGTCCGGTCTTGGCTCACCCCTCCTCTACCCGACAAATCGGGGGTAGGAGAAAGCGCTTTACAAGGTGAGCTGCGGCACGTAGGCTACGAAGGAGATGAGTCGATTATTTTATTAATTGATTATTAGTGAGTCCAATTAGCGCACTATAGGAACATGCAAATAGTTAAATGTGGGGACCCTACTAATTACGGCACAAGCAAGAGAAAATCCTAAGTCTAGGAGCTCGATGAAAACCGCGTAAACACCGGAAAAGGCAGAAAAAATAAAAAGAAAATAAAACCGCGTAAAAAGCCGCGAAAAAGCCTAAGGGTCCCCCGAGCACACCGGTGCTCGGCGAAACAGACCCGCTAAGTGTTCGAGAGTCCACAAGTCCAGTCTGAGTGTCCCTGTATTATTACAATAATAATAATCAAATAAAACCTAATCTAACCTCACCCACTCAACTCTCTCTCTCTCTCTCTAGCTCTCTCCTGCGGCTTCGTAGAGAAGGAAGCCGCCTCCAAGTTCCTCGGTTGCACCGGCTCCTCGAAAGTCGCCTCCGCGGTCCTCGGGCCCTCGCAAGAGACAGAGAAAGTGGTCAGACCGAAATAATCAAATAATAATAAAGAAAATAAATGCAACTGAAAATGAGGGTATATATGCAAAAATACAAAATAAAATAAACACACAAAATAAAACAAAAATAAAAATAAAAGAAAAAGAAAATAAAACAAAATAAAACAAACATAAAATGTAGACAAAAGCCGCGAAAAAGCCGCGAGCTCTGAAAGAGCCGCTAAAAGCCGCGAAAACAAAAATGAAGATAAAATAAAAACTACTAAGCCGTGCTCCCCGACAATGGCGCCATTTTGACGACACGGCCTGAGCACTCGGGTATAAGGTACTAGATAGGTCGTTGCGACCCAAGCGATCAGATTATGTCAATCAAGAAAAATGAACCACTCAGAATAGATAAAACAGATAAAACACAAAATAGCGGTCCTGCTATTGGATTAACTTGGTATAGCTACCAGGGTCGAACTCAAGGAGCACGGGTTGGCTTCTCGTCCTACGAAGTAGTAAAAAGGAATAAAATAAAAGAACAAGATGTTTTTACTGGTTTTTAATTTATTTTATAATTTTTTGGATTTTTTAACGTATTAAAAAAATAAGAAAAGTAAATAAGCACACACTTCAACAAATTATTAAAAGCACTAAAGATCAACCAAAAATGCAAACAAAAATGTTTTTATGTGTTTTATAATTTTTAGTGTTTTTGGTGATTTTTTGATAATTTTCTGATGTTTATTTAATTTTCTAAAAATCAAACAGTGACTGAAATAAATGATACTGTCTAGCTGAGCCGAAAAGGCCTAGATAAAATATCTAAGGGCCCCAAAATGGCTGGGAGGTAATTTTCCTGTAAAGAGGATTAAACAAGGAAAATTTAGATACCAATTTTATTATTTTTGGATTTTTGGTTTAATTACTAGAATTTTTATAAGTTTTCAAGTGTTTTTCAATTTTTAGGGTTTTCAGTAATGAAAAATAGCCAAAATTGGCTAGAAAATCAAACACAACAAAACACACAACAGATAATTTTTTTGTAATTTTTAGACACTATTTAATATTTTTTGTGATTTTTGAAGTTAGACAGTGATAAAAATGAAGGTTTTTGATTTTTTTAAAATATCAAATGAAATCAAAAATGTCCTCAAAAATCCACGAAAATTCTACACCATGGCAGGAGCCATGTGTCCAATTTTCGTTGGATTTGGAGGTAATTTTCTATTTTATTCAAAAATAAAGAAGGGGCACTGTGCACAGGGACCAAAGTGCAAATACCCAAGAGTCTGGGGGGTCTGGTGCAATTTACCCAGCAAAACACGCGCCACGCGTGTGCCTGGGGCACTCAGGAACCCAAATGCAATAAAAATAAGTCCCGAGGACTTATTGGTAACAGGTACCAAAAGTCCAAGGGCTTATCTGCAAAATACCCACAAATATCACGCACATGTCGAAATAAATCACGTATAGGGGTATAAATGCAAATAAACTAAAATTTTCATTCAACTGTTAACATCCAGAACAACAGGGGCATATAGTGCACAACCCAAAGAAACCACGTGACGAAGCACGTGTCAGACCATGTACAGGGGTATAAAAGCAAATAAAGGCAAACACAAGGGTCTCTATGCAAGTTTTCCCAAAACTAAACAACTGCACTTAATATTTATAGGACTAAAGCGAAATAAAATAAGAAAGAGGGCCTAAGGGTAAATTACCCTTTATTACTCGGAGCGGCTGGATGGACGCCACGTGTCTGATCGAGCGGTCAAGGGCGACTGGGGGTCCAACGCTGCTCTCCTCGTGATAATCCAACGGCTGGGGCTAGTCCACATGGTGCATCGGACGGTGTCAGGCGCGGATGGCTAACCCTCGAGCCTCGGATGGTCCAGATCTCTCCTTCTTTTGATCGAACGATGACGGTTGCTCCAACACGGACGGTTCAGATGAACCTGGAGCGAGAGGGACGATCGGACGACTTTTGAAGGTCATGGAAGAACAGGTGGCCAGCGAACTTTGCCGGCCTCGTGAGTGCGCTCCCGACCTCCTCTGCTGCGCCTGAGGATTGGAGAAGCTCCGACGTGATGGTGCGCAGCTACTGATACCCTCCGATGGCCGAGCCGAGCTCTGGAGAGCTCCGGTGAGGTCGGCGGAGGGGAGGCTCCTGGCCTGAATGACCAAAGCCCTCAGATGGGCTTGGTAGCACCTACAAAGATCACTAAGAGACTCGCGGGTCGAGGGCAAGTTGCCTCGACCCGGTTAGGTGTAGTGACGGTGGTCTGTGGGTCGAGATGGCGAGCTCCGGCGAAGGGGGTAGACGGAGGAGCTCGACTCCCAGCTCCTGTGCGAGCTGGGTTGAGTGGAGGGGTGAAGAAGGTGCGTCGGAGAGAGGCGGATGCGATGGTCGACTCCGATGATCGAAAGGGATGATGGAGTGGTCGGAATCAAAGATGGACGGCGGCGGCGCGATTTGGGCGTAAATGGAAATCAGCGAAAAATAAGGACCTACAAGGTTACCTGGGTGGTCGAAGAGACTGGGGAGGAGCTGGGGAAGCTCCTGGTCATCGCCTCGAGGAGCGTCTCCCTCCGAGGCTCAAGCTCCAGCTGATGGCGGAGAGACGGCGGCGTAGCTCGCCGGATCGATGGACTCGCCTCCTCTCCTCGCTTCGACAGGTCGAGGCGCAAGCTGTCACTCTCGCGGTCTCTCTGGAGCTCACAGGAGGAGGAAACAAATGGCCAAAGATGGAGCATTAGGGTGGCGGAGCAACGGCTATATATGGCTAGGGGTCCGGCTAAGAGAGGTCCAGGCGTGCTTGTCGGAGCACGGATCCCCATAACCCACCCCGGGCGAGGATCAGGGATGCACAATGGTGGATTAGGACCCGGGGTTAGGTGGAATGGCGATCGGGTCGAGCGGGTAAAAATTTGAGAAATCGGGTCCACGACCCAGATCCGCGGGAGGTGGTCCTGGGGGGGGTAGTTGACCGGGCGATCAACATCCCCAGGACCCAATAGAAGCAGGCCACGTGGCTGGATCATCAAGTGCAAATTAAGGGTAGCTAGGGGCCGATTTAGCAAAAACTCAAAACACAAAATATTTTTCTTTTATTTTTTTCTATTTTTTAGTGATTTTTAATTAATTTTTGGAAATAAAAATAAGGTATATACATAGTATGTAATATATAGGTATATGTACACTATTAGGGTTTTTAATTTTTGATTTTTTTAATTGTTATTTTTGTACAATTTTATTCCCCTTTTATATTTTATTTATTTTCATTATAAAATAAGGAATAAAAAGGTATTTTTATTTTATTTTTATTATTTATGTACATAGGTAAAATAAATATATATGTACATCTATATACATGGTATATGTACAATGTATTTTTGTATTTTTAATTTTGCTATTTTTATTTTGCTTTTGTTTTAATTGTTTTTATTTTATTTATTTACATTATAGAATATATATTATTTATAAAAATTAGAAAAGTTAATTTTATTTATTTACAAGACTAAATAAATATATAAGAGTGATTTATATACATGGTGAAGGGGTGTTTTTGTTCTTTTTGGTTTTTAACTTTTTCTTTTGTTTTTATAAATATATACAAGTATTTACAAGCATATTTTTGATGAGGAAAATATCTTTATTTTATTTACATGAATATTTACACTCATGAGCCCCTATCTCTCTCCACTTTGGCTTGTATGCGGTCAGGCCCATGCTGAGCCCTCCCTTGGGTTAGGTTGCTCAATATTTATTCTAAATATTTCCCTCCTTTTCTTTTTAATCTTTATTCTTTTATTTTTGCACAAAAACATGCTAATTATAGGTTTTTACACAATGCATGCTTTTGGTAATTATTTCTATTTACACATATCTACATGTATTTGCAAAGGTTTTTGTAGCTAAAATATAAGAATAAAGAGTGATGAATGAGTATTCATCAGTACCTGAAAACAATGAGGGCTTTATGAACCCGGTACAATGATAGTCCAGTACAGATTTTAATTAAGGTCAAAGTTTATTTAGCTTTTTAGATTTTCACTTTTTTTAGTCTTTTTTCATACCAGCGCCTAACGTTTTTTGTAGATTTTCATTTAAGTCCTATGTGCTCAAAATCAGAGGGAGATAGCGGAAAAGCCGTGCAAGTGGTTCCATGATGGAAATCTCACCATTGAACCGAATGATGCATGCTGAGTTAGAAGACTTACAGTGCATCCCAGCTCTGCATCCCAGCCCTCTCCATGCGGTATGCAAAACAGAATTTTTAAACCTATCTACATGGCGGTATGCAAGCGACAAAATCGTCCTAAACATTAGCTGCTATTAGCGTGAAGAACCACAAGTCGGTCATTTCCCTTCAATCCAGGAGTCTGGTCTAGGCTCACCCATCCTCCTCTCGACACATCGAGTTCAGGAGAAGCGCTTGGCAGGGAGAGCTCGCGGCACGTTGGCTTAAAGGTGATGAGGCGACTATTTAGAGTTTGATCTAAGTCCCAAAATCATACTATAGGTGCATGCAAGATTATTAGGGTGTTTGGACCTAGTCTACTCGATCAAGCAAGCCTATGTCTAGGGGCTCCATGCACACAAAACAAAATAAAATAAAGGCGTAAAACTCAAAATAGCGGGAAACAAAGAAAATAAGGCAGAAAAACACGAGAAAGCCACGACGAGGCCCCCAGGTTAACAGACACCTTGGCACTGGACCTCGTTGTGAAGAGTAGAGTCCGAGTTATATTACATGCCAAAATATCTCTCTCACAATAAATTACAAAAATAATCCTCATTGCTTGAGGCATATCTAATT
This sequence comes from Ottelia alismoides, assembly GCA_037367405.1. Classification (NCBI taxonomy): domain Eukaryota; kingdom Viridiplantae; phylum Streptophyta; class Magnoliopsida; order Alismatales; family Hydrocharitaceae; genus Ottelia; species Ottelia alismoides. Next base: position 848,252 of record JAZKJV010007004.1, read on the forward strand.
CTCATCCCCTTGCATCCTTGGTGCTCTCTCCAGCTTGTCATGAAGTGAAGACTAACCTCCTCCAAGCTCGGCTGCCTTGGCTCCTTAAGAAACCATCCTCGCGTGGTGGGCCCTCGCAACAAGGTCACATAAAGATAGTATTAATATAAGCTCAATCAATGGAATAAATCATGAAGTAATTCATCACAATTGCAAATAAATAGATATTCAAAAAATAAATGATAAATAAATGACTTTCAAATCAAGAATGACCAAATGTGATAGGCTACGCTCATTGCTCCCCGGCAACGGCGCCATCTGATAACGAGCATTTTGCGAGGGTCAAAATATAGTGTCGCTGAGGCGACCGCTCACAAAACCCTTGTTGATCAGAAATTAATTAACATTAAAGAATAAGTCAATTAAGTCCCAAAATTGTGAATTAACATTTATTAACTCTACCACAAAATGCATAGTGTATAAGCATGTAGAGGTCGAACCACAGAGAGCAATAAAAAAAGGGTAGCCTATGGGTGTTCATGTACAACAGGGTCATCCTTGAATGATTCCTATTTTTGTGGGGTTTTTTGGGATTTTATATTTTTTTATTTTATTTTTGTTTTTATAATTTTTATTTTGTTTTTATGTTTTTAATTTATATATATATATATATATATTTTAATTATATAATATAGATATATTTATATATAGAGATATATAAAAGAAGAGAGAGAGAAGATATACTCTATGGATACATACATATATATATATATACTCAATATATACTAAATATAATCTTTTTAGGTTTCTTTTTTTGGTTGTTTCTTTTTAGTATATTGTTTTTTGTTATTATATATTTCTCTTTTTTTGGAATTTTACTAATTTTTATATATTTTTAATGTCAAAAAGATCCCTAATATAGGACTAATTAAGTAGGCTGACACTAATTTGGGTTCTAAAAATATAAAATAAATCCAAAAATTACCCAGATTAATTTTAATACATAAATAATAATATCTAGATAATTATAGCCTAGGAAAATATATTTTTGACATTTTGTTGCATTTTTATATTTTTTTATTTAGTTTTGAGGTTCTCTAATTTTTTATTTTTCTTTTTCTTGTTTTTAGTATTTTTCACTTTCTGGACTCCATAGACATATAGATATATCACATAATTTTTTTGTAATTTTTCAAAAGCATTTTATAATTTTTTGTATTTTCTCATTTAAACAGTACAAAATTAGCTCCTTTTTCATTTTTAATAAATAGATAAAATGCCCAAAAATTCCAAACAAAAATATAGCGTGCATCTATAAGGTACCAGGCATCTACCCTAATTTTTGTGACTTTTTAGGAGCTAGCTAGGCATTTTTAATAAATACATACAAGACACAAAAATTAAATAGCCTGGTAGGGGCATAAATGCAAATAAAAATAAATACAGGGGCCTTAGTGCAAATATAAAAAAAGAAATAAACATTTATTTAAATTGTTGGAACTAATTCACAATTACCCAAACCTGCCAGGGTTTACATGCAAAATTCACGCGCCTCACGTGGGACTGCACGTGAGGCACGGAGGGACCTTTTTGTAAATACATGAAAGTCTAGGGTCCTGTTAGCAAAATTACCAATATATTTACAATGTTAAAAATTATTTACAATATCAAAATTTAAATAAAAAATGCGAGGGCTAGATTTGCAATTTACCCCCAAAATGCGCTTCATCCAACGGCTGATTTTTCTTCACTTATCCACGTGGCGCATCCACGTGGGCCGATGACGGTTCGCCGATGAGTGGTTCGGATCAGGTCTTTCATGTACATCAACGGCTGAGGCATGGCTAAGATGGACGGCCACGATCGAATCTGGTGCCTTCATCATGATCGGACGGCGGTGGAGCCACTTGGAGGAACAGGGAAGAAGCTCGCACTCGGCGAGCTCCGATCTTGAATCGCGGGCTCTTCCGGGCATCTCCGTCGCTTCTAAGGTGCTCTGCTCGTTGCTGAAGGTGTCCCGCGTTGGATGATGGTCTTAGCGTGGCTCCTGAAGGTCCGAGGAGGTCAGGCGAGGTCGGGGAAGCATGGGACCTCCAGGAACCTCTTCCTGGTTCAAATCGAGTCCAAGAGGCTCTTCTCTTTGCGGTACCTGCACAGGAAGAACCAGGGGGACGAGAGCTTTCTCCTCGACCCTGGGTTATGAAGCTCTGATGCACGGTGAGTGAGGCAGAGGAGCTCCGATGAACGGCGGAGGTGGAGTTCCGATTCGCGAAGACAGGAGGTCTTCGGTTGAATAGAGGTGATCAGGAGATGTAAAAGGTGATGGGAAAGGAAATGGGATGAACGCGGTGGTCGGAAACGGTCGATTCCGCTCCGGCGAACTTCGATTTAACTAAACTAGGCGACACTACTGATCTAAAGGCTGAATTAATGGTGGAATTAAAATGCTGGAAGTAAAATCTACCTAAAGAACATTGAATAACATCTCTTATACATGGGGGCCTCCAAGGAGCAGGACGGACGCCGGAGCTCCGCCGCAACAAAATCATCCCCTCCTCCGGCCAATTCAAGTTGCTGGGACACTCCTCCTGTCACAAGGGTTCATCCAGGAACCGAGTCAAGGCTTTTAGGGGGATTAAAAGTGGCCAAATTCGGCCAAGGAGGGGGAGGTTCTTATTTATAAACATTCCTGGGTACCTTTATTGTCCGGTGAATATCAACGAATATGGTCTATGTACACGTGATCTCAGGTGTCGGCGTGGATCATCATGGGTCTAGGAGAAATTTCTGTGAAGGGATCGAAGGTGATCGAGCGACGGATCATGCGGGAAAAAAGGAGGAATATCGGGGAAAAGATGGTTCTGACGCGCCAGTGTCCCAGATGGGACAGTTGACCAGACGGTCAACATTTGCTGGAATTCTATTGGTCCAAGTCAGCAAGATATTGACCAATTTATTAAACATATTAAATTATTTAATTACATTTTGCTTGTAAAATAAAAATGTTTATTAAATAATGGAGTATTTATTTATGATTTTTATTGAATTTTTTGATGTATTTTAGTATGGGTTTATTTTAATAATGTATTTATAAGTATATTTATATGTATTTATTTTCATTTTGTATATTTTTATTTTATTATTTATTTTTTATTTAAAAATTATTTTTATAAGCATAAGTATATTTTTATTTAATTTTATAAGTTTATTCATATTTTTAAATAAATAGGTATATATATGTAGGTATACTTATAGGTATTTTACCTATATATTTTATATATTTTATATTTTTAATGAATCTTATTTGTTTTAATTTTGGATTTGTATTTTTTATAAATTATATGTAATATTTACAATATTATAAAAATATGAAAGAATAAAGTTATTAAAGAATGTATTCCCCTTTTAGTTATGTACATAGGTAACATAGGTATTTTGCCTATGTATTATATAGGCTTATTTTATTTTACAAATTCTTCTTACTTTTATTCTAATTTCAATATGTACATGTATTACAAATATTATTTACAAAATTCTAAAAATATAATTTTGTAAAAATAAGGAATAATGAATAAAATGAATATTTTAATCAGGTAGACTGCACAATGAAGGCCAAAAACCTAACTTTCACAGGGGAACTCCAAAAATTATGAAACCAATTTTATTAAATAGCTCTTGAAAAGTTATATACAATTAAAGGTGATTTTGATGGATTTTGAGTGTTTATTTGCAGGATATGGGTCTGTGAAGTTGAGATTTTGGCTTTTTATTCTGTGTATAAAATGTATAATTTTGTACAAACTTAATTTTGTATTTTTATTTACATTATTATCTACAACTTTCATGTATAACATATTTTTATTTATGAATAAATAATTATATACAAAATAGGAGTCAAAAATGCATAAATGAATGAATAAATAAATGAGTATTTATTGCATTACTGGCCCTTATCTCCCCCTACTTTATTCCTTGTCGACCAACTCCATTCTGGCCTTGGTCTCGGGGTTAGGGTCATAAAATATTTGCAATATTTTATTCTTTATTCTTTTCTTCTCTTTATTCTATAATTTTGGCATTAAAAAACCTTATTTTATGTTCAATAAATGCAATAAGTAATAGATGCTATTATGAACAAATTGATGTTATTTACATGCATTTGCTGGGGTTTTTATGGCCAAAATGATAGAATAAAGGTGATGAAATGGAGATTCATCAGATATTTTATTCTTCTTTCTTTTCTTTTCTTTTCTTTATTCTATAATTTCGACATTAAACATAATATTTTATATATTATTTACACAACAAAGAATGAATGTTAATTTGTACAAATTAATGGTATTTACATGCATTAGCTAGGGTTTTTAAGACCAAAATGATAGAATAAAGGTGATGAAATGGTGATTCATCATAGCCTTTGATGATTCAACATGCTAACCATTCTGAGAACGGTACCGTTGAGGCTAGAAACTCTAAGAATCATGTTAATAAGGAGGGATTTACTGTTGATGAAATTGTGGAGGAGGAGGATACTGGTTATGAGAGGCACCCGCATACTAGTGATATGGCTGATAGCGGCAGTATGTGGGAAATTGATACTGGCGATTCTGCCTCCAATTGTTCTGTTACTGCGAAAGTTGTTTCTAAGGTTGATAAGATACCCGGATAAACTCCCCACCCTAATGCTGGCGATACGGTCGGATAGCTGAGGAATGGCCATGTTGTTGTCTGCATGTACGGGCAAATTGGGCATCGTTATTCCAGATGATGTTCACCTCTTGAATGATTGGTGGTGGTGGTGAGAATGGAACATAAGAAGGGGGCTAAATCTTTGGATGATATAAGACAATCTATTGAGACGACGACGAAGATTGGTTAGGTGCCTACACGTAATATATGTGCTGGACTTCGAGCTAAGATGCACTCGGCTGAGGCAACTATGGAGGTGATATTTCCTTCGGCTCAGCAATAGTGGTGGCATCTGGGTTCACAGATTGTACGACATTGATGGTGCTAACGAGCAGCTCCTGCTACATTGCAATCTAATTCAGCTTGTCCAAGTGTTGGGTCCTCTATTCAATCACAGACAACTTTTCCAATTCTTGTGACCTTTTTTTATTAATATCAACCTTAGATAGGTAGCTCCTGATGATGATGAGATTGGAGATCTCATACTTGTCTTTCTCACTGGTTGTTGTCATTTTGCGAGTTTGTGGTGGGCTAGCGGTTGATGTGGATACGCTCGGGATGAGGAAAGAGAGGCCTCTCCTTCAACCATCTCTTCAAAAATCTTCCAAAGAGCATCATCATCCTTGTTGAAAAGTGAGCCACCACATGCAGCATCTACTAGCCTCTGGCTTTCTGGAGTGAGGCCCCTAAAGAAATGATGGTCAGGCTAGTCTGCGGAATATCATGGTGGTGATACTTCTCCTGTAAATCTCGAAATCTCTTTCACGCTTCATGTATCGATTTGTGCAGGCCTTGAGAGAAATTTCTAATACGGGCTTGCATCTGATTCAGATGACCCAATGGATTGTACTTCCAGAGAAATGTAGATTTTACTCCTACCAGGTCATCATGACATTCCCCAGATGGTTGATCCAATAAAGAGATTTGTCTTGAAGGCTGAAGGGGAATGCATTCATCTTGACTACCCCCAATGGGATGTTTGGGTAGTGAGTGTTGTGGCATATGCGAGAAAATTGTTCAAGATGGATGTAGGGTTCCTCATTGGTGTTCCTGTGGAACGAGGGCAAAAGAGCGAGAAACTGAGGTTTGAGCTCAAAATGTCCATGGACTACAGGGATCTATATCCACACCGTCATCTGGCCAGTTCTAGGATTATAGGTTTCCTTAAGAGTTGGGTTGAGCCTCTCTCCTCATGGCTCATTTGCATGCCCTCTACAACGGTGCATCTTCTATTTCATCTTCTTCTCCTCCTCCTATTATGTCTTCTTTCCCTCTCATCAAATCATTCACCATTTCCTAGAAAGTGACTTGGTCTAAGTCACGATTGGTCATCTGCTATTGGATGGCCTGGATGGACGCAAACAACTGAGCATTTTCTGTGTTATGATCGGGTTGTCCCTGATCTGGAGATGTTTGTCCCTTTCCTTTCCCTTGAAGACCATCTCTGAATCGAACTCTGAGCACATGATCTGGTATGGTTTCTGCACAAAAGATGTATCCCATTCAGACTGAAATTCTTCTACACCAGATGTAGTGGATGATCTGGAATTAAGGTCCATTCCAATTATGTGTGAATGGAGCATTTGATATTGAGTAAAATCGTTCTCCATCCACAATGGGAGAAGGGTGGGACAAGAGTGATCCTAGTTTATTGGAATAGAAGACAAAGTAGAGGATTTTGGAGATCGATTTTCAAGATTTGATCCAGGTTCTCAGGAATCTCCTCGAATTATTGAAGTTGCAGAACTCATGAAATCGATGTGGGTTTTGGCAGGGTCCCGACTAAACCTTCCATGATACGAAATCTTGGAAGAACAACAGGATTATATGAGGAATAGAAGAATATTGTGATCAACAATGGATGAATAGGAGAGTAGAAGAGAAACGCTGACGATGAGCACAATAAAATGAAATGCAAAATGATGAAACAAAAAAAGGGTGCAAGTGCACAGGATTGGATCCTTGACCTAGACTAAAATCAAACAAACACAATACAAGTATTGGTTCACCAATTCCCACAATGTGAAGCCGTAAGAGTTCAGCTATTTTTATATTTCAATTTTATTGTTAGTTTTAGGGAATATATGAGCAAGTCCTTAGAGGGATATCCCTATAAGAGAGTTTGCACTGCCAGGAAAGTTCCCTGTATTTGTTCCACCTCCTTTGTAACCTAGGATTTGCACTCTTTGAGGTCCTTGATCTTGTACCTGAGGGGCTACTCAGACAAAGAAATAGAGGAGGAAGCCAATAGGCAAAACCGATACATCACCCACAAGTGAGGTACTCCGATGCAAACTGATGAGACTGACACACATGTGATGGCATGGCCTAAGCTCAGTACTTGAGATCAAGTTAGGTGCTCCACAAAAGGTGGGAGCACCATCGTCGGTATGAACCTACTCGGTCACGCATGATAAAAGCACCAATACTTCGTCATCCCAAGTGATTATAAAGGCAGCACAGATCTGGTTTTGGGCTCTAATCCTTAGGGGTCGTGCCTCACTCGGTTTGAAAGGTACCTAAAAATAATGTGGCTTTATGAACCCCAAACAATGATGTCCATTACAATTTTTAATGTATGTCAAAGTTTATTAAACAGTCCCTTGTTTTAATTTTTGGTTTTCTCTTTTTTTTAGTATTTTCAAAAATAATACGCCTAACAATTTTTTGCATTTTTCTAAGACTCACAAGTGATAAAAAACTGGGAGAGTTGTCAGAAAAGCCATGCAAGTTGACACTAAGATGGGAATCTCACCTTAGTATCTAATGATGCATGCAGAGTTTGAAGTACTTACAGTGCTTCCCAGCACTCTCCATGCGGGATGCAAAATAGAATATATAAACTTACACTATATGTACGAGATGCAAGCGATAAAGTGTCTGAAACAAGAATTGCCATTATAGGGAAGAACCAAATGATAATCACTCAAAAATAGCTCCTAATGTCCGATCTTGGAGACTCCTCAGTGCCCGCTACAATGGGTCCTGTAAGTGTTGTGTGGAGTCTCGCACGGTGCATGGGTCCAAATTCAATTAATCAATAATTAATTTTTGACTAAATCCTAGCAAAGTAAACAAAAGCACATGCTTCTATTAGGGATTTGGACCTAACTCATCGATTCAAACAATCCTAAATATAGGGGCTAAATCACATAAAATAAAGAAAAATAAAATCGGAAAGCTTGAAACACGCAAAATAAAATAAAACAAAGGCGAAGAAAATTTGAGAAAACCGATGGCGAGTCCCCCAAGTGGACAGACACCTAGGTACTAGACCTTGTTAAGTGTGACAGTGTCTAAATTATTACAATTTAATTTTCAAAAATAAAATAAAAACACTTTTCACAAGATAAATTGAAAATCTATGTTGTTGTCTGCTCCTGTCCTTCTCTTTCTACTCCTCTCTCCTTCTCTTTCTTGGTTGGCTCACAAGAGGAACTGCCAACCTCCCCATGGCTAGGGTGCATCCACCTCTTACGAAGCAGCCTTAGTGTGTTGTCCATCACAAGAAAGATCAACAAAGAAATATGGATTAGAATAGTCAAATAATTATCAAAAATAAATAATGGAAAAATAAAAGAAAAATGATATGCAGTGTAATGTACAAAATAGCCATCTCCCCGGCAATGACGCCATTTGATTAACCCGAATAGATTCAGAGAAGGGTCATGTCAATCTACAAGGCAGAATGATAATCTTCGAGTTAAACACTCACAAAGACCACTGGATTAAACCAACAATAACCCACACAAAAATATAAGCAATCAAAAGCAGTTGTGAATGGATCAAAATTTATTATAACCCTACAATAAATGTGTGTATAATGACAAGCAGAGTAGGGGGCAAACTTAGGGAGACAAGTTGGTAAAGCAAATATTATTATTTATAAATAAATAATGAATAAATAATTATGGATATTTGTACAATGTTTGCTTAATAGATCAATTATTATTTTGTGGGTTTTCTCCCTTTGATTTTTTTTCTTTTTTTTTTAAATTTCATTGATTATATATTTTTTCTTTTTATAATTTTTTGATTTTTAATTCTTTTAATTTTTTATATATAATAATGGATATATATATATATATATCAATATATATATTTGTATATTTATATGTATAATGTAGGTTATAAAATATATAATTTTTAATAAATATATAAAAATCAAAAAATATCTAAATGGACAATTATTTTTATCATTTTAAGGTGTTTTAAAATATATTTGTAGTAACTATAATAAATAATAATAATAATTAATATATATAGTTATATATAGCCATATTATACCATATAGGGTATTATAATTATAAATATAGCTATAAATAGTCTAAATTTACAAAATAAATTATTTTTTAATGTTTTATATTTTTCATATGTTTTTGTCATTTTATGGGTAATGTTTCTAATTTTGAGGTATTTTTAAAGTCTAAAATATACACAATCAGGGTCTTATTATATTAGTCAAATTGTTTTGAGATTAAAAAATTTTAAATAAGTTCAAAAATTCTCAATACTAATTTTAATATGTAGAGAATAATATATATATATATATATAGAATAGAAACTAATTTTTGAAGTTTTTCAAATATATTTTGTTAATATTTTAGGGTTAGCAAAGGTTTGCTAATTTTTAAAGTTTCTTTTGATATTTTTTGTGAACTTTGACTCAGAGAATAATATATTTTATACATATATATTTGGAATTTTTTAAAGGTATTTTTCTAATTGTTTGTATTTTCATCTCTAAACATGGAATAAATAGCACCAACATGACTTTTAATAATTGGAAAATGCAAAGTAAATGCAAAATAAAATTTGAAGTGTGAACAAGCACAATATCTCGCATTGACTTGTATTTTCCATAATTTTATACGTATAGGTGCTATTTAATGCAAAACAAAATGCACAAAAATAAATATACAAAATTGGTAGGGTGTTTATGTAATATTATTAAAATCCTAGGGGCACAGTGCAAAACATACCAATGTTTTGAACTATTTATACGTTCTTAAATACTAAACCTAAATAACCAAACCTGGAGGGGCCTTATTGCAAAATACCTGGCTCACATGGGGCACCATGTGAGTCGATGAGGTACAATACCTATATGCAATATTCAATAAAGCTAGGGGACCAGTTGCTATTTTACAAAAAAAACTTCACAACATTCTAGAATATTACACGACTAAACAATAAATATTCAAAAGGAAGGGGGTTACTTATTAAATTTCTCCTTCGCTTGCAAGCGATCGGCATGTTGAGGGTGATCCATGTGGTTGATCTAGTAGCTTTGAGGGGGCTTTGCTTCAATTAATATCAGCACCCCAATTTGATTTGGGTCGCACCTCAGATCGAATGACAAAGAGAGTAGTTGGACAAACTGGGAAGAACTCGCCGCTGACGAGTTTGAATCGATGATATTGGTCGTGTCTGGCCTCCTCTTCCACAATTTAGAAGCTCCTCAACTTGCAGATGATCATGCACGTCTCGCAGGTTCCTTGGAAGGTCTAGGGCTCGTCGAAGGAGCCCTGGAGCTCGAACACCTGGGATTTCTTTTCTAGCATTGGCTAGGCACTCTAGATGCTCTAGAGGGTCGCAGACCTACATAAAAAGGTTACTTGGATCGGGGGCTATCTCATCGACCCGCTACTGAAGCGATAGAAGCATGGGGGTGATGAATGGTAGGGCTCCGAGGAAGGCGACAGAGGTACAGTTCGGTGACTTGATTCATTGCAAGAATCACGTGGAGAATAGAGGGATATGATGGAGAAGCATCGGGGGAAGCAGATGGAGGTAGAAAGGAGTCACAACAATGGACGAGGACAATGAATTTGGGGCCAAAGCTTGCAGCATCGGTAGTTTTGATTTTCAAAATTAAAACTAAATGCGTAATGAAACGACATAATTAAAACCTAGATTATGCTAAAGATGCTAAATGCAAAAGGTTTATGGGTAACTAGCAACTCAAAAACTTAGAAAGCTTGGAGTAGAAGAGGTCACTAGAGGGGGTTGTTAGCAGACCTGGATCTGGCTCTCCTCCACCTTGTCCAATCCGCAAATGGCCGGAGCGGACCCTGCTGTCACTAGAGGCTCAACAGTTGGTTCAAATAGGGGTTACGATGGGCAAAGAGAGAAGCAAAATCAAAACGACATCTTAGGAGGTTATTTATAGACATGGAGTCCGAACAAAAAGATGGAGAAGTGGTGTGTTGTTAGTAGGAGGTGGGTGAAGATTCTCGCATGGGCGAAGGAGAGGGATGTCAGTGCTACAGTTTAGTGGAAGTCTTGATAGATATGGAGGAAAGGTGGAGGCGTGAAAAGTTGATGGACATGGGGGTGTCAGAGGCTCTGACATGGTGGCTGGATGAGGTAGGACAGTTGACCAGGGGGGCAACCGACCATGACCAGAATGGGCAAATCTCGATTATCAGACTGATTCTGGTTGGTCAACGTGTACCGATTAGAAAAAAAGAAAGTGAAAATTATTTGTAAATTCAATAAAAATCAATAAATTAATATAATATGTTTAGGTTATAAAATAAAAATGTTTCTAATTTATATAGTGTTATATATATATATATATATATATATATATATATATTGAGGTGTTTTATTACAAGTTTCTATTTACATGTATATTTATAGGTAAATATACATGTATATGGGGTATTTTTAACATCAATTTGTGTTATATATTTTATTGACAAGTATTTTATATATTTTACATATTTAGGTATTTTTGTTATATTTTTACTAGTTTATTTTCACATTTAATTAATTGTGTATGTATTCTTTATAGGTATATATATGTATATTTCATATGTATATTAAAGTAATTATTTTATTTTATTTTTTCTTTAATGGTTCTAATTTATTTTAATTATGGATATGTGTTTCAAATAATATTTACAATTTTATAAATTTATAAGAAATAAAAAAATATAAAGAATAAATATATTGAATACAATATACATGTATATTGCACTATAAGGGCCCAAAACCTAAATTTTGCAATACAACTCCAAATTAAATAAAAAAACCTTGATCAAATAGTTTATTAAAAGTTATATATAATTAAATGTATTTTTGGTCCATTTTGATATTGTATGTAGAAGATACAAGTTGTGAAGTTTTTATTGCAGCTTTTTATTTTATGTGTCCCGAGCACACTATGCATTATTTTTAGGTGAAATCAATTTTGTATTTTTCTTTATTAATTTATCTATAATATCCATGTTGAGGGTTTTATAATTGAAGTGTAAAAAGAATAAAATAAAATAGGTATGAAAAAGTAATATTTGGGTAGTTAAATTAGGGTTTTGTGTATGGTTTTTTTGTACAGTTTCTCTAACATATCTCCCCCTACTTTATTCCTTGTCGACCAAATCATCATGATGACTGGGTCTCGACGTCTACGGTTACTTAACACCTATGGTTTTTCATTTCTTTTTCTTTGATCCATTATTTTTTATTTTTAAATTAAATGCAATAAATAATATAATGTTTTATACCGTATTTTGTAACATTTATAGAGTGTTTAAGGGATTTAAGGCCAAAGTGAAAGAATAAAGGTGATAAAATGGAAATTCATCACCTCATGCTTAGTTTATTAGCTATTTAGTTTGGTCCACGCCACCTCACTTATGCATACACGTAAGGGGTCTAGAGATTTTGTAGGGATCCCCTCGCAGGTTGTTGTTATTATTTAGTCCAAGAACTATTTACTTACATGTAATATTTTGTGTTTTTATTTCCAATTCCGCCCTGTAACTTTTTGAACATTACAAAAATACCACTACCAGCTTGTTATTAATTGAATGTTTCAAGAAAGTTTATGTATATACCCTTGAACTTGTGCATTGTGTTTTGAAAATGGTCTGAAACATTAAGTTTAAATGCGTGGGGGTCCCTACCAGGCAATTAATTTTATTTCTTGCATTTCATTTATTAAAAATAGTATTCTAAATCTAAAACTTTAGGAAATTTATGTTAAGTGCCAAATAATACTCCAAATCACATATACTTTTTGTAGGGCATTTAAAAATATTTTCATATTTTAAAAATATAAAAAACAATGCATTTTTCCTATTTGCATTTTAAATTACAAAAAAATATAGAATTATTTTGAAAATTTCTAAAAAAATACAGTGTCATAATTTTTATATTTTTGAACTATAGACCAAAAATCATTAAAAAAGTATAAAGGAAAAACCCTAAAATTTTAAAAAAAACTAGAAACATTATTAAAATTATTAAAATTTATTTTAAAAACCCTAGAATCTTAGTTTCTATTTCAGTGTTTTCTATATATTGGCTACTATATATTAAATATAATTTGGGAATATTTTGAGCAATTTATATTTTTTTAAACTCCAAAACAATTCGGTAGTATATTATTGTTCCCTTTTTGACTTTTTATTCAACTAAAAATAAAAAGAATTAGCAAAAATTAAATGAAAAATTAAAACCTTTAAAACAATAGAAAGTATTGTACCTTAGGGAATTTGGCTGAGTTTATATATTTTAAATATTTATATGGAATACAACTATTATAGTACACATATTATTTTTATATATTTATTATACCTTTATTTATTAAAAATAAAATAGAAATCAAAAAGCATAAAAAGAAAATAAAATTAAAAAATCAAAAAAATATAAATGTTAAAACCCATAAAAATTCAAAAATCCCTATAAAACACAAAAAGAACTATTGATTCTTTTTGTCAATTTTTGTGACTATTGATGAATCCCCATTCATCACTCTTTATTCTTTTATTTTAGCTACAAAACCTTTGCAAAACACCATGTAGATATCTGTAAATATAATAATTTAGCAAATTGCATGCATTGTGTAAATATTAATAATTATCATATTTTTGTGCAAAAATAAAAGATTAAAGAGACAAAGAAAAAGAAGGATATATTTAGAATAAATATCGAGTGACCCGAATTCAAGGGAGGGCCAAGCATTGGCCTGACCGCAAAAGAACCCAAGTAGAGAGAGAGCGGGCCATTCCCAATAAAATGCCCCTTCATGTACATATTTTATTTTATTAAATTAAAACAAAAATAAAAATGGATCTTTACTATTTTGTATATATTTATAAAAATAAAATAAAAATGGGAAAAATAAAAGAAAAATAAAAATAATTACTTTCACTCTCATTAGTATATATATACCATGTATATATAAATAAAAGAAGTATTTATTTTACCCTTGTAAATACTTAATAAAAATCCAATAAAAATCATTTTATATTCCACATTTTATGATGTAAATAAATAAAATTTAAAATGGGGATAAATGTACATAAAAAAATAATAAAAATAAAATTCAAATATACATAGGTAAATATACTTGTATATAATAATAATATATTGTAAATACATAATTTATTTTTCAAATAAATAAATAAAAATCACTAAAAAATTCTTTGAAAAAAAATAAATTGTTTTCAAGTTGAAAATATTTTCAAATAAAATCATTTATTATTTTTAAATAAATTTACAAATAATTAATAATTCTTGGATTCGGATTGGTCCACGGGGGATTGTTGACCCCCGGTCAACTCACCCCCTAGACCACTATCCACCCGGATCTGCACCCCGACCTGATTTTCTCCCTTTTTCTTGGCATGATCTGAACATCATCAACCCAAAACCTCGGGCTCCGAATATTGATGATTGATCCACGATCCACGCTCGGGGATCTTCCTAGGGATTCATGCTCTACAATTGCCTACCCGACTCCATTCCTACCGAATCTCCACCTGTATATATCTCAGCTCCGCCGCACCATTTCAGGCATCTTTGGCCATCCACCTCGCTGCCGATGAGCTCCTTATCCTTGCTTGAGTGACAGCAGCGTGAGGGAGAGTCGTAGGGAGGACGCGAGCGCCTGGAGCCACTGATCTGGCGGCCACACCGGCGTGCTCCGCCACCATGCGAGCTTGAGCCTCTGGACCGTCGATCCATCGAGGCGATGACCCCCGGAGGTCCCTGACCTCCAGCACAGACATCCTCCTCCACCAGGTAGCTTAGATATCTCGTAGGTTAGGGTAGATTTCAATTTTTCGATTTCTGTTCATTTAGCTCCGCCACCGTCGCCCACCATCTCTGATCATCCATCTGCCCCTCCGACCACTCCATCACCTTCACTAGACTTCACTCCACCTTCTCCACCCTTCCATTCACCCTGACTCACCCAGGAGCAGGATCTCCACCCTCCTCCACCGTCACCTCACCGGAGGACGCCGCCCCACCTCCTACACGCACCCATTCCGACCTTAACCGGGTCGAGGCAGTTTGCCCTCGACCCAGGGTTTGTTCTGTGCAGGTTTGCAGGTCAAAGGACCCTATCTGAGGGTCCAACTGGTTCAGGCACAAGAGCTCCGAGCCTTCATCGTCGTCGGGACCCTCCAGGGCCTCTCGGCCCCATCTGAGCTCATCAGCAGCTGCGGACAACCTATGGCATCATTTCCCCTCTCTGAGCAGCACCGGAGGAGCCCTCCACCGTACGTATTGGGCCGACAAACCTCACCAGTGACCTGTTCTTGGAGTATCTCTAGCCACCATCCGATCGAGCTCCAGCTCCAGATTTATCGTAGCCATCCGTTCGCGAGAGCCCTCCACCGTTAGATCCATCTGAGGTTTCATCTGGTGCGTCTATCAAGCGAAGGGATATCCACAACTCTCAGCCGTCCGATCATACGTGGACATCCCTCATCCGTCAGATCTTAATAAGAGGGTAATTTACATTTAGGCCCTCCTTAGTTTTTATATTTCAATTTAGCCCTGTAAATATTTTTAGTAGTTATTTTTATTTTGGAACATTTGCATCTTGGACCCTGTAACTACTTTATTTGCGTTTTAGTCCCTGTGTATGGAACGCGTGCCTCGACACGTGAGTTAGTGGAACTTTTGCATTTTTCATCATGTACTTTTGGGGGTGTTACTGTTTGGTATTTTATAAATAGGAATTACAAAAATACCCTTATGTTTGCTGATTACGTGTGTTACGCGTGTTGTAGTGGGACTTTTGCAAAAATGGCCCTAGGTTTTTTTAGGCATGTTACTATTTGGCCCCTAAACTAAGTTTTTTTACACTTAGGTCCTTTCTTGTTGTAGCTTTATTGAATAAAATATCAAATCAAACCCAAATCCAGTGAAATTTGAACACGTGGCTCCTGCCACTGTGTAAAAAATTCACTAAAATTTTGGAACATTTTTGTGGCTTTTTGTTATTTTTAAAAAATCAAAAACCGTGATTTTTGCTATTGTCTGAATTAGAAAATCAATAAAAAAATATAAAAAGACATCTAAAAAATCTAAAAAAACTAGTATTTGTTTGTTTTGTTGCCTTCCAGCTTCTATCCAATTTTGGTGCATTTGGATTTATAAAACCCATAAAAATTAAAAACCTAAAAACCCTATAAAAATCATTAAAAATTCTATAAAAATCAAAAATTGCAATTTCAGTTTCTGTAGTTAGCTTTTTATTTTTACTTTTCATCAAAATTGCCATCAGATTTTTATAGCTAATAAGCTATTTTTAATTAGCCTTTCAAATATGACTGCACACTTTATCACTGTTTTTCCCTTTTTTGATTTTTATAAATCAGCTAAAAATTATAAAATTCTCAGAAAATTACCAAAAACCCTTAAAAACATAAAAAACACAAAATAATTTTATTTGAATTTTTGGCTTTATTTGTTGTGTTTTATAAATAGTGATTTATTGGCTTTTTCCTTTATTTTTATATTTTCCTTATTATTAGAATACAAAAAATTTTAAAAAGATTTAAAAATCCACCAAAAACATCTCTTCTTATTTTATTTTCATTTTCGACTACTTCGTAGGCCGTCGGCCAATTCGTGCTCCTTGTGTCCGACCCTGGTCGCTATACCAAGTTAAATAAATAGTGAGGACCTATGTTTGAGTTTATTGATTCATTTTCTGATTTGGTGGTTCCTGATTTTTCTTGATTGACCGAGTCTCGAGATCCGGGTCGCAATGACCCTTGATAAATATTATACCTTATCCGGATCTGTAAGAGGGTTTTTTTATCATTAGAATGGCGCCGGTGCCGGGGAGCATGGCTTAGTAGTCATTTTTTATTTTTTTTTTCGTTTAGGGCTTTTTCTGCATCTTTTCTTTTGTCCACAGCTTTTCGTGGCTTTTTGATTTTCTTTGCTTTCTTTTTATTTTTTCTTTTATTTTATTTTGTTTTTGATTGTTTTTGTTTTGTGTGTTTATTTCTATTTTTGTATATAGTTTGTTTTATTATATTATATTATATTATATCTTGCTTATTTTTATAATAATCTGTGTCTGACACCTCTGTTTGTTTTCTTGCGAGGGCTCGAGGATCGAGGCAACTTTTCTCAAAGAGCCGACACAATCACGGCATTCAGAGGCGGCTCCCTTCTGCACGGAGCCGCAGGAGAGCGCGAGGAGGCGAGCGGGAGTGCGGGAGTCGTAGTTTAGCATAGAGTAGTTTAGTTTTATTTTCAGACTATTTATTATTGTAATAATACAGGTACCCGGACTCTCAGAGACTTGTGATTGCAGGGTCTGTTTCGCCGAGCACTGGTGTGCTCGGGGGACCCCACCGTGGTTTTGTTTTTGCCGCTTTTCTTTTCTTTGATTTCACGTGGATTTCTGTGCTTGAGCCCCTAGACCTAGGTTTTTATTTCGTTGAGCCAGGTAGCCATAGGTCCACGGCCCTAATAAGAATATCTGTTCCTATAGATTACATTTGGACTTAGGCAAATAAAATCAGTGCTTCACGATAATAGGAGCTTTTGTTTAGGATGGTTCTCGCATTGCATCCATATAGTTAGTTTACATTTATGCGTGGATCATAATTGCATGTAGACTACTGGAGTCAGGTATGCCTTCTATCTTGTGCATGCATCATTGATTTTGTCGTGCATCGGCTTTTCCTTTTTTCCTCCCCCCGTTTTTCTGGACTTAGGAATAAAAGAAAATCAGAAAATTCGTTAGACAATTTTTGAAAAATACATAAAAAGAAAAATAATAAAATTGGGACTACTAATCACACTTGACCTAAAAAACACCTCATTTAAAAATCTATCTTGGGGAGAGTAACGCCCTCCTTGTTTGGTTTGGATGAGCGAGAGAGTGACCCGCATCCTAGGCTAGAGCCATATACAATTTCTTGACTGACTACCGGCCTTTTATTCAGGATAGTATGTTGAGAATATTGGATTCCTATCAGCTCACGTAATCGCTCTGAAAGAATGACTTGATCACCTAAATAAAATTGACAAGATAATTGACCGATCCTTTACGGTCTTCAGCTCAGTGTTGAGTAGGTGAATCGGGGGTTTGCTTTCTCATCTTGTGTGTTTCCAGATCCCTTCTACCTTCTTCCCATCTATCTTCTCCATCTATTCATCTATCTTTCTCCCACCCACCCTCCCTTCAGTTTTCCCTTCCTCTTCTGTATCCCTGGATGATGGAACCCCCTAACTTCTTGCCGACTCTTGCGGCTTCCTCTCCATCTTCTGACCATCAGTCCAGTCCACCTTCGAGGGAGGTCGGATCCCCGACCAACCTCCCGCTCCCTCCGTCCCATCCCTTTCATTCTTTTGGGCATGCTGCGCTAGACATTTGCAGAGATTAGATAGAGCAGATGCGAGGATCGGACGATGCCATTAATGAGTTGAGAGTGCACTTCGTACGTGATCATAGAGAGAAGATGCGAGTATCAGATGCCTCCTATGCCAGTATGGTGGATGAGCAGATAGGACAGGGAGCGCAGTCAGCTTCTACATTAGGTCCATTCTTTTCTGGATTTGGAGCTTATTCAGAGGCTGCCGATATTTTCTGGGGAGGTGCACGAGGAGCCCTATCTTCACTTGTTTGAGTTCGAGAAGTTTAGCGGGACACAACTTTATTCAGATATCGCTGCAGACGAGAAGATGCTGAAGACCTTCCCATTCACACTTCAAGACAAAGCCATGAGATGGCATCGACGGTTGGGAAGGAGATTCTCTACCTGGGGAGAGCTACGCCGAGAGATTCTACAGAGATACTTTCCCCAACATAGAGCAGAGATGATGCGGTCCTTGATCACAGATTTTTCAGTTGACCCCCAGGAGCCACTGCGTGAGGCATGGCCGAGGTTCCTTGACCTCTTGAGGAGATTTCCCAAGCACGGACTTTCACTGACTGACCTTATTGAGATCTCCATGCGGGGGATGACCATGGAGCAGTTAGCACTGGTGATTACCTCATGTGGTAGTTCACACCGCAGCTTCAACGTTGACTTACTTGATGCCATCTCGAGGTTACTTTCACAGAGACCATCTTCACGAGAGGCCTTAGTCGGGACAGCACATGAGGATGTTGCAGTACCAGTGGGGTTTGTCGCACGACATGAGGATATAGTTTCTACACACCAGCCTGAGGACTAGGATTATGCAGCACCACAGATGATAGAGGAGATGACTGCTACAGTGAAGGTTCTGACCCAGAGTCTACTTGAGTTCCCGTTGGTCTTCCAGCTAGAGTTCAAGTTAGCCCCAGAGTTTTCAGTCGACGATTCTTGGATATCAGATCTTCTGATATGCCAGGAGACGGAGGAGCCCTCGCTTTTATAGCCATTGATTCAGCCACTTCAGTGTCCAGTCCCGTAGGATTCAGCTTCTTTTCTGTAGAGACACTTCTCGGAGTCAGACAAATACCATGACTCAGCCCAGCAGCCACACCTTGATATGGGACACTACTCTGAGAGACCAGACATCGAGAGTCCTGTATTCGATCCTTTTGTCCTCTACTTTGATGAGACATATACACTTGTTGAGGACCAGATGGCAGCCAGCATTGCCGTAGAGCGAGGATCAGCCGCAGACACATTGCCATCCTCTACGGTGTTGACCAGTACCTTCTCCTGCTTCTAGATTGTTGAGAGCCAGACTTCAGATGATGATGCATCCTGGTGCACAGAGTGGGTGCTTGACAGCAGCGCAGATGACTTGATAGATCCTGATCCTCTATTTCTCACCTTTGATCTCACATTCCTCCCCGAGGGTTATCTGCAGGAGAATGCCACACACGATGAGTACTCTGTTTCACCTTCTGAGAGTGTATCCCATCCGGCGGATCACAAAACCGAGTCTTCTGATACTTTTGATTCTGAGTCATCTCACCTTGACGACCCTCGCGAGGATGAGCCGATCCTGGAGATATTCGATGATCTGCCCGATTTGTCTTTATTATATGCATCAGATATAAGTTTTCTTATAGAGTCTCCTGATCTTCACTTTCCATACCTCTTTGAGACACTGATCGATGTGGAGGATTCTATGACTGATCCATCCTTCTCCACGTTTGATTTCTTCGGCTCTACACTTCCACTCCAGTCTGATTCCGAGCCGATGATTTCTTTTGTGCTACCGGATCCCAATCACATCTTCCCATATCCTTGGCCGGTAGCAGACACCTGCCTGATTGCCTACCTGGGTGTCATTCTTTACACTTTTGATTTCGTCGTTGTTCTCATACCGAGGCTGCAATGACAGTACGGCATTCGCCTTATAGATGTTGTCCTGAACCTTGACACAGCATTTTCCTAGCCTTTGCGCCCAGCTAGGAGCGTAAAACCTAGCGCTTGTTGAGAGGCGCCTCAACATTGTACCCTTTTGTATATACATGTTTTGTCGTGATTTGATCTTTCTTTCTTCCGTTTTTGTTTTCACCTCAGGTCTCGTATAGGATTATCTTTGCTATACTTAGGATATACGTCATCCTAAGTATAGGGGGTGGAAACACCGAGTTGTTCCTTTCGTTCAGTTTCATCACTTCTGTTGTTGCCTATACTTAAGGATTCTTCACCTTAAGTATAGGGGGAGTGATGTCCTTCCATCTTGTTTATATTTTTTGACTTTGTTTGTGTTTTTCTACCTCTGTCGTGTTGCCTATACTTAGGGATATTTTACCCTAAGTATAGGGGTGGTAGACCCTGTACATTCTCACTCGGATTTCCCTTTGTGTACAGCCCACTATACTTAGGATTATTTGATCCTAAGTATAGGGGGAAACCCCGAGATCCGCTTGCATTTCTATTCTTTCATCCGTCTTTGTATATAACCTCCCTTTTCACTTTCCTATACTAAGCACGAGTTATGTCTTCTTCATCGCTCTTGACTCTGAGAACATCGTTCGAGCTAAGTATAGGGGGTGTCGTATATATTTCATATATACTTTAACCATAACTCGTACTTTGCGTGAGTGTGTTAATAAAAAAAATTGCTGAAACCCAAAAATCCATAAAAATTAGAATTTTTCCTTGTAAATAAAATTTTTTTATTGCACATATATAGCTAGTTGTACAAATTATTTTTGTAAAAATGTTTGTAAAAATCTTTTGTGTTAATAGCTTGTAAATATTTTCATATCAAAATTATGTATATAGTACAAAATTTTTGTAAAATGTTTTGAAAATCAAAAGTTTGCAAAAACCTTGTGTAAATTTGTGTACATATTTTGCAAAACTTGCATTCATCCATACATCCATGTTTTCAAAACATTTTAAAAAAAAATTGCACATGTGTAAATATTTTGTAAATAGCATCTTTGTAAATACTTGTATAGTTTTTCCTGGATCATAGTTGACAATTAAACTAGCCTGGAATTAAATTGAAAAATGGAGCTTGGTTAAGATCTTAATCTACCTAATTATAAGAGGAACCTTATAGGGCTTAGGGTTGAGACTTTTTCAGGTCCATGGTGACTTAATTCTTTGAGTCCAGTAGGCTATGATCATATGTCATCTCGATGAGCTTAAGTAGAGCTCTTAACAACACACACATGACTCATATAGACAATGGCTTTACTTGGACTCGCACTGTACATCGAGCTCTCTACGGATGAGGTGGTGGGGAGGCAGTCTTTTTCGACTTGGGGTAGCATATGATGGTAGTACTTCTAGGCAGAACTTCTCTTCTTCTTATAGTGAAGGAAGTACGTCTCAACTTGGTCTGGTTGCCATGAGGTCTAACGACAGGAGTAGTGGGTTGCAATAATGCTTCAAAAGAGGGATGGTCTAATGGCTCAAGAGGAAAAACTCCTTATGTATATATGCTGCACTTTGTAGATATGTTTTACAGATGCACATAAAAAATGCAAAAAGAATAACTCCAAAAAAGTGGTGGGTCTGATAGAAAATGATAATCCCACCGGAGTGTATATAGTGCAATAAGAAAAGCTCGAGACTCGTGTTCCATCTTATGTAGCTTGCAGCAGGGAGACTTAGCTACACTAGTTGAGCTCCCCGGGATACATGGCTACACTGGTCATGGTCCATTCTCTTCTTCCCCCTCTTCTTGAGCCGGTAGAACTTGAACTTAGAAGGGAGTACCTCGCTCCTCGAGGAAAGAGTGGCCAGACTAGGGTCATAGAGTTACCTTGTTGGGGAGGGTTGTCATTATGCTAATTCTGAGGTGGAGAGCTAGACCTCACTTACACTGTACAAGGAAAGATTCATTGTCTTCAGGGTTTGTGTATGTAGGCTTGCTCTGATCTGGATTATTGAGGACTCTTGAATATAGATTAGTGGATCTTAGAGGCTGTTAAGTTTTAAACCTAAGTCCAGATAAGGTTCCGACACATTAATAATCCAAAGATTTGACTGAGCTCCATACTTTAATTTAATGAAGGTAAGTTTAATAATCAGCATTGATCCATGCATTTCCCCTCTTTTTCTTTTTCTTTACTTTTTCACATCTTTTTCAAATAAGTGTCTGCTAAGGGACTAGCAAAGTTAAGTATGGGGGTGATGAATCCCCATTCACCACTCTTTATTCTTATATTTTAGCTACAAAACCTTTGCAAAACACCATGTAGATACCTATAAATAGAATAATTTAGCAAATTGCATGCATTATGTAATTATTAATAACTAGCATATTTTGTGCAAAAATAAAAGAATAATGAGACAAAGAAAAAGGAGATATTTAGAATAAATATCGAGTGACTCGAACCCAAGGGAGGGCCAAGCATTGGCCTGACCGCAAAAGAACCCAAGTAGAGAGAGATAGGGCCATTCCCTATAAAATGCTCCTTCATGTATATATTTTATTTTATTAAAAATAAAACAAAAATAAAAATGGGTTTTTACTTTTTTGTATATATTTATAAAAATAAAATAAAAATGGGAAAAATAAAAGAAAAATGAAAATAATTACTTTCTCTCTCATCAGTATATATATACCATGTATATATAAATAAAAGAAGTATTTATTTTACCCTTGTAAATACTTAATAAAAATCCAATAAAAATCATTTTATATTCCATATTTTATGATGTAAATAAATAAAATATAAAATGGGAATAAATATACAAAAATAAAATAATAAAAATAAAATTCAAAAATACATAAGTAAATATACATGTATATAATAATAATATATTGTTAATACATAATTTATTTTTCAAAAAAATAAATAAATATCACTAAAAAATTCTTTGAAAATAAATAAATAAATATTTTTCATGTTGAAAATATTTTAAAATAAAATCATTTATTATTTTTAAATAAATTTACAATTAGTTAATAATTCCGGGATTCTGATTGGTCCACGGGGGATTGTTGACCCCCGGTCAACTCTCCCCCTGGACCCTATCCACCTGGATCTGCGCCCCGACCTGATTTTCTCCCTTTTTCTTGGCATGATCCAGCCATCATCAACCCAAAACCCCGGGCTCCAAATATCGATGATTGATCCACGCCCAGAGATCTTCCTAGGGATCCGTGCTCTATAATTGCCTACCCGGCTCCATTCCCACCATATCTCCACCTGTATATATCTCAGCTCCGTCGTACCATTTCAGGCATCTTTGGCCATCCACCTCGCTGCCGATGAGCTCCTCATCCTTGCCTGAGTGACAGCAGCGTGAGGGAGAGTCGCAGGGAGGACACGAGCGCCTGGAGCCACTGAACTGGCGGCCACACCATCATGCTCCGCCACCATGCAAGATTGAGCCTCTGGACCGTCGATCCATCGAGGCGATGACCCCCGGAGGTCCCTGACCTCCAGCACAGACATCCTCCTCCCCTAGGTAGCTTAGATATCTCGTAGGTTAGGGTAGATTTCAATTTTTTGATTTCTGTTCATTTAGCTCCGCCGCCATCGCCCACCATCTCCGATCATCCATCTGCCCCTCCGACCACTCCATCACCTTCATCAGACTTCGCTCCACCTTCTCCACCCTTCCACTCACCCTGACTCACCCCGGAGCAGGATCTCCGCCCTCCTCCGTCGTCGCCTCACTGGAAGGCGCCGCCCCGCCTCCTACATGCACCCATTCTGACCTTAACCGGGTCGAGGAACTTTGCCCTTGACCCTGGGTTTGTTCTGTGCAGGTTTGCAGGTCAATGGACCCCATATGGGGGTCCAACTGGTTCAGGCACAGGAGCTCCGAGCCTTCATCGCCGTCGGGATCCTTCAAGGCCTCTCGGCCCCATCTGAGCTCATCAGCAACTTCGGACAACCTAGGGCATCATTTCCCCTCTCTGAGCATCACCGGAGGAGCCCTCCACCGCACGTATTGGGCCGGCGAACCTCGTCGGTGACCTGTTCTTGGAGTATCTCCAGCCACCGTCCGATCGAGCTCCAGCTCCAGATTTGATCGTAGCCATCCGTTCGCGAGAGGCCTCCACCGTTAGATCCATCTGAGGGTTGCATCTGGAGCGTCGATCAAGCGAAGGGATATCCACAACTCCCAGCCGTCCAATCATACGTGGACATCCCTCGTCCGTCAGATCTTAATAAGAGGGTAATTTGCATTTAGGCCTTAGTTTTTATATTTCAGTTTAGCCCTATAAATATTTTTAGAAGTTATTTTTATTTTGGAACATTTGCATCTTGGACCATGCGTTTACTTTATTTGCGTTTTAGTCCCTGTATGTATGGAACACGTGCCTCGGCACGTGAGTTAGTGGAACTTTTGCATTTTTCATCCTATACTTATGGGGGTGTTATTGTTTGGTATTTTATAAATAGGAATTACAAAAATACCCCTCTATTTGCTGATCACGTGTGTTGCGTGTGTTGTAGTGGGACTTTTGCAAAAGGGCCCCTGGGTTTTTTAGGCGTGTTACTGTTTGGCCCCTAAACTAATTTTCTTTGCACATAGGTCATTGCTTGTTGTAGCCTTTGTTTTTACTGAATAAAATAACAAATCAAACCCAAATCCAGTAAAATTTGGATACATGGCTCCTGCCACTGTGTAAAAATTTCACTAAAATTTTGGGACATTTTTGTGGCTTTTTGTTATTTTTAAAAAATCAAAAACCATGATTTTTGCTACTGTCTGAATTAGAAAATCAACTAAAAATATAAAAAGACCTCTAAAAAATCTAAAAAAATAAGTGTTTGTTTGTTTTGTTGCCTTCCAGCTTCTATCCAATTTTTGGCGCATTTGGATTTATAAAACCCATAAAAATTAAATTAACCTAAAAAGCTTATAAAAATCATTAAAAATTATATAAAGGCTAATTAGTTATTTTTAATTAGCCTTTCAAATCTGACTGCATACTTTGTCACTGTTTTTCCCTTTTTTGATTTTTATAAAATCAGCTAAAATTTATAATATTCTCAAAAAATACCAAAAACACTTAAAAACATAAAAAACACAAAAATAATTTTATTTGAATTCTTGGCTTTATTTGTTGTGTTTTATAAATAGTGATTTGTTGGCTTTTTCCTTAGTTTTTATATTTTCCTTATTATTAGAAATACAAAAAATTTTAAAAAGATTTAAAAATCCACCAAAAACATCTCTTTTTATTTTATTTCCATTTTCGACTACTTCGTAGGCTGTCTCGGCCAATTCGTGCTCCTTGTGTCCGACCCTAGTCTCTATACCAGGTTAAATAAATAGCGAGGACCGTTGTTTGAGTTTATTGATTCATTTTCTGATTTGGTGGTTCCTGATTTTTCTTGATTGATTGAGTCTCGAGATCCGGGTCACAACGACCCTTGATCGATTTTATACCTTATCCGGATCTGTGAGAGGGTTTTTCGGTCATCAACTATTTGCGTTACTCCTTAGTGGTTCGACCCATACACTTGTATACTACACATATCGTTTTGTAAGGTATAATAAATTTTATCTCATCATTATTTGTTGTTCATTCATTATTGTGGGTTAATTATTGATTGACACGTTTGAGTTGTGTGTTGCGAGAGGAGCTGCTACAATTATTGTTGTATCCGATTTGTCAGACACCACAGGCCCTCCAAGACCAGACATTAAACACAACACACTACTGCATTCATCAAATAGTATCCAATAAGGCAATTCAAATTAGAAGAAGCAATGAAACGAATTCCACCAGTAAAACTTCATCACTGGCTGACATATTATATCATGTTTTTTGCAAGAAGAAGCTAATGTTCCCAAAAATCAATTGCATTAGACCTAAAGGCGACCTCCTTGGATTAAGATATTGATACATCCCTCTAGCTTTCAAACTACCGCTCAAAAATAACAATTTTCCAAAAAAATAAGTGCATATATTAAAATTTAATTTTACGAGTATAATTATTTTATATAGAACAATATTTAGTATAATAACTCGTTTCATCATAATTTTCATTTTTTGAAAATTTGTATTTATTATATGATGTTTTATTTCTTAGATGATGCTTTTCTAAATATAAAACTATAATAGATATATCTTAAAATTTTGAAGTATTGATGTGAAGAGAGCGAAAGGAGGGAAAATAGTACTGAGGAGAGCAATAACTATGGGGTATTAAAGATAGAGAGCTTGTTATACATTACATTTTGAAACTCTATCATGCATGTAATATATATATATAGAGATCGATATTTTCCTAAAAATCAATTTGATATAATACATATCATACCTTTTTCCTTTTCTTCAAATTTTTATCCATCTAGTCGAATCAACAATCATTGGAAAATTGAATTGATTGTAACATTTTAAGGAATTAATAATCAATGGAGTTTGATGTGAATTATTTTCATTTTGATGTCTAGTTAAAGACTATTACTTACTTAATTGTTATTTATCAGATTATTTAAAACATTTTTTATATAAAACATGTATAAACTATATATGTAAATAAAACAAATGATTAGAGAAAATAAAGGCCAATCAAAATTTATACATGCCATAGCTATTTAAACATATTTGATCTAAAATTAAGATTCCCCGTATTGATGGGTAGCGCCAAAAATATATAGGGAGAGATGTTACATATTTTATATAAAGATGAAAGGGAGATCATGAGGAGAGAAGAGGGATATTATGTACAGAAAGTAGAGATTGCAACAATGATTTACGGTAACGAATAATTCAGCATTTTTGTCCTTATCATCCATAGATATATATATATAGGAGAAATTTCAAATGAGGCAGGGTCTCACCATATATATGGTGAGCCACCCTCAATTTAAGCATCTTTCCAATAAATTTTACAATTTCTTCTTTCAAACATATAATAATAGATATTAACACAACATGTATAGTGAAATAAAATTATGAAAATATTATTATATTGGATGGAAATGTTAATTTAAATTTGAATGCTATATTTTACAAAATTCATTTTTTTACAATGTGCACTTTATACTTTTACAAAACTGTTACAGAGTTTTTACTAAACTCACAGTGGCCTTTACAATTTCAGAAAAGCCCCTATCTCATTTGAAAGGTATATATATACCTTTCAAATGAGGCGGGGTCTCACCATATATATGGTGAGCAACCCTTAATTTAGGCATCTTTCCTATATATTTTACAATTTCTTGTTTCATACTTATAACAATAAATATTAACACAACATGTATAGTAAAATAAAGTTATGAAAATATTACTATATTAGATGGAAATGTTAATTTGAATTTGGATGCTATATTTTACAAAATTCTTTTTTTTACAATGTGCAGTTTATACTTCAAAAACTGTTACAGAGTTTTTACTAAATTCACAGTGGCTTTTACAATTTCACAAAAGCCCCCACCTCATTTAAAAGGTCCCCTATATATATATATATATATATATATATATATATATATATATATATATATATAGGATTTCTTTCAAATAGGACGCAGTCCTTCCATAGCTTAGGAAGGTCAACCCCTTTTTTGTATAAAACAGGATGACTTTGGTAGAATACATATACAGTTTTGTATTATATTGTGCAGTTTTAATGTTTGTATTATAATACGCGGTTTTGTATGCGACTTTGTATTTATAACGTGCACCTATAATACAAACTGTATACACATTCTACTAAAGTGCTCGTTTTTATACAAAAAAGGGGCGGCCTTCCTGAACTCAGGAAGGACTGCGTCCTATTTGAAAGGCCCCCATATATATATATATATATATATATATACACACACACACACACACACACATAGTTCAATGTGGCTGCCCCCGGCCTTATTTCGACATTTTTTTATTTTTTTTCAAAAAATGTCGCCATGTATATTCATCCCTATATCCCTCCTATATGTCATTCGAATTTCGTCAGAAACAGAGACTCCTATGGCCTCCATCCAGACAGTCATTTTTTAATGGTAACATGATTTTTTAAATCGATACCATCTCGATGGAGGTCGTAGGAGTCTTTGTTTCTGGTGAAATTTGAATGGCATGTAGGAGGGATATAGGAATGAATATACATGATGACATTTTTCAAAAAAATAAAAAAAATTTGACGAAAATAGAGCGGGGG
Source organism: Ottelia alismoides (assembly GCA_037367405.1). Lineage (NCBI taxonomy): Eukaryota > Viridiplantae > Streptophyta > Magnoliopsida > Alismatales > Hydrocharitaceae > Ottelia > Ottelia alismoides. The sequence goes on from JAZKJV010007004.1 coordinate 876,669, forward strand.
CAGCCATGTTTGGCTGCCCGCAAGGGGCAGCCCCATTTTTTCCATATATATATATATATATATAGGATTTCTTTCAAATAGGGCACAGTCCTTCCTATGTTCAGGAAGGCCGGCCCCTTTTTTGTATAAAACAGGATGACTTTAGTAGAATACATATACCGTTTTGTATTATAATTTACAATTTTAATGTTTATATTATAATGCACGGTTTTGTATGCGGCTTTGTAGATAACGTGCACTTATAATACAAACTGTATACGTATTCTACTAAAGCGTTCGTGTTTTATACAAAAAAGGGCCGACCTTCCTGAACTCAGGAAGGATTGCGTCCTATTTGAAAGGCCCCCTATATATATGGCTTATCCAGAGAGCCCTGTGCCCATTTGGGTTGTGGTGAGCACCAAATGTGGGCTCGCCACGTGTATGTGTTGGTTCTATTTGGAAGGGGACGGTTTTTGCAATAACAATGTGCATGCATTATTAACATAATGAGAATTCGAATTAAATCATTTCCTTAAAAATAGGTGATCGGTTTTAGTAAGATAAAAATACACATTTAAATTATTGTCGGCATATAGTGTATTTATGGAATGATCATTCCACGTATGGATTAGAAAATATAAATTACTGATAATAATTATTGATTACGTCAATTATTAATGTCCATACAATAATTACCGATCACAAATATGCATATTACTGAACGAATTATGATTGTTACTGAATTTATAGTTATTTTACATTTGTAATATTACATTGTACAGAGATCAATAATTCATCCATGTTACTCAAGTAATACATATTCAGTTCTCAAGTAACTATTGTTGTGAGATCAGTAATTAAGTATGTGATTAACTAATGTACATACAATAAGTACTGATTACAAATATCCATTTTACTGAAGTCATTTTGATTGTTTCTAATGTTATAGTTATTTAATACTTTGAGTCTTACTGAAGCACCTCTTATTTGCTTATATAACATTTTTAATTACTTATAATATATTGAGTGTTACTGATAGCAATACATAAGTTACTGGTTACGTGATTTTGTATACTTATTCCAACTTACTTATTCCATTACCTTCTTTTACCTACAATTTATAACATGTTACTGATGCTTCTATATATCTTACTTGTTTTATTCTTTGTTTTGACATACTGATTGAATCACACCTTCTTTACTTATGTAGCCTCTTTAATTACTTGTAATACGTCAAGTGTTACTGAAAGTCACACATAAATTACTTAATTAAATTTATATGGTGAACATCAAAATTTCAAAGGTCTTCTAGTTCATTTAGATGATGTTGTTTTGCTCTCGCTCCTCGGCATAAAAGCAGCTTCTTCAAGACACCAAATTGTTGCATTGTTCTGCAAGAAACAATAAGTTAATTTATATCCGTGAATAGTAAGAATTGTATAAAGAAAAGTAACTCAGCAATATACTCTCTTCAGTAAGAATCATTCAATGACAAGTAACTTGTAATGAATTGTTAGTAACATTTATTATATGACAAGTAACTTGTAATGAATTGTTAGTAACTCAGCAATATACTCTCTTCAGTAACAATCATTCAATGACAAGTAACTTGTAATGAATTGTTAGTAACATTTGTTATATGACAAGTAACAAGTAATGAATTGTTAGTAACTCAGCAATATACTTGCTTCATTAAGAATCATTCAATGACAAGTTACTTGTCCATTCAATGACAAGTAACTTGTAATGAATTGTTAGTAACGTTTGTTATATGACAAGTAACAATTGTGTTAGCATTAGTAACATAAAATATCTCATAAGTAAATTACTCTAGTAACTTTTGATACAATATCAGTATCCTTACGATTTTTTTAAACGTTCTCAGATTAAATCTCAATATCCAAACGCAAATCATTGATCATCATTCTGATAACGCCTCACGCACCCTTGTTTAACTCGGTCAGATTAATGTCCAAATTAATTATAAGTGTTCGTTGCAGTCGGATACGAGAGGGAATATCAAAAACCACTTTTAATTAGATTCAAGTCAATTTCAAGCAGCAATTTTTTTTTCTTGGTGAAGTCCAAGGTCGAACTCATGGAGGCATCTGTCTCCTTAGGTGAATTTGTAGCAAAGTCCAAGTGTTCGATTTTCGAGGAATATTTTGATCTTTTTCTATTTTCTATGCAAGACACATGCAATATCAAGCCAATTTAAAGTTAAATCAGTTAATGTATCAAATGAAGTCCACAAATTATAAAAATTGGCCAGATGATGAAATATGGTGAAATTAAGCTACCCTATTTTTTTGGAATTTTTCTACACTAAATGAATTTACTGTGAATTAAACAAGAATGTAGGGTGATTTTCACTAGTTTAATTTTAATAAATATCAAATCACAATATTTTCAGGAACTAAAATTATCCTAGATAGATCTAATGATGAGGAATCTAAGAAAATTGTCAAACCTTAATTTTAATGTGAATTGAACCTATTAAAATGAACTAAGGAAATCACCAATTAATTTGTTTAGGCCTCGAGATGTGTGCAAATGAGATGAATTTTTATGCAATGTTAAGTTAACTATCCTAGAGCTACTGTGATTTTTTGAGAATTTTTGGAGTTACAGAGAATTAACTATTAATTAAAAGGTCCAAATGGGCAAAATATCACAGAAATAAATCAATTAATTAATTAATAATTCTACTCATACCACAAAAAGTTGACAAGTGTCACAATAGATAAAGGACAAGTTGCACTACAACATGCAATTTTTGAAATTTAAAAATGATGCAAAATGACACCTAGGGATGCATGCAAAGACAAAGGTGTAATTGCAATATAGGAAATAAAATTACATAGAAATAAATATGCTGGCAGTGACTTAAATGCAATTACCTAGAATGTTGGGGGGTGGAATGCAATTTCTCCACTAGCGCACGTGCTCCTCACGTGGGGGTGCTTCACCGGGACCAATCTGCAATTTCTGAAAATTCCAGGGGCTTCCGTGCAATTTACCCAGGCGCACGTGTGATGAATCACAAAAGTAAAAAATAGAGCCTTGTTCCCAAGAAAATAGAGGCATATTTCCTTTTATCTTGCATAAATAACACTCATGCATGCATCCATAATTCATGCATTTTAGCAGCTCATCTGCATTTAAATAAGAAGCCAAAAATCCCCTGTAAAATGCCTCTTCACCAAAATAACTTCTTCTCTATAATATATATGTATTCCTTAATAATATAGGGAAGAATGTCAAAAATCACCCTTGTAAAATAGCCAAAATAGCCTAAGAACCCTTGTACATTAAAACATAAATAAAGCCCTCATACAAACCCTGAATTAGGTCTACTCACTCTTAGAATACTACACATTAAAAGACCTTCAAAATGAGACTAATTTCATTGAAATTGGAGCTTGTATGAGAAACTTGGGTTTTTGGGCCATTTTGTACACTACATATGTATATTTATGTATCCTTGTATTTATGTATCATATTTGACCTCATCTCCGTCTTTGGTCAACATGAAACTTGTAGATCTCATCAAGATCTACAACTTTCATGTTTTGAGTTTTTCCAAATTCGGCTTCCTCTTCTCTCTACACGTGTTTCTTTCTCCAGCCATTCACAGCAGGCCACGTGGCGCCCTATGGTTGCGCCACGCGGCCCGCTGCCCATCGCCTCATCCGCCCGCGCCTTCCGCCGTTGGATCTCCCTTCAGATCCAATGACCCAGGCCTTTCCACGTACCTGACCATCTCCCAGCCATCAGATCCGCCCCACTTCATCTCCACCGTCCCTCAGCGCCGCACCCCCAGCCAGCCACGTGGCGGCATCTGCGCCGCTTGATCGCGTCCCCGATCCTCTCATCGCAGCCGCCCCTCTCCCAGCGAGTCTCGACCCTCAGATCAACTCCACCCTCTCATCTAAACCGCCCGCTCGCGCTTCGCCTCAACGCGCCACGTGGCTCCATCACAACCCATCATCTACGCGCCCCAGATCTAATCCTACCCGCTCACCACGCTCTGATCTCCACCGTTGGATCACATGATCCAACGGTGAGGACCTCGTCTCCTACCTCCAGGCGCCCCTCTCCCCCACGTCCCTTGCCTTGCGGGAGGGGCGCCCCCTTCCTATTTTTGGTCACACGTCAGCCAACTCCTCCGGCCGCTGACCCCCCCACGACGTCACCCACTCGTCCCTCTCCCTCGCCAGCTCCCTCAAGCTCCACCACCTCCACCATACTCGCCCCACGACGACCACCAACCTTGCCACTCCACCAGCCAACCCACCTCCTTCGCCTTATAAATACGCCACCACCTTCGCCGTTCACCAGCATCCGCCACTCCAGTGAGCTTCCCTGAGCTTCGACCTACCAGTTGGTGACAGCAATTAGGTAAATCGTTGAGCGAAGAAGGAGAATCGACTCCGGCGAGATCCACGGCCGCCACCGCCGTGCTGCAGCCTCCCTCGAGCAGCTGCCCGAGCTCGGGACCCTACCGATCCCTTGAGCGACGACCTGGAGCTCAAAGCTGAGCCCCATTCCCCAGGTAACTCCCTCCATTGTCCTCCGATCTTCTTCTCCATTTTCTTGCTTTTTCTCCGTTTTTATTCGCCGTCACTGACCACCTTCTCGCCTCCAAAGCACCTCGACGAGCTTCGTGTCGAAGCTCCGATCCTCGCTGTACCTTCTGCACACTCCGACGACACGTTGAACTTTCCTCCGACCAACAGCTCCGCCATTTAGCTGGAGCTCGCTCGCCGGACCACCTCACTCCACTGTAGGCCTCACCGATCACGCCATACTTCACCACGAACACTTGCACGCTTCGGCTACTTCATCTAACCCCTGCAGGTTCTCGTCCCTTCACTGGCCGGAGCCTCACCGGAGGTCTCTTCGAGCTTCGTCTCCAGCGAGCTCCAGCACGCCTCCGCAGCCACTGAGCCCGCCGGAAGCTTCGTCGTACGCCCCCGCATCTTCCGAGGCACTCGGGAGCCGACGACGTTCTTCATCGACGCCTGGCGACCGAGGCGGAGCAAGGCCAGCCTCATCGGAGCTCCGCCTTCTCCTCCGCAGGTGGCGGAGGACCGTTCGAGACGAAGCAGCAGCAGCCGTTCGATCATCCGATCGAACGGTCCTCGTCCCGCCACGTGTTTCATCACCGCGCCTGTCCCCGACCGTTAATCGCGCCTCTGATCTGACGGCTCTCCAGTTGCCACACGCCTTCATCGACATCCCTTGGATCCATCTTGATCCGAGGGCCTTCAGGCCGCCACGTCTACGCATCCGAGCCTCGGCCTCCAAGCCTAGGCTCGGGCTACCCGAGGCTGCATCGAGCCACTGTCCGACCCTCCAGAGGACCCGAGCCTCGTTCCGAGCCTCCGACGCCCTCCGAACCTAGGTCGCCCACGTGAGGAGCACGTGCGGGCTGGGTTAATTGCACAGACGCCCCAGAAGCTTTCCGGAATTACAAAGAGGTCCCTGTGAAGCAGACCCCACGTGAGGAGCACGTGTCTCGTGGAGAAATTGCATAAAAGTCCTGCATATTATCGGTAATTGCATTTTAGTCCCTGTCGGCATATTTATTTATTGAAGTTTCAATTTCCAGTATTGCATTTACACCCTTGTGTTTGCACGTGTCCCTAGAGTGCATTTTTCATCATTTTGAGTTTCTAAAAATTGCATGTTGTTGGAAATTTTGTCCTCCATCTGTTAGTACACGTGTCTGATTTTTGTAGGCTTATTTGAATTATTAATGAATTAATTGGTTCATTGTTGACATATTTTGCCCAGTGATGCCTTTTGATTTTTAATTAATTATCTGTGCTTCAAAAATTATGAAAAAATCACAGTAGCCTAAGGACATCATTTCTAACACACCATAAAAATTTCATAGCATTTGCACGCATATCGAGACCTAAATAAATAGTTTAGTGATTTTCTTAAATTAATTTTAATTAATTCATTTCACAGTAAATTTAAGCCTGTTAATTTTCCTAGGTCCCTTATCATTAGACCCACCTAGGATAATTTTAGTTCTTGAAAAAATTGTGATTTGATATTTATTAAAAATTAAATACTGAAAATTACTCTGTGTGCTTATTTAATTCACAGAAAATTTATTTTGAGTCGAAAAATTCCAAAAAAAATAATATAGGTCATTTTCATCACAAATAATCATTTGGCCAATTTTCATTATTTTTGGACTTCATTTGATACATCATTTAAATCAAACGTTAAATTGGCTTGCCTTGTCTGCATATGTCTGCATAAAAACTAAAAAGACCAAAATAAAAATTCTTCCTCGAACATCGACACTTGAAAAATTGCTCTAATTCACCTAAGGAGACAGATGCCTCCCTGAGATCGACCTTGGACTTCCACCAAGTAAAAAAAATTGCCGCTTAAAATTAACTTCACATTAATCGTTAAGTGGTTTTTGATTAACCCCTCGTATCCGACTACAACGAATCACATACATTAATTTGAGCATTAATCTGCCTGAATTAACATAGGGTACCTGAACGGTTATCAAAATGGCGCCGTTGCCAGGGAGGCACGGCTTAGGTTAATTTGTAGCATATTTTTGAGTGTCTGATTTCCAATCCCCGGGTAGTCTGACCCCCAGTTTTTCTTGTAATTATTTCTCTTATTTCCTTTTTGCATTATTTTGTTTTTGTGTCACTCTCTGACCCCCATTTAATTTTTGTGCGAGGACCGCGAGGAGTCGGCGACGCTTCAAGGACTTAGCATTTAAATTGTGTTGAGAGAAAGAGAGGCATTGTACTTTTTTTTATTATTTTATTTTTCTTTTGCATTATTTCCAGCGGTTCCCGTTTGGGATCTCGCGTGTGTAAATATAGTGGAAACTGTGTCCTGTGTGCTGTGTGGGTGACTGGTAATTTAGCTTGCACTAGCGGCTCCTCAAGCCACTTTAGGATTTGCTTGTGCTCGTAATCAATAGGACCACACATTACACATAAAAGACGCACCTAGACCGCAGGACTTAGTCCAAATTAAACTGTTCTTCACATTAATAGAACTGCTTGTCTAGGAGCGGCTTTCATCGCCTGCATTTGCATGTAGAATAAAGTTTTCAATTCTGTATTGCATCCTGCATCAAAAAGCGAAGGGATCACTGTAAGTACTCTCTACTTAGCATACGCATCATCGATTTCAACTTGCATCAGCTTTTCTCGATTTCCCCCTCTGATTTTCTCACTTAAATTAAACAGGAAATTGGGACTGTCCGATAGGCGTGCTTTGTGGTGGATTAATTAAAGTGATAACCTAACTTTAAATCGGGACTGCTAACAGTATTGACCAAAAAAAGAATAAAAACTGAAAATTGTTTGCGGGAGACTAATCCCCGACCTTGTTTTCAGGCTGAGTGAGAGTACCTGAGTGTGTGTGAACACCCTAAGGTAGAGCCCAAATCCCCGTCTTCCATATCACGTTCTAACTGATCCTAGCAAATATCACAAACCGGATATTTTCAGATTCTTTGACTAGTACCAAGTAGCCTCCGCCTGTCTCAGGTAGATAGGGGCGAAATTGCGGTACTTCGCGACAAGCTGCCAGTAACCCCCAGGGGTGAAGTTCCGGCCTTGTCAGCCTCCGCCTGCTTGCAGGTAGATAGGGGCGTGGTCACTGAATCCATCGGCTTGGGATAGGAGCGAAGAAAGGAAGGAGCGGCGGTATCTTAGACGACAGGATAAACAGGGAAGACGCATCCGGCTCTGAGCCGACTTCCCTCTAGGCCGCGTAATCCTTGCTAGATTTGCTTGAATATCACACTTAAAAACTACAAGATAAATTGGACTCAACTTTGAGTCCTTCACTGTGTTGAGTGTGAATCCAGGGTCTTGGATTGATCTTGTGCTTGCTTCAGGTAGGAGTAATATCCTATCTTCTTCCTGCTTCACCAAGATGAGTGACTGGGGAGATCTCGATGCACTATTCACTGATCTCTCTATGAGTCCCCCAAGTAACTCGTCTTTCTCGGTCCAAGCGCACCTTGGACCACCCAGGATTCATGACCCTCTTGAGTCCTGGTCCCCTCATGCTCAGGGTGGTTACTCTCAAACCAACCCTTTTATCTCCTCTGAGATTACCGAGGAAGACCATTGCCTCGGTAATCCCTTCCTTGATTCACCCTCTAACACCGATCTTATTTTCCAATCCCCAGAACTAGAGGGAGAAATGCCGCCAAGGATGCCGCCCGATGAGGACCAGATGAGACAGATTCTTAGACGCCTTGCCGAAGCCGAACAGAAAAATGCTGATCTCACGGCCCGGATGGGACAGATAATAGTAGCTGAAGGGATCGACCGACCAATGGTCGATACCTACAACCCGGCGGAGAACGAGATCCAAAATTGGCTAGCACCTGCAGTTCCCGACCAGGCATTCGAGCTGAAGCCCCACTTCCTTAGCCTGCTGCCGAAGTTTAACGGAAACCTCAATGAAGAGCCTTACACCTTCCTCCGTGACTTCGAACTAGTATGCAACAATCTTAGCCATCCCAATGTTGGCCAAGATTATATCCGGCTGAAGGCCACCCCGTTTGCCTTAGGAGATAAGGCTGCACATTGGTTGAAAAACTTAGGGGTGGTATGTACTACCTGGATGCAGTTCAAGGACCTCTTCTTGAAGAAGTTCTACACTCTCAGTAGAACCAATCAGATGCGAACGAAGATTGCCAGCTTCGCCCAAGGACCCTGCGAACCGTTCCATGAGTCTTGGGACAGGTTCAATGACTTAGTACAGAAATGCCCATGCCACAGCATTTCTAAGGCGATCTTAGTCCAGACCTTATTCTGCGGTCTAACCCCAGAGATGCAGGGGTTAGTCAGTGCCGCCTGTGGAGGAAGCTATCTGAACAAGAACGAGCACGCCGTGTGGAAAATCCTAGAGCAGATGGCAGAAACCGGCAGGTCACAGGCCACAAGGGCCTATCAGTTGTCTCCCTCAACCTTATCCAATGAGACAACTAGAAGGATTGTTGCATATCTGACTGAGGACCTCATCCCCAGCATGGGGATGATTGCCGACAAGCTTACCATGGTCGAGCAGATCCACAAGAGAGTCGCGGAGATGGAGTCTCTTTCGAGCCTTCCCAAGAAGGTGGAGGAACTCTCTGAAAAGGTAGCCAAGATTAAGCTACCCACCCCTTCTGCACCACCTGTACTTGTACATCGAGTCCATCTTGTACAGGAACAGGCACCGGGGTCTCAGAGCAGCTGGGATCAGACTTATACCCAGCCGAACCATCATGCACCCCCACCAGTGGAAACAGAATACGAGGAGCCTCCGCCCGTTTACGAGATCAACGGGCTCTGGTATAGCCGTGACCCACTAGTCCGGCAAATCGAGATGGGGAAGGACCAGGCACACCGCCCAACCCCAGTCTACCAAGAGACCAGGCCCGTCACAGTCCCGCGATACCAGTCCAGGCCAGAACAGGGGTACCAGCCGCAGCAGCGCACCTACCAGCAAGGGCCAGCACCGTCCCATCAGCAGCAGTATCGGCACGGCCAGCAGGGCCAGTACAGGACCGCATCCACTCAGCAGCCAGCCCAGCCCACCGAATTGGAGTCCCTCACCTTGGCGATCCAGACCCTGTCTGATAGGGTCCAGCAGATGCAAAACGACTACCTGGACATGAGAACCGACATCAATCGGGTCTCTCGTGCTCAGGACCAACAAATGGCGCCAAGGACTCCAATCCCCGCACAGGTTCAGGCCAACCCAAACAGCGTACAGCAGGGCCAGAACCGACCCCGAGATCAGGTATACTATTCAGATGATTATTTATCTTAACATGAGATCCTTTCGTACGATAATGTTAACCATATGTCCCTCAGGAGCGGAAGGACCGTGACCATACCTGATCGGGCACGGGCACAAAAAGAAGGAACCTCCGAAATTCTACCTGAGGAGAATTCGGAGGAGGAAGAGGAGGAGCACCACCGTCACCGCCAGCAGAAGAAGAGGACATCTGAGTCCTCGAAGCACCAGCCCCGCAGTCATCCAGAGTCTGACGACACCGATGAGCCCGCACCTCCATCTGAGGAGGACCATCCAGAAGAAGCGGAAGAAGCATCACCGGTTTCGCCCAAGCATTTTCCTTTTTGTCATAGTCCGGGTCAGAGTCTGTATCAGAGTCCGAGTCAGAGTCGTGTCAAAAACTCAGTTCCAGAAATCAATGAGAATATTTCAGTTCCAGAACCTGAGTTAATAATCCCTCCCCCAAGCTCTCAAGGGTGGAAAGAAGAAAATCAAAAAAATCCAAAAAGATGACCCTGAGATGGCTGAGTTTTGCAATAAACACATCAAGGTCACAATCCCCTTTGACAAGTTCGTGGAAATGACCCCTGCATTCCAAAAATACCTTAAGGTGAGATGCACATCTACTAGGGTTAGCAGGAAGACCAAAATCCGTGTTGAGAAACACGTTCTATCAGTAGCCACGACTTGTGCAATCAAGAACTCGTTTCCTCGGAAACGAAGAGACATGGGTGCACACTATGTAGTGAGTCATGTTGATGACATCGCGTTTGCACGCACTCTCCTGGACAATGGTTCCTCAATCAACTTAATGCCCACAGCCCTCTATGAGCGGCTTAATCTCGGACCTCTTAGGAAATCTAGAGCTATTCTGCAGTTTGCTGACAAATCCACTAAGAGGTCCCAAGGAGAGTTAAGGAACATTGTGATCAAAGTCGAGGGGCAAGAATACATGGTGGACTTCACTGTCCTGGATATGGAAACCCCTCGTAATTGGAGAGATTCCCAGATCATTTTAGGTAGGTTCTTCCTCAGAACAGCGGGGGCCTTGTTTGATTATAAGAATGGGAAGATTCAGTTCCAAACTCCAGGCGGAGATGAGGAACTTGAGATGAAGCAGACAAGATAGCAGAGACCAGACTCCGAATCCAGCACCGAGTACTCTTCTACCGGAACAGACTGTGAGCATGTAGACGTAGTTGGGCCATGGAGACAGAACCCAGCCAGCATCGATGTGTCCATCTCCTTTGAAGATGATCCAGTGCATGAGTCAGTCTGCGAGATCCTCAGGAACGAGTACAGCTCTGAGCCTGCATCGCCCTACATCTTCGATGACATAGAGGCCCAGTTGGGCCTGTCAGTCCTTACATCCTTAGGACAATCGGAAGATGAGGATGACGAGTCGGACGAGGCGTTTGCCGATTGCATGGAGACCTTTGACGATCCGACTCCAGAGCCGAGTTTGGTGGCAGCTACTACAGAACATGATCCAGCCACTTCCAACACCGAACCAGATCAGATTGAGCCAGACTTTCTAGACGATCACACTATTCCTGAGCTCAAACCTTTACCCACAACCCTGAAGTATGCCTTCCTTGCGGGCCAAGACAAGAAATTTCCGGTCATTATCAGTTCGCAATTGACCGAGGAGCAGGAATCTTTCTTGCTAGAGATCCTAGAAAAGAACCGCAAGGCAATAGGCTGGAGCATTTCCGATCTCCACGGGATAAATCCCGCTCTGTGTTCGCACCATATATATTTGGAGAACGAAGCCAAACCCTCTCGTGAATTCCAACGTCGGTTGAATCCAAATTTACGAGAGGTTGTGAAGAAAGAGATAGAAAAATGGTGCGATGCGGGTTTTATTTACCCAATCTCCGACTCTAAATGGGTGGCCCCAATCCATGTTGTCCTGAAAAAGTCGGGAATTCAGACGACCACCAACGAGGACGGAGAGGAGATCGTGACGAGAGTACCCACATCGTGGCGCGTCTGTGTGGATTACAGACACTTGAATGCCGCGACGAAGAAGGATCATTTCCCCCTACCGTTCATTGATCAGATCCTAGAAAGATTAGCGGGGAAGGAATTCTTCTGCTTCCTTGATGGGTTCTCGGGCTACAATCAAGTAGCCATAGCTCCGGAGGACCAGGAAAAGACCACGTTCACATGCCCCTTTGGTACCTATGCTTTCAGGCGCATGCCGTTTGGGTTATGCAATGCTCCAGGTACTTTTCAAAGGTGCATGATTGCTGTATTCGCCGAAATGGTCGGCGAATTCCTGGAAGTCTTCATGGATGACTTCTCGGTCCACGGCGATTCTTTTGATTCCTGTCTTCGGAATCTGGACCGAGTCCTCAAAAGATGTTGTGAGGTCAATCTGGTGCTCTCCTGGAAGAAAAGTCACTTCATGGTGACGGAGGGCATAGTGTTGGGGCATGTCATCTCCAAGAGAGGAATGGAGGTTGACCCTGCCAAGGTGGACGTGATCAGACGACTCCAGCCACCAACCAACGTGAGGCAGTTGCGGTCGTTCCTCGGGCATGTCGGATTTTATCGAAGATTTATCAAGGATTTTTCTAAGATTGCCCGACCGCTAACTGAGCTTTTAGGCAAAGACACGGAGTTTATTGTAGATGACAAATGTCTTGAGGCCTTTAAGCTTCTACAAGGAATGATCATGGACGCACCCATCTTACAAGCCCCAGATTGGTCTCTACCTTTTGAGATCATGACGGACGCCTCAGATTATGTTGTTGGGGCTGTATTGGGACAAAGAAGAGATGGCGTCCCGTTTGCAATTCACTACGCAAGCAAAGTGCTTGATTCTGCTCAGCGTAACTATACAGTTACAGAAAAGGAAATGCTTGCAGTAGTGTTTGCCTTGGACAAATTCAGATCTCACCTAATCGGATCCAAGGTAACTATGTTCACAGACCACACGGCACTACGATATTTAATGGAGAAGAAGGACGCGAAGGCGCGTCTTCTTCGTTGGATTTTACTTATCCAGGAGTTTGATTTGGATATCCGTGATAAACCTGGTAAGAAGAACGTAGTGGCCGATCATCTGTCTCGTCTCGAAGATCTTAATACTTTCGAGGTTTCACCAATTCGAGACTCCTTCCCTGACGAGTCGATTTTTGTTATCGACTCACTCCCATGGTACGCCAATATCGTGAATTATCTTGTCTCCAAGAAAGTTCCCGAAGATTGGCCCAAGAGCCAAATCGACCGACTAAAGTCGGACGCTAGACACTACCATTGGGAGGATCCGATCCTTTTCTTTGAAGGATCGGATTGTGTCTGGAGACGTTGTATTCCTCAGGAGGAATACCAGAGTGTCCTTTCTTTATGCCATAGCTTAGAGGCAGGAGGACACCACTCCGGGAAGAGGACCGCATGGAAGGTACTTCAGTGTGGCTTCTACTGGCCGACTCTGTTTCGCGATGCCACCGCCTTCGCGAAGTCGTGTCCAGTCTGCCAGAGAATGGGAGGAACCGTCGGTTCCAAGGATGAGATGCCAATGCAGCCGGTCATCATTTGTGATGTCTTTGACGCCTGGGGCATCGATTTCATGGGCCCATTTCCTGTCAGTCACGGGTTCGAATATATCCTCCTTGCGGTAGATTATCTATCTAGATGGGTGGAGGCTACCCGACCCGAGCCGCAGACAGCAGGACTGTCTGTAAATTCATCCGAGAGAACATAATCTCTAGGTTCGGGATCCCCAAAATGATGATATCAGACGGGGGTAGCCACTTTGTGAATCGGGAGGTGAAGAAACTCCTGAAGGACTACGGCATCGAACACTGTGTCGCGAGTCCTTACCACCCACAAACTAATGGTATGGCTGAGGTGTCCAATAGGGAGGTGAAAACCATATTGCAAAAGCTTGTCCGCCCGGACAGGAAGGACTGGTCTCAGATCTTGGATCAAGTCCTCTGGGCGTATAGGACGGTTTACTAGACACCGTTAGGCACCTCCCCATTCCGAATGGTATTCGGAAAGCCGTGCCATTTGCCCGCAGAATTAGTGCACAAATCAGAATGGGCAATAAAAAAGGTCAACTGGAACACACACCTGGGGCAGAAACAGAGAGACATGGATCTGAATGAGCTTGTGGAAGTCAGAAACCGAGCATACGACAACAGTGTGGTGTACAAGGACAAAGTGAAGCGTTGGCACGATAGATATATCAGACGAAAGACCTTTGTTCCTGGACAAAAGTTATGGTTGTTCAATGCCAGGCTGAAGACTTTCCAAGGCAAATTAAAGTCTAAGTGGACGGGACCATTCGTTGTCCGAACGGTGCATGATAGTGGATGTGTCGAGATCTCAGATCTCACAGATGACGCACCGACATTCCTAGTAAATGGACAGCTGTTGAAGCACTTCGTCGAATCCAATGAACAGTTAGTCCATGTGGAGGAGATTGTATTCATGCGCGAGACAGATACAGCAGATACATCTCAAGCCGCGTCTGAGACCTTGCAGCAATGAACTCCAGCCATCAGCAGCATCTCCAAAAGATTCAGACCGACTCAGCTGTATATATATCATTCTTCCTGTAGATCCTATCCTTTATCCCCACGATTCTAGTAACCCATCCCCACATCATCGAACCATTATCTTGGACTATACTTAAGGATGACCAGATCCTAAGTATAGGGGGGAAAGGGTAACCCGAGTCGATTCACTGTACATTCTCCAGATTACATCGGTTCTCATACTCACTCCTGTCCTATACTTAGGCTGAGCAGAGCCTAAGTATAGGGGGGACCGATGCCCGCAATGTATATATTCATCCATCTCTCAACTTTCCCTCGTCCACCCCATTTCTGATCTTCTTAGGCTGCTAGAGCCTAAGTATAGGGGGGCGAGACGACTTCTATAATTTCTGTTCCTTTTGGCTCTCTTACGCTTAGCACGAGCTATGTCTTTTTCCTCGCTCTTCGTGCTCTGAGGACATAGCACACGCTAAGTATAGGGGGGCGTATATATATTACATATATACTTTACCCATAGCTCGTACTTTCGCGTATTTTTGTATATATTTTGCAATAATTATGGGTGGGTAAAAAATTGAAAAAAAAATTTGTATACTATGTATAGCTTGTAAAAATTGTTGTATACCAGAAAAATAAAACAAAAGGCTTCTTATTTACTCTTGCATATCATCCTTGAAAAAAAAGAAAAAAAAGAAAAAAAAAAAGAAAAAAAAGAGTCTTGCATTTCATTCATCTACATAGCATGCCATTTGCACATCATCTGCATATCTTGCATATGCAAAGTGAAAAGCTAGTGGGTTCTGAACCAAGCTATGAGTAGATATTGAGGATGGACTTGATTTGACCTTAATCCACCTAATTTCAGATGAACCTTATAGGAACTGGAGTTAAGATTTCTCAGGTCAAGTGACTTAATTCTTTGAGTCCGCATGTCTATATTCACATGTCATCTTGATTAGTCTAAGTAGAATATCTCGTGCATACGCAGAATTCTTTTAGATAATGACCTAACTTGGACAAGCACTATGCACGTAGCTCTTCATTGATGAGGTGGTGAGGAGGTAGAATCCTTTAGCTTGGAGTAGCACACGGGTGGAAACATCCGTCCTCCTCTAGGGAGGGTAGTGCATCTCAACCTAGTCTGGTGGTGTTGACATCTAAGGACAGGATGCTGTGGGTTGCAATAATGCTTCAAAAGAGGGATAGTCTACTGACTCAAGAGGAAAAACTCCTGATGTACATGCTGCTCCTTGTTGAAAAAAAATGCAAAAACTCCAAAAAAATCAGACAGGTTCAAGAAAAAATAAAATACCTGTCGGAGCCTGTATACTAGTAAAGAAATGCAGCTGGATGACTTGGCTACACTGGTCAGGCATCCCGGGATAGGTAGCTACACTGGCTACCATCCATTCTCTTCTCTACCCCCTCCTCTTGAGTTGGTCGTACTTGAACTTAGAAGGGAATACCCCGCTCCTCGAGGAAAGAGTTATTGGACCGGGTTATTGAGTTACCTTGTTAGAGGAGGCTGGTTCCGAGCCATTTCTGATGCGGAGAGTTACAAATCACTTACACAGTACAAGTAAGAATCATAGTCATCAGAAATTTGCGTTTGAGGATTTGTTCTGACCTGACTATTGAGGCGTCTTGAATAGAAGACTTGTGGAACTTGAAGTCTGTTAGGTCTTAAATCCAGGTCCAAATAAGGTTCCGCCACACAATTAATCCAAAGGTCGAGTCAAGCTCCATTTTCAACTTTTGTTCATGACTTTGGTCTGGAACCCAAAATCATTTCACTCTTGCATTTCATTTTAGTTGCTCGGGGACGAGCAAGGTTTAAGTATAGGGGGTTGATGAATCTGTGATTCATCACATCAAAAGTCAAAAATAGAGCCTTGTTCCCGAGAAAATAGAGGCATATTTCCTTTTATCTTGCATAAATAACACTCATGCATGCATCCATAATTCATGCATTTTAGCAGCTCATCTGCATTTAAATAAGAAGCCAAAAATCCCCTGTAAAATGCCTCTTCACCAAAATAACTTCTTCTCTATAATATATATGTATTCCTTAATAATATAGGGAAGAATGTCAAAAATCACCCTTGTAAAATAGCCAAAATAGCCTAAGAACCCTTGTACATTAAAACATAAATAAAGCCCTCATATAAACCCCGAATTAGGTCTACTCACTCTTAGAATACTACACATTAAAAGACCTTCAAAATGAGACTAATTTCATTGAAATTGGAGCTTGTATGAGAAACTTGGGTTTTTGGGCCATTTTGTACACTACATATGTATATTTATGTATCCTTGTATTTATGTATCATATTTGACCTCATCTCCGTCTTTGGTCAACATGAAACTTGTAGATCTCATCAAGATCTACAACTTTCATGTTTTGAGTTTTTCCAAATTCGGCTTCCTCTTCTCTCTACACATGTTTCTTTCTCCAGCCATTCACAGCAGGCCACGTGGCGCCCTATGGTTGCGCCACGCGGCCCGCTGCCCATCGCCTCATCCGCCCGCGCCTTCCGCCGTTGGATCTCCCTTCAGATCCAACGGCCCAGGCCTTTCCACGTACCTGACCATCTCCCAGCCATCAGATCCGCCCCACTTCATCTCCACCGTCCCTCAGCGCCGCACCCCCAGCCAGCCACGTGGCGGCATCTGCGCCGCTTGATCGCGTCCCCGATCCTCTCATCGCAGCCGCCCCTCTCCCAGCGAGTCTCGACCCTCAGATCAACTCCACCCTCTCATCTAAACCGCCCGCTCGCGCTTCGCCTCAACGCGCCACGTGGCTCCATCACAACCCATCATCTACGCGCCCCAGATCTAATCCTACCCGCTCACCACGCTCTGATCTCCACCGTTGGATCACATGATCCAACGGTGAGGACCTCGTCTCCTACCTCCAGGCGCCCCTCTCCCCCACGTCCCTTGCCTTGCGGGAGGGGCGCCCCCTTCCTATTTTTGGTCACACGTCAGCCAACTCCTCCGGCCGCTGACCCCCCCACGACGTCACCCACTCGTCCCTCTCCCTCGCCAGCTCCCTCAAGCTCCACCACCTCCACCATACTCGCCCCACGACGACCACCAACCTCGCCACTCCACCAGCCAACCCACCTCCTTCGCCTTATAAATACGCCACCACCTTCGCCGTTCACCAGCATCCGCCACTCCAGTGAGCTTCCCTGAGCTCCGACCTACCAGTTGGTGACAGCAATTAGGTAAATCGTTGAGCAAAGAAGGAGAATCGACTCCGGCGAGATCCACGGCCGCCACCGCCGTGCTGCAGCCTCCCTCGAGCAGCTGCCCGAGCTCGGGACCCTACCGATCCCTTGAGCGACGACCTGGAGCTCAAAGCTGAGCCCCATTCCCCAGGTAACTCCCTCCATTGTCCTCCGATCTTCTTCTCCATTTTCTTGCTTTTTCTCCGTTTTTATTCGCCGTCACTGACCACCTTCTCGCCTCCAAAGCACCTCGACGAGCTTTGTGTCGAAGCTCCGATCCTCGCTGTACCTTCCGCACACTCCGACGACACGTTGAACTTTCCTCCGACCAACAGCTCCGCCATTTAGCTGGAGCTCGCTCGCCGGACCACCTCACTCCACTGTAGGCCTCACCGATCACGCCATACTTCACCACGAACACTTGCACGCTT
This sequence comes from Ottelia alismoides, assembly GCA_037367405.1. Lineage (NCBI taxonomy): Eukaryota > Viridiplantae > Streptophyta > Magnoliopsida > Alismatales > Hydrocharitaceae > Ottelia > Ottelia alismoides. The sequence continues at coordinate 894,621 of JAZKJV010007004.1, forward strand.
CGGCTACTTCATCTAACCCCTGCAGGTTCTCGTCCCTTCACTGGCCGGAGCCTCACCGGAGGTCTCTTCGAGCTTCGTCTCCAGCGAGCTCCAGCACGCCTCCGCAGCCACTGAGCCCGCCGGAAGCTTCGTCGTACGCCCCCGCATCTTCCGAGGCACTCGGGAGCCGACGACGTTCTTCATCGACGCCTGGCGACCGAGGCGGAGCAAGGCCAGCCTCATCGGAGCTCCGCCTTCTCCTCCGCAGGTGGCGGAGGACCGTTCGAGACGAAGCAGCAGCAGCCGTTCGATCATCCGATCGAACGGTCCTCGTCCCGCCACGTGTTTCATCACCGCGCCTGTCCCCGACCGTTAATCGCGCCTCTGATCTGACGGCTCTCCAGTTGCCACGCGCCTTCATCGACATCCCTTGGATCCATCTTGATCCGAGGGCCTTCAGGCTGCCACGTCTACGCATCCGAGCCTCGGCCTCCAAGCCTAGGCTCGGGCTACCCGAGGCTGCATCGAGCCACTGTCCGACCCTCCAGAGGACCCGAGCCTCGTTCCGAGCCTCCGACGCCCTCCGAACCTAGGTCGCCCACGTGAGGAGCACGTGCGGGCTGGGTTAATTGCACAGACACCCCAGAAGCTTTCCGGAATTACAAAGAGGTCCCTGTGAAGCAGACCCCACGTGAGGAGCACGTGTCTCGTGGAGAAATTGCATAAAAGTCCTGCATATTATCGGTAATTGCATTTTAGTCCCTGTCGGCATATTTATTTATTGAAGTTTCAATTTCCAGTATTGCATTTACACCCTTGTGTTTGCACGTGTCCCTAGAGTGCATTTTTCATCATTTTGAGTTTCTAAAAATTGCATGTTGTTGGAAATTTTGTCCTCCATCTGTTAGTACACGTGTCTGATTTTTGTAGGCTTATTTGAATTATTAATGAATTAATTGGTTCATTGTTGACATATTTTGCCCAGTGATGCCTTTTGATTTTTAATTAATTATCTGTGCTTCAAAAATTATGAAAAAATCACAGTAGCCTAAGGTCATCATTTCTAACACACCATAAAAATTTCATAGCATTTGCACGCATATCGAGGCCTAAATAAATAGTTTAGTGATTTTCTTAAATTAATTTTAATTAATTCATTTCACAGTAAATTTAAGTCCTGTTAATTTTCCTAGGTCCCTTATCATTAGACCCACCTAGGATAATTTTAGTTCTTGAAAAAATTGTGATTTGATATTTATTAAAAATTAAATACTGAAAATTACTCTGTCTGCTTATTTAATTCATAGAAAATTTATTTTGAGTCGAAAAATTCCAAAAAAATTAGTATAGGTCATTTTCATCACAAATAATCATCTGGCCAATTTTCATTATTTTTGGACTTCATTTGATGCATCATTTAAATCAAACGTTAAATTGGCTCGCCTTGTCTGCATATGTCTGCATAAAAACTAAAAAGACCAAAAAAAATTCTTCCTCGAACATCGACACTTGAAAAATTGCTCTAATTCACCTAAGGAGACAGATGCCTCCCTGAGATCGACCTTGGACTTCCACCAAGTAAAAAAAAATTGCCGCTTAAAATTAACTTCGCATTAATCGTTAAGTGGTTTTTGATTAACCCCTCGTATCCGACTACAACGAATCACATACATTAATTTGAGCATTAATCTTCCTGAATTAACATAGGGTACCTGAACGGTTATCAACGTGCTGCTCACATGGGGCGCCTAGGTTCGGGTGGCGTCGGTAGCTCGGGTCTTGGCTCGGGAGCTTTTGGAGGTTCGGTTGAGGGTCGACGAAGCTTCAGGTGGTCCGAGCCTAGAGGTCGGGGAAGAGGCTCGGACTCGTCGACGTGGCACGATGGGAACCGTTGGATCAAGGTCGATCCAACGGCTGTCGGTGGCTGGCGCGTCGATGATCAACAATCGTCAGATCTATGCTGATCCAACAGTGGATGACGCTCGCTGAAGATGGCGACGTGGCGTGCTCACAACCATGCGATCCCGGTGAAGATCGACGGTCGCTGTGGCTCAGTCTGATGTCGACGTGGTTGTCTATGGACCGCTAGATCTAGATGGATCTAACAGTGATGTGCTGCTCCAGTTGTGGACGACGTGGATGGCGCTGGACCGTTCGATCAAGATGATCGAACGGCGATTGTTCTTCATCCTCAATGGTCCTCCGCCACCTGCGGAAGAGTTGGCGGGGCTCCGGCGAGGCGGCCTTGGCTCCGCCTGATCCTCCTGGCGTCGGTGACGCTCGATGGCGGGTCTGATGTAGCTCGGAAGACGCGCGGCAGTACGGCGAAGGCTCTGGGGGTCCCAGGCATGAAGGAGGCGCGTCGGAGCTCACTGTCGATGAAGCTCGATAGGAGCTCCGGTGAACTTCCGGCAAATGAACGAGATAGGTACCTGCAGGTGTTAGGGATAGCCGAAGCACATGGGGGCATTCGTGGAGATGTGAAGAGCGGACGGCGAGGCCCAAGGCGGTGCAAAGGGTGTCCGGTGATGGTGCTCCACCCAGGTGGCGGAGCCGGAGCTGATGGAAGGTGAAGTGAGGTGTCAGAGGGCGATAAATGGAGCGCGAAGGTCAGAGCTCCGTCGCGGAGCTCAGCGAGGTGAAAGCGGAGCGAGAAGATGAAGGTGGAGCGTGAATAAAATCGGAGAAAAGTAAAGGAAAAATCAAAACGAGATCAGAGTAAGATGGAGGAGATTACCTGGGGGTTGGAGCTCAGATTGGAGTTCCAGGTCGTCGCTTGAGGGATCGGTAAGGTCCCGAGCTCAAGCAGCTTCGCGGAGGGTGGCTGCGACACGGCGGTGGCGCTGTGGATCTCGCCGGAGAAGAAGGTTGTCTTTGCTCAAAGATACGCACGACTGTTGTCACCAATCGGTCTAGCTGAGCTCGAGGATCTTCTCTGGAGTGGCGGATGGGCGTGAAGATGGCCGGTGATCGAGTATTTATAGGATGAAGTCGGCGGCCAGGCTGGTAACGAGGTGAGGTTAGTGGGGTTCGTGGAGCGTCTCCGGTGGTCATCATGGAGATAGAGGGAGTTGGCGAGGATGAGGGAAGAGTGGGGGTGATCGTGGCGGTGTTGGCGGTCGGCGAGGGTGGCTGGCGTGCGGTTGAAAATAGAAAGGGGCAAGCCCCTCGTGCAAGCTCGAGAACGTGGGAGAGAGGGGCGCTGGAGGTGGAAGACGAAGTCCTCACCGTTGGATCTTGTGATCCATTGGCGGAGAAGAAGGCGGGAAGGGGCGGGTAGGATTAGATCTGGGGCGTGTTGATCAAGGGCCGTGGAGCGACCACGTGGCGCAGTGGAGGCGAGGCGCTAACGAGTGGTGGAGATTAGATTAGGGCTTCGATCGGGCAGTTGAAATTAAAGCGCTATTGGACGGTGCAGATCGAAGCGCTGAAGGTGTGATCGAAGGGCTTAAGATGTGACGCGTGGCGCACTGCGGTGAAGGCGCTAATGGATGGCCCAGATCTAAGGCGGGTTGGGATCGAACGGTGATGGATAAAGGCGCACGTGGAGTGGGCTGGGCTGTTGGATTCAAAGAGAAATCCAACGGCTGAGAGCAGGGGCGTCTAGGGCAAGGGGAGCGGGCCGCGTGGCGCAACCAGAGGGCGCCACGTGGCCAGTTGTGATGGGCTGAGACTGTAAATGAATGTAGAGAGAGAAGGAGGCCGAATTTGGAAAAACTCAAAACATGAAAGTTGTAGATCTTGATGAGATCTACAAGTTTCATTTTGACCAAAGATGGAGATGAGGTCAACTATGATACAAAAATACAAATATACACAAATATATTATACACATTGTACATAGAGGCCCAAAACCCCAACTTTTTCATATGAGCTCCAAATTAGATGAAATTAGTCTCATTTTAAAGGTATTTTAATGTGTATTATTTAAAAGTGAGTAGACCTATTTTGGAGGTTGTATGAGGGAGCTATGGGCATTTTATGGTCCAAGGGTTTTAAGGCTTTATTGGGTGCTTTTACAAAGGGGATTCCTGATTTTCTTCCTTATATTATTAACTAAAGTGTACATATTATAAGGGAGAGGTTATTTTTAATAGGTGAATATTTTACAAGTGATTTTGGCTTCTTATTTAATGCAAAATGTGAATGCTAAAATGCATGTATTATGAATGCATGTATGAATGCTATTTATGCATTATAAAGGGAAATATGCATCTATTTACTTGGGAACAAGCTTCTATTTTCCACTTTTAGAGTGATGAATAACAGATTCATCAACCCCCTATACTTAAACCTTGCTCGTCCCCGAGCAACTAAATGAAATGCAAGAGTGAAATGATTTTGGGTTCCATACCAAGGTCATGAACAAAAGTTGAAAAATGGAGCTTGACTCGACCTTTGGATTAATTGTGTGGCGGAACCTTATTTGGACCTGAACTTAAGACCTAACAGACTTCGAGTTCCACAAGTCTTCTATTCAAGACAACTCAATAGTCAGGTCAGAACAAATCCTCAAACGCAAATTTCTGATGACTATGATTCTTACTTGTACTGTGTAAGTGAGATATAGCTCTCCACATCAGATTTGACTCGGAACCAGCCTCCTCTAACAAGGTAACTCAATAACCCGGTCCAGTAGCTCTTTCCTCGAGGAGCGGGGTATTCCCTTCTAAGTTCAGTGCGACCAACTCAAGAGGAGGGGGTAGAGAAAAGAATGGACGGTAGCCAGTGTAGCTACCTATCCCGGGATGCCTGACCAGTGTAGCCACGTCATCCAGCTGCATTTCTTTGCTAATATACAGACTCCGACAGGTATTTTATTTTCACTTGGACCTGTCTAATTTTTTTAGAGTTTTTGCGTTTTTTTTTCAAACTCATACAAGGTGCGGCATGTACATCAGGAGTTTTTCCTCTTGAGCCAGTAGACTATCCCTCTTTTGAAGCATTATTGCAACCCACAGCGTCCCGTCCTTAGACGTCAACACTACCAGACTAGGTTGAGACGCACTACCCTCCCTAGAGGAGGACGGATGTTTCCACCCGTGTGCTACTCCAAGCTAAAGGATTCTACCTCCTCACCACCTCATCAATGAAGGGCTACGTGCATTGTGCTTGTTCAAGTTAGGTCACTGTCTATAAGAATCCTGCGTATGCACGAGATATTCTACTTAGACTAATCAAGTTGACATGTGAACATAGACTTGCGGACTCAAAGAATTAAGTCACTTGACCTGAGAAATCTTAACTCCAGTTCTTTTAAGGTTCCTCTGAAATTAGATGGATTAAGGTCACATCAAGTCCATCCTTAATATCTACTCATAACTTGGTTCAGAACCCACTAGCTTTCCACCTTGCATATGCAAGATATGCAGATGAGATGCAGATGGCATGCTATGTAGATGAATGAAATGCAAGTCTCTTTTTTTAATGCAAGGATGATATACAAGAGTAAATAAGAAGCCTATTTTTTTGTGTTTGTTTTTTTTTGTTTTTTTTCAAAACTTTGGTATACCTCCTATGTTACAACAATTTACAACAGTTTTATAAGTATTATATAGATTATACAAGTGTTATACAAGTATACAAGTATTTTACAAGCTCTTTTTTTCAATTTTTACAAAAGATTTACAAGTATTATACAAGTAAAAAAAATTTCGATTTTTACCCACCCGTAATTATTGCAAAATATATACAAAAATACACGAAAGTACGAGCTATGGATAAAGTATATATGTAATATATACACGCCCCCCTATACTTAGCGTGTGTTATGTCCTCAAAGTACGAAAGCGACTAAAAAGACATAGCTCGGGCTAAGCGTAGGAGAGCTAAAACTACAAAAGTATAGAAGTCGTCCCTCCCCCCCTATACTTGGGCTCTGGCAGCCTAAGTGAAGAAGAAGATCAAAAATAGAGCGGACGAGGTTAAGAAGGGAAATGTAGGAGTATATACATGGTGGGCATCGGTTCCCCCTATACTTAGGCTCTGGTCAGCCTAAGTATAAGACATGAATGAGTGTGCGAACCGATGAGAACTGGAGAATGTACAGTGAACCGACTCAGGTGACTCATTCCCCCTATACTTAGGATCTGGTCATCCTAAGTATAGTCCAAGATAATGATGTAATGAGACGGGGATGGGTTACTAGAGTCGCGGGGGAGAAAGGATAGGATGTACAAGAACGATGATATATACAAATGACTCGGTCTGAATCTTTCGAGATGTTGCGGATGGCTGGAGCTCACTGCTGCAAGGTCTCATACGCGGCTCGAGGTGTATCTGCTGAATCTGTCTCGCGCATGAATACAATCTCCTCAACATGGACTAACTGCTCATTGGATTCGACGAAGTGCTTCAACAGTTGTCCATTCACTAGGAATGTCGGTGCGTCATCTGCGAGATCTGAGATCTCGACACATCCACTATCATGCACCGTACAGACGACAAATGGGCATGTCCACTTGGACTTCAACTTGCCTTGGAAGATCTTCAGCCTAGCATTGAACAACCATACCTTCTGTCTAAGAACAAATGTCTTTCGTCTGATATATCTATCATGCCAACGCTTCACCTTGTCCTTGTACACCAAACTGTTGTCATATGTGCGGTTTCTGATTTCCACAAGCTCATTCAAATCCAATTCTCTCTGCTTCTGTCCAAGGTGTGTGTTCCAGTTGACCTTCTTAATTGCCCATTCTGATTTGTGCACTAACTCTGCGGGCAAATGGCACGGCTTTCCGAATACCATTCGGAATGGGGAGGTTCCTAATGGTGTCTTCTAAGTCGTCCTATATGCCCAGAGGACCTGATCCAAGATCTGAGACCAGTCCTTCCTGTCCAGGCGGACAAGCTTTTGCAATATAGTTTTCACCTCCCTATTTGACACCTCAGCCATACCATTGGTCTGTGGGTGGTAAGGGCTAGCGACACGGTGTTTGATGCCATAGTCCTTCAGGAGCTTCTTCACCTCCTGATTCACAAAGTGGCTACCCCCGTCTGATATCATCATTTTGGGGATCCCGAACCTAGAGATTATGTGCTCTATGATGAATTTACAGACAGTCCTGATGTCTGCGGCTCGGGTCGGGATATCCTCCACCCATCTGGATAGATAATCCACCGCAAGAAGGATATATTCAAACCCGTGGCTAACAGGGAATGGGACCATGAAACCGATGCCCCAGGCGTCAAAGACATCACAAACGATGACAGGCGTCATAGGCATCTCATCCTTGGAACCAACGGTTCCTCCCATTCTCTAACATACCGGGCACGACTTCGCGAAGGCGATGGCATCGCGAAACAGAGTCGGCCAGTGAAAGCCACATTGAAGTACCTTCCATGCAGTCCTCTTCCCGGAGTGGTGTCCTCCTGCCTCTAAGATGTGGCATAAAGAAAGGACACTCTGGTATTCCTCCTGAGGAATACACCGTCCCCAGACACAATCCGTTCCTTCAAAGAAAAGGATCGGATCCTCCCAATGGTAGTGTCTAGCGTCCGACTTTAGTCGGTCAATTTGGCTCTTGGCCCAATCTTCGGGAACTTTCTCGGAGACAAGATAATTCACGATATTGGCGTACCATGGGAATGAGTCGACAACAAAAATCGACTCGTCAGGGAAGGAGTCTCAAATAGGTGAATCCTCGGAAATATTAAGATCTTCAAGACGAGAGAGATGATCGGCTACTACATTCTTCTTTCTAGGTTTATCATGGATGTCCAAATCAAACTCCTGAATAAGTAAAATCCACCGAAGAAGACGCGCCTTCGCGTCCTTCTTCTCCATCAAATATCGTAGTGTCGTGTGGTCAGTGAACACGATTACCTTGGATCTAATTAAATGAGATCTGAACTTGTCCAAGGCAAACACTACCGCAAGCATTTCCTTTTCCGTAACTGTATAGTTACGCTGAGCGGTGTCAAGCACTTTGGTTGCGTAGTGAATTGTGAACGGGACGCCATCTCTTCTTTGTCCTAACACAGCCCCAACAGCATGGTCCGAGGCATCCGTCATGATCTCAAAAGGTAGAGACCAATCTGAGGCTTGTTGGATAGGTGCGTCCATTATCATTCCTTGCAATAGCTTAAAGGCCTCAAGACATTTGTGATCAACAATAAACTCCATGTCTTTGCCTAGAAGCTCAGTTAGCGGTCGGACAATCTTAGAAAAATCCTTAATAAATCTCCGATAAAATCCGACATGCCCGAGGAACGACCGCAACTGCTTGACGTTGGTTGGTGACTGGAGTCGTCTGATCACATCCACCTTGGCAGGGTCAACCTCCATTCCTCTCTTGGAGATTACGTGCCCCAACACAATGCCCTCCGTCACCATGAAGTGACTTTTCTCCCAGGAGAGCACTAGATTAACCTCACAACATCGTTTGAGGACTCGATCCAGATTCCTAAGACAAGAATCGAAGGAATCGTCGTGGACCGAGAAGTCGTCCATGAAGACTTACAGGAATTCGCTGACCATTTCGGCGAATACAACAATCATGCACCTTTGGAAAGTACCTGGAGCATTGCATAACCCAAAGGGCATGCGCCTGAAAGCATAGGTACCAAAGGGGCATGTGAATGTGGTCTTTTCCTGGTCCTCCGGAGTTATGGCTACTTGACTGTAGCCCGAGAACCCATCCAAGAAACAGAAGAATTCTTTCCCCGCTAGTCTCTCTAAGATCTGATCAATGAACGGTAGGGGAAAATGGTCCTTCTTCGTCGCGGCATTCAAGCGTCTGTAATCCACACAGACACGCCACGACGTGGGCACTCGCGTCACGATCTCCTCTCCGTCCTCGTTGGTGGTCGTCTGAATTCCCGACTTTTTCGGGACAACATGGATTGGGGCCACCCATTTAGAGTCGGAGATTTGGTAAATGAAACCCGTGTTGCACCATTTCTCTATCTCCTTCTTCACAACCTCTCGTAAATTTAGATTCAAACGACGTTGGAATTCACAAGAGGGTTTGGCTTCATTCTCCAAGTAGATATGGTGCGAACACAGAGCGGGATTTATCCCGTGGATATCGGAAATGCTCCAGCCTATCGCCTTGCGGTTCTTCTCCAGGATCTCTAGCAAACGAGATTCCTGCTCCTCGGTCAATCGCGAACTGATGATGACCGGAAATTTCTTGTCCTGACCCGCAAGGAAGGCGTATTTTAATGTTGTGGGTAAAGGTTTGAGCTCAGGAATAGTGTGATCGTCTAAGAAGTCTGGCACAATCTGATCTAGTCCGGTGTTGGAAGTGGCTGAATCTTTCTCTGTGATAGCTGCCACCAAGTTGTTCGGCTCTGGAGTCAGATCGTCAAAGGTTTCCATGCAATCGGCAAAAGCCTCGTCCGACTCGTCATCCTTATCTTCCGATTGTCCTAAAGAGGGAAGGACTGACAGGCCCAACTGGGCCTCTAAGTCATCGAAGATGTTGGGCGATGCATGTTCTGAGTTGTACTCGTTCCTGAGGACCTCGCAAACTGACTCATGCACTGGATCATCTCCGGAGGGGATGGACTCATCGGTGCTGGATGGGTTCTGTCTCCATGGCCCAACTGTGTCTACATGCTCACAGTCTGCTTCAGTTGAAGAGTACTCGGTGCTGGATTCGGAATCCGATCTCTGCCATCTAATCTGCTTCATCTCGAGTTCCTCATCTCCGCCTAGAGTTTGGAACTGAATCTTCCCGATCTTATAATCAAACAAGCCCCCTGATGTTCTGAGGAAGGGCCTGCCTAAGATGATCTGGGAGTCTCTCCAATTACGAGGGGTTTCCATATCTAGGACAGTGAAGTCCACACATGTATTCCTGACCCTCGACTTTGATCACAACATTCCTCAATTCTCCTTGGGACCTCTTGGTTGATTTATCAGCAAATTGCAGGAGGGTTGTAGATTTCCTAAGAGGTCCGAGATTAAGCCGCTCATAGAGGGCTGTAGGCATTAAGTTGATTGAGGAACCATTATCCAGGAGAGTGCGTGCAAATGCGATGTCATCAACATGACTCACTACATTGTATGCACCCATGTCTCTTCGTTTCCTGGGAAACGAGTTCTTTATTGCACAAGTCGTGGCTATTGATAGGACGTGTTTCTCAACACGGCTTTTGGTCTTCATGCTAACCCGAGTAGGTGTGCATCTCACCTTAAGGTATTTTTGAAATGCAGGGGTCATTTCTACGTACTTGTCAAAGGGGATTGTGACCTTGATGTGTTTGTTGCAGAACTCTGCCATCTCAGGGTCATCTTTTTGGATTTTTTTAGTTTTCTTCTTTCCACCCTTGAGAGCTCGGGGGAAAGGGATTATTGACTCCAACTCATGTTCTGAAACTGAAAGATTTTCATTAAGATCTGGAACTGAGTTCTGTACATGACTCGGACTCTTAGACAGACTCTGACTCTGACTCTGACTGAAAAGAAAATGCTGAGGCGAAACCGGCGATGCTTCTTCTGCGACTTCTGGACGATCCTCCTCAGATGGAGATGCGAGCTCCTCATCGGTTCCGTCGGACTCTATGCTGATGCAAGACTTCTGCTTCGAGGACTCAGATGTCCTCTTCTTCTGCCGGTGGTGATGGTGGTGCTGCTCCTCTTCTTCCTCCAAGTTCTCCTCAGGTAGAGACTTGGCGGCTCCTTCCTTCTGTGCCTGTGCCCGGTCAGGTATGGTCACAGTACTTTCGCTCCTGAGGGACATATGATTTACATTATCGCACGAAAGGATCTCATATTCAGATAAATAATTATCTGAATAATATACCTGATCACGAGGTCGGTTCTGGCCATGGATTATGCTGTTCGGGCGGGTTGGCCTGAACTTGTGCGGGAATTGGGGTCTTTGACGCTATCTATTGGTCCTGAGTACGAGAGACACGATTAATATCGGTTCTCATATCTAGATAATCGTTCTGCATTTATTGGACCCTATTAGACAGGGTCTGGATCGCCAAGGTGAGGGACTCCAATTCGGTGGGCTGGGCTGGCTGATTTGCGAATGAGGTTCTGTATTGGCCCTGTTGGCCATGCCGGTACTGCTGCTGGTGGTGGGACGGTGCTGGGCCCTGCTGATATGTGCGTTGTTGCTGCTGGTGCTGCTGAGGCTGGTACCCTTGTTCTGGCCTGGACTGAAAGCGCGGTGCGATGACAGAGCTGGTTCCTTGGTAAGCTGGGGAAGGTCGGTGAGGCTGACCATTCCCCATCCCCGACTGTCTGCTGACGGGATCACGGCTGTACCACAGCCCGTTGATCTCGAACACCTGCGGAGGCTCCTCGTAGCAGATCTCCACTTGTGGGGGTGCATGCTGGTCCTGCTGGCTGTAAGGCTGATCCTCCACCCAGCCACTCTGAGGCTCCGGTGCATGTTCCCGTACAAGATGGACTCGATGTACAGGTGCAGGTGGTGTAGAAGGGGCAGGTAGCTTCATCTTAGCTACCTTCTCAGTAAGTTCCTCCACTTGCTTCGGTAGACGAGAGAGAGACTCAAGGTCAGTGACCCTCTTATGGATCTGCTCGACCATGGTTAACTTGTCAGCAATCATCCCCATGCTGGGGATGAGATCCTCGGTCAGATCCGCTACAGTCCTTCGGGTTGTCTCGTTGGATAGGATTGAGGGAGACAACTGATAGGCCATGGTGGCCTGCGACCTGCCAGTTTCCGCCATCTGCTCCAGGATCTTCCATACGGTGTGCTCGTTCTTGTTCAGATAGCTTCCTCCACAGGCGGCACTGACTAACCCTTGCATCTCCGGGGTTAGACCACAGAACAAGGTCTGGACTAAGATCGCCTTAGAAATGCCGTGGCAGGGGCGTTTCTGCACTAAGTCATAGAACCTATCCCAAGCATCATGGAAGGGTTCACTAGGTCCTTGGGAGAAGCTGGCGATCTTCGTTCTCATTTGATTAGTCCTACTGAGAGGGTAGAACTTTTTCAGAAAGAGGTCCTTGAACTGCATCCACGTTGTACATATCACCCCTAGGTTTTTCAGCCAATGTGCTGCCTTATCTCCTAAGGCAAATGGGGTGGCCTTCAGTCTAATGTAATCTTGGCCAACATTGGTATGGCTAAGATTGTTGCAAACCAGCTCGAAGTCTCGGAGGAAGGTGTACGGTTCTTCATGGGCATTCATGTTAAACTTCGGTAGCAGGCTAAGGAAGTGGGGCTTCAGCTCAAATGCTTCGGCAGGAACCGCTGGGGTCAACCAATTTTGTATCTCATTTTCCGCTGGGTTGCAGGCATCGACCATTGGTCGGTCGATTCCTCCTGCTACTATGATTTGTCCCATCCGAGCCGTAAGATCTGCATTTCTTTGTTCGACTTCAGCAAGGCGATTAAGAATCTGTCGTATTTGCTCCTCATCCGGTGGTGGCTGCTTAGGCGGCATCTTGTCCTCTATTCCTGGGTGTGAAATAAGATCTGTGTCAGAGGACAAATCAAGGAAGGGATTACCGAGGCGATGTCTTCCTTGGTAAGCTCGGAGGAGAGGAAAGGGTTGGTTTGAGAGTAACCACCCTGGGTATGAGGGAACTAGGACTCAAGAGGGTCATGAGTCCTGGGTGGTCCAAGGTGCGCTTGGGCCGATGAAGAGGAGTTTCGTGGGGGGCTCATAGAGAGATCGATGAATAAAGAATCGAAATCCCCCCAGTCATTCATCTTGATTTGGCGAGAAGAAGATAGGATTTCACTCCTACCTGAAGCAAACAAATCAATCCAAGACCCTGGGTTCACACTCAACACAGTGAAGGACTCAAAATCGAGTCCAATTAATCTTGTAAATTTTAAGTGTGATTTTCAAGCAAGATAGCAAGGATTACACGGCCTATAGGGAAGTCGGCTCAGAGCCGGATGCGTCTTCCCCGTTTAACCTTCGCCTAAGATACCGCCGGTCCTTCCTTTCTTCGCTCCTATCCCAAGTCGATGGATTCAAAGACCACACCCCTATCTACCTGCAAGCAGGCGGAGGCTGACAAGGCCGGAACTTTACCCCAGGGGGTTACTGGCAGCTTGTCGTAAAGTACCGCAATTTCGCCCCTATCTACCTGAGACAGGCGGAGGCTACTTGGTACTAGTCAGTGAATCTGAAATTATTCGACTTGTGATATTTGCTAGGATTAGTCGGAACGTGATATGGAAGGCGGGGATTTGGGCTCTGCCTTTAGGTGTTCACACACACTCAAGTACCCTCACTCAGCCTGAAAACAAGGTCGGGGATTAATATCCCGCAAACAATTTTCCAATTTTATTGATTTTTTTGATCAATAGTGTTTAGCAGTCCCGGTTTGAAGTTAGGTTCTCAATGAATTAATCCAACCACACAGCATGCCTATCGGCCAGTCCTAATTTTCTTTTTAATTTAAATGTGAAAACAGAGGGGGAAATCGAGAAAAGCCGATGCAAGATAAAAACAATGATGCTATGCTTAATTCAGGAGACTTACAGTGATCCCTTCGCTTTTTTATGCAGGATGCAAAACAGAATTGAAATCTTTTTAAACTAAATGCAAATGCAAGCGATAAAAGCCGCTCCTAGACAAGCAGTTCTATTAGCGTGAAGAACAGGTTGATTTGGCTAAGTCTTGCGGTCTAAGTGCATCTTTTAAGTGAATTGTGTGGTCCTAGAAATTACGAGCACAAGCAATTCCTAGATTGGCTCGAGGAACCGCTAGTGCAAGCTAAATTACCATTCACCCACACAGCACACTGGGACACAGTTTCACTATATTTACACGCGCGAGAACCCAAACGGGAACCGCTGGAAATGATGCGAAAAAGAAATAAAGAAATAAAATGAAAATTACAAAGCCTCTCTAATCACTCAATAAATTTAAATGCTAGATCCTCGAAGCGTCTTCGACTCCTCGCGTTCCTCGCACAGAAACAGATTGAGGTCAGAGAGTGACACAAAAAAAGTACAAAGAAATAAAAGAGAGAGAAAATAATTACAAGAAAATCGGGGGTCAGACTACCCGTGGAGAGAAAATCAAACAATCAGGATTTTATTAAAAATTAACCTAAGCTGTGCCTCCCCGGCAACGGTGCCATTTTGATAACGCCTCCTGCACCCTTGTTTAATTCGGTCAGATTAATGTCCAAATTAATTATAAGTGTTCGTTGCAGTCGGATACGAGAGGGAATATCAAAGACCACTTTTAATTAGATTCAAGTCAATTTCAAGCGGCAAAATTTTTTTACTTGGTGAAGTCCAAGGTCAGACTCAGGGAGGCATCTGTCTCCTTAGGTAAATTTGTAGCAAAGTCCAAGTGTTCGATTTTCGAGTAATATTTTTTTATCTTTTTTAATTTTCTATGCAAGACACATGCAATATCAAGCCAATTTAAAGTTAAATCAGTTAAGGTATCAAATGAAGTCCAAAAATTATAAAAATTGGCCAGATGATGAAATGGTGAAATTATGCTACCCTATTTTTTTTGGAATTTTTCGACACTAAATGAATTTACTGTGAATTAAATAAGAATGCAGGGTGGTTTTCACTAGTTTAATTTTAATAAATATCAAAACACAATATTTTCAGGAACTAAAATTATCCTAGATAGATCTAATGATGAGGAATCTAGGAAAATTGTCAAACCTTAATTTTAATGTGAATTGAACCTATAAAAAATGAACTAAGGAAATCACCAATTAATTTGTTCAGGCCTCGAGATGTGTGCAAATGAGATGAAATTTTTATGCAATGTTAAATTAACTATCCTAGAGCTACTGTGATTTTTTGAGAATTTTTGGAGTTACATAGAATTACCTATTAATTAAAAGGTCTAAATGGGTAAAATATCACAGAAATAAACCAATTAATTAATTAATAATTCTACTCATATCACAAAAATTTGACAAGTGACACAACAGATAAAGGACAAGTTGCACTACAACATGCAATTTTTGGATTTTAAAAATGATGCAAAATGACACTTAGGGATGCGTGCAAAGACAATGGCGTAATTGCAATACAAGAAATAAAATTACATAGAAATAAATATGCTGACAGGTACTTAAATGCAATTACCTAGAATGTTGGGGGGTGGAATGCAATTTCTCCACTAGCGCACGTGCTCCTCACGTAGGGGTGCTTCACAGGGACAAATTTGCAATTTCTAAAAGTTCCAGGGGCTTCCATGCAATTTACCCAGGCGCACGTGTTGCTCACGTGGGGCGCCTAGGTTCGGGTGGCGTCGGTAGCTCGGGTCTTAGCTCGGGAGCTTCTGGAGGTTCGGCTGAGGGTCGGCGAAGCTTCGGGTGGTCCGAGCCTAGAGGTCGGGGAAGAGGCTCGGACCCGTCGATGTGGCGCGATGGGAACCGTTGGATCAAGGTCGATCCAATAGCTGTCGGTGGCTGGCGTGTCGATGATCAACAACCGTCAGATCTATGCTGATCCAACGGTGGATGACGCTCGCTGAAGATGGCGACGTGGTGTGCTCACAACCGTGCGATCCCGGTGAAGATCGACGGTCACTGTGGCTCAGGCTGATGTCGACGTGGATGTCTATGGACCGTTGGATCTAGATGGATCCAACGGTGATGTGTTGCTCCAGTTGTGGACGACATGGATGGCGCTGGACCGTTCGATCAAGATGATCGAACGGCGACTGTTCTTCGTCCTCAACGGTCCTACGCCACCTGCTGAGGAGTTGGCGGGGCTCCGGCGAGGCGGCCTTGGCTCCGCCCGATCCTCCTGGTGTCGGTGACGCTCGATGGCGGTCTGATGTAGCTCGGAAGACGCGCGGCGGTGCGACGAAGGCTCTGGGGGTCCCAGGCGTGAAGGTGGCACGTCGGAGCTCGCTGTCGATGAAGCTCGATAGGAGCTCCGGTGAACTTCCGGAAAATGAACGAGATAGGTACCTATAGGTGTTAGGGATAGCCGAAGCACGTGGGGGCGTTCGTGGAGATGTGAAGAGCGAACGGCGAGGCCTAAGGCGGTGCAAAGGGTGTCCGGCGATGGTGCTCCGCCCAGGTGGCGGAGCTGGAGCTGATGGAAGGTGAAGTTAGGTGTCGGAGGGTGATAAATGGAGCGCGAAGGTCAGAGCTCCGTCGCGGAGCTCGGCAAGGTGAAAGCGGAGCGAGAAGATGAAGGTGGAGCACGAATAAAATCAGAGAAAAGTAAAGGAAAAATCAAAATGAGATCAGAGTAAGATGGAGGAGATTACCTGGGGGTTGGAGCTCGGTTTGGAGTTCCAGGTCATTGCTCGAGGGATCGGTAAGGTCCCGAGCTCAAGCAGCTTCGCGGAGGGCGGCTGCGACACGGCGGTGGCGTCGTGGATCTCGCCGGAGAAGAAGGCTGTCTTCGCTCGAAGATACGCACGATTGCTGTCACCAATCGGTCTAGTTGAGCTTGAGGATCTTCTCTGCAGTGGCGGATGGGCGTGAAGATGGCTGGTGATCGAGTATTTATAGGATGAAGTCAGCGGCTGGGCTGGTGACGAGGTGAGGTTAGTGGGGTTCGTGGAGCGTCTCCGGTGGTCATCATGGAGATAGAGAGAGTTGGCGAGGATGAGGGAAGAGTGGGGATGATCGTGGCGGTGTTGGCGGTCGGCGAGGGTGGCTGGCGTCCGGCCGAAAATAGAAAGGGGCAAGCCCCTCACGCAAGCTCGAGAACGTGGGAGAGAGGGGCGCTGGAGGTGGAAGACAAAGACCTCACCGTTGGATCTTGTGATCCAACGGCGGAGAAGAAGGCGGGAAGGGGCGGGTAGGATTAGATCTGGGGCGTGTTGATCAAGGGTCGTGGAGCGACCACGTGGCGCAGCGGAGGCGAGGCGCTGATGAGCGGTGGAGATTAGATTAGGGCTTCGATCAAGCAGTTGAAATTAAAGCGCTATTGGACGGTGCAGATCGAAGCACTGAAGGCGTGATCGAAGGGCTTAAGATGTGACGTGTGGCGCACTGCGGTGAAGGCGCTAATGGATGGCCCATATCTGAGGCGGGTTGGGATCGAAAGGTGATGGATAAAGGCGCACGTGGAGTGGGCTGGGCCGTTGGATTCAAAGAGAAATCCAACGGCTGAGAGCAGGGGCAGCTAGGGCAAGGGGAGCGGGCCGCGTGGCGCAACCAGAGGGCGCCACGTGGCCAGCTGTGATTGGCTGAGACTGGAAATGAATGTAGAGAGAGAAGGAGGCCGAATTTGGAAAAACTCAAAACATGAAAGTTGTAGATCTTGATGAGGTCTACAAGTTTTATGTTGACCAAAGATGGAGATGAGGTCAACTATGATACAAAAATACAAATATACACAAATATAGTATACATAGTGTACATAGAGGCCCAAAAATCCAACTTTTTCATATGAGCTCCAAATTGGATGAAATTAGTCTTATTTTAAAGGTCTTTTAATGTGTATTATTTAAAAAGTGAGTAGACCTATTTTGGAGGTTGTATGAGGGAGCTATGGGCATTTTATGGTCCAAGGGTTTTAAGGCTTTATTGGGTGCTTTTACAAAGGAGATTCCTGATTTTCTTCCTTATATTATTAACTAAGGTGTACATATTATAAGGGAGAGGTTATTTTTAATAGGTGAATATTTT
Source organism: Ottelia alismoides (assembly GCA_037367405.1). Lineage (NCBI taxonomy): Eukaryota > Viridiplantae > Streptophyta > Magnoliopsida > Alismatales > Hydrocharitaceae > Ottelia > Ottelia alismoides. The sequence goes on from JAZKJV010007004.1 coordinate 912,118, forward strand.
ACAAGTGATTTTGGCTTCTTATTTAATGCAAAATGTGAATGCTAAAATGCATGTATTATGAATGCATGTATGAATGCTATTTATGCATTATAAAGGGAAATATGCATCTATTTACTTGGGAACAAGCTTCTATTTTCAACTTTTAGGGTGATGAATCACATATTCATCACATTCCTTCTGAGATTTCATGATACAAACTCAATCGCAAGGCACCCATCTCATTTGAAATTCAAATCCAAAGAGAAATCATATATACACCGCAATTCATCTTTGCAAATCACACTTTCTCATGATCCAGAAACATAACAAAAAAATCAAATTCTGGTCTATAATCGTCAGATTCAAATCAAAATGACCAAAAAAATCAATTCTTTCTACATACTATCAGATCAAATCAAAATACGAAAAATAAAAATCTAATTGAAATACATAACCTTGCAATAGATATAAACATTCCCTCTGTTTCCACAATTAATCCCTAGCACGATCGATTGTAGCGCTCCAGAATTAGGGATAACCGATCAATTGGCAATGCAATCCATAATGTTACCTAATCGATATGATTTCTATTTATAGAAAATCATTAATTCATAAAATTAAACGATGCTAAAAATAAGGGATTGAAAGTTAAGATCGGACAGATGATATGTTGAGCGCATGGAATATCAAATGTGCCCTGTGCGCATTGGATAAATATCCTATATATATATATATATATATATATATATATATATATATCGAGAAGTATTCGTTATATTCCTAGCAATGAAACATATAATAACAGTTATCCATTGATGGTGTCTTATAGTCGTTGTAAATTTAGCAATGATTAATACAAATTTAAACCAATAAGCTAATCGATAAATCGATGTTATGTGAACCTTTAACAAAGAATATAATATTTGTTGCTAATTACAAGAACAAATGATACTTTTACAATGAGTAATATTCGCTATTATGCATTTAATATCGGAAGATAAGACAATGAATATTCAAATTATTCGTTGTCATTGGTCAAATTTGTTGAAGTTAGATATTCTTATAGGAGAGAGAGAGAGAGAGAGAGAGAGAGAGAGAGAGAGAGAGAGAATGTGGAGTCAAAGAGAAAGGGCATGGGAGAGGTCTCACAGGTTTCCAACTGTTGGGCTGTGGCTAAAAGCTGTATGAAATCCAGGTTTAGTATATGTAAATAGATAGATGTCGCGTTCATCTCTCTTAGTATGCACACTTCACAGGTATCTCGTTCACGTCTCTTATCACTCACTTGATTCGCTAATGCACGATATTTATATGTCCTTTGTATAGTCGGTGATCAGATTTATGTAGTGAAATCTGGATAGGTAGTGGCAATTTATATATCATGAAAATTCTAGAGACATCATGTAGTATATTAATTATCTTTTGAAAGTAGAAGTCAGTGGTTATTTTGACAATCTAATTAAACAAATAAATAGTCTTTCTCCATAGAAATAGAAGCTGATATTACAAGATATAGTCTAAAACAGCACTGGGTAGGGTTCCAATGCCAAAGAGTAGTCCAAGTTTTCGGGGCTTTCTCACTTATGTTTGCTTAACTAACATAAGCATTGACTCCCTATATAATTAACATAATGACAATTTCCTTTCCTGGCAGGTATCTCCAAGTGATCAGTCGCCAAATATCGTAAGATAATATTTGAAATTTCCCATATACGGCCAAGCTTTATTATAAAAAATAAACGTTATCATCAGATAGCAAATCTTTACTGAATGCCATATATAACCATTGATTGGGACAAAAGCTAAATCTTATAATGTCAGCTTGTTATCACAAAGTAAAATCATCGTCGTTGTGGCTGAATCATTGTCTAATTGTACATGTGCACAATTGAATAGGTACATGGCGGACAAGGCGGAGATGGTGGTTACGTCTATGCACGAACCGACCGACTACATGAGATAGTTGGCGATAGACAGCAGGCGTCTTTTACTGCATTGTTTATCGTCATTGTCGTACTTTTAACCATATTATCGTTGAGTAGTTTATGGATGCGTCATCGCATCCGTAGATTATGCACAGCCCATCTTGCTGACTTAGCAAACATTCGCGTGACACATGCCGCTGAGTTAGCTGATGCTCGGCTTACTGTTAGGGAGAACACGATCCGGGAATTTGTTTTGCGCTAGCTTGGAGGCCACAATGCAGAGCCACCTATGGGAACCCAGTGCTCCATCTGCTCGCAAGATGTGGTAACCGAGGCTTCCTCCGTTATGATATCGCTTCCATGTAGCCACGCATTCCACGCAGAATGCATCACCAAGTGCCTCGCAAGCAGTGCGGGCATAGATTGCCCGCTTTGTTGTCCCAGTGTAGATTATGTTTAGCTGCTCTACAGACCTGTGTTGGTTTTCAAACTGAACATCAAATGAACTTCGTCTACACTTTGCATTCTGTTTACATTGCTGCATGCAACTATATGGCAAACATGGGACAGTTATGATTGTTTCTTAATAATATATTACTGCGTGTCGTTGTACTATTCGATTGCATATTACATGGAAAATATGTTTATGTTATAGTATGATTTCTCATCGAGATTGATGGTATAGTGTAAGAGTTGGAAGATAACGATGATCCTAATTTTGTTTTATGATTATAAGGGTTAAATGAAGAAAGATTATTGGAAAACATCGGCAACAAATTCTGATATTTTTTTCATCATTGTGGGAGTGGTCATGCAGTGGATAAGTGCTTTTAATATTCAAATGCAGGGACTAATGATACTATTGGTATGATTGGTATAATGGCGATGATTGAACCTGCACCATGCTGAACTTCCATCTCATGTAAGAGCAAGGGGAAGTTGGGAACAAAAACTGACATAGGAAAGTTTATCACAAATTGTCCTTTACTATATTCGTTGTGTTCGGTGAATCACAAATTATCCTGAATGGAGTAAAGTTGCTGGGTGAAATTTAACTAGGAATCATTTATCTTGCTTGATTTATGTAGCAATAAGAAAGCAGGAAGGTAATCACTCAGTATGTCATCCCTTGCCGCTCCTTCGACGGAAGAATGTTGAATGTGACATTTCAATATATTGAAAATTCAATACGTATGTAAGAAATGAACATATGTACGTACATACAAACATATTTACATGTATGTATGTATGATTGCATGTATGCATGCATGTATGTATGCATGCATGCATGCATGCATGCATGCATGCATGCATGGATGGATGCATGGATGGATGCATGTATGCATGCATGCATGTGTATGTATGTATGTATGTATGTATGTATGTATGTATGTATGTATGTATGTATGTATGCATGCATGTATGCATGTATGCATGTATGTATGTATGTATGTATGTATGCATGCATGTATGCATGTATGTATGTATGGATGTATGTATGTATGTATGTATGTATGTATATATGCATGCATGCATGTATGTATGCATGTATGCATGGATGTATGCATGTATGCATGCATGCATGTGTATGAATGTATGTATGTATGTATGTATGTATGTATGTATGTATGTATGTATGTATGTATGTATGTATGTATGTATGTATGTATGTATGTATGTATGTATGTATGTATGTATGTATGTATGTATGTATGTATGCATGTATGTATGCATGTGTGCATGTATGCATGTGTGCATGTGTGCATGTATGCATGTGTGCATGTATGCATGTGTGCATGTATGCATGTGTGCATGTATGCATGTATGCATGTATGTATGTATGTATGGAAGAATGTTGAATGTGACATTTCGATATATTGAAAATTCAATACGTATTTAAGAAATGAACATATGTACGTACATACAAACATAATTACATGTATGTATGCATGTATGTATGTATGCATGCATACATGCATGCATGCATGCATGCATGCATGTATGGATGGATGCATGCATGCATGCATGCATGCATGCATGTATGGATGGATGCATGCATGCATGCATGCATGTATGCATGGATGGATGCATGTATGCATGGATGGATGCATGTATGCATGGATGGATGCATGTATGCATGGATGGATGCATGTATGCATGGATGTATGAATGTATGCATGTATGCATGTATGCATGGATGTATGAATGTATGCATGTATGCATGTATGCATGTATGTATGTATGTATGTATGTGTGTATGAATGTATGCATGTATGCATGGATGGATGCATGTATGCATGCATGTATGCATGCATGCATGTGTATGAATGTATTTATGTATGTATGCATGCATGTATGGATGGATGCATGGATGGATGCATGTATGCATGGATGGATGCATGTATGCATGCATGTATGTATGTATTTATGTATGTATGTATGTATGTATGTAGGTATGCATGCATGGATGCATGCATGTATGCATGTATGCATGTATGCATGTATGTATGTATGTATGCATGTATGCATGTATGCATGGATGGATGCATGTATGCATGCATGCATGTGTATGAATGTATGTATGTATGTATGTATGTATGTATGTATGTATGTATGTATGTATGTATGTATGTATGTATGTATGTATGTATGTATGTATGTATGTATGTATGTATGTATGTATGTATGTATGTATGAATGCATGTATGCATGTATGCATGTATGCATGTATGCATGGATGCATGTATGTATGCATGTATGCATGCATGTATGTATGTATGTATGTATGTATGCATGTATGCATGTATGTATGTATGTATGCATGTATGCATGTATGGATGCATGTATGCATGCATGCATGTATGTATGCATGTATGCATGCATGCATGTATGGATGCATGTATGCATGTATGTATGGATGGATGTATGTATGTATGCATGTATGTATGTATGCATGCATGTATGTCTGCGTGTATGTATGCATGGATGTATGGATGCATGCATGTATGTATGCGTGTATGTATGCATGTATGTATGTATGCATGCATGCATGCATGTATGAATGCATGCATGTATGCATGTATGCATGTATGTATGCATGGATGCATGTATGTATCCATGCATGTATGGATGCATGCATGCATGCTTGCATGCATGTATGTATGCATGTATGTATACATGTATGTATGTATGCATGTATGTATGTATGTACAACGGGCATATCTATATAAAACAACCTGGGCTTAGATCTACGATTTGTTATTGAGGAAAACTGACCCTAATAACTTGTTGGATTCGAGCCCAAATGACCCGTTGACAACTAAAAAAACTATTTAAGCTCAAGTTGTCAAATAGTAATTTCCATCACTTAAAACACACACCCACATTACGTGAGTTTTAAATGTGGTAGTATGATTGGAGTTGAGGTGTTACAACATCCACCACTTATATTAGCAACATCCTTCTTGCGACATGACCCAATGCTTTTCCCAATGACATTGGTGGTTGCACACTCTGAATAGCCCTTTCTACCAGTAGTAGAGGGAAATTGGGTCTAATACAATTTGCAACATTTTGAACTTAGATCCCCGGTCTGTTAACAAAGACCTGGGTTATAATATTGAAGACTCGACTTTAGCGAGGGTTTAATGTAGCATACACAAGCTGAGGACTACACTATCGATGAAGTGACCACGCACAAAAGTCAATAAATTCAACAATCAACCCACAAATAAATCAAGCAATGTGAAGCAAAAATGTGTAGTTAAAAACTATTGTAAATCTACTGAAGATGTGTATAGTGAATAAGGAGTAGAGGCCAAAAAAATGGAGCACACTAGATAGATTGGGAAATTAAATTTCAAAAATGTCCACATAGTCTCTTTTTATTGTATATTTGTGTGGATTTTTAATTATATATATATATGGATTTTTATTTATATATTTTTTATTTTATATCAGAGACTATAGGCTCATTAATTCATTAGGGGTTTGGACCTAAATTAATCGAGCAATCAATGCTAAAACGAATGGCTCAATCATAACAATCAAATAAAAATAAAGGTAAAAACTCAAATCTTGAGAAAACCAAGAAAATAGTGAGAACTAAGAGGAAGGAAGCAATGAAAATCGTAAAAAAATCTAGCGAGGCCCCCATGTGAACAGTCACCCGGGCAATGGACCTTGTAGAGTTCAAGTGTCTCTGAGTTTTTGCCTTGTTTATTACAATAAGTATTACAAAAAGGAAAAAATGAAAAAATGACTCTCTAAAAAACTACAAATAATTGCTATGCTAGTCCTCTCTCTCCTTTTCTCCCCCTTCGCTCTCTCATATCAACTCAAAGTAGAACATCGATCTCTACTCTACTTGGCAGCCTCGACCTCCTAAGAAGTCGTCCTCCCGTATTGGTCCCTCACAAAGAAGTCAACAAAGAGATAGGTCGGAAGAGACAAACTATTATTTGAATAAAAATAAATAAAAGACATAGAATAAAAATAGATAATATGTACAAAATCCTATCCGACGTTGCTCCCTAGCAATGATGGAATTTGATCAACCAACTTTGCGTAGGCAGTCGTGTGATCTCACAAGGCGAGAGCGCAGTCGCTGATGTGACCGCTCGCAAAAGTCAATTATGTTAACATTTAACCCATAGTATGAATAATCAAACAATGTACTGTGAATGTGGAGTTAAAATTTATTATGAACTAGACAAAATGTGTATAGGGCGCAAGTAGTTTGGGTGTCGAACACTGGGAACAAATACACATATAGAGTATATATCGTCTACAAAATAAAGACAAATGTTTTGGTGTACTTTTCTATTTTTTGTGGATTTTTTAATTATATTATTATTATGTATTTCTTGTTTTATATTTTTATATTTTAAATTTTATAATTTTTATTTCTTTTTATATTGATCTAATTTTTAATTTCTTTTTGCTTTTAAAGTATATAGTATATATGTATATATAGTAATATGTTTATAAATACTATATAATATACATATATATATATAATATAGATAAAAAGTTAGTAAATACAATTAAGAACAAACCTTTTATTTTTTGAAAGGTGTAAAATATATTTATAAGTATTTATAATAATAAATAAATAAATAAATAAACATATATAAGTATATATATGTACATATAATCTATATAAGTTTTATATTTATAAATATATAGTAAAAAATTGCAAAATAAAATATTTTCTCCTTTTCATATGTTTCTTATACTTTTGTGATTTTGGTAATTTTTACTAATTTTTAGGTATTTTAAAAAATTAAAATATTCCGAATCATGGAGTAAATAAATAGTTCGAATTGTTTTGTGATTTAAAAAAAAGAAAAATAGTACAAAATGTCTCAAAACTATTTTTAATATGTAATAACATGTACATATATAAATATATGAAAGAAATATATTTTTTAGAATTTTTAGAATATTTTCTATTTTTTAGGGTTAGAGATGGTTTCAATTTTTAGGGTTTTCCTTTGTTATTTTTTTGTGATTTTTAATCTATACTATATACTTAATTTTTTTTGGAATTTGTAAAGTTGTATTCTATTTTTTTGTATTTTTAAGGTTAAACAAGGATTAAATATCACTTGAATGATTTTCAATAAATAAGAAAAGGCAAGTAAATGTAGAATAAAAATTATGGCATGAGTAAATATCCTTCAAAGCATTTACTACAATTTTTTGCAATTTATCAAGCACAAGAGCTATTTAATCAAAAATAAAAGACCTTAAAATAACTGCAATGTAAAGGGAAGGGTATTTTTGCAATAAAAAAAAGTTAAGGGTATTCATGCAAAATACCAGAAGTTTTTACACATATATACAAAGTTGATGAACTGAAAAATTAATTACAAAACCCATAGTGGGCTTCCTGCAAAATTTCCACCTCATGTGGGCCGCTACGTCTAGCATGAACCCCTAAGCAAATAACGTTTAAATCAGGGGATACATGCAATTGTTACTCATTTTATTTACACTATAAAATTAGTTACAAGACTAAAAATAGAATAAAAGAAGGCAGAGGGATTTCTATGCAATTACCCACTTATGTGTGCGACGATGGTTCTTGATCCTCCACTTAAATGCAATCGACGGTCCACGCATGTTGAGATTAGATGAGCGACTAAGATTAGATGTTGGGCGCGATCAGATGGTTGGTGATGCTTCTCATCAAACAGCTACTGTATAATCTGGGCAGAGGCCCCATCGTACACTATGCTTCATCCCCCTAGAAAGGGGAAGAACACGAGCATGTTCTACCCTCGATCGATGATTTCTCACGATCCAAGCCATCTCCCTCGCTAATAAAGTGCTCTATGAGTTCTGGTTGTCGATCTGTAGCGGATGGTGGTGCCCAAAATGTCCAGGACCCAATGATGGGTTCCTGGAAGCTCTGTGTGGCCCGAGGTACCTGGGAGCAATATCCTGAATTGAATGGCCCTCAGATGAGCTCGTTTGTTCCAAATACTTACAGGGTTAGCACAGAAAAGTACATGCGATGGTATATGGGAATTTATTTGGCAGAATAAACAAGAGTAGTTGCGAGGCGATGAGCTCCCATGGATGGTGGAGGACTGAGCTCAGTTTCATTGATTGGGGAAGGACCATGTTGGTTTGAGGTGATTAGGAAGTGCAGAAGCGGAAGGGGAAGTTCGTGAGCTGGATATGGTGGTTTATCGAGGTTGTATAGAGAACGATGGTCGGTTCTTCTATAGCTCCATCGTGCTTTAATCTAAAAATTACACTACAAATCGTGCTAAAGACATGAAATAAAATGCGAGAAACAAAAAGTGAAAAGAAAATCTATATAAAAATGTGGTAAGAGCATCTCATACTTGTTTTCACTGAAAGCAGAGGGACCTCGTTGGAACAAGCTTCAGCGGCAGCCGGATCGCATCCTCTCCAATTTATCTACGCTGACAGGGCAGGGAACCACTCTCTGTCACCGAGGGTTCAATCGCAGTTGTTCCCTTTGGGGTTATGGAGGAGGAAGAAGGACTAAAACAAAAAGGAGATCCAGGAGATTATTTATGGGCATGGCAAAGGAGCTCGAAGGATCAAAAGATGGCGCTCGGTTGAGTGATCGAATGGGTTGGCAGGAGCATGGGCATGATAAATCACCATGCTACGAACAATTCTGCAGAAGGGAGCATGCCCCCTCGAGCAGCGAATCGTGTGTCAAAAAATGGTGAAGAATGGGCGGTAGGCTCTCAAGGGTATAGTTGACAGAAGCCAAGGAAAGAAGAAACCTCATTTGTTCATGTAGGACAAGATTGAAGGATATGGGGAGATCTTTAAGCGCACCACGGAAGCGTGATGATCACATCATATGCGATCGGAGCGACTAGTCGCACTAGTAGCTCGGTGCAGCGGAATTTTAAAAAAAATTAAAGTAATGAAAACACATAATCTAAGAACAATTCTCGGATCATTTCATCTAACCACAAGTAAGATATAAGATTACCTCTCGAAGTGTGGTTGCGATGAAGTCTCTAAAGCAATAGATCTCCTGTCTCAAGTCTGATCCGACGAAGGAGATGCTTGCGAGCATGTTGGATGAGACGTGTACTCCTTACAATCTGAGTTGATGATCCAAGCAGCGAATCTCTTGATCTCGTTACACGAGATCTGAGTTCTTCTTCATGTGAAAGGCGCATCGAAGGATACGGAGATTCACAAGAGGTCGAAGCGACGACACGATAATGTGGTGATGACAGCGATTCTCGTTAGGACACAAGGTGGACGTCCACTATGAGAGAGAGATGGGGCGTGTAGTATGAGAATGTGAGAGCGAGATTACTCAATTGTTATCTGTTTAAGAAGAGCTAGGGTTGTCTCTTCTAGGGTCGTCTCTTCTTTTATAGTATTTCGGGAGTCTATGGATCACAATCCATGTGAAACATAAAATCAATGGTTGAGATTGCTTTGTGTTTCTATTAAATGACCATGATTTTATTTTAGAAATACAATAACAATTAATTTAGATTAAGTTAAATATATATTAAGTAAATAACATGAATTAATTTGAGCTAAATCAATTAGCATAGAAGGATTAGGAAGGAGGACACCCACCTTCCTAAAAAGGGGGGGACAACCACCCTTGAGAACAAGTCAAAGGGTGGTCGTCCACTATCCATTAAAAGATGGAGTTGGCTCCTATAATATAATCCTTCATATACACAACAACAACAACAACTTTTGTTGTAAATTAATTTACAAAAATAATTTCAAATTAATTTTTTGAATATTGCAATCATGCCATTAAATAGTTGTAAATCATATTCACAACCTAAAATAAAATGTTAATTGTATTTCCAATTAATTTCCAATATGAATCCAATTCACATCAACAATTAATTTGAAGAAACTATTTACAATAAGCTCTCTCTAATATATTATAAATCACATTGAGAATATATATAAGTAATATGGATAGCACTATCCTCATTATTCATATCTTTGATAATTAAATCACATTTAATTATCTTGGATCATCATTCTCATGTATTTAAATAATATGAATCACATTCCCATTATTCCTGAGAATTAAATCACATTTAATTATCAATATATCAATGCTCAGATACATAATTCAATAATGGAATTATTCTTAAAATCTTTTAATAATAATGCGCTTTCTCCACGGATACTTGGAGGACATGGCGATTGTATGTTCCATGTATAGTGACTTGGATATTATCACATCTCAAAATCCAGATCTCAAGGACCTCTCATAGATGCTTGATTAAATCAAGACCGTAGATCAAATCTTCTCGTTGCATCTGAATCACATTCAGATCAATGTCCAACACTTGGACTAAGATCAGATCACTTCTCTAATAAGAGGAGTCATTAAAATCCAGATCTGTTTCATCACTCCTTCAGAATGGAAGCATCATGTCTATAGTAATTGTTAATGATGACATCACCATTAGGTATTCCTAATACTTGTATATCCTACATATTGGAAGACCTAGAATGAAATCGAAGATATAGATCAATTTGTATTGTCATCTTTAGGGTGTTATCATTAAGTTTCACATTCAGTCATTGGGAATTGTATTGATCATATGCTTTCCAAAAGCATATATCTTACCTACAAGTTATTGTCATGCTTCTAAAGCAAAACGACCATGCATGGAATTTGATCGGTCCCAATACCTCATGAGTGAGCTCATATCTTCCGGTTCACAAGTGAACCTGTGTGATCCCTTTGAGAGATCGCATTACTCATATGCCCTTGTATGCATACCAGCTCGCCGATGTATAGACCTTGATTAGTCCATCAACCTATCGGTCTGCCAAATATACATACTTAGACATATAGTAATACACATGTCTCCGGTCAGAGGATGCATGCCTATATCATGACAGTTCACGACAAAGGACTTGGTTATCTCGATCTCACTAAGTCAACTCTTTGACCTAACTTATCTGACACCTCCGAATCTCTATTCCTATGTAGAGGGCCTGCATCAAGAGGCCAATCAGATATCAACCAAATGAGAAAGGATTGCCATCTCTCACTCAGGTTGGAGATCATCACTTAATAATCATTTGACAGTGCTTGATGAGTCCTTAATCTAACTCTTTAGATATTCATCCAAGCACCAGCCTCTATGATTCAACAATTGAATCAACAATTGTATAATCATCAAGATGGTCATGGTACATAACCCTAATCGTACTAAAGGACCTTATAGTGCATTCGTTCATTTAATCTTAGATAGGGAGTGAAAATATACCTATAACTTTTATTGATATATCAAATGTTACAATAACATTTATTGTAGGAATGGTTCGTCTCGGGCTCACATTGCTAAAAATCTCCTACAAGCCCTTAGACCATTTAGGTAGGGTGGAGCATTGGGCTCGACCCGACCCAACCCGAGGAAGCCCGACCCGAGCCCGCCAAATGTTAATGGACCTTGGGCCGGGTCACGACACGGAGTTTTGAGCAGATCAAGGGCCCGAGCCTAGACCAAGGCCCACGGATTCGGGCTCGGGTTTGGGCCGGGCTCGGCCCGCCCTTACCATGTTGGCTTGGACCCGTTCATGTTATTCCCGTCCATCATGATCTTCTCTTCTATATATAATTATATACGTATGTACTTCCGTATAATTTATGGGTTCCATACGTGCAATTGGGCGAATGGTGTGTTTGTGTTCTGTGTATGGCCACTAACCATGCTTCCCACAAGTTTGAGCACTTTTTTTGGAAAAGATATGTATGGAAACCGGAGTGCCTGATCGTCAGATGAAACATATTAAAGCGAGTAAATCCGATGTATAATGGCAAAATGGATATATAGAAATGGTTACCTTGACCACCATGCAAAAATGCATACAAGTGCATGTACATACACAAGTGTGTGTGGACACAACATGTGTGTATGGCACACAAACACATGTATATGAATTTTACAATGGCACGCACCTCATTAGGCTTGTAATAAACACTGCTTATTTTAATGTTAAATTTTTGCACTATAATGTTCATACATAATGCCTAGAGGAAATATTGCATTTAGTGGGAAGACACATGTAACATAACTAAGGGAAGGAAGCTCATATTTAAGGATTACAACAAGGAACATTAAATCAAACATAGAAAGATAAAAAATCCATAAAACACAGACGGAAAATATTGTAGTGAACGGAAAAAAGTTCAGCATCACACGTGCTTCAAATATAAAAATTGATCCGATGAAATAAATTTTTCAGCCACTTCTAGTAGGACTTGTGGTTCCGTCATTGTCACCCAACCTGAAATAAAAATATCCATTAGTTGTATCATTAGATATTAAACGGTTGAGAGAATATAGATATGTGTGAAATGAACATACCATTGCGACGTCAATCAACCATAAATCAATAAATACTTTATTGTCATTCATCTAGATGAACAACTGAAATTAAAAAATAAGATTATGAACAATTAAAAATCAATCATAATAAAAGAATGATTCAACTAATAATAAAACTCAAGATACCTGCAAGGACCAAATCCTCATTGTCATCGGTTTCTTCCTTTGATGTTCCTGAACCGCATAACCAATCCTTAATGCAAATCAAAGCTTCCATCATAGATGGGTCCAACCGACTACGATAAGCATCCAAAACTCGACTCCCTGTGCTAAATGCATACTCGGAAGCTATTGTAGACACCGGAATCACCAAAAAATCTCGAGCCACCCTAGAAAGGACTCGGTACTTACTTGAATTTAATTTCCACCAATGTAGAATATCAAAAGAATTATCTTTGTCATCATCAAAATCTGCGGAGCTGACAACTAAATATATATCGATCTCTGATTTTCCTATTTCCAAGCCCACCATCTCTTTTTTCTTCTTACGAACTTCAACTATAAAATCTTCTCTCTTGTTTCCAATAGCAGATCCAACAACATTATCAACAACTGGAGAAGCAATTTGAGATTGTGGACATTCGGCATCCATTGTGGAATGAAAATGCATAGAATATTTCTCATATATTTTGTACATAGTAGTCTCTACTTCACTCATAAAATCATCAACTTCGGAATCGGAATAAACCTTCGACAAGCAAAATCGAATGTACTCAAACTTGTAACGAGGATCAAGGGCGACTGCAATTGCCAAAGGTAAATTGCATGTACATTCCTTCCAATACTTTTCAAATTTAACACTCATTCTGGCTGCCATATTTCTTATAGAGAAGTCATCACTTTCAAGTAAAAGATTCAACTCCCTTTTGACTACAAAGATTTGGTTAAAAAATAAATTAGAGGTGGAGTGGCGATGCCCATAAAAAACTTTTGTTGCCAGATAAATACTTCCAGAGCTCCACAAATATTGTATGCCTTCTTCCACTCTCTAACACTCGGCATGTCAAATAAGTATGGATCACACGACTTCATGCGTATAAAAACTTTCAAGTAATTCAATGCTGACCGAAGCATTAAAAATGTGGAATTCCACCGTGTGCTTACATCCAAAATGAGTCCCTTATTTATAGCAACTCGTTCCTGCTTAGCAACCTCCTCAAACTCCTCCTTTCGACATTGGGAGCACTTAATATACTTCACTAAATTTGTGATTTTAGAAACAATTTCTTTAATCTCGTGTAGTCCACCTTGAACTACTAAATTTAGAATATGTGCCCAGCATCGGACATGAAAAATCTTCCCATTGAGAATAAGACCAGACTTAGGAGCAAAATGTTCAATCAAATTTCCAAATATCACATCATTAGCAGATGCATTGTTCATTGTAAATAGTGCACAAATTGTCAATACCCCATTCAGACAATCGATGAACGATCATATTGGAAATATTGTCACCGGTGTGCGGTGAGGGAAGCACGCAAAAATTCATATTTTTTTCTTGAGTGACCAATGCTCATCAATGTAGTGACCGGTGATAGCAATATAGCCAATAGTTTGGATTGATGTCCATAAATCTGTGGTAATGCAAATTCTATGGGAGTTTTTTTAAATCTCATCTTTCAACTTGATCCTCTCTGTATCATACATTTTCTGGCAATCCCTTCTCAAAGTGAACCGTGAAACAGGCTTGAACCATGGTTGTAGATTTACCAAGAATGCCTTGAAATCATCTTTCTCAAGCAATTGGAAAGGCAATTCATGTTTAATAAAAACTCGAGTTAATTCTTCTCGACTTTTTTCTTGATCAAATTTCCAATTAGTGAGTGACCCACTAGTATTTCAGATGCAGAAAATTGTAATAATTGTTGACCTTCATTCTTACTTCTATTGTATATATAATACTTATCTATATGTCTCTTTAAATGACTAGTCCCACCTTGTGTTCCACATGATAAGATCTGGTGATATTTTAAACACACATTTTTCTTCGCCTTTATCATTCGAATCAATGATTTTAAAGTTATTCCAAACATCTGATATAAAGCGTTTGGGCCGCTTGCGTCCGATAGTGCCACTCTTAATGGGAGCATCATCAGCAATATCATTATTGGCATCCATTACTTACGCGTATAAATAAAAAATCATTTTACTATTTGATTATTGGCAAATTGCATAATTACAATTCTAGAGGAGATCCATTCTAAGCAAGCAGTTGTATATAACGTGTGAGACAAAAATCATCAAAACGCTTAACAACATCTACCATAACCCACCAAAAAAATAAGGGACGAGATCTCTGTCCATTACAACCACGTTAATTGGCATGCACACCTAATACCAAATTTCAAACTTCATTTTAATTTAACTGGATTCCTGGATAATCATACAATTAGATCCAATCTACCAGCATGATCAATATTTCTTCTATAGAGTCATAATAGATGCATAGTTGGTAATATAGGTTCCCTTTACTTTAGTCACTGCAACTATACCTATCACATAAGTTATATAATAACTTTGACAAAACAATGTATGGTACGTATGGATAAGAAAGAACAATACAAGAGTATAGCTTAGTACTACAACTATACCTATTACATAATTTATGTAATAACTTTTGACAAGACATATGTATGGATGAGAAATAACAATAAAAAATATAGCTTATAAAGAATAGAAAGTACTCTGATGGAACATGTACGTACCTTGACCTTGTGAGTGATCGAATGTTTCAGTAAGCAACCACAACAGAAGCCCGCCTCTTTTGAAATCGTCCTTGTCCTCTTGTCTTGTCAAAGCCAAACCATCCCCTGTAATGTTCCTATAAATAAGGCAATCAGCCTTTGCCTTTTGAATATGAACCGACACAGATGTGTACCATATAAGACGAGTGGAGACGTTTGGGAGAGAGTGAGGGGAAGTGTCGTTATCATTGGGAATTGATTCAGAAATCAATGGTTTCCAAAAAAACCTATGCAAAATTAAACTATCAACGGGTTGGGCCGGATTTCAATGGGCTTTTGCGGGCTCGGGTCGGGCCCGGCCCGCCATAAAAATATGGGGAAAATTAAAATCCGGGCCCGACCCAAATATTTATCGGGTTCGGGTCAGGTCCGAGCTTTTGCGGGTCGGGTCAGGGTCGGGCTCGAGCCGACCCAACCCAATGCTCCACCCTACATTCAGGTACAATCCTTAAAGCCATACTCATTACATGTTGGTCGAAAACATTTTGCGTCAAAGTTTTGGTAAGTGAATAAACAACATTGTCGGCAGATGCCACCTTGGTGATGACGATGTCACCACACTTTTGAATCTACCAAATGATGTGGTATTTCCTTTCCACGTGCTTGCTCTTTTGATTCCATATGGGTTCCTTCGCCTGAGTTATGGCTCATGTGTTATCGCAAAGTAACAGGATGGGAGTATCAGAGGAAAGTATGCCAGGCTCCAAGATGAACTTGCACAACCACGACACCTCCTTTGTAGCATCTAATGCAGCAATGTATTCAGCTTCTATTGTTCAATCATCCATAGTGTCCTTCTTCTTGCTTCTGCAGCTCACAACACCACTGTTCAACATGAACACAAACCATGATGTTGACTTTCGATCATCAGTATTAGACTGAAAGTCAGAATCTTTGTATCCCAAGACTTGGAGATCATCATCTCCGTGGACCAAGATGCAATCTTGTGTCCGTCTTAGATACTTGAAGATGTGAAGTTAGATACTTGAAGATGTTCTTCACTGCATTCCAGTCTTATTCTCCATAGCAGGATTGGTAATGGCTTACCACTCCGACTGCATGGCAGATATATGGACTTTTACACATCAAGGCATACGCTTCCTACAACTGATGTGTAAGGGCATCCAACCATGGCTTTCTTTTCCTCAACACTTTGAGTAGCCATCCCTAATAGGTGGATACCATGTCTTAAGGGAAGGAAGCATTTCTTAGAGTTCTCCAAATGGAACTGCTCCAAGATCTTCTTAATGTAACATGTTGTGACAATCCCAAGATCCTATTTTCTTGATTTTTGAACAACTTCAGACCCAAAATGTAAGAGTTTTATCCAAGATTTTTCATCTCGAAGGTATTGGATAGACAAATTTTAACACTAGTCATCGTCTATATATCATTCCCAATGATAAGGATGTCATTTACATAAAGCATGATGAACACAATGGTGCTCCCACTAAGCTTCTTGTGCACACATGTTTCATCAGGATTATGCAAAAAATCATAACTCTTTATGGTTGCATCAAATCTGATATTCTAGCTATGAGAACCTTGTTTGAGCCAATAGATGGATTTCTTCAGCTTGCATACTTTGCCTTCCTCGATTATGAAGCCCTAGGACTGCTTCATATAGATATCCTCCTCGAGGTATCCATTAAGGAAAGTCATTTTGACATCCATCTACTAGATGTCATAGTCAAGATATGCAACTATATCCAGCATTTCCTTGATGGACTTAAACATAGCCACGGGAGAGAATGTCTCATCGTAGTCGATGCCTTCCCATTGTGTGTAAACCTTGGCTACGAGTCGTGATTTGAAAGTGTCTACTTTCCCATCAGGTCCCCTCTTTCTCTTAAAGATCCATTTACACCCAATGTATTTTACTCATCTAGGTGGATCCTCTAGGGTCAATACACTATTTTTATGCATGAAGTCTATTTCAGACTTCATTGATAACATCTATCTATCCATGTCATGATCCACGAGTGCTTCATCAAGTGAAGTTGGATCATTGTCAGTTTCACCTGGCACATGGTATCTGTACCTTTCAGGTGGTGTGAAGAGGTATGGGCGTTACATCTTCATTTACTTCCTCAATTTCTGGTTCAGGAAACTCAGCATCCTCGGAGGATACTATGAGTTCTTTTACTTCATTGTTATGTTAACTCTTAGGGAAGTCATTCTTTATAAACTTTGCATCTCTAGAGATGACCTTCTGAGTCTTAGGGTCATAAAGCTGGTATCCAATACCATCCTTAACATACCTAATGAAGTAGCACTCACGAGTGCAAGATTCTAGCTTTCTTGCATCAACGTTCTTCGCATGGACCAAGCAACCCCAAACCCTCAAGTGTTTAACACTGGGGTTGGTTCCATACCAAAGCTCATGATGAGTTTTAGGTACAGACTTACTAGCAATCTTATTCAGGATATATATTACGGTATTTAATGCATATCTCTAGAAACTAATTGGTAAATGTGCTTTACTCATCATTGAACGGACTATGTCCATGATGGTCCTATTGCATCTTTCGGCAACACCATTAAGTTGGGGAGTTCCAGGAGGAGTAAGATTGGAGATAATTCCTCTCTCTCTCTCTAAGTTATTCCTTGAATTCATCTGAGATGTACTCGCCACCTCGGTCAGAATGAATCCATTTAATCTTCCTATCGGTTTGGTTCTTAACCGAAGCCATGAATGCTTTGAACTTTTCAAAGGTTTTAGATTTATGACGTAATAGGAATATAAACTCGTATCGCAAATGATCATCAATGAACATAAAATAATATTAATATTTATTTTGGGTTGCGGTACTGAAGAATTTACATATATCAATATGTATTAGGTTAAGAATACCTTTGCATATTGTAACCTTATTATAGAAAGGCATCCTAGTCATTTTACCTCGAACAAAATGTTCACAGGTAGGCAAAGATTGAACCTGTAGGAAATCTAAGGATCCATTCTTTATCAATCTATTGATCCTATCAATAGATAAATGATCAATCCTTAGATGCCAAATCATATTTGAATGATTTCCATCCTCCGTGGTTCTTTTAGGGTGTGTTTGGTTGCCGGGTTAGCCTGGGTTAAACTGGGAGAGGGTAAACTATTTTTGTGTTTTGGTGTTTGGATAGAGGGTTAGGGGTTGAGTGGGTTTGTTGTGATGTGATTGTATTCAGTTTGGAAAAAGTGAGTAGTTATTGTGATGTGATTGTATTCAGTTTGGAAAAAGTGAGTAGTTATTGTGATGCGATTGTATTGACGTTTGGAAAAGTGAATAAAAGCTGAGTAATTTATAATTTTTAGATGATATGATGGTATAATATATTAGTTTTTGATGGAATGTATTAAAGAAAAATGATTTATTTAATGTATAAAAAAAGAGAGGGGAGCGGCCACCACAAGTAAGAGAAAGGGTGGGTTTTTTTTTGGGGGGGGGGGTAAACCCCCTGAAGAGGGGGTTAACCCGCGAACCAAACGGGGTGTTAGGGTTTTTATTAGTGGCAGTAACATTCATGACATTTTCATCAATGCACAATTCACAAAGTCCACCAGCCATATGCAATATATTTATCATAACGACTTATAACAAGTTTATTACAGAATATAAACGAATATCCACTTCTAACTAATTTAGATACAAATATTAAGTTCCTTCTGTCATATGAAACATAAAAACATTCTTTAAGTACTAGGACTCTTCCACATGACAACGACTATTGCAATGGATGCATCAAATCCCATCTGGATAACTGTCTCCCCTTCATCAAGAATCTTAGTGTCCTGAAGCAGATGCAACAAATTGCATATATGAACAGAAGTGCCAGAATCGATGACCCAACTACCTTCTCATCCTAGAGAAAATTAGTTTGAATGATGAAAGTAGAATTCATACATGTTGGGGCTTTACCTTTGTCAGCATACTTCTGGTAATCTGAACAGTTTTACTTCCAGTGCCCTGACTTCTTGTAGTGATGACACACATTAGCCTTCTTTGATGTCACTAGTGTGGAAGTAGTAGAAGATGAGCCAACAACTTGACTCTTCTTATTTCTCTTCTGGGTCGGGCCCTTCCAAGATCCTTGTTTCTGACCCTGCATTCCTTTAACTTGTAGAACCATTGTACTACCAGAGGGATTATCTTTCTTCATTACATCTTCTACAGACTTTAATGAAGTCAATAACTCAACGTTAGACCAATTCACCTTGTTCATGTGGAATGACACCACAAAGTTATTGAAAGACTTAGGGAGCGGTAGCAGAGTGAAGTCAGACTACATATATGCATCCATGTTAGCCTCGAGAGTTTCCATTTCTGAGAGGTACCCAAACATTTTGAGTACATGTTCCCTAACTGAAGTCCCTTCCTACATTTTGCAGCGAATAAGTTCTTTCATAATGTTATAACGTTGAGTGTGGTTGACATCACCGAACATGTCCTTGAGATTTAGCATTATATCCTAGCAGGTCTCCATCTACACATATTGCTTATGAAGCACATTCGAGAGAGATCCCAGAATATAGAATGGCGCAGGGAAATCCAAGTCGCGAAGGGTGGGCAAATCACTGCACCTCAACCCATCACCTTTACCGAAAAACACCTGACCAATGTATGATCTTCATCCTATTTTTCATTGTATTAAATTTCTCTCAGTGTCTTAGGGTTTTCATGCCTGTCTTTGTACAACACATAGAATATGCACTCTGCAGATAGGACAAGATCCAAATTACAAATCCAATCCAAGTAATTTGGTTTAGTCAATTGGTTGACCTCTAGAAGCCTACTGAGTGGGTTCATGGACTTCATTGTCTGAAATTAAGAATGCACTATATTAGACCATATACACACAGACACGCACGCACACACACACACACACACACACACACACATATATATTCAATATTAGATTCTTTGATTAAGGATTTTTGATCAAATTAGTCGTACCTTTTCAATTTTAAAAGTTGATTCCCTTAATCACTTTCAAAGTAAGAGATATACTTTTCGATATATCTCTAGCAAGAACTGGGGTCTCCTTTTCTACCTTTGTTACATCCAAATAATATGAGAACTCGTAACTCGGATAAAAAGAAGCGGGAACACATTCCGCCTTGCAAGTCTAACTTTCATTTCCCAATTTGATCTTTAACACCTGGGCCCACCACCCCTAAGGTGATGTTGATTCGTCGTTAGTTAAACCAACTATCAACATGATTAGATCTTGTTATATGCAATCCAGTACCACCCCAGTAATATGAGGACATGAGATTGGGGTCACTATGTATACGACCATACTCTTTTGAGTAGTAAAGAGTTCGATCCATGTGCGCTTGTATGCAGGAGATGTCACTTCGGACAAGCGCCTCCTGCATACAATCCATGGCGATGGAACCTTTCTCCTTGACAGGAGACCATGGATGTCGCTTATGTGATCTCCATATCATGTTCAAATTTTAATTAATTATTATGAATCATATTCACATAATTAATTCTTCCAATGGAAATACTACTCTATTCATAATAGAGTGCTTTTAATTGGATATAATTAATTTAGTGATATTAAATCAATTATCAATCCAATTTAATCAACCAACAAACAATCTTGATTGTTACTTGAAAGGATGGTATAATCTTAAAATATATATTATTCAGATTTTAATAATTAGAAAAATACATCATGATCTCTTCAAGCATTATCCTTTCTTAACCCGCTGTCATGGCCAGTACGCAAAAAATGTGGGACAGGCCGCTCACAAAGCAACCTGATACCCCAACGATCCCCTACTAGACACCATATCTGCCTCAGGTCAAGATAATGTGATTTGATCTTTTTGTATTTAAGATGATAATAGGTCTTTCCACCAAAGTTATACCATATAATATTTATCAAATCTTTTCTGATTAATATTATAAGGATATTTACTAAACAAATCCCCAATCCTATTAACAATGTTTTGCATGTAGAGATTGTCCTACAAGTATTGTGGGAAAAACTAGGGTTTTCATGAAACATTCATTCAATAGCCTACGATGATTAATCAATTATTTTCATATTATTAGGCAGCTTATTTAAATAAGGCAAATTCATAATTTGCATGATTTTTATTGAATTATAAAGACATTGAGTAAACGGGTTTGATGATCTAATTATCTTCCAACCCATCTCCACTAAAAATAGAATATATATGGCAAATAGAATCAGAATCGCATGAATAAAATTCGAGCGGTTTGCTAATTTGATTCTCTAATTAATTCAAGTGTTCATTTCATATTTCATGATGGAAAAACATTAAGTAAAAATAATTTAAGTAAAAATAATTTTCTTACAAATCTATGATTCATGCAAAACATTTTTCATAGCGGGAACTCTTTGAATCATTTTCATGTATTGGAATATATTTAGACATTCTGAATACATTTTATTAACCAAAAAACACATCCAAACAGTGCAAAAATAGTAGGTTTTCCATTAACAAAAAATCGATTAGAGTCTTGCATCCAATGAAAAAACAATGACTCACGCGTATCCGAGCTTGATCCTCGATCGCCTAGAGTTTTGGATCATATCCAAGACCTCGAAAAATACGACCTGATACCATTTGAATGATATGGGTAGATCCTTAAGCGCATCATGGAAGCGTGATGATCGCATCGTATGTGATTGGAGTGACTAATAGGACTAGTTGCTCGATGCAACGGAATTTAAAAAAAATAAAATAATGAAATCACATGATCCAAGAACACTTCTCATATCATTTCATCTAATCACAAGTAAGATGTAGGATTACCTCTTGAAGCATGGTTGCGAACAAGTCTCTAAAGCAAGAGACCTCATGTTTCAAGTCCGATCCGACGGAGGAGATGCTTGCGAGCACGTTGATGAGACACGTACTCCTCGCAATATGAATTGATAATCCAAGAGGTAAATCTCCTGATCTCGTCACACGATATCCAATGTCTTCTTCACGAGCAAGGCATACTGAAGGAGACGGAGATCCACAAGCAGTTGAAGCGGTGGCACGACGACGGTTCTCTTTAGGGCACAAGGTGGACAACCACTATGAGAGAGAGAGAGAGATGGGGCATGTAGTATGAGAATGAGAGATTATTCAATTATTGTGTGTCTAAGAAGAGCTAGGGTTTCCTCTTCTTTTATAGTATTTTTGGAGTCCATGGATCACAATCCATGTGGAACATAAAATCAATGGTTGAGATTGATTTATGTTTCTATTAATTGGTCATAATTTTGTTGAAAAAAATACAACAATTAATTTATATTAAATTAAATATATATTGAATAATTAACATAATTTAATTTAAGATAAATCTATTAGCATAGAAAGATTAGGAAGGAGTCCACCCACCTTCCTAAAAAGGGGAGGATGGACACGCCCTTGAGAACAAGTCAAAGGGTGGTCGTCCACCATCCATTAAATGGATGGTGTTGGCTCCTCTAATATAATCCTTCATATATTAATGTTTAACAACTTTTGTTATAAATTAATTCACAAAAATAATTCCAAATTAATTTTGTGAGTATTGCAATCATGCCATTAAATAATTGTGAATCGTATTCATAACCCAAAATAAAATGTAAATTGTATTTCAAATTAATTTCCAATGTGAATTAAATTCACATCAACAATTAATTTGAAGATACTATTTACAATAAACTCTCTCTAATATATTATAAATTACTTTTATAATATATATAATATGGATAGCACTATCCACATTATTCATATCTTTTATAATTGAATCACTTTTAATTATCTTGGATCACCATTCTCATGTATTTAAATAATATGAATCATATTCACATTATTCCTGATAATTAAATCATATTAATTATCAATATCTCAATGATCAGATAAATAATTTAACAATGGAATTCTTCCTGAACTCTTTCAAGAACAATGCGCTTTCTCTGCGGATACTTGGAGATAAGGACGGGATGGTTGTATGTTCCACGTATAGTGACTTGGATATTGAGATCATATTTCAAAATCTAGATCATAGGGACCTCTCATAGATGCTTGATTAAATCATAGATCTAATCTTCTCATTGCATCTGAATCGCATTCAGATCAATATCCAACACTTGAAAATTTGCGCTTCAGCCTTCTACTAGTAGGTAATTAAATAATTATCCTTATGCACAACATTTTTGGTGTTGCTTTCTTTTATTTATTATTGCAAAGGGAACCTTGTGTTTGGTCGTTATATTGAACCTTTATGTTAATCTTTTAATTAAATCAAAGGTAGCTTGTGTTCATCATTGAATTATCTATCAAAACATGTTTCGTTTATAATTTTTGACTTTTTGTTGATTTACTAAAAATCAAAGAATAAAATTCATCAGTATTTTTCCCATTTGTGTTTCGAAAATCATATTGAGTCACTGCTTGCTTTGAAAATTCCCATAAATTCGTAGATTGTGTGCTTAAGATTGTTAAATATTAGATCTAAATTCCATGATAGATGGAGGTGTCTTTTTCCTGGAATAAATTGTAGAATAATTTGAGAAATTGATTTTTAATTAGGTCCATACAACTCTTTTTGCCAAAATTTTAAATCTCTTTGAGTCATTGAATTTGACATTAATATAGTTTTGGTTTGGCTTGAATTTATGTGTAGATTTATTGAGAATTAATTACAAACATTCCCTCTGTTTAGTATAAATTAATAAAAAAATCATGTTACCTCAAAAAACTATAAAAAATCAAAGTAGGTTCATTTCATCATTTTTTATCTTCTATCAAATTTTCATTACTTTTGCGTCATGTTTTTCACAAAATTGCATTAAAGACCTATTTTACAGAAGGTAGTCCGCCCAGACCGAAAGGATTGATCACAACTTTTGGACTCGGTCTTGTGGGCCTATCAGACTTCCTTCAAGACTCCATTAGGGACATCTCCCTTTCATCTCGTCTATGGCAAGTCGTGCCATTTGCCAGTTGAAATCAAGCACAAGTCACTATGGGCAGCTATAGAGTTATTGTTGGATCCCGAGAGTATAGGAGAACAGAGGAAAGCAGAGCTGGCAACCCTAGGAGAACTGAGAGATACAACCTTTTCTAGCAGCTTACAGTATAAAGAAAAAGTGAAGACATGGCACGATTCTCATATCAGCCATAAACAGTTTGAGCCCGATTAGCACGTATGGTTTTTTGAATCTAGGCTAAAATTATTTCCAGGAAAATTACAGAGTAAGTGGAAAGGTTCTTATGTGATCAGGAAGGCACATGACAATGGCAACATTAATATATCCGAGTTGTCATCTTCCTCTACCTTTCAGGTTAACGGTCAGCGCCTGAAACTCTATCTAGATCATAATCCGCCAACCGTTAACGTTGCCCCCACTCATCTAGTACGAGGTGTGCTCTTTGACTCATATCATCTGCATCTCATACATGCTTATCACTTCCATCTTTCTCTGTACAGATCCACTTGTCCATATCATTCATTCATTCTTCCATTATGTATGCCACCCCGTTGTCATCTTATGATTTTGCTATACTTAGGACGTGCTTTGTCCTAAGTATAGGGGGGTGCACACACTGAGCTGTGATATGTTTATTCTCTTTTCTTCTTTTCCTTTTTAATCCTCTTTATCTATCAAAAAGGTGTCGCCCCTTGTTGAAAGTCTTCTATACTTAGGACGTACTTTGTCCTAAGTATAGGGGGTGTACACCCCGAGTTTCCCTATTCTTTGATCCTCTCCATTGTCTCCTCTTCTTGTTTATACTTAGGGATATCTTACCCTAAGTATAGGGGGAGACAATCAGAGTACGATCTGTTCATTCCCACCCTTGACCTTCCCTGCTTTGTCTACAGTCTGCTATACTTAGGATTATTTGATCCTAAGCATGGGGGGGACGGTCAACTTCATATTTGTTCATTCATTCTTTTATTTGTTTATTCTTTAAACTTGTCTATACTTAGTACGAGTTATGTCTTCTCTTTTCTCTCCGATCTATGAGGAAAAAGCTCAAGCTAAGTATAGGGGGTCGTATATATTGTGTATATACTTTAGCCATAACTCGTACTTTCATATTTTTTAAATAATTGTGGCTAAGAATTCAATAAAAACCTTAATAAAAAGATGTTGATTATTCCTCAAATTCTTTTTGTATTTACTTATTAATAAATCAGGTGAAAATATTTTTACAAAATGTTTGAAAAATAGTTTGAAAATCTGTGTGAAAAATCTTTTGAAAACTAGTTGAAAAACATTTTGTTACATGCTTTCAACCTTTGTAAAATGTTTTTTTGTAAAATTTTATTTTCTTTGTGTGAAATAAAATGTTTGAAAAATGATTTGCAAATGGTTTGAAAAATGGTTGTAAAAATATTTTGAAAAATCTATCTATAATGTTTGAAAAACTTTTGCAAAATGATTGTAAAATGCGTGTACATGTTTGTAAAATGTTTGTAAAAATTATTTTGGACTATAGTTTTTCAAATTTTCTGTAAAAACCTTTTCAAATAAGTTTGAGGAATACATACATCACACCAAAATTCCTTTATATATGTATAAAATTGACCACTTACCCTTGTAAATTCTTAATATCCACTTCTTGTAAATATAAGATGCATCCCCGTGTAAATAGTCTTAACCTAGATTTGAGCCAAAAATCTTTTCTTTTCAAAAATCCCAAAAACATTTGCAAAATTAAAATGCCAAAAACATTTGAAAAATCTTTTTGAAAATACAAAAAATTGCATATGCATCATCTTTTCAAAAATCCATAAAAAGTTAAAAATCTTGAAAATTGCATCACAAAATAATTTTTTGCATTCTGCACAGCATGAGCTTTTTTCGGATTGAGTTTGATAGTTGAATGAGTCTAAGTAAAATCCGGAGATTGGAGCTTAGTTGGACCTTAAAATCTACCAAATAACAGGAACCTTATATGAACAGGAATTGAGGTACTTCAAATCAAGATGACTTAATTCTTTGAGGATCACGAGACTTGGTTCAATGGATTCTTGACTGCCTAAGTAGAGTATTTCGGAGCACACGCACGACTCTTGTTGATAATGACCTAACTTGGACACCTGCACCTTTCACTTGGCTCGACTCAGTTGGAGTGGTGAGGGGATTGGATTTGCCAGTATGAGACGCATACAAGTGGAAACATTTGTCCTCCTCTAGGGAGGGAAGTGCACCCCAACCCATCCGGTGATGATGAATTCTGAAAACAGGAGAGTGTGGGTTGCAATAAAGCTTCAAAAGAGGGATAATCTACTTGCTCAAGAGGAAAAACTCCGTATGTAAATGATGTTGTATATAGTATTAAAAAAAAGGACAGGCCTGTACAAAAATAAAATACATGCAAAAGTATGTGAATATGTTGTATAGCCAATAAACAAGCTTGAGCTTCAAAGTCATATCATGTGATCCTGTAGCTGGATGACTTGACTACACTGGTCTTGCATCCTAGTATAGGTAGCTACATTGGCTACCGTCCATTCTTCTCTTCACCCCCTCCTCTTAAGCTGGTTGCCACTTGAACTTAGAAGGGAATACCCCGCTCCTCGAGGAAGGAGTTATTGGATTGGGGAATCATTGGGTTGTCATACTGGAGAAGTCAGTTTCTTTGCCATTCTAGTAGGGGAAAGTCACTACACTTACACTGTACGAGTCAGATTCATAGTCGTAAGGGTTTGCGTATGAGTGGAGATATTTCTGACCTGGCTATTGAGGAGACTTGAACAGAGTTTTGGGATTCTTGAAGGTTGTATTTAAAATCTGGTTCTCATTAAGGTTCCGCTCGCACTAAAATTTCAAAGGTTCGACTTAAGCTCCGAACTTTGATTTTGCGAAGACAAGTTTGATAATTAAACTTAATCCTTCTTTCTTCTTTTTCTTTTCTTTGTTTTTCTTTCTGCACTTATTGCATAAGTGTTTGCTAGGGACTAGCAAAGACAAAGTATAGGGGGATGATGAATCCACATTTCATTATCTTTATTCTGTCATTTTGGCCTCAAAACCCCTAGCAAATGCATGTAAATACCCTTAATTTCAGCATCTTAGCATTCATGCATGTGTGTGTAAATAGTGTATAAAATACATTTTGTAAAGCCAAAATAAAAGAATAAAGAAAAGAAAAAGAATAAAATATTGTAAATATTTTATGACCCGAAACCCCGAAACATGGGCATTTAGATGAATAGGTCGACAAGGAATAAAGTAGGGGGAGATAAGGGTTAGAATACAATAAAAATCCCTTTTATTTAATTCATTCCTTATTCATTTTGGGACCTATTTTTAGTTCCACTTTTATACCTAAAATAAGAAACTTTGTACATGAAAGTTGTAGATAATTAAATAAAGAAAAATACAAAATTGATTCCACACAAAAATAATGTACAGATAAAAAGTTATGATCTGAATAAAATTCCAGAATCCCAACTTCCCTGACCTATATCTCTCAAATACAAAAATAAAATACCTGAATATAATACATAGGTATAATACCTATAAGTATACCTGTATAATTAATTCTCCTATTTTATTAAGTCTATAAAATACATCAGAAAAATAAAATAAAAATCTATTTAAGTGTATAAAAATATTTTATAAATTTATAAAATAATGAACAAAATAAATAAAATTAAATATAGAAAATAAAAATAAATTATTAAAATATGTAGATAAATATACCTATATAGGCTATAAAAGCTAACTTGTATTTTTAGATCTCAAAAAAATAAAAAATCATAATAAAATACTTCAGAAAATAACAAATATTTTTTATTTTATAACCTAAAAATAATAAATTCATTTACTATTTTTAATTTAATTTTCTAATATTTTTTGTAGGGTTTTTCCTTGTTGGTCCACGTCGACCAACCAGGTGACGGTCAGCGTTGACCCCCGGTCAACTGGTTGTCCTTCCCCCTGTCCCATTGTCAGAACCATGTTTTTAACCCGTTTTCTCGATTTTTTCGAGGATAAATCTTGCATCTTCTTGGCTTCATGTCTTCTTGACTTTTGATCCTCGTTTATCGAGCATCCACGCCCAGGTGAAACCTCGACCCTTGAATCGACGCATCTCTCGTTGTGCCTCGTTCTTCACAGCCATCTGTCAACCCATTATATGGAACCCCCGACTTTCATTCAAAATTTGAACCCTCTGGGACCGATTTCAACCCCTCCTTTCATGTGCCCATGCGAGAGAGTGTGACAGGCTTCCTCCCAGCACCTTCTACGAGCTGCGGTGTGGACCAGAGCGGTCTCCACCACCTCCGACGAAGCTCGCCGTCGGGGTCTTCTTCGTCTGGCTCCTGCCATCGAGGTATCCCCTTTTCCTTAGTTCTTTTTGTAGTTTCTTAGTCCCCGTAGCTTTAGGAATAGAGAGCTTACTTAGAATCGACTGTCGATCATCCGTTCATCCTCCACGATCACCTCACCGGAGCGCACCTCCGACCACCTCGAATCTGCGTCCACCTCCGCACATCCGCACCTCCACAGGGCCCAGGCAGTTTGCCTTGGCCCCTTCACCCTTTTTTGCAGGTCCAAGAGCCACTGAAGAATGCCTGGGGCTCGTTTTGAGCCTCAGCGGAGGATCCAGGAGCCTTCCAGCTCTGCCACCTCCCCCAGCGAGCTTCGGCCACCGCCGGAGTATTTTGGAGTGCCCAGGAGATAGAGGACCACCTCAGGAGGATCGTCGACCACTTTTGGAGCTCAGAGAATGCTGGAGGACCGAGATCTGGAGCGAGGAAGCTCGCCTCGCCGACGTTGCTTCCCTGTTCTACGTCCACGACTCTCTGCCGTTGGATCTTGGCCGCCTCCTAGATTGCACGCCGGCCGTTGGATCTCCACGCGTCCCAGCTATCTGATCACCTTTAGAGATCTAATCGTAGCCACTAGATCCGAAGTGTCATTGTGCGTCCACATCGCACCACGTGTTAAGTGAAGCTTCCAGCGCCGTCGGATCGCCTAGCTTTGGGTATTTTTGCATTTTCTTCCCTTAGCATTTTTGTATTTAATATTTAGTTCATAAACTTTCAATTGCAGTGTAAAAGTTTTTAATATTTGCAAGTATACCCCTAGACTTTTCATATTTGCATTTAGGTCCTAGTCCACGTCACCTCACGTGACTCGTGCACGTGGGGTGGGGGACATTTTGCAAGGACCCCCTGCAAGTTTTTGTATTTTGTTTCAGTCTGGGATATATTTTATTCAGTGTAATATTTTTGGATATTTTGCAACTTAGGCCCTCACGTTTTTAGTTATTGCTTTTAGGTCCTTCCTAGGTGCGTGATTAACACATGCGTGGCTGGGAATTTTACACTCGTTCCCCTGCAGGTTTTGTAATTTGCATTTGGTCCTGGAATTTTGTTAAATATAACTATATTTTTGTGGAAAAATTGCACTGTGGCCCTTGGACTTCTGGATATTTACATTTATGCGCCTACGAGTGTTGATTTTTCTATTTGTTGTCTCTATTTATTTCATGCATCTATAAAATCCTAAAAATCACCAAAAGAATACCATAGCTTCTTGTTTATCTACTCTTTCACGCCATATTTTTAGTTTGCATTTTTATTGCATTTTCATATTTATAAAAATTCAAAAATGTGCATTTTCTCTACTGTTTGCATTAGAAAATACCAAAAAAATATTAACATCCCTTTAATAATTCTAAAAAAAATCATCTTTTATGTGTTTCTGTGTCGTTTAACTTCAATTCAAAAATCACTAAAAAATTCGAAGTAAAACTCCTAAAAATTAGAAAAATCCTAAAAAATATAAAAATATTAAAATTTTCAGAAAAATCCTAAAAATATAATTTTTGTCTCTAAATTTTTTCTGTTTTATTGTCTTTAATTTAAAATTATTTGAGGAATTTTGGACTCTATTTGATATTTTTCATCCTCATTTTAGTTTCAACCTTCTATTTTCTTCACTGTTTTCAGTATTTTTGCCTTTAAAAATACCAAAAAAAGGAACAATCTTGAAAAATCATAAAAAACATTTGAAAAACATAAAAAACCCAAAAGTATATTATTCCCTGATTTTTTCTTATTTTACATATTTTTTCCTATATACTATATCACCTTTTCCTTTATTGTATATATACTTCATTATTAAAATAAATATAAAATACAAAAAGAAAATACAAAATCAGTAAATTAAAAATCAAAATATAAAATTATAAAATCAAAATTTAAAAAATATATTAAAAATTAAAAACCAACAAAAATAGCACACTTGTAGGCAATTGATCACTTTCACATTTTTTAACACTTATTTTTAGATCTTTCTTGCTTGCTCCCTGTGTTCGACACTCTACGTATACTTGCACTATGCACATGTATTGTAGAGTTATAATAAATTTTAACTCCACGTTTGCTTTTCATTGTTTGATTGTTGTTGTGGGTTAATTGTTGACTTAATCAGGATTTCTGAGCGGTCAACGCATAGATTGTGTTCCCGCTTTGTGTGGAATAGACAACCGCTTGATTTCTCAGTTAATCAAATGGCATCGTTGCAGGGGAGCAACAGCGTATAGATCATTTCTTTGTGACTGACTGTGATTGCTTGTCTATATTTTTGTCTCTCTCAGTTATTGATATATATTTTTGAGCTGTCTAACCACACTCTTTGTTGACTTTGTGCGAGGTACCGTGGATCGAGGGATGGGCGTTTTCCTAGGCACCTGTGCACCCACGTGAAGCCGGCTATAGCCTGCTC
Organism: Ottelia alismoides; assembly: GCA_037367405.1. NCBI lineage: Eukaryota > Viridiplantae > Streptophyta > Magnoliopsida > Alismatales > Hydrocharitaceae > Ottelia > Ottelia alismoides. The sequence goes on from JAZKJV010007004.1 coordinate 943,360, forward strand.
AAAGAAGACTTAGAGGATTTTGTAGATTAGCTCTAGTTTACTTTTCTGCATATATTTGTGTAATTATTTGTGAGAGAGAGACTCATAACTTGTAATGTTCAAGATATTCGGACACTGCTACACTTCACGAGGTCCAGTGCTCGAGGGATTGTTCCCTTTGAGGCCTCGTCTACTTTCACGGTTTTTCATCGGTTTTGTTTTCTTAGATTTTCTTTTATTTGGATTCACGAAGTTTTTGGCCCCTAGACTTAGGATTTTGTTGTGATTGTGACATAATTAATTAGGACCCCACACCTAATATCTTGCATGTGCCTATAGATCGTTAAGTGGACCTAATTAATAACTCACAAAAGAAAAAGCTAATTTGGTCACTCGAGAGGTCATGTGCCACTAGAGGTCGTATACAGTGCTGGCATGATCTGTTGTGGCGGACACCGATCGGCATCAGAGGCCGGACCCCGACCTCTCTTGTTGATCTTTTAGCTACTGTTCTTCTCGTATAGAAATTCTTGTCTAAGGCCGATTTCTTCATGCATCATATAGGTAGTTTATTTCTTATCTTTTAATTTATGAGCGGATCACCCTGCATGTAGAGTGCTGGAGCAAGGTACGCATTTCTATGTATGCATACATCATTGTGTTTGATCACGCATCGGCTTTTCTGACTTCCTCCCCAATTTTATTGGACTTCAACAAACTCAGGAAATCGAAAAATTTGTTAGGCGTTGTGTTTATTCAGAAAAAGCCTAAAAAAGTGATAACCATAAAATTGGGACTGCTAATGCAAACTTGACCTTAAAACTCACTTCACTCTCAAAAATTTTGTCTTGAGGAGAGTAACCCACTCATTGGTTGATTTATCTGCAGCGAGAGAGTAACCCGCACATTAGGATAGAGCCATACCTGAACTCCTTTCGGACTACTACTCTAGGGTTAGTCATTCTCCAGTGAGGATCTCTCCGATAACCGGTAAAGCGGACTGTTACGTCCTTTGCAGAGTGGATTGATCGGGTAGCCGGTAAACGGTCCACAATTCATACTGGCTGGGAAAGATCTAGCCTTGGTTCGGGACAGTCTCCTAGGAGCATCGGGTTCCCAACAGCTCGTTTAATCGCTTTGATAGATTGATTGATCACTTAACTAAAATTGACAAGATAATTGATCGAACCTTCACGGTCATCAGATCAGAGTTGCGTAGGTGAATTGGGGGTTTGATTTCACACCTTGTTTGCATTCCAGATCTCATCTGCCCTTTTCCAGATCAAAATGATGGGAAGGAGATCCCTGAGGCCACGTCTGGTGGCACCGCTATCGATCCCTCCTTCCTATTCATCTAGGTCGGCTTCGGGGAGTCCAGACCCACTCTCCGAGTCTGAGTTCACGTCCACTCTGTTCCCCCTCGATCACCCTTCTTCTTTTATCAGTCCAGTGGTGTCAGAATTTAGTGCAGCACATAGTTCAGAGCATTTGACGGCACCTGAGATGGGTTCTTTTGCCTTTGCAGAGACCCAAGAAATGGCCGTAAGAGAAGAACACCCAGATGAGTAGAGACATCATCCATTCATATACGATCAAGCTGCCATCAACAATTCACTGTTGGCTTCCCTAGAGACCATGCAGAGACAGATCAGAGACCGGGGAGTCTTCATGGGTGATATCATGAGAGAGCTAGAGCAGATGCGAGAGGGTAGAGATGACAGACCTGAGGGCGGTGGCGACATACCCCAAGAAGAAGGCGGAGAAGGAGCAGACCCTCAGCAGGAGAGGCCGCCGCCGATGACCATGAGGTAGTTGCACAACCCAGCTGCAACCCTCACTCACCGATGGATCTAGCTTCCTCCACTTCGAGCTTCGCCCGCAGACCATTCAGTTATTGCCCAAGTTTCATGAGCTAGCAACTGAGGAGCCTCATCTCCATCTGCAAGAGTTTGAGATGATTTGTAGCACTATCCACGATAGATTTGTGGACGAGGATACAATAAAGATGATTGCCTTCCCATTCTCCTTGGCTGACAGAGAAGTCTATTAGCTGAAACATCTTGAGAGGTATGTCACATCTTGGGCACAGCTCCGGACCGAGTACTTGAACAAGTACTATCCACTCGGTCGGACCAACGCAGCACGAGCAGTGATCAGCAACTTCACGATGATCCCAAATGAGCAGTTTCATGAGGCTTGGGATCGATTTAAAGAGCTCATCGACTGGTGTCCACATCACGATATATCAAAGCCCAACTTGGTTCAGAGTTTCTTTTGTGGGCTGACACCGGAGCTGCAGGGGCTTGTAAATGCCTCTTGTGGTGGATCTTATTTCTCCAAGGGAGAAGATGCGATTTGGGAGATCTATGAAGGAATGGCAGAGAACTCTACAGTCATGGCCCAAGCCCATGTCTACACACAACCGAAGATCCCTCCACAGGTAGTTGGATATCATAGTATTGCATGCATCGATGCCGGTACCCATACACCGTCAGCATTAGCAGCTCAGGCTGAATCCACTGCAACTGACATGGGGATCATCAGCGAGAAGTTGGACCGCATCGAGATACTTGAGAAGAAGCAGAGTCAAGGACTTCGTACAGATGGACCTTTTGACGAAGACCATGAGTGACCTGAAGACGTAGATCCTATGCATTCAAAAAGGAACAGACGTCCCCTCAGCAACCTCCCAGGTCATGTGCTGATCCCAGTAGTAGCAGCTCCACCCAGCCCTCTGCCACGTACCGTCAGGTTCACCACATCCAGGCAGACCCGGTCCAGCAGCTACAGCACTATCCATTGCCGCCACCATCTCAGGACACTCAGATGGTGGTATACCAGCCAGATCAGCCACTGGCAGTTCTTCCACCATCACCAGTTGAGCAAGAACCATTGATGGAAGTCAATGAGATTTGGTACGACCGGTACCCACAGCAGGTCGGGATTCGACATGATCATCCCGGATTCTGTTGGGCCACTAGTGGCATCTCATCCCAGCAGCAGTCTTCAGCTCCAGGCCCGCAGAACAGCCAGCACCAGCAGCAGCCCCATCACGCACACCAGTAGTACCAACATGGTCCTCATCCCTTCTATCAGGGACAGCAGTGGAGGCAACGTCAGTAGCCTCACCAGACATACTCCCAGCCTCTCCCTTACTACACTCAACAACAACAGCCTCATTTCCAGCAGGGGAACACTTCCGGTTCTCTGGAACCTGCCTTTGAGAACCCAGCTCTAGATGACCTCGCCCGCTTGCTCTCTGAACATCAGGCATCTTTCTGGCGGGAAATGGATGAGTTCCGACAGGAGATGAGGGATATTATCAAGGGCAAGGCCGCCATACCAACACAGATACCTCTCCAGTGACTATTTGAATGACATGTCTTCTTTTTGTGATGTTGATTTCGTGACTACTAGGAGCGGTAGGATGCCAGCCGGCGACGCCTCATCTGAGCGACAGCCACACGAAGAACCAGGAGCGCCAGATTAGGAGAGTAGAGGTGCCGATGCTGCAGATGATGTTGATGACGGTGGTGCTGATGCCACCAAGGATGGAGATCCAGATGACGGTGCTGAGGCCGTCGCGACACCCGATGTAGACGGTGGTGTGGATGCCACCATGTTACTTGATGCAGAGCTAGAGCGCGGTGCTGAGGCCGCCAAGTCAGATGTCGTGGGTGGTACTGAGGCCACCACTTCCACTTTTGTCGAGCTCCCACCTGTTGTGTTGCCACCTTTTGTATCTCAGGACTGTGGTAACAAGAAAAAGAACAAAAATATGAATAAAAGAAAGGTTTCTGTATCCACTTTAAGTCCATATGTGTTGCATGATGATCATTGTATGGATTCCATTCCTTCACAGGCACAGGAACCTCCTCCTAGTCCTCCATCTGAGGAGGCCCCTACCATCCCCTTCCCTCAAGCACTCCGTTTGGAGAAGGGGAATAAAAAAGAAAATCCCAAAAAGACACATCAGTTAGAGTTCAACAACCAGATGATTGATAGATTTCAGATTGAGCTGACTCTACAGGAGGTGCTTGAGCACATCCCCCTCTTCCAAAAGTATGTGAGAGAAGACTACAGTCCGCAGGAAGAGGAGGAACCACAGAGATGAGATCCATGTGCTTACTCGTTCCACATGCTTTGCCATTCAGAACAGATTGCCAACCAAGAGACCTGATGCAGGAGCTCCCTATCTCAGATGCGAGATTCAGGAGCAACGGTTCGATCGTACTCTATTAGACAGCGGCTCTTCTATCAACCTCCTTCCGGTAGCCTTACTCGACCGATTCGAGTTTGGCCCTCTTCTTCAGAGCAAGACAGTCCTTCAGTTTGCTGATAGATCGATTAAGTGGCCGAAGGGGTTGTTGAGAGATGTGGTCGTTACCATTCAAGGCCTGAAATTCCCCGTGGACTTTGTTGTATTGGACATGGAGATCCCTAAGTCGGTAATAGATACCCCCATCATACTTGGACACCCATTCTTGGCCACTGCCAAGGCGGTGATCGATCATGATAGTGGGAAGGTGTACTTTTGTGTAGAGGGTGAAAGTATAAAATAGAGATGATCGACGAGACCAGAGTGAGAGAATCAACATGCTCAGCGCAGTTCAGTGATACAGAGCAGATGATAGAGGTTGAGCGAGACATCCACCAGGAGTATGATTTTGTGATGATCGATGATGAAGCCATCTGGACAGATCTAGTAGCACAAACCCTTGCCTTGCCCGCAGATTCAGCGTACTTACATCTTATGGCAGTCGAGAGTTTGGATAGCACACCCCTGGCAGAGGACACATTTGAGGCTGACAGTCGTGGGATGAGTGGCGAAGTCGAATTTCATTCGTGTTCTTCTAGTTCAGATCCCTCAGATTCAGACATTGATTGGGATGATTTTGATGAATACTTGCCATGTTTGATTCCTTCTGAGCCGACAGCTAGGACGGAGAGAGAGCCAGTACAGTTTACAGATGATTCAACAGGGTTCCCTTCGTCAGATTTTCATGCACAACGAGAGTTCTCTCATGCAGACCTGGTAGCCTTCACACAGACATATCAGAATCTAGATCTGCCACCTCCCAGTTGCCCGGAATTGAAGCCCTTGCCGCAGTCGCTGAAGTATAGATTCCTTGCGGGTGAGCTAGATATGCACCCAGTCATTATCTCAGTAGATTTGACTGGAGACAAAGAATCTCGTCTGATGGAGGTTCTTGAAAGAAACCGCAAGGAGATAGGATGGAGTATGGCTGATCTCCAGGGAATTAGTCCGGCTCTGTGCTCCCACCATATCTACCTCGAAGAGGATGCTAAGCCCTCGCGTGAGTTCCGGTGACGGCTAAACCCGAATCTTCGAGATGTTGTCATGAAGGAAATATCGAAATGGTGGAGCGCCGATTTTATCTACCCCATCTCCGACTCCAAGTGGGTTAGTCCATTACATGTGGTACCGAAGAAGACGGGTATTACTACAGTTGTGAGCGAGTCTGGAGAGGATATAGCTACTCGGGTACCCACTTCTTGGAGGGCCTGTGTGGACCACAGACGATTGAATAAGACCACCAAGAAGGATCATTTCCCACTGCCATTCATTGACCAGATTATCGAGAAGCTAGCTGGGAAGAGTCACTAATGTTTTCTTGACAGGTACTCCGGTTACAATCAAGTGTCCATTGCGCCCGAAGACCAGGACAAAACGACATTCACATATCCGTTTGGGACGTAAGCTTTCAGACGGATGCCCTTTGGTTTATGTAACGCCCGACGACATTCCAAAGGTGCATGTTGTACATTTTCTCAGATATGGTGGGTGACTGTTTAAATGTCTTCATGGATGACTTCTCGGTCTATGGCGATGGGTTTGATGCTTGTCTTGACTTCCTAGACTGTGTGCGTCAGCACTGCATAGAGGTCAATCTTGTCTTATCTTGGGAGAAGAGTCACTTCATGGTGACTCAAGGGACGGTCCTTGGTCATATCATCTCCAATAGGGGCATGGAGGTTGATCCGGCCAAGGTGGATGTCATTAGAAAACTCAATCCACCGTCCAATATGCATCAATTGCGGTGTTTTCTGGGGCATGTCGGTTTTTGCCGATGGTACATTCAGGACTTCAGTCGTATTACCTGACCGCTTACTGATTTGCTGACGAAAGACACCGAGTTCATTGTAGATGATAAGTGTCTTGCGTCTTTTGAGATTCTCAAGAATATGGTTATCACGACTCCTGTCCTTCAGCCACCCGATTGGTCTCTCCTATTTGATATCATGACGGACACTTCTGATTTTATTGTAGGGGCTGTGCTCAGACAGAGGAGGGATGGATCACCGTATGCCATTCACTACGCTAGCCGGACTTTGGATGTAGCTCAACGGAATTACACCGTGACTGAGAAGGAGATGCTAGCAGTAGTCTTTGCTTTGGATAAGTATAGATCATATATTCTCGGATCTAGAGTGACTGTCTTTACATATCACACCGCCATCCGGTATCTCATGGCCTAGAAGGATGCCAAATCTCACCTTACTAGATGGATCCTTCTGCTCCAAGAGTTTGACATTGATATTAAGGATAAGCCTGGAGTTAAGAATGTGGTGGCGGATCACCTCTCCTGCTTAGAGAACCTTGAGGAATCTGAGCCCAGTGCACCCATTACAGAGACATTTCCAGATGAGGCGATCTTGGCGATCACCTCGCTCCCATGGCACGCCGACATTGTGAACTATCTTGTCGCCAAGATGGTTCCACAAGGTTGGCCCAGGCAGAAAATTGAGACCTTCCTTGCGAAGGCCAAGTCTTACCATTGGGAGGATCTCGTCCTTTATCATGAAGGAGGGGATAGCATCTGAAGGAGGTGCATTCCTCAAGAAGAACAGCATAGCGTCCTAACCTACTGCCACAAGCTTGAGGCAGGAGGACATCATTCTGAGAGACGGACAACGCAGAAGGTGCTCCAGTCCGGCCTTTGGTGTCCTACTCTCTTCAAGGATTCCGATGAATTCGTCAAGGGATGTACTGACTGTCAGAAGATGGGTACTTGCGGACAGAGAGACATGATACCCATGCAGCCCATTCACTTTTGTGAGGTTTTTGACGCATGGGGGATTGATTTCATGGGCCCATTTCCTAAGAGTCAGGGGTTTGAGTACATCGTGCTTGTTGTTGATTATATGAGTCGTTGGGTTGAGGCCATCCCCGCCAGAGATGCAGATGCTAAGACCGTGTGTCTCTTTTTGAGGAAAAATATCATTTCATTATTCGGGGTACCTAGAGTTCTGATTTCTGATGGGGGATCTCACTTTATTAATGACAAGGTAAAATCCCTTGCAGACGAGTTCAGCATTGACTATCGTGTTGCAACTCCATATCACCCTCAGACGAATGGTCTTGCTAAAGTATCGAACAGGGAGATCAAGACTATTTTACAGAAGGTAGTCTGCCCAGACCGAAAGGATTGATCACAGCTTTTGGACTCGATCTTGTGGGCGTATCGGACTTCCTTCAAGACTCCATTAGGGACATCTCCATTTCGTCTCGTCTATGGCAAGCCGTGCCATTTGCCAGTAGAAATCAAGCACAAGTCACTATGTGCAATTACAGAGTTATTGTTGGATTCCAAGAGTATAGGAGAACAGAGGAAAGCAGAGCTGGCAGCCCTGGAAGAATTGGGACATACATCCTTTTCTAGCAGCCTACAATATAAGGAAAAAGTGAAGACATGGCACGATTCTCATATCAGCCATAAACAGTTTGAGCCCGATCAGCACGTATGGTTGTTTGATTCTAGGCTAAAATTATTTCCAGGGAAATTACGGAGTAAGTGGGAAGGTCCTTATGTGGCCAGGAAGGTACATGACAATGGCAGCATTGATATATCCGAGTTGTCATCTTCCTCTACCTTTCGGGTTAACGGTCAGCGCCTGAAAATCTATCTAGATCATGATCCGCCGACCGTTAACGTTGCCCCAATTCATCTAGTATGAGGTGTTCTCTTTGACTCGTATCATCTGCATCTCATACATGCTTATCACTTCCATCTTTCTCTGTACAGATCCACTTGTCCATATCATTCATTCATTCTTCCGTTATGTATGCCACCTCGTTGTCATCTTATAATTTTCCTATACTTAGGGCGCGCTTTGTCCTAAGTATAGGGGGGTGCACACACTGAGCTGTGATCTATTTATTCTCTTTTCTTCTTTTCTTCTTTTCCTTTTCTATCCTCTTTATCTATCAAAAAGGTGACGCCCCTTGTTGACATTCTCCTATACTTAGGACGTACTTTGTCCTAAGTATAGGGGGTGTGCACCCCGAGTTTCCCTATTCTTTGATCCTCTCCATTGTCTCCTCTTCTTGTCTATATTTAGGGATATATTTCCCTAAGTATAGGGGGAGACAATCAGAGTACGATCTGTTCATTCCCACCCTTGACCCTCCCTGCTTTGTGTACAGTCTGCTATACTTAGGATTATTTGATCCTAAGCATGGGGGGCGGTCAACTTCATATGTGTTCATTCATTCTTTAATTTATTTATTTACTCTTTAGACTTGTCTATACTTAGCACGAGTTATGTCTTCTCTTTTCTCTCCGATCTATGAGGACATAGCTCAAGCTAAGTATAGGGGGTCGTATATACTGTGTATATACTTTAGCCATAACTCGTACTTTCGTATTTTTTTAATAATTATGGCTAAAAATTCTCTAAAAATTCAATAAAAACCTTAATAAAAAGATGTTGATTATTCCTCAAATTCTTTTTGTATTTACTGATTAATAAATCAGGTGAAAATGTTTTTTACAAAATATTTGAAAAATAGTTTGAAAATCTGTGTGAAAATCTTTTGAAAAGTATTTGAAAAACATTTTGTTACATATTTTCAACCTTTGTAAAATGTTTTGTTTGTAAAATTTTATTTTTTTTTGTGTGAAATAAAATGTTTGAAAAATGATTTGCAAATGGTTTGAAAAATGGTTGTAAAAATATTTTGAAAAATCTATCTATACTGTTTGAAAAACCTATGCAAAATGATTTTCAAATGTGTGTACATGTTTGCAAAATGTTTATAAAAATTATTTTGGACTATAGTTTTTCAAATTGTTTGTAAAAACCTTTTCAAATAAGTTTGAGAAATACATACATCACACCAAAATCCTTTATATATGTATAAAATTGACCACTTACCCTTGTAAATTCTTAAAATCCACTTCTTGTAAATATGAGATGCATCCCGGTGTAAATAGTCTTAACCTAGCTTTGAGCCAAAAATCTTTTCTTTTCAAAAATCCCAAAAACATTTGCAAAATTAAAATGCCAAAAACATTTGAAAAATATTTTTGAAAATACTAAAAAATGCATATGCATCATCTTTTCAAAAATCCATAAAAAGTTCAAAACTCTTGAAAATTGCATCACAAAAAGATTTTTTGCATTCTGCACAACATGAGCATTTTTCGGATTGAGTTTGATAGTTGAACGAGTCTAAGTAAAATCTGGAGATTGGAGCTTAGTTGGACCTTAAAATCTACCTAATAATAGGAACCTTATAGGAACTGGAATTGAGGTACTTCAGGTCTAGATGACTTAATTCTTTGAGGATCACGAGACTTGGTTCAATGGATTCTTGACTGCCTAAGTAGAGTATTTCGGAGCACACGAACGACTCTTGTTGATAATGACCTAACTTGGACACCTGCACCTTTCACTTGGCTCGACTCAGTTGGAGTGGTGAGGGGATTGGATTTGCCGGTATGAGACGCACACAAGTGGAAACATTTGTCCTCCTCTAGGGAGGGAAGTGCACCCCAACCCGTCCGGTGATGATGAATTCTGAAGACTGGAGAGTGTGGGTTGCAATAAAGCTTCAAAAGAGGGATAGTCTATTGGCTCAAGAGGAAAAACTCCCTATGTAAATGATGTTGTATATAGTATTAAACAAAGGACATGCCTGTACAAAAATAAAATGCATGCAAAAGTATGTCAATATGCTGTATAGCCAATAAGCAAGCTTGAGCTTCAAAGTCATATCATGTGATCCTGCAGCTGGATGACTTGACTACACTGGTCTTGCTTCCTAGGATAGGTAGCTACACTGGCTACCGTCCATTCTTCTCTTTACCCCCTCCTCTTGAGCTTGTTGCCACTTGAACTTACAAGGGAATACCCCGCTCCTCGAGGAAGGAGTTATTGGACTGGGGAATCATTGGGTTGTCATACTGGAGAAGTCAGTTCTTTGCCATTCTATTTGGGGAGAGCCACTATCACTTACATTATACGAGTCAGATTCATAGTCGTAAGGGTTTGCGTATGAGTTAAGATATTTCTGACCTGGCTTTTGAGGGGACTTGAACGGAGTTTTGGGATTCTTGAAGGCTGTTGGATTTCAAATCCGATTCTCATAAGGTTCCGCCCGCACTAAAATTTCAAAGGTCCGACTTATGCTCCAAACTTTGATTTTGTGAAGACAAGTTTGATAATTAATCTTAATCCAGCTTTCTTCTTTTTCTTTTCTTTGTTTTTCTTTCTGCACTTATTGCATAAGTGTTTGCTAGGGACTAGCAAAGGCAAAGTATAGGGGGATGATGAATCCACATTTCATCATCTTTATTCTGTCATTTTGGCCTCAAAAATCTTAGCAAATGCATGTAAATAACCATAATTTCTGCATCTTAGCATTCATGCATGTGTGTGTAAATAGTGTATAAAATACAGTTTTTAAAGCCAAAATAAAAGAATAAAGAAAAGAAAAGAAAAAGAATAAAATATTGTAAATATTTTATGACCCGAAACCCTGAGACCTAGGCATCTAGATGAATAGGTCGACAAGGAATAAAGTAGGGGGGGTAAGGGTCAGAATACAATAAAAATCCCTTTTATTTCATTCATTCCTTATTCATTTTGGGACCTATTTTTGATTTCACTTTTTATACCTCTAATAAAGAAACTTTATACATGAAAGTTGTAGATAATTAAATAAATAAAAATACAAAATTGATTCCATACAAAAATAATGTGTTGATAAAAAGTTATGATCTGAATAAAATTCCAGAATCCCAACTTCCCAGACCTGTATCTCTCAAAGAAAAACTCGAGACACATCAAAATCACCTTTGATTGTATATAATTTTAAATAATCTATTTAATGAAGGTGGTCTCGCATTTTGCGGAGGTACGGTTTGAAAGTTGAGTTTTGGAACCCTATTGTATACTTACACATATTAAAATAATCATTTCATTATCTATTCACTATTCTTACAATTTTATATTTTTATAATTTTGTAAATATTATTTATAATTTATGTGTACATTAAAATCAGAATAAAAACATTAATAAAATACAAAAATAAAATACCTGAATATAATACATAGGTATAATACCTATAAGTATACTTGTATAATTGATTCTCCTATTTTATTAAGTATACAAAATACAACAAAAAAATAAAATAAAAATCTATTTAAGTGTATAAAAATATGTTATATATTTAAAAAATAATTAACAAAATAAATAAAATTAAATACAAAATAAAAATAAAATATTAAAATATGTAGATAAATATACCTATATAGGATATAAAAGGTAACTTGTATTTTTAGATCTCAAAAAAATAAATAAAAACCATAATAAAATACTTCAGAAAATAAAAAATATTTTTTATTCTATAAACTAAAAATAATAAATTCATTTACTATTTTTAATTTAATTTTCTAATCTTTTTTGAGGGTTTTCCTGGTTGGTCCACGTGGACCAACCAGGTGACAGTCAGCGTTGACCCCCGGTCAACTGGTTGTCCTTCTCCCTATCCCATTGTCAGAACCATGTTTTTGACCCGTTTTCTCGATTTTTTTCGAGGATAAATCTTGCATCTTCTCGGCTTCGTATCTTCTTGACTTTTGATCCTCATTTATCGAGCATCCACGCCCAGGTGAAACCTCGGCCCTTGAATCGACGCATCTCTCACTATGCCTCGTTCTTCACAGCCATCCGTCAACCCTTTATATGGAACCCCCGATTTTCATTCAAAATTTGAACCCTCTTGGACCGATTTCAGCCCCTCCTTTCGTGTGCCCGTGCGAGAGAGTGTGGCAGGCTTCCTCCCAGCACCTTTTGCGAGTCACGACGTGGACCAGAGCGGTCTCCACCACCTTCGACGAAGCTCGCTGTCGAGGTCTTCTTCCTCTGGCTCATGCCATCGAGGTATCCCCTTTTCCTTGGTTCTTTTTGTAGTTTCTTAGTCCCTGTAGCTTTAGGAATAGAGTAGCTTAGTTAGAATCGACTGTCGATCATCTGTTCATCCTCCACGATCACCTCACCGGAGCGCACCTCCAGCCACCTCGAATCTGCGTCCACCTCCGCACATCCGCACCTCCACGGGGCCCAAGCAGTTTGCCCTTGGCCACTTCACCCCTTTTTTGCAGGTCCAAGAGCCACTGAAGAATGCCTGGGGCTCGTTTTGAGCCTCGCCGGAGGATCTAGGAGCCTTCTAGCTCGCCGCCTCCCCCAGCGAGCTCTGGCCACTACCGGAGTATTTTGGAGCGCCCAGGAGATAGAGGACCACCCCAGGAGGATCGCCGACCACTTTTGGAGATCAGAGAACGCCAGAGGACCGAGATCTGGAGCGGGAAAGCTCGCCTCGCCGGTGTTGCTTCCCTGTTCTTCGTCCACGACTCTCCGCCGTTGGATCTTCATCGCCTCCCAGATTGCACGCCAGCCGTTGGATCTCCACGCGTCCCAGTCGTCCGATCACCTTTGGAGATCTAATCGTAGCCGCTAGATCCGAAGCGTCATCGTGCGTCCATATCTTGCCACGTGTCAAGTGAAGCTTCCAGCGCCGTCAGATCGCCTAGTTTTGGGTATTTTGCATTTTCTGCCCTTAGCGTTTTTGTATTTAATATTTAGTTCATAAACTTTCAATTGTAGTGTAAAATGTTTGTAATATTTGCACTTAGATCCCTAGACTTTTCATATTTGCATTTAGGTCCTAGTTCACGTCACCTCACGTGACTCGTGCACGTGGGGTGGGGGACATTTTGCAAGGACCCCCTACAGGTTTTTGTAATTCGTTTCAGTCCAAGATATATTTCATTCAGTGTAATATTTTTGGATATTTTGCAACTTAGGCCCTCAGGTTTTTAGTAATTGCTTTTAGGTCCTTCCCAAGCGCGTGATTAACAAGTGCGTGGCTGGGAATTTTGCACTCGTGCCCCTGCAGGTTTTGTAATTTGCATTTGGTCTTGGAATTTTGTTAAATAGTTATATATTTTATGGAAAAATTGCACTATGGCCCTTGGACTGCTGGATATTTACATTTATGCCCCTACTAGTGTAGATTTTTCTATTTGTTGTCTCTATGTATTTCATGCATCTATAAAATCCTAAAAATCACCAAATAAATACCATAGCTTCCTGTTTATCTACTATTTCACGCCATATTTTTAGTTTGCATTTTTATTGCATTTTCAAATTTATAAAAATTCAAAAACATGCATTTTCTCTATTGTATGCATTAGAAAATACCAAAAAATATTAAAACCCATTGAAAAATTCTAAAAAAATCACCTTTTGTGTGTTTCTGTGTCTTTTAACTTCAGTCCAAAAATCACTAAAAAATCAAAGTAAAACTCCTAAAAATTAGAAAACCCCTAAAAACTTTATAAAAATCTTAAAAATTTCAGAAAAATCCTAAAATTATAATTTTTATCTCTAAATTTTCTTTGTTTTATTGTCTTTAATTTAAATTAGTTTGAGGAATTTTGGACTCTGTTTGATATTTTTCATCCTCATTTTAGTTTCAGCCTTCTATTTTTCTTCACTGTTTTCAGTATTTTTTCCGTTAAAAATACCAAAAATTAGGAAAAATCTTGAAAATCACAGAAACATTTGAAAAACAAAAAAACCCAAAAATATATTATTCCCTGATTTTTGCTTATTTTTACCTGTTTTTTCCTATATACTATATCTCTTTATCCTTTATTTTATATATACTTCATTATTAAAAAATATATAATACAAAAAGAAAATACAAAATATGTAAATTAAAAATCAAAATATAAAATTATAAAATCAAAAATTAAAAACCCACAAAAATAGCGCACTTGTATGCATTTGATCACTTTCACATTTTTGAGCACTTATTTTTAGATCTATCTTGCTTGCTCCCTGTGTTCGACACTCTACACATACTTGCACTATACGCACTTATTGTAGAGTTATAATAAATTTTAACTCCACATTTAATTTTCATTGTTTGATTGTTGTTGTGGGTTAATTGTTGACTTAATCAGGATTTCTGAGCGGTCAACGCATCGACTATGTTCCCGCTTTGTGTGGAATACACGACCGCTTGATTTCTCGATTAATCATCTCTCTCTAACATATATCACTCCTTTCATGCGAGGTTCCAGTGGACTTGGAGTACATCGGAGGTCGACAAGTCGTGGAGAGAGATGATTGTCGAGGTGCCAAGGAGATTGCATTTTTAGAGAGAGAGAGAGTTCATTTCATTTTTCATTAATTATTATAATTATTGTGTTGTAATAATTTAGATAATCACACATTTACAGAGGCTATAGTTTGAGAACTCTCGCATATATCAGAGAGTCAAACATTCTTCTTCTTTTGATTGTGGTTGTATCGAGAGTGGTTCTTGACTTGAGTGGTGAAATTAGGATAGGCACACGATAGTGTAATTTAAAGATGTATGTGAACTACGTAATTTAGGCCACACTTTAAAAAAAGAGAATCATTACGCCATTAAAGATTCATTAACCATAAAGACTTAAACACGTACTACTTAGCCAAACTAAAATTAACTTCTTTCCCGCTAATAGAATCCTATTTAGGTACAATTTTTTATCGACTTGCATGCATCTATTGTAAAATTTAAAAATTCTGTCTTTCATAACACATGGAGAGTACTAGGAATCATTGTAAGTATAACTTCTTACAAGCATTCATCATAGTTTCTCGCTTGCATTCTGAATTATGGTTCCTCTTTTGGTTTTATAACCTAAGGATTAATAGGAAAAAGGACCGAACGGTAGGCGCGTATTTTGTGCACATTAATATCAAGTGATAACCCTAACTCTAAAATTGGGATTGAATTGAGCAAGACGATCAAATCAAATTAGAATAAAATGAAAACTTATTTTATGGGTGCATAAAGCCCTCATTGTACGTAGGTATTTACCCACAGAGAAAGTGGGTGAGGACGCACATAATAAGATTAGACCCCAAATCACAGGACAATCCCCTACATCTCCATGTCCGACTCTCACGGGCTTGGGAGTTGTAAGGGCTTACGTTGGACCTTAGCGTACGTTTCAGTTGTGTAAGCATGTATGTCTCCTTTGGGGTGTGCTATTGAAATCGACAGCCTGAGAAGCTCACCTCATTGATTGGGAGCATACAGAAGCAATGCTTGGCATAAGGAGACACCATGTGTGTAATGGATTAAAATATTGTCTTACCACCAACTAAAATTGGCAAGATAATTCGGCCGAACCTTTACGGGCTTCGCATGTGAAGTTGGTAAACTTAAAAGGGTTGCATTGTGTTTGATTTTGTGAGTTTTCTCTGCACATTTGTGTGCCCGGTAGAGCATAGATTCTTCTTGCCTCTCGTGTTCATTTACTCTCCTTTTTGACATCGAAGATGACTAGTTGGGTGGGGGAGGGGGCTATTCAGATTTCGTGAACCTATCATTGAATCCTCCAAAGAGTACATCTTCCGAGGTCCCTTCACTTCTAGGACCTCAACGGACTCATGACTCTCTTGATTCTAGGTTCGCTCACTTAAAGGATGGTCACACACCGACCAATCCCTTCCTCTCTTCCCTACTCATTGAGGAAAGACCTTTTTCTCGGTGAGGTTGATTTGAATAGCCTCTTCTAAATAAAACCCATTTGCTAATGAAGGTTTCAAAGAAGATTCATTCAAGATGCCTCCCACGAAATAGAATGATGATAAGGAACAACGTGAGGATGCTATGCAGATGATACTAGCTAGGATTGCCATATTTAAGCAACAGAATGTGATATTTAGAGATCAGATTAGTGAGTTGAACATAATGATCGATGCACCTATGGATGCAGCTTACAATCCAGGACAATATAGAGTGTAGAATTACCATAGTCCCGTAGAGCTAGAAGTTGAGTATGAGTTGATGTCGTACTTCTTGAACATGCTGCCACATTTCAACAAGAATGCCAATGAGGAACCCTATTCATTCCTAAGGGACTTTGAGCTCATATGTGCTAACCGCAGTCAACCTAGTATTAGTCAGGATTATATTAAGCTCACTTATGGGATTGGCCCTAATCTCAAACTCATCTCGATAGTTGGAAATTTAATTTCGAGTGGTCTGATTGGGATTCTCTCATATTGCATGTACAATCCAACCCCAGTCCTATATCTCAATACAGAAATCATTTCCTCAGACTCAGACCGCAAGATGGCTCCCTAAGGGAAGGGCAAAGGGTAGTAGCTGCCCCAGCCAGAGTAGGGGCAGATGCTCAGAACCAGGTGAATGCTCAGTTGTTGGCTTACATCCAAGCCATAGAGCAGCAATTGACAGAGCAGGCCCTATCGCAGATTGCATTTCAGGATATGTTGAACGATGTAATGAACGGACCAACAGGGAGAAGAGGTGGAGAAATACCTTTTGATGATCCAGACCAAGAGGAGGGTGCAGAGAATTGGAACCCAAAACCTACACTGAAGGAGATATACAATCCTGGAGATAACCAGATGACATAATGGGTCTACATCCCGCTGATTCATGATCACTTCGAGCTCAAGCCCCAGTTCCTTGCGCTCCTCCCCTCATTTCATGGGAACGCCATGAGGAGTCATACATTCACCTGTAGCAGTTCTCTCGCATCTGCAGGACGACCACTACCCTAACATCTCATTGGGTGTAGTGAAGATGACTGCATTCCCCTTCAACTTACAAGGCAAGGCCCTCTATTGGGTCAATCATTTGGGAAAGGTTGTAATGACCTAGGAGGAACTCAAATCTCAGTTCCTTCACAAGTTTTACCCTCTCGAGCAGCTCAACCAGATGCGAGACATGATCAACAACTTCTCCCTGGCAACCCATGCGTCTATCAATGAAGCCTGAGAGAGATTTACAGATCTGCAAGAGAATGGTCTCCACCACGATATACCGAGGACCAATCTGGTCCATCACTTTTTCGGGGGTTTGAATGTAGAGAGGTAGAGACTAGTGGATACTACATGCAGAGGATCCCATTTATACAAGGATGAAGACATAGTATGGCAGATTTTCAAAGAAATGGAAGAGAGAGAGGCCGTCCTATCTTCATCACGCGCTTACCAAAGACAGTCGCAGGTCCTCTTGAAGTTAGTTAACATGGCAGTGTCCCGAGAGGTAGAGAGATATGAGATCTCCAACCTTAGTATCATTGGGGCCATCTCTTTAAGGTTGATATTATCGAGAAGCGGTCACAGGATCTCCAAAAACTCGCTATGATCGAACAAAGGATATAGAATTTAGACAAGCTGGACCAAATCACCAAGCAGTTGGAGCTATTGGAAAGTACCATCAGTTCGCGTCAATCGGCGACACCAGCATCTGGGACTCTTGCTGAGAAGAAAGATGAGCCCTCACCGCCATAGCAAACTCAATCGCGTCTGCAGCAACCCATGATCCAGCATGTATACTACGTGTAGGCAACCGAGCAGGTCCCGCAGTAGTAACAGATGGTGTTCTACCAGCCAGACTACCTCCCATCCTATGATCCAACATTTCCACCACTACCATTGATCCAAGAACTCAATGGTGTATGGAGTAATGCTGCACAACTGACCCGTCCTACAAGACAACATCAGGGCCAGCTAACAGCCAACCAACCTTACAACACACCACAGGGTGGTCATTTTGCTCAGTCCTTCCAACCTCAGCCTCAGTACCAGCATCACCCATCTCCGCAGTACCAAGGAAACTGGAGACAATCTCAGCAGTACCAACAGTTGCAGTACCGACATCCATAGCCATATCAAAAGTATGCGGCTGGACAATAGCAGTACCCCCCTCCTCCTTATGAACAGTATCAACTTCCTCCTTCTTCTCGGCAACATCAGCAGTCCCAACCTCAGCCTTCCAACCATTAGCCTCAATGTGATCTGCACGCTGAAACTTTTGAGATAGTTCCAGTGAACCCCACCCTGGATTGCTTGGCCCAACTTGTGAAGGGTCTAGCATAGATGACCAAGAAGATTGACGATTGACTGCGACTAAAACTCCTATTCTGGTGTAAGTCGAAGCAAATCCCAATAATTTTAAAAGGAAAGAGCAGGAGTGGTAGGACGTTGCCTCCATCTGTCACCATCATAGGGAAGAATAAATCTTTGATAGGTGAATCATCATCTTTTGCATCGGCCACACTAGCTACAGGTTTGTGTGAGGAAGAAGGAGGAGGAGGAGTCATGCCAGTTGTAACCCACCATCACCTCCACCAACAAAAAGAACAAAAAAAATTAGAAAAAGCAAAAAGACCAAAAAGATGCTCAACGTCCAAGTGAAGTCGCGCTAGACATGGAGAAGCCAGTATCAACGACCGATCCAATGCCAGTTGACGGAGCAGAGACTGTGCTTTTTGCTTGCCCACCAGCAGCAGCACCCTCATCTCTAGCATGTACACCTTTTTGCGATCCAGATGTATAAATTGTAGATGAGAATTTTGTTATAAATAAGAACTTTGCTTTTGATTTCAGCTCTGTAAATATTCCTTTTCCATATGCAATAGAAAAATCCAAAAACTGCAAAAATAAAAAATGCATTATCTGATCCTGGAGATGTGGATATTCTTAACAATCTAACTGTTGAGATACCTTTGATGAAAGCCATGGAATACATTCCTGCTGTAAAGAAAGGCTTGAAGGAGGCATGTACAAACAAGCGTCAGCCAACCTGTAACAACAGATGCTAGCATGTGGAGAAGCATGTCCTTACCATGTCCATAGTAGCAGCCATCAGCAATCTCCCGCAAAAGAAGCAATACATAGGGGCACCTTTGTTCAAATGCAAAATTTTCGACCAAGTCTTCAAGCGAACCCTTCTTGAAAGCGGTTCTTCCATCAACTCTTGCCCTCGTCATTATGACAAGAATTACCCTCTGGTTTGTCGAAGCAGACACACACGATCTTTCAGTTCGTTGATCGATCCATAAAGTGACCCTAAGGTCTGTTGGAAGTTGTTGTCGTAAAGGTGCAGGATATGCAATTCCCAGTTGATTTTGTAGTCCTTCATATGAACTCCCTTGCACCATTACTGCAGACCCCAACTATCCTTGGACGACCATTTTTGCGCACCACAGAGGTCGTAGTTGACTATGGGTCTGGGAAGATCATGTTCAGCTAGACCAATCACAGAGTTACGATATACATGGTTAGTGAGACCAAGTGATAAATCCGTGATTCATCATCGTAATATCTTGATCTTAGCAAAATCCCCGAGTAAAATCCCAAATAAATGTCCATAAAATCAATAAATTAACAAAATAACTCTTGTAAATAAAACACATTAATTATTGTATATTAGATTCTACAAAATAAATTAACAATAAAAAGCCACAAAAATCAAAGGAGTTTCTCACATGTAAAATAGCCCAAAACTTCGTATATTTTTAATAAATTCATTTCAACTCCTTTTTACCTAATTCTTTCTCTAACTTGTTTATAAAAATGTATATAAAAATACAAAAATACAAAACAAATTTCATCTCAAATAAATGCTCCTAGATCCTAAAGAGAAAAAGCCGTAAAGTCCAACTTCCAAGCTAAATTCCCGCTCCGTATGAACTCCAAATTCACTAAACTCACTTTTAAAGTTCAAGTTAGAAAATTATCTATCCAATGGAAGTAGTTTCATTAAAATCGGAGCTCATTTGCAAAAGTTGGGTTTTGGGACCTAGATGTACATTGTACATTATGTATATATTCATACTTTCTTCATTTTTTATTGTATCTTTCTTAATTATTAAAAATACAAAAAAATCATACTTGTGTTGTATTTTAATTGTAGTATTTTATTGTATTTTTCCGTTGTAAATATCTCTTATTAAAAAGATAAAAAAATTACATATTAAAAAAGTAAAAAAATGTGTACATGTTTGTTTGTCTTCCATTGTAAATTCTCCACTATTTCTCTTCTCTTTTTATTTTATTGTATTTAAAGTAGACAACTTTATTTATTTATTTATTTATTATTTAATTTCCATTCTCTACAATAACCACCAATTCAACTCCATTATTCCACCATTTTTCCCAACTTCCCATTCAACTCCATTAATAATACAACCTCCCATTCAACTCCACCACTTTAATAACCTCTCATTCCATCATCTTTATATACATATCATTCTCCTCAATTTTGCCTTTGATCCATCTTTATGTGAGGAGAGCCTAGTTCCCTGAGTTGAATCGGTGACAGCGACGCAACCGCGGTCGAGCAACGACGTCCCTCTCTCCGGTGTGATTTGTTGGTTTTTTTACCAACATCGCAGCCGCAACCGCGCGCTGCTCGAGCTCATCGCACGCTGGCGATTTGAGCGAAGACCGTGCTCACGAGAGCACTCCATAGGCGCCCGTGTTCATCGTAGGTAAATTTTCCCTTCATTTTATTATCTTGTCATGTTTTGCATTTTTTTAGCATAACACATATTATCCCATCCATCACCACCATTATAACACCATTTTTTCCCATTTTCTTAGTTCATCATCATCCACCAATCCGTCTTATTTTTTTTAGAATCTTATTTCATGTTTAAAAAATTTAAAAAATTATAAAATTTTGAAACAAAAAAATCTTTTATTACAAGCAGCAAAACAAAAAAATTAAAAAAAATCGCAGCAGCGGTGGGGAGACCCACCGCCGCCACCAATCTCCTTCACGGGAGCAGCAGCGGCCAAGCCGCTGCCGCCCCCCCCTTCTCCCTCCGGTCGCGCCTCCGCCGCCATCAGCAGCGGCTGCGCCCCACCTCTGCCGCCATCAGCAGCGGCTGCGCCCTGACAACTCTCCACGCCAGCAGCTGCCGTGCCACCGGCCTCCAGACCCGATGCCGACGTCACCTCCATCCTGCGCCGCACGCGGGACCTCCCTCCAGAGCACCACCCTCCGCCTCTGCACGCCGGTGTGCGCGCCGAGCCACCGACCGCCATCGACCCCTCCTCCTTTGGGTTCCACCATCGTGACCGCATGGAGAAGAAGGTCTTTCCCTTTCTCATTTTTTTAATGTGAAAATGTGATGACACATCATTCGAGCAAGCGAGGTAGATCAGGTATAGCTCAAATGGTCGTTGCGACCCCAATCGCTCGTCTGTCAATCATGAAAAAGAGACCACCAAAATCGAATAAAATCAATCAAAATCAAATAGCGGTCCTGCTATTATTTTAACCAGGTATAGCGACCAGGGTCAAACACAAGGATCACGTGATGGCCTTGCAGCCTACGAAGTAGTCAAAAATAAAATAAAATAAAATAAAAGGTGTTTTTGGTGGATTTTTAGTTGTTTTTAATTTTTTTTGGATTTTTGTTTAATTAAGAAAATAAAGAAACAAGTAAAACAAGCCAATTCAAACAATTATTTAATGCATCAAAAATCAATCAAAAATTCCAATAAAAATGTTTTTGTGTGTTTTATGATTTTTACTATTTTTAGTGAATTTTTGGTATTTTTCTGATTTGTATTTGATTTTCTAAAAATAAAACAAGGCAAGAAAACAACAACAATGTCCAACCAAGCTTGAGGGACTTAGATAAAATATCTAAAAACCCCAAAAAGCCTGGAGGTAATTTTCCTTTATAGTAAACACTACAAAGAAAATTTAGCCACTGGATTTATGATTTTTGGGTTTTTAAATAAATTATTAGAATTTTTATATGTTTTTAGGTGTTTTTCAATTTTTATACGTTTTATGAAATGAAAAATGACCAAAATTGGTCAGAAAATCAAGCAAGAAAAACTAAGCAGTAACTAATTTTTTTGTAATTTTTAGATAAGATTTACTATTTTTTGTGAATTTTAAAATCAAACAGTAACGAAAATAGCTGTTTTTTATTTTTTAAAAATATCAAATCAAAACAAAAATGTCCCCAAAAATTCTAGAACATTTTATAACATGGCAGAGCCATGTGTCCAATTTTCATCGAATTTGGAGTAGGTTTGATATTTTATTTAAAATTAAAACCTAGGTACAATGCACAGGGACATGTACGCAATTATCCAAAGTTCTGGGGGGTCCGGTGCAAAATTCCCAAGAAATCACGTGCGCGGCACGTGTCTGGGGCACACAGGGATCTATATGCAAAGAAAACAAGGTTCTGGGACTATTTGGTAACAGGTACCAAAAGTCTGAGGACCTGTTTGTAAATTACCCACAAATAAGCACACATGCACAAATAAATCACGCACAAGGGTATAAATGCAATTTCCTAAAAATATTCATTCATTTCATAACAATCCGGAACTACAGGGCTAACTGTGCAAATATCCCAAAAAGGCACGTGTCGATGCACGTGCTACACTACGAACGGGGGCATATATGAAAATACAGAAACAGACAAGGTCCAAAGTGCAAATGTACCAATGTAAATAAAATCCTAAAAATATTTACAGGGCTGAAATTAAATTAAACTAAACTAAGGGCCTAAGGGATAAATTACCCTTTATTACGCAGGCCGACGGATGGGCGCCACGTGTGTGGATGGACGGCTGGGAACGGGGGGCACCCAATGCTGATATCCCCCGGGTGGATCGATCGGCCCAGGCGTCGCCACGTGGAGATCGAATGGTGGAGAAGTGCGGTGGCTAAACCTCGACCATCAGACGGTGGAGATCGCTCCTCAGATGGATCTGACGCTGCTAATCGCTCCTCAGATGAACGACTGTGATGACAACTGGAGCTGGAAGTCGATCTGACGGTCCTGGAGGATGGAGGAAGAACTGGGCTCCGGCGAACTTCGCCGGGCTCGTGCAGACGCTGTACTCCTCCTCGAAGGCATCTGATGATCAGAGAAGATAGCGGGGGGCCCTCCGCGTCGAATGGTAGCCTCCGATGACTCAACGGAGCCCTGGGGAGTTCCGACGAGGTCGGCAGAGGTCAAGCGCCTGCTCCTGGATGGTCGAACCCTCAGATGGGCTCGACGGTACCTGCAAAGCACAGCAAAACGCTCGCGGGTCGAGGGCAAAGTGCCTCGACCCAGTGAGAGGGGGTGAAGGTGACTGGTGAGGCGAAGCGGTCGAGCTCCGGCGAGGGGTGGACGGAGGAGCTCGAAACCCCAGCTCCTATGCGAGCTGGATTGAGTGGAGGGACGTAGAACGTGCGCGGGAGGAAGGCGATGATGATGGTGCATTCCGATGATCGAGGTGATGAGTGATGTGACCGGAATCAACAATAGACGGCGACGGCGAAAATTGGGGGAAAATCAAAATCAAAGAAAAGGGGAAAGAATCTAAGCTACCTGGGTGGTCGAGTTGACTGGGAATGAGCTTAGGCAGCTCTGGGTCTTTGCCTCACGGGACGTCGTGGCCCGAGGCTCAAGCTCCTGCTTTGGGCGGAGCACGGCGGCGCAAGCTCGCCGGATCGATGGTCCAGACGTCTCCTCCTCGTTGCGACAACGCCCGGAGCGAGTTGTCACTCTCACTAAGGCACTGGAGGTCACTGGGTGGTAGGAGAATGATCCAAAGATGCGGAATGAGGTGGCGGAGCTCAGCCCTTATACTGCCAGGAGTCCAATAAGAATGGGTTGGGTAGGGCTGCGTGAAGCGCGGATCTCGAGGCGGGTACCCCGACGAGGGTGTCGGATGTGACGTGAGTGAAACGGACCCGGGGTTTAGGTGCGAGGTGGTCGGGTTTAGGCGCTAGAATTAGGAGAAATCGGGTCGCCCGCCTAATACCCGTGGGAGGTGGTCCTGGGGGGGAAGTTGACCGGGCGGTCAACAACCCCCGTGGACCAATGAGGACAAGCCACGTGGAAAATATTTAGAAAATCAATTAAAAGCAGTAAATGGCCTATTTATTAAAAAATCAAAACATGAAATATTTTTGTTTTAATTTTTTCTATTTTTTAGTGATTTTTAATTAGTTTTTCAAAATAAAAATAGGGTACTTACAATATAGTACTATACATAGGTATATATACAATATAGGATTTTTAATTTTGATTTTTAATTAGTTCTTTTTATACATTTTTATTCCTATTTTATATTTTATTTATTTATATCATAAAATTAGGAATAAAAAGATATTTTTATTTATTTTTATTATTTATATACATAGGTGAAATAAATACATATGTACATATATATACATGGTATATTTACAATGTGATTTTTAATTTTTTTTGATTTTGTTCTTTTTATTTTGTTTTAATGGTTTTTTATTTATTTACAACATAAAAGATAAAATATTTACAAAATGTTTGGAAATTAATTTTATTTATTTATAAGGTTAAGTAAATATAGGTGAGTGTATGTATATGATGAATATGCACAAGGTGGAGGTTTTTGTTTTCTTTTTATTTTGCTATTTTTATTTTGATTTTTATATTTATAAATATATACAAGTATTTACAAGCCCATTTTCTTCTATTTTTAGAGGAAAATATTTTTATGATGGTTACAGGTATATTTACACACATGAGCCCCTATCTCCCTCTACTTTGGCTTTTATGCGGTCAGGCTCATGCTGAGCCCTCCCTTTGGTTAGGTTGCTCAATATTTATTCTAAATATTTCCCTCTTTTTTTTTATCTTTATTCTTTTATTTTTGCACAAAAACATGCTAATTATTACTTTTTACACCATGCATGCTTTTGGTAATTATTTATATTTACAAATATCTACATGCATTTGCAAAGGTTTTTGTTGCTAAAATATAAGAATAAAGAGTGATGAATGAGTATTCATCAACCGCCTGGAGAAGAAGGTCTTTCCCTTTCTCATTTTTTTAATGTGAAAATTACATTATATATATTTCATGTTTCTTTAATTGCATAATGGTCCCTGTACACGTTTTTGATGTAAATATTGTTTTCTGAGTTTGCACAAAGACCCCTGTGTTTGCTTCTTAATTTGGACCTTCTTTATGTATCATTTTCTTCAAAGAAAAATGTCTTTGTATTGAGCAACTTCTTGTCTACATTTTGAATGTTTATTTGTATTTTTTTGAGTAATGGGTATTTAAATAAAATTGTTTAACTGAAAATCCATAGGTTTTACCCATTCCGTGCTCTTAAATTTATATCTCACACGCGGTTGCTCTAAAAATTTCAAAAAAATTATATGTATGCCTTAAAGAGTGTTTAACTTACTGTCCAAATTTCATCTAAAATGGAGATGTCCTGTGCCTGAAATAAATTGTAGAGTGTTTTTAGCATTTGATTTTTAATTAAATCCACGTATATCCTTTTTTGCAAAATTTAAAGTCCCCTGTATGCCACATGAAAGTATCTACTTGAGATAATTTGCACTTTGCTTAATTTGATAACGTGGATTAATTAGGAATTAATTACTCACTGCCACTCTGTTTCTACTAAAAAATACATAAAAAATTCATATTTAGTCAAAAAATTCCAAAAATATTATTGTAGCTTCCTTGCATCATGTTTTCATTCCAGTATTTTTTTCATAATTTTTATTTACTGTTTGTGTGATAAATTGCGAAAAAACCTATAAAAAGTGTGTATTTTTATTTATTGCATTTTAACCCATAAAATTTTAAAAAAAGTACCTTGCATTCATCTCTGGATTAGGACTCTAAGAAAAATATAATTTGGCTAAATTGGACTAATTTGACATTAAAATTAATTTGGACTTGTTGTGTATTTTCTTAGTGTTGTAATTCCCTTGCATTTGCATTCTATTTGCATAAAAAATATAAAAAAATACCGCATTGGATATCTAGACCTAAGTTTTTGAATTAAAACCGAAGTTGTTCCTTTGCCTCCCTGAGTTCGACCCCGGACTTGCCTGGGATATAAATTAAGCTGAGACACTCTTCACGGAGATCTTTTCTCAGTTCTGACCAAATCGCTAAGTACACGTATTACAACGAACACGAATTAAACATCGTATTCAATGACTCGTCAGATGGCGCCCTTGTCAGGGAGGCAAACAGCTTAGTGACTAATTTAAAAATTTAGATTTAGTTTTCCATTTACTCGGGTAGTCTGACCCCCGAGCCACCTTGTATTTATTTCATTTTTTTGCAATTATTTCTCTTCATATTTTTGTATATATCTTGTTGTTTATCTCTCTAATATAAATCTCATTTTCCTTACGAGGGCCCGGTAGACTTGGAGTGCATCGGAGGTCGACGGACGCGTGGAGCGCCGACTGCTGAAGTGCGAGGATAATTTATTTATTTTTGAGAGAGCTTTTGTAAATTTTTGTACTTATTTAGCTTGCTCTTTATAGTGGCTCTTGTTTGAGAGATCGCGCGTGTAAAAAGACTTAGACATTATTTGTGGTGTGTCGAGCTTGTTTCACTCTCCGGTGAGGGTGGGGCTCGACTTGAGTGGCGAACTTAAGGATTAGGCATACGGTAGTTTAGATTCAAATTTGTTTGTGCCCATGGTAAATTAGGCCACACATATCTTAGAAGATTCACTTATCTGATAAGATTCATAATGAGACGCACATAGACACGTACTACTTAGCTCAAATTCAATCAATTCTTCCCCGCTAATAGTATACTGTTTAGGTGCGATTTTCTCGATCTGCATGCATTTAGTGTAATATTTATAAATTCTGTTCTGCATAACGCATGAAGAGTGCTGGGATTCACTGTAAGTATACCTTCTTCTAAGCATGCATCATAGTTTCTCGTTTGCATTCTGATTTCCGATTCCCCTCTTGTTTTACAACTTAAGGTCAAAAGGAAATTGGGACTGAACGGTAGACGTGCTTGTGTGTTCACATAAAATTCAAGTGATAACCTAACTCTAAAATTGGGACTGAATTGAGAAGGTCGATTTAATTAATTGGAATAAAAAGAACCCTTGTTCTCTGGTGCATAAAGCCCTCATTGTTTGTTTTAATTGCAAGTGAGAGAGAGACGACCCTAGGATAGAGCCAAGTCTGGATTTCTTACTTACTACTGGTTCTTTCTTTTTAGGCGATTAGCTACTTTTCAGTGAGGAATACGGGTAGCCGGTAAACGGTCCGGACTTCCTTAGCAGAGTGGGAGGTTTAGAGGATGCCTTAGTCCTCAAGGAACGGGTAGCCGTATTTATACGGTCCGTACTTACTCCTATACTGGCTAAAAGTAGGTCAAACTAGTCGTAAGAACCGGGCCAGTCTGTAGGAAAATATGGGCACCTAACAGCTCGTTAATCTTTCCAAGATTGTATTCTCACCAACTAAAATTGACCAGATAAATCGGCCGAACTCTTACGGCCATCATGTGTTGAGTTGGTGAAATTGAGGGTTTGAATTGCATTTGTATTGTGTGAGTTCACTCCGCACATTTACGTGCACCGTAGAACTAGTTCCTCATTGACTATCGTGATCTAATCGGTTCTTTTGTCATCGAAGATGACTGATTGGGGGGATATTTATTCGGACTTATGCGAATCTCTCGTTGAACCCTTCAAAAAGTACGTCTTCAAAGGTCCAAGCGCAACTTGGACCAACCTGGACTCATGACCCTCTTGAGTCTAGGATCACTCACTCTCGGGATGGTTACTCTAAAACCATTCCCTTTCTCTCTTCCCACCTCACCGAGGAAGACCATCGCCTTGGTGAGAATATCATGATTCATAAATCCTCTTCTAATCAAGAAAACATTGCTGATTCAGGACATAAAGAAGATTCGAGTAAAATGCCAAAGAAGAAAGAAGAGGAAGAAGAAAACCATGAAGACCCGATGAGAATGATACTAGCCTGATTCGCTGCATCTGAGCAGCAACATGCATTACTGAGAGCTCAGTTAGGACAGTTAAATGTTGTGGTCCAACTACCAATGGATGCGGCGTATAACCTCGGACAATATCAAATTCATAACTACAGGAGTCCAATGTAGCTGCTCCGCAAACCCGGCGAACATCAGGTAAGTATTCCATATCATTTCTCTTGCTATTTTATATTATCTAATATTTTATTTCCTTGTTTTTTTATATCACATCATTTCATCACCATCACCTTCATCATATTACCACCATCCTCATCATACCCCCATCATCACCACACCATTTTTCCCTTTTATTTGTTTTCTATTTATAAAAAAATTTGAAAAAAATAATAAAAATCTAAAACAAAAAAATAGTACAGCAGTTTTTTTTCAAAAACAAAATCAAAAATAAATTAATAAATGGAGGTGGAGCAGCAGCTCCAGGGCCGCCGCCCCACCCCCCATTCTCTAGCGCAGAGGCGGCGCCGCCCGCCATCATCCCGCCGCTGCCCGCACCTGTACGTGGCTCCGCCCACGCTGGCTTCCTCTCCCGCGCGCGACGCCGCCGCCCACGCCTGCGCGCGGCTCCGCCGTCGCTGCCACCTGCGGCCTCTTCGCCGCAACCGCCGCACCGGCGGTCCTCCGCCAGCGGTTCCGCCCTCTGCCCCCCGCCGATGCACGCCGCCAACCACCTCCCTCCTCCGACGCACGCCCACCACGCGCCTCGCCCCGCGACGTCGCCGCGCCGCCAAATCCCTTTTGGGTTCTCCCTGAGCCCTACGCAAGGAAGAAGAAGGTAATTTTCATTTTTTTTTTATTTTTTAAAAATTACGTAACTTCTGTGTATTGTTTCTATAATTACAAAATGGTCTCTGTACATATTTTGTTGTACTTTTCGTTTTCTGAATTTGCAGAGACATCCCTGTGTTTGTACTCGAATTTGGACCTTGTTTTGGCATCCTTTTATTTAAAGAAAAATAACATTGTGTGGAGCAACTTATTCTCTGTCATCTGAGTATTTATTTATATTTTTGTGGTCTTTGGGTAATTAAATTAAATTATTCAACTGAAATATTGCATATTTTACCCAATCTGGACTCTTAAAATTATATCTCACACACTATTGCTCTAAAAAATCCACAAAAATTATATGTGATGCCTTGAATAGTGTTTAACTTACTATCCAAGTTTCATCTAAAATGGTATTGTCACGTGCCCAAAATAAATTATAAAGTGCTTTTAGTATTTGATTTTTGATTAAATCTACATAAAATATTTTTGCGAAATTTCAAATCTCCTGGATTCTACATGAATATTACTTTTTGGGATAATTCGCATTCCGGTTAATTTGACAATATGGATTTATTAGAAATTATTTACTCACTGTCACTCTATTTTCATTAAAAAATTCATATAAAAATCATAACTTGTCAAAAAATTTCAAAAAAATAACTTTAGTCCAATAAAGTTTTCATGATTTTTGCTTACTGTTTGTTTGATAAATTGCGAAAAAACCCATAAAAAGTGTGTAATTTTAGTTATTGCATTTTAACCCCTAAAATTTTAAAAAAATGTGTTTTGTGTTCCCTACTGGATTAGGACTTTAGGAAAAATACGAATTGGCTAAATTGGACTTCTTTTCCATTAAAATTAATTTGGCCTTGTTTGTGTTTTCTTAGTGTCTTGATTCACCCGCATTTGCATTTGCTTTGATTTTTGCATTAAAAAATTAAAAAAATACGCATTGGAAATCTAAAACTTAATTTTCAAATTATTCTCAAGTTGTTCCTTTGCCTCCCTGTGTTCGACCCCGGACTTGCCCGGGATATAAATTAAAGCCGAGACACTCTTCACGGAGATCCTTCTCTCGGTTCTGACTGAATCGCTAGGTACATGTTCTATTCGATATTTAATGGAAAAAAAGGACGCGAAGGCGCGTCTTCTTAGGTGGATTTTACTACTTGAGTCCGGCTGAACCCATTGTTGACTTTGAATTGAAGCCGCATTTTCTGAACTTGCTGCCACATTTTGTTGGGAATGATTCTGAGGAGCCATATGCATTCCTAAGGGACTTTGAGCTCATCTGTGCTAACCTCAAACATAATAATGTTAGCCAGGATTATATTAGGCTCAAAGCCCTTCCATTTGCCTTGGGTGGAAAAGCCGATTACTGGGTGAAGAATCTTGGAATCATCGTCACCACTTATGCCCAGTTCAAGGACCTATTCCTAAAGAAGTTCTACCCGTTGAGTAGAACTAACATTATGAGGACGCGAATTACGAGTTTTTCCCAGTTACCCCATGAAGCCTTCTGTGATGCTTGGGAAAGATTCAAGGACATCCTGCAAAAGTGTCCTTGTCATGGATTAGATGACAAGATCTTGGTCCAATCCTTCTTCACTGGTCTCAACCCTGAGATGCAGGGTTTAGTGAGCGCTGCTTGTGGAGGCAGCTATACATCACGAGGAGCGGATACCGTCTGGAGGGTATTCAAGCAGATGGCTGAAACTAGCTGCTCACAGATGGCCAGCAGGGCCTATACACCATCCCCCAGTTCACTCTTATTTGGAGGGGGAAAATCAACTGTAGTCGATCTCTCTCAGGACGTGATCCCTAGCATGGGACTTCTTGCTGACAAGCTTACTGTAGTCGAGAAGATCGACAGGAGGATTGGTGAGTTAGACCGGAGCATCTCCAAACTTCCAAAACAGATGGAGGAGTTGATTGAGAAGGTATCTAAGATAAGGATACCCGCCGTGACTGCACTCTCTGCTCCTGTATACCGAGTTCACCATGTTCAGGAGCAGTTGGTGTCAGGGCAACCCCAGTCGTGGGAGCAGGACCAATCCTACACCCATTCTTTCCAGCAGCCACCTCCAGTAGCAGAGACAGTCCAGGAGGAGCCTCCACTAGTTTGGGAGGTGAATGGGATATGGTATACTCAGGACCCTGCCAGGCAGGGAAGTACGGGAGACCGACAGACCTATCAGCGTCCCCCGACCTTTCACAACACCACATTCACCTCCGCACCACCTCCTTCACAGTAGAGCCCTGGATTCCATCCACCCCAGCAGCAGAGGCAGCAGTACCAGCAGTATGGACGACATGGCCATTACTAGATGGGCCAGCAGGGCCCGCAACCCCAGCAGCAGCAGCAGAGGCAGTACACTGGCCAACAGGGCCAGTCTTCCCGTCCTTCTTCCCAGTCTTATCCACTTCCTTCATCGTCTAGTCCCATGGATATTCAACAGCAGATACTCGATGAGCTACGTTCCTACAGGAACGAGGTTCGGGACTTACGGGTGGATGTCAACCGCCTGTCCAGATGGCGAGACGAGCAGACTGCACCCTCTACCTCGATCCCAGCCCAAGTTCAGGCTAACCCCAATAGCCTGCACCGTTCTAGTTCTCAGCAACACTTTGGTCAGGTATACTATTCAGCATCTCCTAAATCTGAACATGAGATTCTTTCGTGTGACGAGGCTAACCACATGTCACTCAAGAGCGGAAGGACCGTGGTCGTACCTGACTGGGCGAGGGACACGAGGAGGGGCATCTCTGGAGCTCTACCTGAGGAGTCTTCAGAGGACGAGGAGGAGAGGCATCATATTTCAGAGCCCCATCAGCACCATTCGAGGATTTCCACTCAGGGAGCCGAGAGGAGGAGGAGAGCACGTATGCAGCATCGTCAGCATGGATATTCTTCTGAGTCTACGGAGGACCTTGCATCTCCGGTTGTGGCGGATACCACTCCATCTTCTATTCCACAACCTGTAGTAGATAGTTTAGATTTTGAGTCCATGTTGCATCAAAAAGATTCTTGCATGAAGAACTCTGTTTCCGTTAATGCAAAGAATGATCTTTCAGTTCATGATTCAGATTCTTCATCCTCTATTTCCCTAGCTTCAATCCCTTCCCCCGTGCTCTTACGGCAGGAAAGCGCATCAAAAAGATTCAGAAAGATGACCCCGATATGGCACGATTTTGTAAAGAAAACATCACAGTTAAAGTGTCATTTGATGAATATGTGGCTAACCATCCTGCCTTCCAAAAATACCTTAAGGTGAGATGCACACCTACAAGGGTTAGCAGGAAGAAAGATAACCGAAATATAAAGACACATGTCTTATCAGTAGCCACAACCTATTGTCTCAAGAATCAGACTTTGCCAAAGAAAAAGAGAGACATGGGTGCTCACTATGTGGAGAGTCGTATTGACGACATTGCGTTTGCACACACACTCTTAGATAACGGTTCTTCAATCAACTTACTTCCCTTAGCATTATATCAGAAATTGGAGTTGGGACCACTTCGCAAATCTAGAGCTTTACTCCAATTCGCAGATCGTTCAGTGAAGAGACCTAAGGGAGAAGTGAAGAACGTCGTTACCTCGATTGAGGGGTAGAACTATCAGGTGGACTTCACAGTCTTGGACATGGAGACCCCCAATCATTGGAGAGAATCTCAGATCATTCTCGGGCGACCCTTCCTTAGGACCGCAGGCGCAGCTTTCGATTATGGTATGGGAATGATGAAGTTTCGTTCTCCAGGTGGAGAAGTGAACCTTGAGATGAAGCAAACCAAGTGTCAGCGACCTGATTCAGAGAGTAGTACAGAGTACTCATCTTCAGAGGCAGATTGCAGTATGATTAGCACAGTTGGGATTTGGGGACAGATTCCTTCAGGACAGAGAGAGACCCTTTCATCTGGAGAGGATATAGTGCATGATGCAGTTTGCCAGGTGTTGTCTGATCTTACTAGAGATGCATCAACCTATTCTCATGATGACTTAGAGATCCATCCGGATCTGTCAGTTCCATCCTCTTCGGAACAATCATGGGACATAGATGACGAGTCGGGCGTGGCTTTTGCCGATTGTTTGGATATTTTTGACGATCCGACTCCCGATACTTCTGATTTGGTGGCGAGTACTACTCAGCGTAGCCCACCTTCATGCAGCACGGAACCAGATTCAGATTCAGTTTAGCCAGATCTGCTTGATGATACCACATTGCCAGAACTGAAATCACTACCTCCTACATTTAAGTATGCCTTTCTTGCGGGACCCAAAGAGAGATATCATGTCATCATTAGCTCAGACTTGACTTTAGAACAGGAGTCTAGGTTGTTAGAGGTCTTAGAGAGGAACCGCAAAGCAATAGGCTGGACAGTGTCGGATCTCGTGGGCATCAACCCCGCTCTCTGCTCGCACCACATTTTTACTGAGGATAATGTGAGACCTTTCCGTGAGTTCCAGAGGAGACTTAACCCCAATCTACGGGAAGTAGTGAAGAAAGAAATTGAGAAATGGTGCAAAGCAGGGTTTATATACCCTATTTCTAACTCCAAGTGGGTGGCCCCACTTCATGTTGTCCCGAAGAAGTCGGGAATTCAGATGGTCACCAACGAGGAGGGGGTAGAGATCGCGACACGAGTACCCACGTCGTGGCGCGTCTATGTTGACTACAGGCGCCTGAATGCTGCGAAGAAAGATCACTTTCCCTTGCCTTTTATTGATCAGATCTTGGAGAGACTCGTAGGGAAAGAGTTCTTCTGTTTTCTTGACGGGTACTCAGGCTACAACCAGGTGGCCATAGCCCCTGAGGACCAGGAAAAGACCACATTCACATGTCCATTTGGTACTTATGCTTTCAGGCGCATGCCATTCGGGCTCTGCAATGCCACGGGCACATTTTAGCGGTGCATGATAGCCATATTTGCCGAGATGGTGGGAGATTTCCTGGAAGTATTCATGGATGACTTCTCGGTCCATGGTGATTCTTTTGATACATGTTTAGCGCACTTAGACCGAGTCCTCATGAGGTGTAGAGAGGTGAATATGGTACTCTCCTGGGAGAAGAGTCACTTTATGGTGGCGGAGGGTATCGTGTTGGGGCATGTCATCTCCAAAAGGGAAATGGAGGTTGACCCTGCCAAGGTGGAGGTGATCAAGAAACTTGATCCACCTACCAACGTGAAGTCAGTGCGGTCATTTTTAGGGCATGTTGGATTCTATAGGAGATTCATTCAAGATTTTTCAAAGATCGCCCGCCCACTGACTGAGCTCTTAGGGAAAGACACAGAGTTCATTATAGATCACAGGTGTCTGGAGGCCTTTGAGCTCTTGAAAAGGAAGATTTGTGCCTTGCCTATCCTACAAGCTCTTGACTGGTCTCTCCCCTTTGAGATCATGACTGACGCTTCAGATTTCGCTATAGGAGCTGTGTTAGGACAACGGCGAGAGGGGATTCCGTTTGCGATTCATTATGCGAGCAAGGTTTTAGATCCTACACAGAAAAATTATACAGTGACTGAAAAGGAAATGCTCGCGGTAGTATGGGCCCTCGAGAAGTTCAGATCATATATTTTGGGCTCTAAGGTGACAATTTACACAGATCACACAGCTATTCGATATTTAATGGAAAAGAAGGACGTGAAGGCGCGTCTTCTTAGGTGGATTTTACTCCTCCAGGAATTTGATTTGGAGATAAAAGATAAACCTGGAGTGAAGAATGTTGTGGCTGATCACCTTTCTCGGATTGAACTTAAGGATTCTCCTGATCATGAGCGAATTAGAGAGACCTTCCCAGACGAATCAATTTGTGTTATTGACTCACTCCCGTGGTATGCCAACATGGTGAACTATCTTGTCTCCAAGCAGGTTCCCCATGGTTGGACTAGGAGCAGCATTGATCGACTGAAGTGGGATTCGAGGAGATACCACTGGGACGATCCTTTCCTTTTCTGTGAAGGACCGGATTGTGTTTGGAGAAGGTGTATTCCTCAGGAGGAATACCATAGTGTCCTCACATATTGTCATTCACTTGAGGCTGGAGGACACCATTCGGGAAAGAGAACCGCTCACAAAGTACTTCAATGTGGATTGTATTGGCCGACCTTATTTAGAGATGCCATTGATTTTGTACGGTCGTGCCCGATTTGTCAAAGGATGGGAGGGACAGTTGGACAGAGAGATGAGATGCCTATACAACCGATGATTATTTGTGATGTTTTTGATGCATGGGACATAGATTTTATGGGTCCCTTTCCCAACAGCCAAGGACATGAGTACATATTGTTGGCGGTTGATTATTTATCCAAGTGGGTGGAGGCTATCCCAACCCGAACCGCAGACAGCAAGACTGTCTGTAAGTTTGTGAGAGACCATATTATTGCTAGGTTTGGGGTGCCAAAAGTTTTGATATCTGGTGTGGGTAGCCACTTTGTGAACCGAGATATGAGATCTTTAGCTAAGGACTATGGATTTGATCATAGAGTTACTAGTCCTTACCACCCACAGTCCAACGACATGGCAGAGGTTTTGAACAGAGAGGTGAAGAGTATTTTGCAGAAATTGGTTCGTCCCGATAGGAAGAACTGGTCTCAGCTTTTGGACTAAGTTCTGTGGGCCTATAGGACAGCCTACAAGACACCATTGGGTACTTCACCATTTAGAATGATATATGGCAAGCCATGCCATTTGCCCGCAGAATTGATTCATAAATCCGAATGGGCAATTAAGAAGATTAATTGGAGTTGTCACCTAGGGAATCTTTGCCGAGACTTAAACTTGAACGAGCTTGTGGAAATCCGAAACAGGGCATATGACAACAGCTTGATTTATAAGGACAAAGTAAAGAGATGGCATGATCAGCACATTAGGTGCAAAGACTTTGTCCCTGGACAAAAGGTATGGTTGTTCAATGCCAGGTTGAAGATGTTCCATGGGAAGCTCAAATCTAAATGGACGGGTCCCTTTGTGGTTAAGAAAGTGCACGAGAATGGAAGTGTAGAGATAGATGATCTCACAGATGGTGCACAATCTCATGTGGTGAATGGACAACTGTTGAAGCATTTTGTTGATTCGAAAGAGCAGTTAGTCCAAGTCGAGGTCATCAACTTCATACAGAGTGAGCACAGAGCAGATACATCTTATTACTCTTCATGAAGATGCAGCATCATGATTCAATATCTTAGAATATTCAATCACTCTTGTACATGTTCTCCCTTCTTTGTATATTCTCGAGATCACATCGGTTCTCACACTTACTCTTGTCCTATACTTAGGTTGACCAAAGCCTAAGTATAGGGGGGACCGATGCCCGCCATGTGTATTTACTCATCATTTCTCCTCTTGACCTCGTCCGCCCCATTTTTGCTCTTCTTCTACACTTAGGCTGACCAGAGCCTAAGTATAGGGGGGCGGATCGACTTCTATACTTTTTTATTATTTTAGCTTTCCTACGCTTAGTACGAGCTATGTCTTTTTGTCACCTAGTGCCATGAGGACATAACACAAGCTAAGTATAGGGGGGCGTGTATATATTACATATATACTTTACCCATACCTCGTACTTTCACGTATTTTTGTATATATTATACAATAATTATGGGATGGGTAAAAAAAACAACAAAAAAAAAACAAAAACAACAAAAAAAACTCTTTCCTAAAAAAACTCTTTTTCCTTATTTGCTAAAAAAACTTTTCAAAAAAAATCCTCTTTTATAATAAAAACTTTTTCAAAAAAAAGTCTTTCTTATTTACCTATGTTTTTAAAAAAAAAACTCTTGAAAAAAAGCAAAACTTTTCTTAAAAAAAACTAAAAAAAACTAACTAATAAGTTGGTTTAATCCTTGACACAATTCACTTTCACACAAGACTAGTGATGTTCAAGAACACTTGGTTTATGAGGTCTTGAGATTTTGAGTTAACCAGCCTTAGTCATTAGGGTCCTTGGACTTAATTATTCACATTTCCCTAGTTTGGAAGATTTGTGTGCTATATTGCATGCTTAGTCTCTACCTTAAGAATATGATCAGCACCTCACATACACGACTGCAGTTATGATGAGATGAGTTGAAATTTCACTTGAGGAACTGGGATGAGGGATTTGAGTTTGGACTTGATTTGATGATGCTCGAGGATGGGATAAAATCAATGAAGGCTTCATGAAACCTGAGTGTCAACATCTTTAGCCAGTATGAGAACATGGTTCTTATACTATCTCTTGACATTTACCTATGTGCCAGGGTGTGATAAAATAAAAAAAATATTGATCAGTGTGCGCCAACTCTTGGTAAAAGTAGTGGAGCTAGCCACAAATACTACAAAGCAATGAAATGTCAAAGAAAAGCTCTCATTCCACAAAGTCAATTATCAAAAGAGCTTCCACCAAAGGCGAGCGCTCCCAACCATTTCAAAGTGTCCACTTGGACCACCGCTATTAGGACCAGGAGTCGGGCTTGCACCAAAAAAGGGCTCTGCATAATAAATGCTACAAGTCTGGGTGTAGAAGGTACGATAGGTACTCAAAAAAGGCACACCCCGGTGTACTCCCAGGAAAACAAGTGTAGATGGCTCCAACTTCTCTTGACGGGCGCACTGATCAACACCAAAAATATGCGTTGCATAATAAGGCACTCGAGAGGATCCTTGTTCCAATGAGAGGGAGAGAAGAAATGACACAATCCTATGCCCTCCATCAACTGGCCTTCCATCTACACTTTTAAGTCTAACAACTAAAGAGACGGTGGATTGGATGCAAGAAATGGTTTATTCCCTAGTTTTGAGGATCGAGTCCATAGGAGAGTCCCTTAGACTGGAACCTTGGGTGACGTTGTGACTCTACTCTTATAACTGCAGTCCACACTTAAAGTCATATCCCTTATATATACGTATACAAAGAGAGTCTGATGATTAAGGGGAATTGGGTACCTTTTGACTAGAGCTTGGTTCAGCTTAGAATTTTAGGATCTCTAAAACCGACAGTTCTTGAACGCATCAAGTCTTGTATTCACATGCACAGTCAGGGTTAACCCAACTTATTCATTCTTTATTTGCTCGAGGACTAGCAAAGTTAAGTATAGGGGGGTGATGAATCCGCGATTCATCATCGTAATATCTTGATCTTAGCAAAATCCCCGAGTAAAATCCCAAATAAATGTACATAAAATCAATAAATTAACAAAATAACTCTTGTAAATAAAACACATTAATTATTGTATATTAGATTCTACAAAATAAATTAACAATAAAAAGCCGCAAAAATCAAAGGAGTTTCTCACATGTAAATAGCCCAAAACTTCGTATATTTTAATAAATTCATTTCAACTCCTTTTTGCCTAATTCTTTCTCTAACTTGTTTATAAAAATGTATATAAAAATACAAAAATACAAAACAAACTTCATCTCAAATAAATGCTCCTAGATCCCAAAGAGAAAAGGCCGTAAAGTCCAACTTCCAAGCTAAATTCCCGCTCCGTATGAACTCCAAATTCACCAAACTCACTTTTGAAGTTCAAGTTAGAAAATTATCTATCCAATGGAAGTGGTTTCATTAAAATCGGAGCCCATTTGCAAAAGTTGGGTTTTGGGACCTAGATGTACATTGTACATTATGTATATATTCATACTTTCTTCATTTTTTATTGTATCTTTCTTAATTATTAAAAATACAAAAAAATCATACTGTGTTGTATTTTAGTTGTAGTATTTTATTGTATTTTTCTGTTGTAAATATCTCTTATTAAAAAGATAAAAAATTACATATTAGAAAAGTAAAAAAAATGTGTACATGTTGTTTGTCTTCCATTGTAAATTCTCCACTATTTCTCTTCTCTTTTTATTTTATTATATTTAAAGTAGACAACTTTATTTATTTATTTATTTATTATTTAATTTCCATTCTCTACAATAACCACCAATTCAACTCCATTATTCCATATTTTTCCCAACTTCCCATTCAACTCCATTAATAATACAACCTCCCATTCAACTCCACCACTTTAATAACTTCTCATTCCATCATCTTTATATACATGTCATTCTCCTCAATTTTGCCTTTGATCCATCTTTATGTGAGGAGAGCCTAGTTCCCTGAGTTGAATCGGTGACAGCGACGCAACCGCGGTCGAGCAACGACGGCCCTCTCTCCGGTGTGATCCGTTGGTTTTTTGACCAACATCGCAACCGCAACCGCGCGCTGCTCGAGCTCATCACACGCCGGCGATTTGAGCGAAGACCGTGCTCACGAGAGCACTCCATAGGCGCCCGCGTTCATCGTAGGTAAATTTTCCCTTCATTTTATTATCTTGTCATTTTTTGCATTTTTTAGCATAACACATATTATCCCATCCATCACCACCATTATAACACCATTTTTTCCCATTTGCTTAGTTCATCATCATCCACCAATCCGTCTTATTTTTTTAGAATCTTATTCCCTGTTTAAAAAATTAAAAAGAAATATAAAATTTTAAAACAAAAAAATCTTTTATTACAAGCAGCAAAATAAAAAAATTTTAAAAAAATAAAAAAAACAGCAGCAGCGGTGGGGAGCCCCACCGCCGCCGCCCATCTCCTTCACGGGAGCAGCAGCGGCCAAGCCGCCCCCCCTTCTCCCTCCGGTCGCGCCTCCGCCGCCATCAGCAGCGGCTGCGCCCCGACAGCTCTCCACGCCAGCAGCTGCCGTGCCACCGGCCTCCAGACCCGACATCGCCGTCACCTCCATCCTGCGTCGCGGCCGTGCGCGGGACCTCCCGCCAGAGCACCGCCCTCCGCCTCTGCACGCCGGTGTGCGCGTCGAGCCGCCGACCGCCATCGACCCCTCCTCCTTTGGGTTCTACCATCGTGACCGCCTGTAGAAGAAGGTCTTTCCCTTTCTCATTTTTTTAATGTGAAAATTACATTATATATATTTCATGTTTCTTTAATTGCATAATGGTCCATGTACACGTTTTTGATGTAAATATTATTTTCTGAGTTTACACAAAGACCCCTGTGTTTGCTTCTTAATTTTGACCTTCTTTATGTATCATTTTGTTCAAAGAAAAAGAGTCTTTGTATTGAGCAACTTCTTGTCTACATTTTGAATGTTTATTTGTATTTTTGTGAGTAATGGGTATTTATTTAAAATTGTTTAACTGAAAATCCATAGATTTTACCCATTCCGTGCTCTTAAATTTATATCTCACATGCGGTTGCTCTAAAAATTTCAAAAAAATTATATGTGATGCCTTGAAGAATGTTTAACTTACTGTCCAAATTTCATATAAAATGGAGATGTCCTGTGCCTGAAATAAATTGTAGAGTGTTTTTAGCATTTGATTTTTAATTAAATCCGCGTATATCCTTTTTGCAAAATTTAAAGTCCCATGTATGCCACATGAAAGTATCTACTTGAGATAATTTGCACTTTGCTTAATTTGATAACGTGGATTAATTAGGAATTAATTACTCACTGTCACTCTGTTTCCACTAAAAAATACATAAAAAATTCATATTTAGTCAAAAATTCCATAAATATTACTGTAGCTTCCTTGCATCATGTTTTCATTCCACTAATTTTTTCATAATTTTTATTTACTGTTTGTGTTATAAATTGCGAAAAAAACCTATAAAAAGTGTGCATTTTTATTTATTGCATTTTAACCCATAAAATTCTAAAAAAAGTACCTTGCATTCATCTCTGGATTAGGACTCTAAGAAAAATATAATTTGGCTAAATTGGACTAATTTGATATTAAAAGTAATTTGGACTTGTTGTGTATTTTCTTAGTGTTGTAATTCACTTGCATTTGCATTCTATTTGCATAAAAAATATAAAAAAATACCGCATTGGATATCTAGACCTAAGTTTTTGAATTAAAATCGAAGTTGTTCCTTTGCCTCCCTGAGTTTGACCCCGGACTTGCCCGGGATATAAATTAAGCCGAGACACTCTTCACGGAGATCTTTTCTCGGTTCTGACCGAATCGCTAAGTACACGTATTTACAACGAACACGAATTAAACATCGTATTCAGCGACTCGTCACCAAGATAGTATCTGATAGAAGTCATGTCGCACTGCCTAAAGCATACTGTGACTTTATTACCGAGATCAGAGATACATACCTCTCGTTGAATGATACATGGGCCATGGAAATCCTCTCTTGAGGGGGACTGGGAAAGCATAATCAACACAAGCTTCGATGGCACTTGGGAGACAGAGTCCAATTTGTTGATGGATCTCTTTGAGTCAAACAATTCATGCTAGTCTGAACATGATGAATTCATTGAGGATCTGTTCAGCACACTGTCAGTTGAACAAGAAACAATTGAGGTGAGCAGCACTAACTCTAAAGTAATGGTTGATCATCAGCTGACTAGCACAGTTTCTAAAGTAACTGAGAAGCAGGCCAGATCAGAACTAGAATTAAAGCAACTTCTGGAAAGCCTTAAGCATGCTTTCCTTGTGGGTGTAGATAACATGTATCTGGTCATCATCAGCAATAGGCTGACACTGGATCAAGAATCTCAACTTCTCGATGTTCTAGAAAAGAACCACAAGGCACTTGGTTGGCATGTCTCTGATCTCTTCGGGATGAATGCTGCTTTGTGCTCACACCTT
Organism: Ottelia alismoides; assembly: GCA_037367405.1. Taxonomy (NCBI): domain Eukaryota; kingdom Viridiplantae; phylum Streptophyta; class Magnoliopsida; order Alismatales; family Hydrocharitaceae; genus Ottelia; species Ottelia alismoides. The sequence continues at coordinate 984,638 of JAZKJV010007004.1, forward strand.
ATCTATTTGGCAGAAGATGCCAAACTATCCCAAGAGTTTCAAAGGAGACCAAACCCAAATCTGCGGGACATCTTCATGAAAGAGATCATGAAGTGGTATGATGAAGGCTTCATTTATCCCATCTCCAATTCAAAATGGGTGAGCCCTCTGCATGTAGTTCTGAAGAAATTCGGGCTCTCTGTGGTTACAAATGATAGAGGAGAGGAGATTTCTATTCGGTTACTAACATCCTAGCGTGTATGTATTGACTACCGCCGTCTCAATGCAACAACAAAGAAGGACCACTTCTCTTTGTCGTTCATTGATCAAGTGTTGGAAAGACTAGCCGACAAGGAGTTCTTCTGCTTTCCGGGATTGATACTCCAGGTACAACCAAGTGGAAATCACCCCTAAGGATCAAGAGAAGACTACCTTCACTTGCTTGTTCGGCACCAACGCTTTTAGGAGAATGCCCTTCTGTCTGTGCAACACACCTGCTACATTCCAAAGATGCATGCTTGCAGTCTTCGCCAAGATGGTTGGCAATTTTCTTGAGGTGTTTATGGATGATTTCTCTGTCTATGGTGATAGCTTCAATTCATGTCTTGAGCACATGGAAAGAGTACTTCAGAAATGTTGTGAAGTCAATCTCGTGTTATCATGGGAAAAGAGCCACTTCATGGTCACAGAAGGGATTATGATGGGTCACGTCGTTTCCAAACGTGGCATGGAAGTTGACTTGGAGAAGGTGGATGTAATTGTCAAATTAGAGCCACTTCAAACTGTCCGTAATGTGAGATCATTCTTGGGGCATGTGGGTTTCTATAGGAGATTCATTAGATATTTCAGCTGCATCGCCCGACCTCTTACAGAATTGCTATACAAGGACGTCGAGTTTAATTGTCATCAACAGGTTATCCTTTCTTTTAATCAGCGGAAGGAGTCATCACTCAAACTCCAGTCCTACAACTGCTAGATTGGTCTCTCCCTTTCGAGATCATATGATAGATGCGTCAGACTTTGCAGTTGGGGTTGTTCTAGGACAAAGGAAAGACAAGGCCCCTTATGCCATTCACTATTCTAGCAAAACACTAGATGAAGCTTAGAGAAATTATATTGTCACAGAGAAAGAATTGCTGGTTGTGGTTTTCTCCCTTGAAAGTTCAGATCCTATCTGCTTGGATCAAAAGTCACCATCGACACTGACCATTCTGTTATCTAATACTTGCAGCAGAAGAATGATGCCAAGCCTAGACTGATCAGATGGATCCTTCTCCACTAGGAGTTTGACTTGGAAATCTAAGACAAGTCTGGGGTTTAAAATGTGGTAGCAGATCACCTCTCCAGAATTGAGCAGCAAGAGCCTCCATTGAGAAGTGCACCCATCATAGATACCTTTCGTGACGAGTTGATTTTAGCCATGGATTCACTCTCTTGGTATGAAGATATTGTGAACGACCTCATATCTGGTGTAGTTCCACAGGATTGGACAAAGATCAACAAGGACAAGCTCTTATCCACTATCCATTTCTACCAGTGGGAAGATCTCTCTTATTTAGGGAAGGTGCAAACTGCATTTGGCGCGGGTGTATCCCTCAGGAGGAGCATCATAGTGTCCTTGAGTATTGTAATTCGCTCGAATCTGGTGGACACCACTCTGGAGATAGAATGGTAGCGAAAGTACTGCAGTGTGGCCTCTAGTAACCTACATTATTTAAGGATGCCGCAACATATGCCAAGCTCTACACTGATTGACAAATATTGAAAGATACCCTCACAACTAAATATTCAATGCCCTTAAAATTGATTCAGATTGGAGATGTATTCGATACTTGGGGCATTGATTTCATGGGACCCTTCCCCAATAGTCAGGGATACGAACACATCCTTCTTGTCGTTGATTATGTGAGTTACTGGGTTGAAGTCATCCCCACTCGAGCTGCAGACAACTGTACAGTTTGTTGCTTTCTGAAAGAGAACATCATCTTGCTATTCAGGATTCTGAAGATATTGATATCAGATGGGGGTAGTCACTTCATTAACAGAGAGTTCGAGAAATTGACGAATGAGTACGTCGAGCATCGAATCGCATCTCCCTATCATCCCCAGACAAATGGCATGGTTGAATTATCAAACAGGGAAATCAAAACGATCTTGCAGAAGCTTGAGAAGCCAGACAGAAATAATTGGTCCCAACTTTTGAACTTCATCCTTTGGGCATATAGAACCGCTTACAAGTCTCCTTTGGGCAAGTTGCCCTACTATCTTGTATACGGAAAACCATGCATCTGCCTGTGGAGTTAATTCATAAATCATTGTGAACAGTCAACATTTACAAATTAGACTCATAAAAAGGTCGTCAGAAAAGAAAAGAGGATCTGAACATGCTCCTGGAATTCTGAGACTATGCATATGATAACACATGGATGTACAAGGAGAAGGTTAAACACTGACATGACTAGCACATCAAACAAAAGGCCTTCGAGACTAGACAGAAAGTGTGGCTATTTGACTTAAAGTTGAAGATCTTCCCAGGAAAATTAAAGAATAAATGGACAGGGCCATTCAGACTGCAAGAAGTGTGTGACAACGGAAGCATTGTGATATCAGAATTGTCTCCTGTCACATAACAGCTTGTCGTCAACGGTCAGTTACTAAAGCCTTACCTCGAGCATGACACTTTCCTAGCCGTTGTTGATTTTGTCCAAGTGATATGCAACAAAGAAGCAATAACAACCTCAGCAGCATCGAAAGATTCAGATAATGTCACTCAAAAACTCTTCCTTTAGTTTGCTTAGTTTCTTATCTTCTTTGTTTCTTCTTTTCTTTTGTACTTTCTGCTCTGTTTTCCTCATTCATTGCTTCTATACTTAGGATATGCTTCATCCTAAGTATAGGGAGGGATGGGTGATGTAACTTATTCATTCTTTGTCTCACCACTTGTCTCCTCTCTTATTGATATTCATGTCTATACTTATGGATATCTTACCCTAAGTATAGGGGGAGATAGGTTGAATCGTTGAGTTGTTCATTCACCCTCGACCCACCCTGCATGTAGAGACAGTCTATTATACGTAGGATTATTTGATCCTAAGTATAAGGGGGACGACTGACTTCTCACTCTTTGGATTCTTTCGTTCATTATTCTTTAGTCATTGTACTATAAGCTTCTCTATACTCCGTATGAGTTATGTCTTTTCTTTTTCTCTCCGATCTATGAGGACATAGCTCAAGCTAAGTATAGGAGGGTCGTATATACTCTGTATATACTTTAGCCATGACTCATACTTTTGTATGTTTAATAAATATGGCTAAATAACTATTTATATACAAACATATACAATCATTAAATCAATCAATAAAAAGATGCATATTATTCCTCAAATTGTTTTTATATATAGATTAATAAATCAAGTAAAAATATTTTGCAAAATGTATGAAAAATAGCTTAAAATATATTTGAAACTATTAGAAAATATTTTGTAAAATGTTTTCAACCTTCGTAAAAATTCTTGGTTTGTAAAAATTTCTTTTCTTTATGTGAAATGAAAATGTGTTGAAAACTTATTTACAAATAGTTTAGAAAATGGTTGCAAAAATATTTGAAAAATCTATATATATATATATATTGTTCGAAAAACCTTTACAAAATGATTTTCAAATACTTGTAAATGTTTGTAAAAGTTATTTGCAAAAATTATTTTGGACTACAGTTTTTCAAAATTCTTTGTAAAACCGTGTTCAATAAAGTTTGAGGAATATATACATCCTTCAAATAAATTCTTTACAAATGGTATAAACATACTTATAAAAATAATTCACATTCGATCTGTAAAACCTCCAACCTCAATTATAATAAATAAAAAGAGGCACGTCCGTGAAATATCTGTGCATACTTCATTCCTGTGTCAAAAGTCTTCTTGTTTTGTAAAATCCCTAAAAATTTGAAAAAAAATCCCAAAAATATTTGCAAAAAATCTTCTTCAAAAATTGCATAAAAATTTGCAAAACTTTTCAAAAATCCATAAAAAAGTTCAAAATTAGAAAATGGCATCACAAATAGATTTTCTTGCATTTTATATAGCATATGCATTTTTCTGAATAATATAGAAAATTGAACAAGTCAAAATAAAGTCTGAAGATTGGAGCTTGGAATAGACCTTAATATACCTGACTTCAGAGGAACCCGTTGAGGACTGGAAGTGGAGATGTTTCAAATCACCTTGACTTAATTCTTCAGGTTCCATAAGACTGTTCATGACTCAATTCAATGTACTTAAATAGAACCCTTCATATCATCCGTACGACAGTCGAGACAGTGACTTGACTGGAAACCTAGCACTTAGCTCAACCTAGATGGGCTATTGAAAAATCTTGGGGTTTAAGTCAGGACGATGTAAGGATGCTTCATCAAGAGTGGCTCAAGAACCATTCTTGGGGATTGCTGACATCGGTATTCTAACCCACTTCTTTTGGCAACAATAATATCTAAAGATTGGAGATAGATTGAGACAATGCTTCGGATGAGGAATGGTCTACCGGTGCAACTTTTCCAAGACCCCAAAACAGTGGGAGGAACAAAAGATGCTATACCCACCGGGGCATAAAAAAGAATGCAGAAGTTGTACAAAGTCAGAGAAAATATCCAAAGAATCCTATATCAAAAATTCCAACAAAAATTTAAGCTTCAAAAACCATGCTTCTTGATGAAAAACCAGTTACACGGATCGACTTCACAAGGGAATGAAGACTACACTAGTCCATTCCCACTTCTCTTCCCATTCTTCTAACTTCCTCCCCCATTCAGTTGTAAAGACCGGAAGTACTTGACCTTAGAGGAGAATATCCGTCTCCACAAGGACGAGTTACCATAAGAGCAGACGCCTTGATTGTTCAATGGTTTTGTCTGGGAAGAGCTGAACAAATCCAAGCACATGGTTCTATCATTTCAAGGTAGCAAGAGTATGCAACTGGGAGGATGGTTCTGATCTAGCTGTGAATTAGACTGAATGATAGGAGTATGAAATCCAGAGACTGTTATGTCACACTTCCCGACTTCAATATGGTTCCTAACACACCATTAATCCATAGGCCTTGCTTGAGCCCCAAACTTTGACTTTATTAAAGACTAGTTTAAAAGTCCTCAATTATTCCAAGTTATTTCTTTTTCTTTTTCTTCATTTCTCATTTTCCGTACTTATTGCATAGTTGTTTGTTAGGGACTAGCAAAGGCAAGTATAGGTGGGTGATGAATCTCCATTTTATCACCTTTATTCTATCATTTTGACTTAAAAACCCTAGCTAATACATGTAAATAACATTATTTTGTATATATTAATATTCATTATTTATTCCAATTATTGTATATGAAATAATGTTTTTAATGCCAAAATTATATAATAAAGGAAAGCAAAGAAAAAGAATAAAATGCTGAAGAAATTTTATGCCCCTAAACCCCAAGACCAAGTCAAGAATTGATTTGGTCTACAAGGAATAAAGCAGGGGGTGATAAGGGCTAAATACACAATAAAAACCATATTTTTTATTCATCAATAAAGCATTTTTTGGACCTATTTTATTCTTTATTATTTGTTCAACAAATCAATAAACTTTGTACATAAAAGTTGTAGATAATAATACATAGAAAAATACAAATTAGATTTATACAAAAATAATATACAATGTACAAATTATACTCAAAATAAGAATCCAAAATCTCAACTTCCCAAACCAATATCTCCTAAAAAACTGAAAATGCATCAAAATCATCTTTAATTTATATAACTTTTAATAAGCTATTTAATTAAGGTGGTTTCATATTTTTTGGAGCTAAGGTGTGGAAATTAGGTTTTGGACCGCTATTGTATAGTATACCTGAATAAAATATTCATTTTATTTATTCCTTATTATTTTATAATTGTATATTTTTATAATAATGTAAAAATTATATATATCGTATGTACATAATTAAAATAAAACAAATTCATCAAAAAAAAATAAAAATAAATATGTGAATAAAAATATATAGAAGGAGCATCTATATGTATACCAGTAAAAGGTGAAAACTATTCTTTTCTCCATTTATATTTTTATACGTGTGTAAATATTATTTATAGTCTATTAAAAATACAGAAATAAAATAAAACCAACGAAAAGACTTTAAAATAAATAATTTAGCCAAATACATAAATACATATACATATACTTATACCTACATAATATATACTCCTATTTATTTAAGTGTACATAACATATGAGAAAAATACAATAAAATTATATTTGTGTATATAAAAATAAGTTATAAAATTATAAAATAAGATAATAAAATAAAAAACACAAAATAAAAATAAAATATCCAAACTATAGATGAATATACTTATAAATGAGACATTAAAAATTAACTTGTAATAAATAAATCTGAAAAAAATCATACTAAAATACTACATAAAATAATAAACATTTTTTTATTTTATAATCAAAAATTAATAAAATCATTTACTATATTTAATTAATTAATTTATAATAAATCATGTTTTGTCTTCTTGTGCCAATGTGGACCAATCACATCTCGAGGTTTGTTGAACTCCGGTCAACTACCTTCCCAAGCGTCCTTACTCGTCATAAGCGTCCTGTCCCCGATTTTTCACCCTTTTTCGCGGGCATCTAATCCTTCTTTTTCAATCAACTCTTCACGCCATGATCATATTATATCATCAGTCATCCACGCCTAAGCGCCAAATCCTTTGTGCATAGCCTCTATCCTTCCTAATTCATCGGATAATAAGGGCCTCTACCTCTTTTCTATAAATAAGCTCCCTAGGTCTCTAGTCCAATTTGATCCCTCTCCAAGGTCTGAATCGTGCCCATGTGATATGCGAGAGAGTCATCGGTGTCAGAGGTGGATTCCCCGCACCAAGGAGTGCGTCAGGAGGAGGAGAGAAGGTCCACGGTGGTCCTCTGGCCACCTCTACTCCCTGTCGTCTTCGGCAGTTATGAGATGTGCATTTCCATTCTTTATGTAGATTTTGTTTTCGCAATTTCATTTCTATCTTCAGCTTAGTCTCTAGATCAGTAGGTTTAGCTAGCTTCGATCTTTCCGTTCGCCGGAGCCGCTAGGGCTCCAGCCAGTTCATCGTCCATATGCCATGTTCCAACTCCTGCTTTCATCCCATTTCCTCTGCCTTCCATCGAATCGAACCATTTAGACACCCTGATGTTGCTAGAATTAGCCCGACCATGCTTCTCTGCCACCTCTAATCGGAGCATCCCAGGTCCTGGAAAGGGCATCTGGGCTTGTTCGATGTTCAACAAGGAAGCTCCAGGTCTACCACGCTCCGGGCCCCCTCCGTTGGGGCCCGGACCCTTTGAAGCCATGCCCCAGCTACGGAAGACCCAAGCGATCATCTAAAAACCCTCAGCAGCCATGGAGGAGTTTAGAGCACGAAGGAGGAGCGAATCGAAGCAACCTTTTGTGGTGTTCTTGGCATGTTCTTCTAGGGCAGGTCAGGATTGTCCGTTGGAGAAGCCCGCTCCAAATGCAGCAAGAATCGTTGGATGTGCCCCGCATCAGCCATCAGATCTCACCCGAGATCTAATCTCAGCCTTCCAATGCGAATCGTCATCGAGCTTCATGGATGTGACACACGTCAAGTAATCCATCCACCGGCGTCCGACGAAGCACCATTTAGGGGTAAACTGCATATTTAGTCCCACTATTTTTGCATTTATTTATTAGTACTGTAAATAAAATGTGTAGTGTAAATAATTGTAGAAATTTTACATAAAGGACCCTAGATTTATTTAATTAGCACTTTGGTCCTAGTCCACGTCAGCCAACAAGGTGAGTAAATTTTGTAAATATATCCCTGATAGTTTTTGTAGCTATTTTTAGTCCAATGAATTTAAGGCACATTTGCAGATAAACCTCTGGATTTTATTTTTGTTACAAATATGCCATTCCCAATTCATGTATTTTTATGCTTGAATTTTATTTATTAAAACAATCACATGCGCTCTAAAAATTATGCAAAAATAGGATTAGATGCCTGCTAAATATGTATTTCAAACTATATTTTTATTTTAAATTTTTTGGTATTTTAGCCGTTTATTAAAAAGAAAATGAGCATGTTTTTGTGCATGTCTAGCTTAAAAATTCCAAAAAAAATAGAAAAACGTTTTGTATCCCACAAAAATATACGGGGTTTATTTTAGCATATTTTATCTCCAGACCAAAAATCCCTATAAATAGAAAAAGAAAAGGCATAAAAATGAAAAAGCTCCAAAATCCCAAAAAAAATTTAAAAATCACGAAAAATCCCAAAAATATTTATTTTTATCTTTGAATTTTCTTTACATTATTATCTATTTATTAAAATTGACTCGGAGAATTTTGGATTTATTTGTTATTTTTAATCTGTAATTCAATTTTACCTAATTATTATTTCCCTGATTTGAGATGTTTTTGACTTTGAAAATCCATAAAAATTTATACAAAATTCCAGAAAAATCACAAATCATTTTAAAGTTTTATAAAATCCAAAAAAAATTGATTTTCTCTATTTTGTTCATTTCTATTAGTATTTATGATAAACTTATCCTATAGTGTATGTATAACTATACATATATATATGTATATGTATGTATGTATGTGTATATCCATATTATCTACTTAGTTAAAAATATAAAAAATGAGAGGAAAAAACATATTATTATTAATATATATCTTTAAAAAAAATATTTTTATGTAAGTTTGTGAATGCCTTACATATACATTTTCACTTATATATATATCTGTAAGTATGTATGTATTGATCTAATATAAAGATTTTAGTATTATTATACCTATATATTATTCTTAATTTCGTAGGTTTATTGTTGATTGATCGTGATTTCGTGAGCGGTCCCTCATCGACTTGATTTATCGCCTTGTAAGATTTCTAGATCCTCCTATACCCCCTTCATCAATACTCTAGGGTGATATGATCTTAAATGATTGTATATCATGACACTTCCATTCCGAGGGTGTGATGAAAGACGTTTGGATTTTAGCAACTCCTCTCAATAGACTGGATATCCAATCTTAATCCAGTTATTGGACACTGAACTGAATATGATTCAGATGCAATTAGAAGATGGGATATCATGTTTAATGTGATCAGAGATCTTTGGGTGGTCTCCAAGATCTGGATATGAGATTGGATCTCACTATCCAAGTCACTATACATGGCATATACAATCGCCCTGACCTTGTATCCAAGTATCTGAGGAGAAGGCACCCAATTCTTGAAAGAGTTCAAGAATTGTTCCATGAGCAATTTTATCTAAGGATTGGAAAATTGGATAATTAAATAGGATTTAATAATCACAATTAATGTATATATGGATATCTTGAATAACTAAATTGGATTTGATTTATCATGGATAGGATTAGTGTGGATAGCACTATCCACGATAATCATGGATAATGTGGATATGATCTACAATATCCTGGAGAGTGTTAATTGTGAACGAGATTCACAATTTATAAGTTAATGTGGATTGGATTCACATTACATAATTTAATGTAAATATGATTTACATTTAGTATTGGATAGAAAAATTTAATTCTCAAAAGTCAATGACATAACTACAATTATCACAAATAATTTGGAATTATTTAGTGATAATTCAATTATTCAATTAGTTAATATAATGGATAACTTAATTTTGATCCATTCCATTCCTTAGAGTCGACGTCCATGGGTTGTTGAACCATGGTCGGCATCTACCTGATTTTTAGTAAATGGATGAAGCCTCTTTTAATTAAATCCATTTATTGATTACATGTTTTAATTAATATAATTTAAAGATTTTTTTTTCAAATTATCTATTTGTATTTTCTTTTTATATTTTTTGTGAACTAAAGTAAACACAAAACAATCTAAACCATTGATTACTGAGGGTACATGGATTGGAATCCATGGACTTCTAAAATGCTATAAAAGAGAGGCTAACCCAGGCCCTCTTTACTTAAGTTATATACAATCGTTGCATAAACTAAATTCTCTCTCTCTCTCTCACTCACTCTATACACATCCAATCTCTCTCACTCCACAACCCTAAGACATTCCCTTGCCTAAGATTATCGTTGATGTGCTACCGTCATGCTACCGGATCGGTTTCTTGAGAAATTTCTGTCATCTTCAGTGCATCATGCTCGTAAAGAAGTTCATGAGACAAAATCAGGAGGTTCCTTACTTGGATCATTGCTCGAGATTTCGGGAAGTTCATGACTCATCATCACGCCCACAAGTGCACTCTCATCAGATTGGACTTGAGTCAAGAGGCTTCTTCTTTTAGAAGCTCTAAGGATCACTGCCATGCTTCAAGAGATAAGCCTAAACCCGTGTGGTCTTGATGAAATGACATGTGAAAGGTTCTCGTGCCATGTGGTATCATCTTAAAATTTTTGTTTTTTTTGTTGTCATGCCAACTAGTATGACTAGTTGACCTAGATCAAATTTCATCTGATCTCCACGCTTTCGTGATGGGGGAGGCAAACACCTTGCCTTCACCTACAATAACGCAAGTGGCTTATATGGCCTCGATGATAGCCTGCGACAATGCAAAGACGCCTGGTAATGGCTCAAAATTGTCTAAGGCCTTCAACAGTGTTTAGAGGTGGCAAAGAAGCGCCTGGCGGCACCACTGGGACCCTCAGCTGTAGCTAGTGACTGTATGTTCAGCACACAGGATCCCCAAGCGATGTTTTGTGTCATCGGTGGCACACAAGGCTGAGAGGAAGAGGGGGCAACAGGTGGGATTTGGGCATGAATACAAGAACTCCATTCTAGGTTTATCGCTCGAATACTATGTGAGAGAAAAGAATAAAATTGATTGATAACGAGGCCCTAATTGAAGGGCTTTCATACTTCCACGTTACCCTACTTTTTGGTAGTACCGGTGAACCAGATGGTCACGGATGTGATTCCAAGAGCCGAACGAGAATGAATACCACACAGAAGAGTCAAGATCGGGCTCCCTAATGGAATGTTCGTTGCGATCGAGCGGGGGTGACTAGGACAAGGCATGAGTCCCGACTGTCATCAGATAGCCAATACGAAAGAGGAAGACATTCCTCAATAGCAGCTGGTCAGGTACGACGTCCTGACTTCCTCCGTTTTCCCCGGTCTTTCACCTGAGGAAGGTCCTCCCCTGTCGGCCGAGCCTTCCACGAAGAGCCCTAGGCCTCTTCATCCTCTTTTTCCGAGGGGATTGCTGTCACAGGCCTGGTATTGGGGACTAGTACCCTTCCACAACTGACATTCCTGCTATGCCGACAGGGGGTCGGCGGTAGGGCTTTGCTGGATTATGTTCTGGGGGCAAAGGCCTTTGGCTTAACCAGGTTTCGGGCTTTCTAGCCAAATATGCCTTTTGTTGAAGGTCGTTCGAGCAGCAAGCTGATGTAGAGTTTTCAACAGCCGGACTTTTGGGGCCATAGGGTATGCTTATATAAGAAGAGAATGTTGTTGAGAAAATTACAAAATAAAGATGGAAAGAAAAGATAATACATAAATTATGAAAAGATAAATAATATCTCAACAAGAGCGAAGCGATATAACTCCAACTCTGTGGTGGGTCAAGAAAGGGTGTGAATAAGCGCTTTATATACTACGAAAGGAGTCAAGGGATGCTCATTTTGTCTTCCAAGTATATAAAGTTGAGGTGTTCTGCATTTTTTTTAAAAGAATATAGAGCATGATAAAAAAAAATCACGGCCTCTTAAATCATCTTTATGTATTTCCTTGGTTTTTTATTTTCCCAAATACTATAATCAATATTTGCATAAGCTGAAGATTTTATAGCCTCAGAGTTGTAATTTCATAATATTATACTTCCAAAAGTTTAATGCTTCGTCAGTACTTTTGTTGGTGTGAAACCATGGTCATCCCGAGTGATGGGCTTGCAAAAGCTAAAGCATGAACATCAAATAAAGTATCAGCTCCCCTCAACTCCCATAGAAATCCCCGAGGAAAACATATAAATGAATAAGTTGTATGTTCATTTTGCGATATAATCCTGCAGGTAATCCTACTAATGAGTAGCTTGCAACCACAAGTGGACAAAATACTAAGAAGTTATATGCAATATTTCATCAGATAAACACTTGTGTCATTGCAAAGTCAGGGCTGTATATTACTATTTATTCTCCATTTTGTCCACCATCCAATTTTTTATATATCACAGCAATAGATATCCATCAGTTTATTCCATCGTGCAACTGAAAAAACACATTCATGCCACACACAAGAATTTCCTTTTATTTATCCATTACCTGAAGCATATTTTTCTAATCTCTCCCATAATCAGCTGTAGCCTTGACCAATGAGGAGCTACCGTGCTTATGCTCGACTACGTAAGCTCTCGTATATCAAGTATCCTTTTTGGTGCCAATCAATCTATAGCCAAACTCAGTGGGCAACCCTTTGCTATCTCTCTTGGTCATCCCAGTAAGTTTCCATTAAGGTGATAGCTTTCTTGTAGATGTCATTGTTGCCATGCTCCTGCAGTGCTTCTATCTTCTCCAAACACCCACAGCGATCCATGTACAATGCATATTCGTTGACCCCTTGGTTTCCGTTCGTTATCTTGTCCTTTTCTCCTACTCCGAGGATGCTTTCCAGACCTTCAAGGCACACTAACACAGTTCTTGTGTCCGATATACTTAAGATCTTGCACAAAGGTTCAATGCAGCCCATACTCGTGATGATACTGCACCAACATCAACACTAGGGTACATGTGAGTTGAAAATGCATAAGGAGAACATTATCCATTAATTTTAATATCAAACTCAGCTAAATGTCAATGTAGAAAAGAGATGCCAACCGGATCTGATCATCAGAGCCGTGGTAGAGGGCATTTGATATGGCCCATGCTGCTTCTACCTTAACAACATATTCGGCGAAGTTCAGTAGTTTCACCAAGGCTTGGACGATGCGTGCATGGATGACAGCCTACGGCAAAACAGGACATACATACATATATTAATTTTTAGATCTCCGACGATAGAAACCTCCAGTTATCATTAAAAATCAATCTCACACACATCCTCTTACATCAAGGACATGACATTGTCTTCTCAAATCAGTTTTTGAACACCACAATTTCTAATACCTGAATGCTAACTTCGTTCGTGGCCGTGATGTTTGAAAGTGTCCAGCATGCTTCTTTCTGAACTTTTGCTTTATGATCCCCACTTATTATTTGAAGAAGGCAAGAGAGTAGTCCACTGTCTATTAACAGCTGATAAATTTGCACAATTGTAATTATCCTTTACCAAATGCTGAAAGAAGTTTACAAACCAGTACATTCACAGAAATTAGAGAGACACCATATTTGATTGAAATACAAGCTAACACTGAACTCGGTTTTGATTTGTCGTAGTGTACTAATAACCAAACTGTGCAATCTAATTTTTAACAGAGATGATTCTCATATAATGCATTGATAAACTTTTGGTAAAGCATAGTAGTATCTCAAAGATTTCCATGTCCAAATATGGTAATCCAATAATAGCAAAAAGTTATGATTTACAAAGAAACAGGTAAACAAGATCAAAAAGACTAGAAGCCCGAGGGGGCCACTCTTGGGAGGTTGAATGGTGGTGATGTCATATACAGGGCTGCAGTGTGGTCAAGTCTGTCTGCCTGCATGATGGAAGCCCTGATGGGTGGGCACAGGTGGGAGGTTGAATGGAAGCAAGGTCGTATACGGGGAAGCAGCATGGTCATGCATGCACATTACAAATGGTGTAAGGTTGCATACAGGGCTGCAACAGGGTTGAATACATGCATGCATGTGATAGAAGCCCTGATGGCGCCATGCCAAAGGGAGGATGAATAGTTGTAAGGTCTTATACATGATGCGTGCTTTTGTATGCGCATGCAGATGTACATGTGTGATGGAAGCCTTGAGGGGCCCGAGCCCGTGCAAGTTAGGGTTGCAACGTGCATGGAGTGTGTGTGCATGCATATTTGCATGAGTATGCCTATCCTCGCAGCAGTGTTGATCGGTTCGCGATGATGCTGACATGATGCAAATGCTTTGGTGTTTGTGCTTGTACACTGCATCCACCGGAAGAAAAGGCTGATGCTGTTGGTAGTTTGGACGGTGCTTGAAATAGAGGGTGATGACTAACATGAGACAATGTTGCAAGTGGAAGGGTGAGGTTGTATCAAACGGGTGTAGAGGATCTGTTCAACAACAACAACAACAACAACAAAGCCTTTTCCCACAATTAAGTAGGGTCGGCTACATGGATTCTTCGCCTCCATTCAGATCTATCTTGGGTCAATCTCGTACTTATATCCAGCAAACTAAGATCCCTTCGTATAGTCTCTTTCCAACACTTCTTGGGCCGTCCTCACCCTCTCTTAGCCGGCTCAACATCCCAACACTCGCATCTCCTAACCGGTGCATCAGTTGACCTTTGCAAATGACCAAACCATCTTAAGCGGTTTTCTCGCATCTTATCCTCGATCAGAGCTACACCAACTTTCTTTCTGATTGCATCATTCCGAATCCGATCTTTACGTGTATGTCCACACATCCATCTTAGCATTTTCATTTCTGCTACAGCCATTCTCTGCACATGTCTATGGTTCACAGGCCAACATTCAGAACCATAAAGCATAGCAGGTCTCACGGCTGCTTTGTAAAACTTTCCTTTAATTTTTAAAGGCATTTTCTTATCATAGAGAACATCGGAGGCTTCTCTCCACTTTAGCCAGCCTGCATTTATTCTATTAGTAACATCTCCATCAATTTCTCCATCATGTTGCAAAATAGATCCTAGATATCTAAAAGAATCTCTCTTCTGGATGTTATCGTCACCAATCTTCACCTCGATTCCTTCACCATTGCTTCCATCAAAGGTGCATTCCATATATTCCGTCTTAGCCCTACTTATACGAAAACCTTTAGTCTCCAATGCATGTCTCCAAACCTCAAGCTTCTCATTGATAAAATCATGAGATAAAAGATTTTATTGTTCAACACCTATGGAAAGAGAATAATGATTTTTCATTGATAATGAAGCCCTAGTGTTCTCTTATATAGAGAAGACAGACCTGTTGAGCAAACTATATAGTAGACAAAAAGTAAAGAAAATACTTCAAAACAAGAAAAGATAAGATAACTCTCAACACTCCCCCTCAAAATAGAGCACAGATGTCAATCATGCTTAGCTTGGAGAGCACCTCTGAAATGGCTCTCTGGCTAGAGCCTTGCTGAAAACATATGTTGTCTGTTCCTCACAACTAACGTGGAAAGTAGAGATATAACCCTTCTGAATTATGTTCCGTGTGTAGTAACAATCTACCTCAATGTGATTGGTTCTCTCATGGAAGGCATGATTGTTGGCAATAAATATGACGGCCTGATTGCCATACTATAGATGCACGGGAACATGTGCATCAATAGTTAGGTCATTCAGAAGGAATTTGACCCACATCATCTCAGTGTTTCCCCGTGCCATGGCTCTATACTCTAACTCTACACTAGATCTGCCAACCATATTTCGTTTCTTACTCTTTCATGATACCAAAGAGCTCCCTATAAACACTGCAAAACCTGAGGTAGACTTCAGGTCCTTGGGGCATCTTGCATAATCTGCATCTGTACAAGTTGTAATGGCAGGGGATGAGCCTCTGCTAAAGAGCAATCCTGTACCTGGAGATGACGTCAGGTATCTCAAAATCATGTGAACCACATCTATATGTGCTTGTCTCAGCTGCTCCATGAATTGGCTAACTTTACTCAAGGCAACGGAGATGTATGGCATGATAGTGGTCACATAAAGGAGCTTCCCTACAAGCTCCCTATATCCCCTCTTGTCCACATCTCAGTATCATCATCATTGATGCAGCGTAACAAGGAAATATAGGGCTGCATTTATTTAAATTTATATCCATCAATTTTATTTACGTTTATTTGAGTTGTCGTATTTTTAATTAAATAAACGAGATCGCCTGTGATCTCAAATAATTAGTTATAGATTTGAATTTCAAATTAGTCGGTTAATTGGTTAGAGTCAAATTAGGATAATTAGTTTCCATTTGAATTTGAATTCTATTTTTGTAATCTCATCCCTCCTATATAAAGGGATGATGGTCCATTGTTTTAGTCAGTTCAGTATTTATAAAAATTGAGATTTTATCTCTCTCTTTCTTGTCTCTCTCTCCCCTACGCGATCTACGCGTTTCTTCTTCCTCAAACCTCTCGTTCCCGACGAGCATTCTTCTTCTCAACCCCTCCAATTTATTCTTCCACCAAAATCCACCAGCAAAAATATTATTACGCCGTCGTCGAATTTTCAATCCGCATCAAGGACCGCCTCCAACGAAGCGGGGCGGCTGTCAGATCACCGCGAGGTGCAGGGCGACGCCTGGCAGGGTGCTAGAGGCCGCGCGGAGAAGCGCTGCGATGCCTGGCTAGGGGTGCGACCGCCAATCGAGGTGCGGCGGTGCCTGGCGGGGGACCGGATCCCCTTGTTGTGGCGGGGCGACGCCTTGGGGCGGTGCGAGAGGAGCCCGAGGCAGTGTAGGGGGGGGGGCTGTGGGCCTAGGGTGGCGCCGCCTGGGCGATTGGATAGTGAGAGAGAGGTGCCGGGGTGATGGGCGGCGCCGGGGGGGGGGGGGGTTAGGGTTAGGGTTTTGGGTGGTGGATAACGAAACCCCGGTCTAGGACAGTTGCTCCGATAACACGATGGGAGAAACGTAGTCGATGCATTAAACGTACCTGAGGGCTCTCTTATATAGGAGAATAGCCCTGGATTAATTACAAGATAAGTACACTGAGAAAGAAGAAATAGACTAAGTCAAACATAGTACGATATTTTTACTTAACAAATATTATACTCATTTTGACCGTCATCTAGAGACGATCGAAATGAGATACTATTCATCAAAATCGGAGATTCAATTCAAGGCAAAATCGGGAATGACTTTAATAATCACAACAAGTTTGTAAAAGGAAATTAAGTAAATATATATATATATAATAAATATTTTTACCTACACTACAGCAGCCCTCACGTGAGATCCTTCTTCTTTCCATTTGGTAATATCCCAAGCCCCCATCTTCATTATAAATATCACCATAAGACCCCCTCTTTTTCTCACAACTTCCCCCTAAATCCCCCCAAAATTTCTTCAGACTTTTTCCAGCGGAAGGATCAAAGCCCCTCAATTATATTTCCACAAGCTCTAAGAGTTGTTGGGGGCCTTGCTACTGACGGTTTCTGCTCCACAGTAGCAGCCATTACTGTTGTCCCACACTCTGCTATTGTTCGAACAATAGTTGGAATCAACAATAGCAGCTGAAGGTCAACCCTATAGGAAGAACTGTTGCTTCCCCCTGCTGATCTCCTGGAAGCTCCTGCACGGAATACTTCCCTCCCAAGAAGCTGCATGCAAGTGATCTTAAAAAAAAGGGTACAAGCCTATTACCATTCTCCTTGCTGCTATACATGAGCAATTTTTTTCCCTCTTCTCTTCCATCCATACTCCTGAATAAGATTTAAAAAAAATTCTTCTTGCTGCCCTCTCCGTACAGTGTTGTTGATTCATAATGTGTACAGTTCGGTCTTTTAAAATCGAATGTAGAATTGGAGAAGTATGCACTATAGGAACTCTGTATATCCTTTGTAATCATATGAAATTTTTATGGGTCTATGAGACCATTAAATTAGTACTTGTTCACGGTTGTATGTTGACCCCTTAGTGATATTCACAGTTGTTTTGACGGTCCAGGTGTTTAATTCCAAGGGAATCTGGGCTGAAAATTGTGGATTTGTTTTTCTTTTGTCTATATTCCTTTGAGGACTTGGAATCATATATAGACGTTATAGTGGTGTGGGTACCATCTTTATTATTATTGGCATGTTCAGTTGCAACAAATTCTTAATTATCTGTAAAAATATTCAGTTATCTTGTCTTTTAAAAAAATTCAACTTCCAGAGCAGCCATAATTATAAAGAATTGAGATAAATTGTCTTCTATATATAACTTGAGCTTGACTTTTCGTATTCAAAGAGAGTTCGGATTCCAAAATACTTGAAATTGAATAAGAGGTGATCAATTATAATTACTTTACATGCATGTTACTAATATAAGGAGGATCGAGCTGTATATAAATAATAATCATTTGACGCATGTGGATATAATTACATAACTATGAATATAAGTGTTAAGTTGCAAATTAAAGTCTGACTAACAGGAAACTGCGAGAAGTCTCGTCGTTCTCATTATGTACCTCGATTCTTGGTCGGCCATTTTATTCGCGGTTTAAATTAATTGTTGTTTATCATACGAGTTTTGTCTGATCATTTTTCTGTGAAATCAAGGATAATACTTGGTATTGGTTAAATAGCTCTATAGCTTAAGTTATGTTCCTGTTTATTTTAATAAACTGAAGAAATTTGTTTACTGTTTTATTCTATTATTTACTTAAATCTTAACTGAAATATTTAATTTCTTATTAATTATAGAAATTATATTACTGTTTTATTCTATTCTTTGCTTAAAAAAACCTCAACTGGGATATTGAATTTCTTAATTAAAATGGAGAAGATGGCGAGCGTGGAGTGCGAAGGGGCGAACGTGGAGTGCGAAGTGGCGAGCAAGGTGAGATCGGGTGCGGCTACTGCGAAGGGGAAGGGGGTGCTCTCTGACGTCGCTGATGGAGCTAGGAGTGGGGAAGATGCTTTCGAGAGGAGCTTCGCGGGAGTGGGTGCACGTTTCGCACAAGAAGCCTGGTAAGCGTTGTTTCCGTTGTGGTGAGAGGGGTCATCTGGCTTCCCGTTGTTCTCTTCCGCCTACGTGCTTTGCATGCGGGAAGCCGGGTCACCGTCGCGCTTCTTGTTGGCTTCTTCGTGATCGCCACCCGCTGCAGTCTGGGGTGGTTGCCTCTTCGTTGAAGTTGCGAGGCTTGCCTGCTTCTCGTTCCGGTCCTGTCGCTTGGAGGGAGGTTCACTCTTACGCTCGGGTGGTGGCTCCTCGCTCCTGCTCGTCGGGCGATGGCTCCTTCGATGCGGGTCTTATGGCGACTGGTGCGGAGTCGCTTCACCACACCTCTTGTGGTGAGGGCGAAGAGATGGTGGTTGGTGGTGCTGATGGTGCGGCTTGTGTCTCGGTTGGGGTGGCGGCTGTGGGGGTTGCTTCGTCGTTGGAGGAGGCCATGTTATGTGCGAATGTGCATGGGGACGTCTTGCATGCTGAGTCGGTGCGCGGGAAGGGGGTTTCTGACGTTGGAAGGCGTGTGGAGGCTATCGGAGTGGCTCGACGGTGCGATGTCGACTGGGCGGGTGTAAGTTCGCATGTTGGTGCCCTCCTGGGTCCACTCTTCCGGGCGCGTCTTCTCTCTCGGCCTCTGACTCCGCGATTCTTATTCGTCCCATTTCAGTGGAGGAGACAAAGGCGGTCGTGTGGGCCTTAAATGCTGATTCATCCCTGGTCCCTGATGGCTTCTCCGTTGCTTTCTTTCGCGACTTCTGGGAGCTAGTCGGCGGCGACGTTATGGACGTCATATCGGATTTTTGTGCGGGCAACTTTGGTTTTGATCGTCTAAATCGGTCTAACATTGTTTTGATCCCACAAAAATCGGCGGCGCAGCGTATCAAGGATTACCGGCCCATCTCCATCTCGAATGGCATCTACCTTATCGTGGCTAAAATCTTAGCCACCCGTTTGGCTCGGGTCTTGGACACTCTTATTTCTCCGGTCCAGGCCACGTTCATTAAGGGTAGGCAGATCGCTGATTGCATTGTCGTTGCATCTGAATTGGTCGCTGAGTGGAAAAAATAAAAAAAGAAGGGGGAACTCTGGAAGATCGATTTTGCTAAGGCCTATGACTGCCTGGATTGGCGGTTCCTTTGGTCGATTTTGCGGAGGCGCGGCTTCCCTAACTTGTGGATTTCATGGATGCGTAGATGCGTCACCACTGCTTCCCTCTCTGTGATGATCAATGGCAGGCCGTTTGGTGGTTCTTTCCAACCTAGAAGGGGGGTGCGACAGGGCTGTCCTCTTGCGCCCCTCCTTTTCGTGTTGGCATCGGATGTTCTCGCGCGTATGGTGGACCGCGTTATTGACGCTGGGCTTTCTAACGGCTTCCGTAAGGGGGAAGTCTGTGTGCCCTTGATCCAGTTTGCTGACGATACTATTTGCTTTATCGAGGGTGGGAGTGCGAAGGTCTCCGGTATGGCCACCACTCTTGCCCTTTTCTGTGAATTGTCGGGCTTATCGATTAACGTCTCCAAATCCAACGTGGTGCCCTTTGGCCGGTCGCCTGCAGAGGCGGAGGAATGCGGTCGGTTGCTCGGTTCTTCTCCTGGTGAGCTTCCTATTGCCTATCTTGGTTTACCATTATCTGTGGGGCGGACCAGAGTCTGGGATTGGCGTGTTATTACTGAGCGCGTGGAGACGCGCCTTGCTGGTTGGCGGGCGGCTTTGCTCTCTCGGGGGGGGGCGTCTTATTCTTCTCAAATCGGTGCTCTCCTCTATCCCTCTGCACTTCCTCTCCATTCGTAGAATGCCAGCGGGGTTTCGGTTGCGGATCGAGCGGTGTATGCGTCGTTTCCTGTGGGGAAGGAAGGGGGGCGGGGAGGGAAGGGGCCTGCACCTGGTTGCTTGGAATGATGTTTCTATGCCTAAGCGTTTTGGTGGCCTCGGTGTTCGGAGATTGGATGTGGTGAATGGTGCTCAATTACTCAAATGGGTGAGTAGAATTTGGGGGACGGAAGATAACTTCTTTATCAATGTACTCAGGGTGTTCTTGGGCGACGATTGGTTGGGGTTGCAGCGAGGGGCTCTGACCTTACATCACTCCCCGTTTTGGCGTAGTGTGATGGCCGCCTTTGCGAGGAATGCTGCGCTTTTCATCCCGGTGCTGGGGACGGGGGACTCTTTCAAGTTTTGGTTGGATGATTGGTCGGGCGGTGGTCCTTTTCAGGTGTGTTTTCCACGCTTGTTCGCATTAGCGGCACATAAGAATGCGACCGTGGCTGATTGTTGGGTGGATGGGTGCTGGTGTCCACGCTTCTCCACGAACTTTTCCGAGCAGCGGGTGGAAGATTTTGTTTCGATGTTGGTGGCCCTTCGTGATGCTGCTACGCCGAATTTGCATGTGGATCATTGGTGTTGGAAGGACGGTACGTTTTCTACGAGGAAGGCCTACCGGGCTCTGGTCCATCCTCCTCCTCCTGCTTCTTCTCTTCTTGTGCGTGACTGTGGTTTCTTTTGGGGCTTGCGCTTGCCGGAGCGCATTTGCATCTTCCTTTGGTTACTGCGCAGACGGAGGCTGGTGACTCGTGATCGTTGTGCTACAATCTTTACAAACTTCAGTGCATCTTGTCCCCTTTGTAATACTGTGGATGAAACTATTGACCACCTTTTCTTCGGATGCCACATGGTGTCGGGAATTTGGGAGGACTTGCCTTGGGCGAGAGCGGACAACCTCTCTGCTCTCCGCGAGCTTCTTTGGACCAACAGGAACAGGGATAGGCGGGATCTCTTGGCTCCTGTTGCACGGTTGTGGTGCATATGGCTTGGCAGGAACGAAGCTATCTTCTCCGGGCAGCGATTTTATCGGGAAAACATTCTTATTTTGTGCGCTCGCTTTATTCGCGACTGGTGTATTCTGTAGGGTTTTGGGCCTTATCGCTGTGGGCTGGTGTCTGTTTTAGTCCCGGGATTTTGTTGTTTTTGTTTGTGGTTTCTCCGTTCTTCTCTCCCTCCTTGACCTTGTAAGTATTTTTTCTTCTTTTCTTTTATATTTATTTCTGGGGCGAACACCAACGAGTGTCTCCCCCTTTTTTTTAGCCTCAAAAAAAATTTAAAATGGAGAAATTGAATCTACTGTTGTGTTCTGTTCTCTAGTTGAAATTTCAATTTGAAATAATTAAAATTCTTATTGAAGTGAAGAATTTATATTTACAATTAGCCTTTAAAATTATACATTGATTTTGAATTGATTTTGATTAAACAAAAATTTCAATATAAAGACATTTTTGAATCTATTAAACATCGTAAGTACTCATAGTAAGATTCTTATAGCTACATCCTTGGATAAGGAGAGCTCTCATTAACTAAAATAGATACTTGCTAGTACTCCTTTCTGAGTTGACTGTTTTAGTATGGGACTAGAGTTAGGATTGCGTCATTATGTCTTATCTTAATGATACATAACATTAAATCAAAGACTTTATCAGTCAATCATCTGGTCGGGATAACTTTTTAACCTATTAATAGGAACTGATCTAAACAGATGATTTGATAAATCACAAGTGATGACTGAAAATTAATGGTGTCGATCATAGTGATCCTTACACCTGATCGTGCGAGGGCGCAGTGACCCTCAACGGGCGGGAGATAGGAAGCCCAGTTTGGGCAGCGGCCGCTTAATGCGCAGGTCTAGGATCCCAGTCTTTTCACGGTTTTTTTTACGCGAGCTCGCAGTGTTTATACACCTCGTTGGATCCCGACTTTAGACCATTCCGCTGACCCTCTGTTTTAGAATACCCAGGCGGGGGATCCTCGGTTTTAGTTTTTCGTACGAGCTCGGTTGTCTGTTACTGGTCGGGCCATTTTTCTAGAGTGACTTTTCCAGAGAGTCTCTCTCACCCGTCTTAGTGGCGTAGTTTTGGAGTAGACCTATCCCTCTATTGGACTGCACTTCCAACTAGAGGGCGAGATGCAAGAGCCATTTGTAGGATAACTCACCGCTGGAGTTTTTCTTTCGCCAACAGACTTGGCTATTCTACATCCAGATCATCCATATCTACATCTAAATCCTTTAGAGTCGCATCTGAGAAAATTGCAGTTAAGGTTGGAGGAAATTACAATTAAAATTAAGTTGTTTGGATGTGACTATAATCTGATTTGAAATCCATATAAGTTAGTAGACGTGTTGGGAACTTAGTTAGGATGCATTACACAACACCGCATGCCTACAGAAACACCCCAACCCTAAGGTACTTTTAATACCTTAGAGTCATAGTGTGAGGTTACACACAAACAAAGACCACAGACTATCCACTAACTTAAAAGAGTAAATAAAATTAAGGATCAAATCAATCATCATTATATCAGTCCATTATCAAAAATCATGACATAATCTCAATAACAAGAAATTAACATTTACATGTGCCATCAACTTTATATATATAAGATCCACAACATGATCTCCAAGACATAAAATTATGATCTTTAAAACGCATGAAATCATTATATGTTTAGGGTTTGTTATTTAAACTTTATATAAATATATATGGGAAGAATGAGAAAAAGAGATGAACAGGTGAACTACATACCAAACAGTTGAAAACCTTTTTACTTACGCAAGTAGATGTAAAGTGTACTTGTTCCACCTTTCTACTTGCTCCCTTTTGCACATAATAAATTACTTGTTATTTATTTTAAACTACGAATTGTATTCGCAATTGTGACTCCTTTTCTTTCCTAAGCATGTTTTGGCAGGCAAACAACATGTTGTTCAGTAGCTATTGATGTTTCCAGGAGACAGGGTATATACTAGACGGTATGGTTTCTTTTGTCTCAATTTTTGTTCGATTGATAATGTATTATGCTTCTTTTCTCTTCAGTCAGATTTTTAGGAATACTATATGTATTGTCAGTCACTGTACATGTTGTAAAATAAATAGAAGTTAATGAAATGAAATTTTGGTGGCATTTATCTCTATTAGCTTGGTGGTTATGAATGTGAATGTGAATGTCTTAAATAGCTTCAGCGCGAAAAATTTCCCCTGTTTTTCTGTAGCTTATGCGATCTCATGTGAATATAATAGTGCGAAATGTGTGTAAACGGGTACCCGGATCCTCGGGGGTATGACATTTTTGGTATTAGAGCTGTGGTACCCCGACACACACATTCATACTATTACAATTCCGATCGCATTAAGTTTCCGGATAGCGATAGTTTTCCGACTTGTCGTGAGTCCGAAAAGGGAAATGTTACATTTGAATTCAATCACCACAGATGTCACCAATTTCATTAATTTTCATACTATATCCCCAAAAGAGAAAAAGCATTTATGATAAGTATCTGCGAATGGCACAGATTCCGCTCGATCATCTGAATTGCATCGAGCAGACATACCTCCAACAGGACTGACTCGCAGCACAGACATGAGCACTCCATCAACCCGACCAGTCTGATGTTACTTATGTCATGAGTGGGAACTTACTGACAACAGTATCCCCAGAGATCTGATGAGCCTATCCCACACCCACAGTACTTACAATCGCAGCCTCATGCACAACATTCAGGGAGTTTCCGTGGTAGGAATTCCAACTTCAGATGACAGCAACAGAGACAAACACAGAGTATGGCATGATCCAGTACTGCACCAGTCAGGCAGGGTCAGTTACATGCAGTTACTGAGGAGCAAGCACGTTCAGCAGCTACTGTGGTGAAAGGTATGGTCTCAGTCTTGGGCCGACCTTTCCATGTTCTATTTGATTCTGGTGCGACACATTCTTTTCTTACTTCGAGGCTACTATCTTTTTTAGGTAGAGTTGCAGAGACTCTCTTCTCCATATCACATCCAAGGGCCAGGTGGCCAGTTGTTCGTCATTTCTCTGATAGTCAGGCACTTGTCCGTACTAATTAGCGGTCACGAGATGATCGCAGATTGTCTACTCCTACAGCTTGATGAGTTCGACTTGATTTTAGGCATGGATTGGTTATCCGCTCATCATGCACTTGTTGATTGTTTTAGGAAGACAGTTGTCTTCAGGATTCTGGATATACCCGAGTTCACTTTTGAGGGTGCTATACATGACTCCACCATGGAGTACATTTCAGTGTTGCGAGCTCAACGACTTGTTGATCAGGGTTGTGATTCATATCTTACATTTGTACGAGAGGTATCTGATCAGGAGCCGATGACACAGGACATTCGAGTAGTATCCGAATACCCAGATGTGTTTCCTGATGAGTTACTAGGATCACCTCCTGAGAGAGAGATTGAGTTCGAGATCACACTACTACCAGATACACAGCCGATCTCGATGGCTCCTTACCGAATGGCACCTGCAGAGGTAAGGGAGATGAAGGTGCAGTTACTGGAGTTATTTGATTTGGGATTCGTGAGGCCGAGCACTTCGCCTTGGGGTGTTCCGCTTCTATTTGTCAATAAGAAGGATGGATCCATGAGACTGTGCATCGATTACAGGCAGCTGAACAAGAGAACGGTGAAGAACCGTTATCCTTTGCCATGCATCGATGATTTATTTGACCAACTCCAGGGATCTTCGGTGTTCTCGAAGATCGATCTTCGCTCAGGCTACCATCAGCTGAGGATTAGAGAGTCTGATATTCCGAAGACCGCTTTCAGGACTCGCTATGGACACTACGAGTTTGTGGTGATGCCGTTTGGGCTCACCAATGCACCTGTAGCTTTCATGGATATGATGAACAGGATCTTCCGTCCATACTTGGATAAATTTGTAGTGGTGTTTATTGATGATGTGCTCGTATACTCACGGAATGAATGAGATCATGCGAATGATCAATGGATTGTTTTGGACACATTGCGAGAGCACAAGCTATATGCCAAGTTGAGCAAGTGTGAGTTCTGGTTATCCCAGGTCTCATTTCTAGGGCATGTCATTTCTGGAGCAGGCATCACAGTTGATCCTGCGAAGATTGAGGCAGTCATGTATTGAGAGCAGCTCAAGATAGTTACACAGATTCGGAGCTTCCTCGGGCTAGCAGGCTATTACAGATGCTTTGTCAAAAGATTTCTACGCATTGTTCGTCCTCTGACGCGATTGACGCAGAAGGGAGTTCCATTCATTTGGGACGATTCATGCGAGCAGGCCTTTAGTACACTGAAGGAGAGATTGACTACGACACCTATTCTTACTCTTCCTTCAGGCACTCAGGATCATGCAGTTTACACAGATGCATCTGGAAAAGGTCTAGGAGTAGTGTTGATACAGAGAGGACAGGCGATTGCTTACGCATCACGACAGTTGAGACCGCATGAGCGGAACTACCCTACGCATGACTTAGAGTTGGCGGCAGTTGTCTTCGCCTTGAAGATCTGGCGCCACTATTTATATGGGGTGAATTTCGAGATCTTCACAGACCACAAGAGCCTGAAGTACATCTTTGATCAGAAGGAGCTGAACATGAGGTAGCGCAGATGGCTCGAGCTACTGAAGGATTATGATTGCACGATCTCTTATCATCCCGGTAAGGGAAACGTGGTGGTTGATGCACTTAGCAGGAGAGCACATGCAGAGGGTACGGTGAACTTGCTATACACGTGGAATATGCTCGCGTCTTTGACTGATTGGCATCCTCAGGAAAGCGCATCCATTTCTACCGCCGTGCCTCCACGATACAACAGTCTTTGGGATCGTATCGTCGAGGGACAGAAGACAGATCCTTGGATTCGAGACAGATACATGCACGCCATCAAGGACGAATTTTATGATTTTGTTGTGATGGAGTCTATTTTATGGAAGGCGGGACGGGTCGTTGTATCCAATGATGAGCAGCTTCGCAGAGACATTCTAGATGAGGCACATAGTTCATGGTTATCTATCCATCCAGGTAGTACAAACATGTACCGTGATCTACGTCGACATTTTTGGTGGGATGGGATGAAGCGCGATGTAACGCAACATGTCAACAGATGCATGACCTGTCAGATGGTCAAGGCTGAGCATAGGAGACTACTAGGATTACTGCAGTCTCTTCCCATTCCCGAGTAGAAATGGGAGAGCATTTCTATGGATTTCGTCACAGGATTGCCAAAGACACCAGGTGGCCATGATTCCATTTGGGTTGTTGTTGATAGGTTGACCAAGTCAACCCATTTCATACATGTCAACACGACTTACACTCCATTCAGATTGGCCAAGCTCTATGTGCAGAATATCATTAGGCTACATGGTATACCACGAGAAGTGGTGTCTGACAGGGATTTGAGATTCACGTCGCATTATTGGCACCAGTTCATGTCAGCACTACAGATAGAGCTGAGGATGAGTTCTGCATATCATCCACAGACAGATGGGCAGTGTGAGCGCATCATTCAGACACTAGAGGATTTGCTTCGCACTTGCACTTTAGAGTGGAAAGGATCCTGGAGGACCATCTGCCATTGGTGGAATTCACGTACAACAACAGCTATCACTCCAGTATTGACATGGCACCATTCGAAGCCCTATATGGGCGGAGATGTCTCACACCTCTCAGTTGGCGTGAGGTAGGTGATCATGCTTTATATTCCGTAGATCTCTTGGAGGAGACTGCGAGAGCTGTTGATCTTGTGAGACGGAGGCTTCTGACGGCACAGAGCCGCCAGAAGAGCTATGCAGACCATCGAAGAAGAGATTTGGAATTTCAGGTATCCAATCTTCTTCTCTTTCTTTTATTACAAATTTAACTTAATCGCACATACTAATAAAACTCCTGTAATACAGGTCGGAGATTGGGTATTTTTGCGAGTATCTCCCATGAAGGGAGTGCAGAGATTCGGTGTTCGTGGCAAGTTGGCGCCGCGTATGTTGGACCTTTTGAGATTCTGGCTAGAGTAGGGAAGGTGGCATACCGAGTAGCCCTTCCTCCACATCTTTCAGACATTCACGATGTATTTCACATATCCAGCTTGAGGAAGTATGTGCACGACCCTCGACACGTCATCAGTTACGAAAATCTTGACATGGAGCCAGACTTGACATACGAGGAGAGGCCAGTGCAGATACTTGACAGTGCTGTGAAGAAGCTTCGCAGCAAAGAGATTCCATTGGTCAAGGTGCTGTGGTACCGACACGACGTCGAAGAAGCGATGTGGGAGACCGCAACTGACATGCAGGCACGATACCCACATCTTTTCTGAGGTAATAATCAAAACAAGCTTTTGTAATTAGATATATGTTAAAATATATGGTAGATGTTTTCTCTTTTAGGTTTTTATGGGTTCAAAATCCTTTGAGGATTCTATGACCTTAAGAAATCACAACAAAACACCTAATGACCTTGACTCGAGTCTTGAGGATGAGACTCCCTTTGAGGTTTTATATTTGTAACATCTGAATCCGCACAAACCCGAACTCGACCCGATTTGGGTCCGTTTTACCCAATAAAGTTGTTGGTCAATACCAAAAAACCTAAAAAGATTAATTGATCGTGAATCAAAAGTCGTTCGGGCGAAATCGACCAAAAATCGATCGCATCGTAATGCGTGTCTAAAAAAGATGCGACGCAAATTCGGAAACCACGAAACGAACCGAGACTGATATGAGATCCGATTCGACGAAACAAGACCAACGGAATTGACTGTTTGTCAATCGGAGATCATTTGATATTTTTAATTCACAAAGTTTAACCCCAAACCGAAACCGTATCTCGGAAATTTCGGGCATCCAAACCCGACCGAAAGTGTATCAATATTATACTCATTTTGATCGTCGTCTAGAGACGATCGAAACGAGATACTATTCATCAAAATCGGAGATTCAAGGCAAAATCGGGAATGACTTTAATAATCACAACAAGTTTGTAAAAGGAAATTAAGTAAATATATATATATAGTATTTTTACCTACACTACAGCAGCCCTTACGCGGGATCCTTCTTTCCATTTGGCAATATCCCAAGCTCCCATCTTCCTTATAAATATCACCATACCTCTTTTTCTCACAACTTTCCCCTAAATCCCCCCAAAATTCCTTCAGACTTTTTCCAGCGGAAGGAGCAAAGCCCCTCAATTATATTTCCACAAGCTCTAAGAGCTATTGGGGGCCTTGCTAATGACGGTTTCTGCTCCACAGTAGCAGCCATTGCTGCTGTCCCACACTCTGCTATTGTCCGAACAATAGTTGGAATCAACAAACAGGTCAACCCTATAGGAAGAACTGCTGCTTCCTCCTGCTGATTTCCTGGAAGCTCCTGCAGGGAATACTTCCCTCCCAAGAAGCTGCATGCAAGTGATCTTAAAAAAAAGGGTACAATCCTATTACCATTCTCCTTGCTGCCATACATGAGCAATTCTTTTCCCTATTTTTCTTCCATTCATACTCCTGAATAAGATTTAAAAAAAACTCTTTTTGCTGCCCTCTCCGTAAAGTGTTGTTGATTCATAATGTGTACAGTTCGATCTTTTAAAATCAAATGTGGAATTGGGGAAGTATGCACTATAGGAACTCTGTATATCTTTTGTAATCATATGAAATTTTTATGGGTCTATGAGACCATTAAATTAGTACTTGTTCACGGTTGTATGTTGGCCCCTTAGTGGCATTCACAGTTGTTTTGACGGTCCAGGTGTTTAATTCCAAGGGAATCTGGGCAGAAAATTGTGGCTTTGTTTTTCTTTTGTCTATATTCCTTTGAGGACCTGGAATCATATATAGACGTTATAGTGGTGTGGGTACCGTCTTTATTATTATTGGCATGTTCAGTTGCAACAAATTCTTAATTATCTGTAAAAATATTCAGTTATCTTGTCTTTTAAAAAAATCAGCTTCCAGAGCAGCCATAATTATAAAGAATTGAGATAATTTTTCTTCTATATATAACTTAAGCTTGATTTTTTGTATTCAAAGAGATACCAGATTTCAAAATACTTGAAATTGAATAAGAGGTGATATATTATAATTACGTGACATGCATGTTAATATAAGGAGGATCGAGCTGTATATAAATACTAAACATTTGACGCATGTGGATATAATTACATAACTATGAATATAAGTGTTAAGTTGCAAAATAAAGTCTGACTAACAGGAAACTATGAGAAGTCTCGTCTTTCTCATTATGTACCTTGACTCTTGGTCGGTCATTTTATTCGCGGTTTAAATTAATTGTTGTTTCTCAAACGAGTTTTGTCCGGTCATTCTTCTGTGAAATCAAGGATAATACTTGGTATTGGTTAAATATCTCTATAGCTTAAGTTATGTTCATGTTTTATTCTATTATTTACTGTTTTAAGTTACTGTTTTATTCTATTATTTACATTTAACTGAAATATTTAATTTCTTATTAATTATAGAAATTATATTACTGTTTTATTCTATTCTTTGCTTAAAAAAACTCAACTGGGATATTGAATTTCTTAATTAAAATGGAGAAATTGAATCTACTGTTGTGTTCTGTTCTCTACTTGAAATCTCAATTTGAAATAATTAAAATTCTTATTGAAGTGAAGAATTTATATTTACAATTAGCCTTTAAAATTATATATTGATTTTGAATTGATTTTCATTTAACAAAAATTTCAATATAAAGACATTTTTGAATCTATTAAACATCGTAAGTACTCATAGTAAGATTCTAATAGCTACATCATTGGATAAGGAGAGCTCTCATTAACTAAAATAGTAAGATTCTAATGTGCCATCAACTTTATATATATAAGATCCACAACATGATCTCCAAGACCCAAAATTATGATCTTTAAAATGCAGGAAATCATTATATGTTTAGGGTTTGTTATCTAAACTTTATATAAATATATATGGAAAGAATGAGAAAAAGGGGTGAACAGGTGAACTACATACCAAACAGTTGAAAACCTTTTTACTTACGCAAGTAGATGTAAATTGTACTTGTTTTACCTTTCTACTTGCTCTCTTTTGCATATAATAAATTACTTGTTATTTATTTTAAACTAAAGATTATATTCACAATTGTGACTCCTTTTCTTTCCTAAACATGTTTTGGCAGGCAAACAACCTGCTGTTCAGTAGCTATTGATGTTTCCAAGAGACAGGGTATATACCAGACGGTATGATTTCTTTTGTCTCAGTTTTTGTTCGGTTGATAATGTATTATGCTTCTTTTCTCTTCAGTCAGATTTTTGGGAATACTGTAAGTATTGTCAGTCACTGTACATGTAAAATAAATGGAAGTTCATGAAATGAAAATTTGGTGGCATTTGTCTCTATTAGCTTGGTGGTTATGAATGTGAATGTTAATGTCTTATATAGATTCAACGCGAAAAATTTCCCCTGTTTTTCTGTAGCTTGTGCGATCTCATGTGAATATAATAGTGCGAAATGTGTGTAAACGGGTACCCGGATACTCGAGGGTTAACAGAAATGGTAATAAGGTTAGGAATGGAATGAATGGTCCGACAAGAGAAATAATCACAAGGAAAAGGAAATATCAAGACCATAGCTTCAATAAGATCCAATATCATTAACTCATGATATCCTCCATCAAATGCATGGATGGCTTTATATAAAGTCTCATTTTATTTAATAGATATGTCACTTAACCTAAAATACAACTTTCACCTAAAGGACACATAAAACCCTTGATTTGCTTACTACAAATAAATCCTAGTATCCTTCATGAAAGGCTAGGGCTCTCTTCACCATGACTATATATTGGAGGATGAAAATGATAAACAGAAGGACGGGTAAACAGTTCCTCATCCAAAGATCCACTTATCCATGTAGTTTAGATATTTATAATTCAATACTCTCCCTCATGTCAGGAATACATATATATCAAATCTAGCTTGTTTACATTCCTCTTAAATTGCACCATATGAAATCCCTTTGAAATGAGATAAGCAACGTGATCTAATGTTGTTACCTACATAGCTGAGGCAGTATTAGATTGCGCATAACGAGTTCTATTCCTATTGATAGTTGATTCAATTAGGAATCGATCAATATTGTCTTAAGGATGGTGGGTCCGGGTGTCAAAGACCGAATCGGAAATGCAAGCTGGACTTGCAAGGTAGAAAGAATTCCCACTTCTTTCATTGTAATTGCATTTTCTCATATTATTGGAGTGTAATGAAAGCGTAAGGGAGATCCTAGATCTCGCTTGAGATACTTTGGTTGGCATACCTCATGCTTTTAAAGTTGGAAAGGGAATGGACTTTTGAAATAATATAAAAAGTGAGACAAAATTGATTTTAAACAATAATATCCTTAATCAAAATAAATAATTATGCAAACTATCTTATTTCAGATGACTTTCTTTTAAACCCACTCAATATATATAATCATGGGTATGTAGTGCTTGTAGTTGAACACATAATGCGTGTGGTTAAAATGTGTAAGTTTCCTCATAGTAGTTAGGATTGACAATTAAATATACAGTATTAAAATGACTTTAATTTTGCAATTTTTGGAAATATCATTCGTAAAATATTTGCATTCCAATGGAGAGATTGAAACGTAAAAATTCAATTAAAATTCTGATAAAAAAGCCTACGGAGGCAGCTTATCTATAAAAAGACAAACGTGGTCGGGTTGAATAGCAAGATCTATGAGCGGGCCCCTATGTGTAAATTCAAGATGTTGAGAGGGGCGCTATGCAATTTCCTGCCTCATGTGATTCAATCACGTGATATTTCCTCCGATCTAACAGGTGTGGGGTGCATCCTTGCCTCTGATTGAGTGGTTGGAATGGTTGCATGTTGCGCCTTCTAGTTCACTCAATGAAGAGAGATCTATGATGGTAGTGCAGCATGGTTGCTTCGTAATCACTCGATGAGCTACATCGATGGTTTTTTTTTAAATGCACTCGAGGCGGTTTTCCATGAAAAATGCCTCGAGGCTATAACATCGAAGTAATCTCAATGAGGCATGCCTCAAGATGTGTCGAGGCGTTGGGGCGGTCATGAGATGTTGCCTCGCGGTTGAAGTACATTTTCAGTCATGATTAGCAGTAGATAATACATTCATAGTTTCTAATTGGTTTATATTTATTAGAGTTATTATATTTACATTTATGCTTATAACCCTTCGGAGGTATTTATGGGAGGATCTCAAGCAAACATACTCCTAGAAGAAGACACAGTCACGCCTTAAAGACAATTACAGGCGAATCTAGTCGGCATCTTAGGGTGATTCCACCCTCATCGAGTACTACAAGCATCTCTCTAGCATGTATGAGGAGCTTGCAATATTCCAGCCGTAATGCTGCACCAAACGGATACAAGAGCATTCTAACTGGCAGGTATACCGCTTTCTTGATAGCCTGCATTCTAGATACCGGGCAGCAAAGAAGCAATTTCTTATATCAGACACACTGCGAACAATGAAGGCCATCTTTAGCCGACTTGAGGAACTCGATACATCGATTGCCCTGCCTCTCGTCTTACCTTCAGCAGAGAACTTTGCACACGTCGCCTCATCTAGGCGAGGAGGTAGATATGACTTTCGAGGAGGACGTAGTTGTGATCGAAGTCGTGGTTGTAGACGAGAATCTAGATGAGGTCGCGACTTTGGTCGTGGTCGTGGACGAGACTCTACTATCTCATGCACTCACTATGGTCGGTGGAACCACCCATCTGAACAATGCTGAAAGAAGTTTGGCGTACCTTCTTATCATGCCATAATGCCTATGAGGATACCTATGATATGGAAGAGGCGCCGCCTTCAACAACCTCCAGTGGTAAGACTATTCATCTTAATGATGCAGATTACTCCCGCCTGATGCAGATCCTTCAGACTCTATGGCCTTCTACTACTAGTAACACTACCACTGATGCTCTGGCTACTCCTTCAAGTACAGTAGCCAACTATGTTGTAACTCCTTCTCCAACTTGTATTATTGATTCTGGTACCTCTACTCATCTGACTGGAGAAGGCAGTGTGCTCATCTCTTTTGTACCATCTACCTCTGTGAAGTCAGTTCGAGTCATTAATGGAACTCAATCATCGATTACTATTGTCGGAACTATGGAATTCTCTTCCAAGCTCTGACTTTCTGGGGTTCACTGCACTCCTTATTTTCTTCTTAGCTTGTTGTCAGTTCATAATCTTTGTGTTGAGCTTCATTGTCGTGTGATATTTGATGAGTCTTATTGCTATTTTAAGGACATCCAGACGAGGCAGATTTTTAGTGGGGGTCATGAGAAGAACGGCCTATATTATCTTGACATACCCTTGTACTCCAAGTTTGTTGTGTTGTTGCGTCCATCTCCGAAGACCCGCTCCTATGGCATCTGCGCCTTAAGCATCCCTTTGCCAAGGTCATCCCCAAGATGTTTCCTGAACTCTCTACTTGAAGCCCTTTCAGTGTGAGGTGTGTGAGTTCGGAAACCATCGAGCTTCGTTTCCTATTCGTACCGAGTCTCGTAGTACTACTGCTTTTCATCTTATTCATTGTGATGTTTGGGGACCTTGTTCGGTCCATGCATTAAGTGGTCATCGCTATTTTATAGTTTTCGTTAATGATTATATTCGATCTTCTTAGGTATATCTAATAAAGGAGCATTCGGAGATTATTTAAATTGTCAGAAATTTCTTTCAATATGTTAGAACTTTCTTTTCTAGCATTGTTAAGATCATTCGTACTGACAATGCTCTTGAGTTAACCCAATAGGACTTGACCTCTTTCTTTACGTCACAGGGAACTGTTCACCAGACTTCCTATCCATATACCTCACAACAGAATGGTATAGCTGAGCTGAGAGGAAACTCCGACACTTGCTAAATGTTGCAAGATATCTTCTTAGTCAAAGGAGTATTCCTAAATACTATTGGGGGGAAGCTATCCTTACGGCAGTTCATCTCATCAACTGGGTTCTTTCATCTGTTCTTAGAGGGGGGAACTCCATTTTCCTTACTTCACCCTACTAAGTCTTCTTTTCTCATACTACTGCGAATTTTTGGTTGTATTGCCTTTGTTCATAACTTTTATGTAGCGGATAAATTATCCTCTCGTGCCATCAAATGTGTCTTTCTTGGGTACCCTCATACCCGAAAGGCTATCGCTGCAATGATCATGTTGGGCGTCGACACTATGTGTCTGTTGATGTCACCTTCTTTGAGCAGGCAAGTTATTTCACACAGATTGTGAGTGACATTCCTCTGGACCTCCCTCCTCTACTAATCGTGTATACTCGCAAGCATACTTCTATACCTTGTACACCAATGTATGTACCTTTGCATGGCCCTTTTATGCAGGATGATATGACTACTTCGAGTGCTCCCACCATTGCTGTCCCAGATGTACCTGAGGAGCTTCCTATAGCTCTACGCAAGTAAAAAAGGCAATGTACATATCACCCCATGTCACATTTTACTTCTACTGATGGTTTATCTAATTGTGATGAGAGATTTGGAGATGCTCCGAATGCCATTTTTGTTCCAAGAGATTATTTCAGTGCAATACAGGATCATGCTTGGAGACAGGTCATGGATGAGGAGATGGATGCACTTACCTTCGAGGGCATGTACGATCTTGTGTCGTGCCCTCCGAAAGTTCGCCCTGTAGCTTGTCGATGGGTCTTCAGGAAAAAATAGTCATCTGATTGTTCTATTGACAGGTTGAAAGCCAGACTAGTTGCCAAAGGTCTCACAAAAACCTTTATGGTTGATTATTTTGAGACTTTCTCACCCGTTGCTTGAATGTGGTCGATACGTTCCATTCTCTCGGTTGCTGCCAACAAGGCTTGACCCATTTACCAACTTGATGTGAAGAACACATTTCTTTATGGTGACCTTGACGAGGAGGTCTACATAATGCAACCATCGAGGTATGTAGACAAGGGGGAGCATGTATGTCGACTACGCAAGGCCATTTATGGCCTGAAGCAGAGCCCCAGGGCATGGTTTGATAAGCACACTACGGATATCAACACACTTGGCTTTCAGATGCCAACAACTGACTACTCTGTCTTTTTTAGATGATGGTATACTGGCACAGTCATTCTTATTGTCTATGTTGATGATATGGTTGTCACAAGATGCAGACGGTATCAGGGGACCAAGACCTTCCTTCAGAAGATCTTTGTCACGAAAGACCTCGGCCAACTTCTTTATTTTCTTGCTATTGAGGTAATTCGTACTACAGAGGGATCTATCATTCATAGAGGAAATATTGCCTCGATATTCTGACTGAGCCAGGACTACTTGGATGCAAGAAATCTGGCATCCTGCAAAAGTGAGAAAACATTTAGCATTTACTGATGTTGGAGGAAAAAAGAACTTCAGATATCATTATTAAGACCCTAGGGTTCTCTTATATAGGAGAAAGTCCCTAGGTAAATAATACAAGAGTTACATGAAAGAAAGAGACATAAGAAATAAATATAAAGAAATAGAAATATCTCGACACTCCCCCTCAAACAGGAGCATATATGTCTATCAAGCTCAGCTTGGAACATCTCTGAAAAGGGCCTCTAGCAAGGGCCTTGGTGAAGCTATCAACTGACAGATCTCCAGTAGAAACATGGGAAGTGAATATGAGACCCGTCTGGATCATGTCTCCGGTATAGTGGCAACGACCTCTATATGCTTAGTTTGTTCATGAAATGTAGGATTATTGGCAATAAAAAGAGTTGTTTAAGAGGAACCTCGATAGCAAGATTAGTCAAGACCGATCTAATTCACAGCATCTCCGTACTCCCCTGTGCCATAGCCCTGTACTCAGATTCTGCACTGGATCTAGCAACCACTGTCTACTTCTTTCTTTTCAATGACACGAGTGAGCTCCCAACAAAAATAGCAAAGCCAGAAGTGGACTTCCTGTCTCTATGGCATCCTGCATAATCTGCATCTGTACAAGCTGTCACCTCAAGAGTTGTACCTCTGCTAAAAATAAGACCTTTACTAGGTGAATTCTTCAAATATCCCAAAATCATATTAGACCGCATCCATATGAACCTTCTTGGGCTGCTCCATGAACTGGCTCACCCTGCTTGCAACAAAGGATATGTCTGGCTTGGTGATGGTAGCATATAGAAGCTTCCCCACAAGCTCCCTGTATCTCCTCTTGTCTACCTCCTCTGTATCATCATCATATAATCTCATGCTTGGATCCATACTAGTAGTAGCAGTCTTGCACCATGTCATACCTATCTCTAGTAGAAGATCAGTAACAAACTTCCTCTGGGTAATCACAAGACTACGCTCGTTCCTGGCAAACTCTAATCCAAGGAAGTATCGAAGATTGCCAAGGTCCTTGGTCACAAACTGTTGACCTAGAAACTCCTTGGCCGCCTGAATGCCATGCTCATTATCACCCGTGACAATAATATCGTCAACGTAGACAAGGATAACAACCATACCTTTCTGTGTCCTCTGAACAAATAACGAGTGATCTACAGTGGACTGAGCAAACCATTGGTGCTCTATCAACTCTGAAAGCTTTTAGTACCAAGCTCTCAGACTCTGCTTCAGGCCGTAAATCGCTTTGTGGAGCCTGCATACCTTCTGAGACTCCCCCTCAGTAGCAAACCCTGATGGTTGTTGCATATAAACCTCCTCCTCTAGATCTCCATATAGAATGCATTCCTCACATCAAGTCGATAAAGAGGCCAGTCCCATGAAACAACAACTGAAAGAAGAATGCGCAATGTCGAGTGTCTGGCCACTGGAGAGAAGGTATCCTGATAGTCCACCTCATAAGTCTGAGTGAACCCACGTGCTACAAGCCTCGCCTTGTATCGATCCACACTGTCATCTATCCGTTGCTTCACTGTAAAGATCCATTTCCACCCCACAACAGAGGCACTTGGAGGGGCATAAACAACACTCCAGGTACCACGAGACTGCAAAACGACCATCTACTCCTCCACGGCAAGTCGCCAACTACTGCCCTGTATGGCCTCCTGATATGTTTGTGGGATAGTAATAGTTGAGAGTCCCATAACAAACCTCTTGTACTCCTCTGAAAGACTGTCCAAGGAAACATACGTAACTAAAGGATACATGGCACAGTTACGACGCGGCTTCCTCAAGGCA
Organism: Ottelia alismoides; assembly: GCA_037367405.1. Taxonomy (NCBI): domain Eukaryota; kingdom Viridiplantae; phylum Streptophyta; class Magnoliopsida; order Alismatales; family Hydrocharitaceae; genus Ottelia; species Ottelia alismoides. Next base: position 1,022,341 of record JAZKJV010007004.1, read on the forward strand.
ATAGGTACATCGAGGTCATCAACCTCTCTATTCTCTAGTATCAACTCCTCATGTATAGTATCATATGGAACAAGCATATCACCAGTGTCATCAGTAGAAACAATGTGTTCATTACATACCTAAGGCGTGCCGGAAGACGGGGAAGGCCCATGAGCAGAGGGCGATTAGAGAACCTGCAAATGTAAAATAGTGGTAGGAACTGTGTCAGGGTAGATGGAGGTGGAGGTGGTGAAGGAGGTGGAGGTGGAGGTGACTGAGACTCAACATGGTGGGTTGTTGGAGATGACGGAGGTTAGTTGAACAAAGACATCCTCACCAGAGTCAGCAATAGACAACCTGTCACATGTAGGAGAAAAATACATAATAGACTCAAAAAATGTGACATCAACTCATATAATATTTTCTTCCAACAGGTCAAAACATCTATACCCTTTTTGGGTACGAGAATTACCAACGAACACACACTTGACATCTCTAGAAGAGAGCATGTCACGACTAGGAGTAAAATTGTGGACAAATGCCACAGACCCAAAGACCCTGGGAGTAGGGGAGAATAGGTCCTTCTCAGGAAATGCAATGAAGAAAGGAATCTTTTTACCAAGGATAGTAGAAGGCATGCGGTTCACCAATTAACATGCAGTGAGAACTGCATCACCCCAGAACGAATGAGGGCTCGACTCTGAATCCAAAGAGTCCTCGTGACATCCAAAAGATGATGGTGTTTGCGTTCAACAATACCATTCTGCTGCGAAGTGTAAGCACAAGAAGTCTGATGAATGACATCAATAGATATGAGAAGTCAGACAACTGTAAAGTAGAAAATTCCAAGGCATTGTCAGTGTGAATAAACTTCACATTAGCAGAAAAAATGTTCTTAACCTCAATAAGAAAAGATTTAATAACAGGACCAGCTTCAGACTTATTCTTTAACAAGAAAACCCAAGATAATCTAGAGAAATCATCCACAGCAACCATATAGAACCGATGTCCCTGATGATCGAGAACACGACTAGGACCCCGGATATCAAAATGGACCAACTCAAATAATTGACTATTGTGATGACTCTGACGACTCGGAAAAGAAGAATGATGGTGCTTCCCAAGCTAAAATGCCTCACACTCCAAGGTAGTATGAGTAGAGATCTGAGGGTGAACATGACACAGCTTCTGCAGAGGAAGGTGTCCAAAGCGAAGATGCCGCATAAAAGGAGTAACGGATCCAGATGGAATAGTAGCAGCACCAGCACATGGAGGTTGGACCGGTCTGTACAACCCTCTCTATTCACGACCACATCCAATCACCATGCCCGTGAGTATGTCTTGAAACACAAGAGAAAAAGGATCAAATATGGCATGACAATGTAAATCTTTTGTAATCTGACTAATGGACAAAAGACTCGTCTAAAACGCTGGAGCATGTAAGACATTCTGCAGATGCATCAATGGAGCTAGAACAATCTCTCCCTAATCAACAATGAGTAGATGAACCCCATTAGCAATCACCACTGATCTACCAAGGGGGATAAGATCTGTAAGAAGTAAACTGAGCCCGATCTCCACACATATGATGAGAAGCTCTGGAGTCCAATCTATCAAATCTGAACAGCTATAACTGGTAAGAGCGTAAGCAATACCTCACGAATTCGTGAAACTGTGAAGTACCCCCTCTGCCACGAGAAGCAGCCATCGCAAAGGGAGTTTGAGCCACAGTAGTAGACAGAGTAGTGATCCTGCTCAGCCTCTTCTAGACCTCCATCAGAGGTATCGTCTCTCCTGTAAGTAGTTGAGTACGAGTTGCATCGTACTCTAAGTCAAGAGACGACAGAAAGAATCCTGTCATAGTGGCATTCCTGTATGCATGTTGTTGCTCCATGCTAGTAGTAGTGGGCATAAAACTATGGAGATGCTCAAACATGCCTCGGAGATGCAAAAAGTGAGCATAAAGAGGTCGATCATTCTGTTTGATCGAGAAAATATCATAATGCAATGGGAGTATTTTGCTCTCATTCTTTGTTTGCCCATATGTGTTAGCTAGAATATCCCACATGGCCTTGGTTGTGGATTGATTGACAATCTCATTGGCAATCTCCGTGGTGAGCATCCCGAAAAGCCAAATCCGTGCATAGGCATCATCTTGCCTCCATGAAGAATTAGCCGCAGTTTTGTCCGTCGGCTCTGAATCAGTCAAAATGTGCTCCTTATTATGGTACTATATAAGGGTACGAAACTGCATGGACTATAACTCGTAGTTGGTCCCATCCATCTTCACTATAGGAGCCGGGCCCATGAAGGCACTGGACGACGAAAAAATGTCACCCTTGTTCTCTGACATAATGGATTAATCGCCGAAAATCCGGATCAAAACTGTGAAGTAGACTTATTTGAGCAAGTCTACACAATCATATGAAAGAATGGTTGTAAATATAGACTCATACAACCATCCTCTCCAATCCTTGTTGTAGTCTAGGGTCGGAAAACGTGATTTATATGTCAAAAATCATGTATTCCGGTTAAGCTCAGACCCTATGGGGCGTGTTGTAGTTGGTGCGGCCGGCAAGGGGCATCCAGCGATGGCTAGGGTGGCCGACTGGGGTGCACAGCTGAGTGGAACTGTCGCCAGAGGCGGCTGGAATTGCCTCTAGAGACGGCGGACCTGCTGTCCTGAGGGAGGGGCCAGACAGAGGTGCCGCTAGGGGCGGCCGGGCATGTTGGCCGACCTGCTAGCTGGCAGCAATGGGGGGAGGGGGGCGACGGATAGGGTTAGGGTTTATTGTGATATGGAAACCCCGGTCTAGGACCGTTGCTCCGATACCATGTTGGAGGAAAATGAACTTCGGATATCATTATTGAGACCCTAGGGCTCTCTTATATAGGAGAAAAACACTGGGTAAATAACACAGAAGGTACATGAAAGAAAGAGACATAAGAAATAAATATAAAGAAATAGAAATATGTCAACAAGTGATACAGCTTTTGAGGATGCAACACGGCACAAAAGCTTAGTGGAAAAATTGCTCTATCTCACTGTTACTAGGTCAGATATATCATATGTTGTGAGCGAAGCCAACCAACATATGGAGAAGCCTCTTTGCAATCAATAGCCGGATGTTCTTTTGATCCTTCAATATTTGAAGGAATCTTCCGCGTGTGGACTCTTCTATGGAGTGAAGGGGCATACTATTATCTCTGCCTATACAGATTCTGACTGTACTAGCTCTCTTGAGGATCGTCGATCTATTACATGATACACCATGTTTGTTGGGGGCAACATTGTCAGTTGACGAAGCAAGAAGCAAATTGGTCTCCAGATCCAGTACGAAAGCAGAATACAGGGCAATGGCTAAAGCCACCTGTGAGATCACATGGCTTGTCTCTTTCCTAACAGAACTTGGCATGTCAGTCGTCACTCATGTACCCCTATATTGCGATAACAAGTATGCCACGTGCATCGCCACCAATCCAATTTTACATGAGCGAACAAACATATTAAAGTTGATTGCCATTTCGTCTGTGATGCAGTACGAGGAGGACGAATCAACACTCCACACATCTCCACCGAACTTCAACTTGCAGACATCCTCACAAGGTCTCTTCCAAGGAAGCGCCTCATGTACTTAGTATCCAAGTTGGGCATGATCGACGGATATGCTCCAACTTGAGGAGGAGTGTTAGAGTCATTATATTTACATTTATGTTTGTAACCCTTCAAGGATGTTTATATATTTTTCCTCTTGTACTCTCTAGGGTATTCTCTCTATATAAGAGATCCTAACCCTATCGAATAAACATCTCATTCGTTTCTCTTCTCCAAAATATTAAATCATTAGTGTTCTTTTTTTAAAAAAGTACACAACTAACAACAATTGGTTAAACATAAAAAAAGTAAGTTCAATTGAATTTGATGATAAAGTATTCCTATGGAATTCAATTTTCAAGGACTATAGGGTCAGTTGGATTTTATGGTTGGTCGACTCGAGAAGTAAACATCCATAGTTGCAAGCTTACCATCATAGAAGGCCGTATCGGCGATATATCGACGATATATCGTCGATATATCGGTTTCGACATGGAAGGGGTATCGAAATCACCCAGTATATCCTTTCATAGGGATATCGGCGATATATCACCATATCGGCTCATATCGATAAAAAATGACCGGATTTAGTATAAAAAAATCTGGATATCGATCGATATAGTCGATATCTCTATATATCAATGCTATTATTAATGCAAGATCGATTCCACTACTTATCTAGCTACACCCAGTATAAAAACACATATCTAGCTATACCTAGTATTAAAAACTGGATTTAGTATAAAAAATTCTGGATATCGATCGATACCGCCGATATATCGCCGATAACTCTATATATCAATGCTATTACTCATGCAAGATTGACGCCACTACTTATCTAGCTATACCCAGTATTAAAACACATATCTAGATACACCTAGTATTAAAACACACAATGGTTTATATATTTTGTTTCGGGTCGGGGGCGCTGCCCCCACACCCCCGCAAGGGGAGGCCAACCTGGGCCCCCCCAGGCTCGCTGACCGAGCAGCGAGACCCCCGTACTGGTAGGGTATGGTGCGACAGGAGGGTGCATACAATGTTCTTCAACTTGGAGTATGTTTGCAGGTTATTTCATGTTGTAACACTTGAATGAAATCCATTTCCAATATCTATAAATCAATTCTTCAAAAAAATATTTATAAGTCAAGAATCAACATTAATATTGATATGTTCGAAATGATTGATATATGTGATATAAGCTTCATAGATGACCGATATGTGTGATCTAAGAGTATATTTGTAAGTTATTTAGTGATCTAATAACTTGGATGAACTCCATTTTCAATATATATAGGTCAACAACTAACAGTACCATCGATATGTTCGATATGACCGATATGTATAATATAAGGATCATAATCTTCACAAATGATCTATATGTGTCATCTAAGTGTATATTCGTAAGTTATTTAATGTTATAAGAACTTGAATGGAATCCATTTCCAATACCTATAGGTCAGGAAAAAACATTAACAACGATATGTTCGATATGACCAATATGTGTGATATATGAGCTATAAATGATCGATATGTGTGACATAAGTGTGTATTTGTAAGTTATTTGTTTTTTTAATACCTTGGATGATCTTAGTTTCTGAAAAAACAATAAAAAATGGCTTTTTCGAGCCATTTCTGACATTTCGTCGATATATCGTAGGCAAGGTTGCAAAAGTCGGTACTCGGTACTCGGTCGGTTGGGTCACTAACTAAGGATTAATCGGCAGTCGGATGACTAATTGGATTTAGTCGGACTTTAGTCGGCTTTGAATTTTATTATTATTTTAAATATATAACTTATTTTCATACATATATTTACATAAATTTTGTACATTTTTATACTATCATAATAAAATAAAAAAAAGTAATTGAATTTAAATAAAACACTGAGCATATTATAATAAGTTTACTTATAAAAAAAGCAAAACATATAAGAATATATCATCTCCAAGCAAAAACTTGGTCGACTAGTGTACCTAGTCGGAATTAGTTGGTATTCGGTCGGCCACCCCACAGACTAGACTAGTCGGACCTACTAATCATACCAGTCGGGTGACTTTTACAACCTTGATCAGAGATATCTCGATATATCTATTTCCGGGAGGACCGTAACAATATTGATATCGATACGGCCTTCCTTGCTTACCATTAACGTTAGCATGCATTGACCTGATAGATGTGGTTTACATCTCGAAATCATCCTACACATTAGATAAACTACTTTAATACTTTTTCCCCTAAAATATGCAAGTATTATAATTTGAAGCAACGAAAAGCTAACTATAGATGTATAAATACACAGAATAATTGTGAAATTCAATATTTCTTTTCTTTTTAATGGTCTTATAGTTATTTGACTAAGGAAATATAGTTATGAATATAAATACATGACTTGTATTTAGGCCACCTAGATTGAGCTTCTATTACAATTCTACAACTTTAATTAGTCTGATACATATAAAGTAAAAGGGTGATTATATAGCTGACTTTTTACATCTCCATAACTAATTTAAATTTTAATAAGATTGCCGCCAGTTTATGTAAGTTAGAAAGATTCCATTTTCTTATGTGTTTATTTTAATTGTACAATAATTGTCCTAGTGATGTCGTATGGTTTTCGTTTTTTATTTCTCTTTCATGATATGATCATATATACTATGTGATAAAGGATTACTTTGAAAATCCTTTAATATATAGAGCTTTGTTTTATTATATAATTTTCTAAATTATATACAATATTTTTTATTAAAATTCATATTTTGTGTGGAAAATGAGGCTTACGCCTCACCTCAAAATAAGAAAACCGCCTCATTATGCCTTTCTTTAAAAACCTCGGTTGCGGCTAATGATCCAAGTGTTGTAGGTGGTGTTGCAAGGAGCAGTGAGGATCGAGAACATCGATAGCTAGATAAGTCCTTCAACGATCAGATGAAGGAGAGTATTGATTAAGCGGCTACTATCACATCTGGAGTTGCTCCTTTCCTTTTCAAGCCAACATACGGTGAAGAGCTCCGTCAAAGAAGCTCGTTGGAGCAGCTATTGTGATGGATGACATCGTGGAGGTGCTCGGGTGCTTCGGATGAGGATCAAGGGATCGCTCCAAGTGGTGGTCTCCTAAATACCTACAACGAGAGGGCTTCACTCAAGCTCTTCTAGGTTAGGCCAATGGGTCAAATAAAAATGAGGGTAGGTGCACAAGGAAAATGGTAAATGGTGTTATGGTATGGTGTTGCTGATAGGAGATGTATACATGATTGATGCGTCTGTGAACACAGCGAAGGAAGGGGATCACTAAGCTCCGGTCATGATTAGGTTGAAGGTGGAAGAGTACAAGATATAGAAGGGAACGCAGAAGAGGAGGAGATAAAGATGTATGGTAGAGGTCGATTTAGGGGTTTAATCTAAGAAGAAAGATGACGAACCAAGATTAAATAGCATGTCTAAAGGTCAAGAAGAAAAAGAAAAGAAGAAGACGTAAAGAGGAAGAAAAAGGAAAACAGAGAGGGAGGAAGAACACTACATGGTAGTTGTTTGCTGGAGGGATGAACATGCTCAAAGAAATGGCTAGTATTATCGCCTCGAACCACCAACGATAGGTGGAGAAGCGTGACAACGTTTGAAAGCACTAAAACAGAGGGTGCACTGACCCAAATGATCACACCGGTAGTGCATCTCACCCGTCATCGCTCGGTTGATATTACCCTTGCTGTCACCGAGAAGGGGTCAAGAGATGGAGGATGTCGCACGAGTATTTTAGATGGCGGGAATTGACGCTAGTGGGTGGTTTTTAAAGCGAGGGATTCGGTTACGAAGGTGTGAATGGCCAAGGGTAATAGTAAAGGTGCATAAAGATCTCTTCGATTGGTGATGGTTTTGTAATAACAACAAGATGGGAGTGACTGACGATTTCATCGATTGGAGGTGATGATCGTAGAGGAGCTTATGAGAATTGGTTGTGAGGGCGAAAGAACGATGTAGGTATGAGGAAAAGGGTGGGTGTTCTGAAGGCAGAGTGGGCCCGATTGCCAATTTCCCTCTGCATACGTGTTACGTGGGCATTGGGTAGAGCATGATAATGAGGTATCCATTGATCGAGGGTCAATGACTAGCGAGCTGGAGAGGGGCAACCAATGGCGTGATGCCATTTGGCTCGATGGACTTAACCATTAACCAAAAAGAGAAGAAAAGAAAGATCGTTACATATAAACTAAAGGATTGTTGATATGCCCTAAATTCTAATCATCTATTGAACCCTGCTAAAAACCGTTTTTGTAGAAAATGACAATGTAAAAGCATAATCGAAGAAAGAGTATGTACAATGAAAGAACACTGGGTATATAATGTGGAGCCCTACTCCATAAGAAGCATGATGAAACCACGGAAAAAGGCCCTTAAGGGTTGGATATTATGTTATTGCTTTCTTTCAAGGAGTACAGGTGGTGTATGGTTTCTTATATAGTCCCACCAGTAAAATCAAACCCCTCTTATAGACAATGGGGACTAAACCTGTGGATGTGGTAATTAGACCTTGGAAGGATCCAATTACCCATATAGTACCCATACTCGAACACTCACCCTCAAGTTGGAGCACGTAATGCTCGGATTGGACAAATAGAAAGAAAGCACTCACTTACAAAATACAAGATACTGTGGATAATATCAACAGTGCAAACTCTACTGGCTGCTTGCTAAGGATATTACTTCTCATGTTGTGCTGGTGAGGAGCAACTGAAGGGCTGGAGTGTGAACCAAGTCTCCTCATCTGAGAATGTGTGCTCTGTATTGTGTCTGTTGTAAAAAATGAGCAATCTATTATTCAAGGGAACCCTAGGCTCTCTTATATAGGGAGAGACCTCACGGGTAAAATACATAGTAGTCCAGAGAACAATAAGAAAATATGAAAAGGTACATAACATATAATAATACCGGTCTCTACACTCCCTCTCAAGGTGGAGCATAGATGTCGATCATGCTCAGCTTGGAAGAACATCTCTGGAAGGGTCCTCAAAGCAACGGCTTGGTGAGTACGTCAGCAGTCTGATCCCCTGAGCTCACGTGAGAAGTAGATATCAAGCCTCTCTGGATCAAGTCTCTAGTGTAGTGGCAGTCAACTTCAATATGCTTTGTTATTTCATGGAATGCTGGATTGTTGGCAATAAACAATGCTGCCTGATTGTCACACTGAAGCTGCATAGGTAAAGGTACAGCTACATGTAGATCCTCTAGCACAGATCGAACCCACATCATCTCAGTGCTTGCTTGCACAATGGCCCTATATTCAGATTCAGCACTGGACCTTGCCACAACGTTTGTTTCTTGCTTTTCCAAGAAACCAGAGAGCTCCCAACAAAAATGACAAATCCAGAGGTTGACTTTCTATCCTTAGGGCATCCTGCATAATCGGCATATGCACATGCTGAAATAGATAAATCTGTGCCCTTTCGAAATAGCAACCCTGAACCTAGAGAAGACTTTAGATACCTCAGTATCATGTATACGACATCCATATGAACTTGTCTTGGCTGCTCCATAAATTGACTCACCCAGCTTACTGCAAAGGCAATATCGGGTCGAGTTGTGGTAATATAAAGGAGTTTACCCACCATTTCTCTATATCTCCTCTTGTCTACTTCAGCAGTGTCATCATCATACAGCTTCATGCTTGGATCCATGGGAATACTCAATGGTCTGCATCCAGCCATGCCTGTTTCAGTCAAAAAATCTGTAATGTACTTCCTTTGGGTTATCACTAGACCTTGTGCATTCCTGGCAAATTCAAACCCCAGAAAGTATCTTAGGGTTCCAAGATCCTTCGTGACGAACTGACGGCCTAGAAATGCTTTTGCCCTCTCTATTCCCTGAACATCATCTCTTGTAACCATAATATCATCAACATAGACCATGATGACAGTCGCACCTGTAGAAGACTTCTGAATAAACAACGAGTGGTCTGCATTCGATCTTTTGAACCCCTGTCGTTCAATCAGATGGGAAACTTCTGGAACCACGCCCTTGGGCTCTGTTTAAGGCCGTAAATTTCCTTGTGAAGTCTACACACCATATGCTTCTCCCTCTCAGCAGTGAACCCTGGTGGCTGCTGCATGTAGACTTCCTCCTGCAGATCTCCATACAAGAAGGCATTCTGGACATCAAGTTGAGATATAGTCCAGTCACGTACCACAGCAACTGGGGGCAGCTTCTGGAACCGCTCCTTTTGAGAATGTGTGTTACTAGCAGGGGGTGTGAGTTGTGACCCTAAGCAGTATTAAACTACCGTCCAAGCTCATCTTTCCTTACCGACGTGATTTCTAGGTACTTATAGGTGTTGGCCCCATGTATAAGTACCTGGGTGCACCTTTGTAAGGAAAGACACCGAGTTCATTAAATAAAAAGTCGTGGACTATGTGATCAGTAGCGATAAATCCAGGATAAACGTATTGAATTAGACCGTACCATTCATTCAAGGAACTTGGATTATTTTTCTAGTGTGGTCCTATTCTTATAGGTTACAATTTGTGTACACTAGATATTCATATTTGGGTTGGAACTATAAGTCAAGTTGTTACAAGTCTCTTTGTGTGAGATGTTTGTTCTTTGTGAGTGGCCGCTTCTTAGTGGATGTTGGAAACAGGGAAGTTCTTTATACTTTGTGAGTTATCACAACTACTACTTGTACACTTTCTGTTTACCTTTCTAGTTGTTATTTTGCATTCGTATTGGGCGCTTTGCTCATAAACCTATTTACGTGAATTAGGCAGGGTTGCAGGAGCAACAGTCTCAGCAGTAAGCGACAAATGGTTGACTTTTTGCAGCGCTCTTTCGTGGTACAATGGGGTCCTTCTCTGAGTTTTTGTACATGCAGTTATTTTTTAGAGACAAGAAGATGTATCCATACATGTTGCTACAATTGTACAGGATTGTATAATCTTTTTGTGGACATGATGTATGAATGGAATGGAAATGGAATGAAAAAAATGCAATTCTTCCTTCTTTACTTTTCTCCTGCAAGCTTGGTATTTCGAATGTGGAATCATATGTTGTGGATGTGCATTTGCTGAGTATCTGGATCGCTGGGGGGCGCGACAGTAGAGTTCCACGTAAAATCTCTGTGTTCAAAGTTTATCATTATGTATTTCATGCTCTGTTTATCATTTCGCTTCCGCGTTTCTTATTTTCTAACAAATGGACCCTTATATTTTCTACAGGTTTAAACTTTACCTTCCTATGAACATTGTATTAGAGATAAAATGACCAAGACGCATTATCGTAACAAGATTACACGATGCGAGGATATTCTTGACGTAATACATACTGATGAATGTGGTCCCTTCAGCACCGTGATTCAAAATCGATATCGATATTATTTGACATTTATTGATGACCATTCACGACACGGTTTATCTTCCTATACGTTATAAATCTAAAACCTTTGAAAAGTTCAAAGAGTTCATGACTTTGGTTGAGACTAAACCGATAGGAAGATTAAAAAAATTCAATTTGGCCGAGATGACGAGTACCTCTCAGATGAATTCAAGGAATACCTTAAAGAGAGGAATTGTCTCCAATCTCACTCCTCTTGAACTCCCCAACTTTATGGTGTTGTTGAAAGACGCAACAGGACCACCAAAGATATGGTTTGTTCAATGATGAGTAATGCACATTTACCTCTTATTTTCTAGGGAAATGTAGTAGAGACTATAATATATATCTTGAACAAAATTCCTAGCAAACTTGTACCCAAAACCTCTCATAAGCTTTGGTATGGTACCAAGCCAAAGTGTTAATCACTTAAAACTTTGGGGTTGCTTGGTTCATGCGAAGAACGTGGATGCAAGTAAGCTAGAATCTTGCACTGGAAAGTGCTACTTCATTTGGTATGTAAAGGACGGTATTGGAAACCAACTTTATGTTGGACATGCGAGCCCACGGAGAACCATTATGCAATAAATGTTATTGCGAATATCATTCTCAAATCTGAAATGAAGAATACATAATTTGCATAATAGGTCCCTTAGTACAATTAGGGTTATGTACCATGGCCATCTTGATAATCATACATCTGTTGAATCAAGTATTGAATCATAGAAGCTGGTGCTTGGATGAACATCTAAAGAGTTAGCTTGAGGACTCATCAAGCGCCATCGAATGATTGTTAAGATATGATCTCCAGCCTGAGTAGGAGATGGCAATCCTTTCTCAGTTAGGTTGATATCTGACTGACCTCTTGATGCAGGTCCTCTGCATAGGAATAGAGATTCGGAGGTGTCAGATTAGTTAGGTCAAAGAGTTGACTTAACGAGATCGAGATAACCAAAGTCCTATATCGTATGTTGTCATGATATAGGCATGCATCCTCTGACTGGAGACAAATGTGTTACTATATGTCTGAGTATGTACATTTGGCAGACCAATAGGGTGATGACCTAATCAAGGTCTATACAACGGCGCGCTGGTGTGCATGCAAGGGCATATGAGTAATACGATCTCTCAAAGGGATCATACAGGTTCATTACTGAACCGGAAGACATGAGCTCACTCACGAGATATTGGGAAGAATCAAATTCCGTGCACGGTCGCCTCGCTTTGGAAGCTTGACTGAATTTGTAGGTTTGATATATACTTTTGGAAAGTATATGATCAAGACCTAGGTATGATATATGCTTTTGGAAAGTATATGATCTATACTGACTCCCAATGATCGAGAGAAATTTAATGATAAATCCCTGAAGTAGACAGTGTAAAATTGATCATATACTTCGGGATAATTCTGAGTATTCCAGTATGCGGGATGTACAGGTATTGGGAATACCTGAGGGTGATATGATCATAAACGATTGTATAACCATGACGCTTCCATTCCTAGGGAGTGATGAAATGGGTCTGGATTTTAGTGACTCCTCTCAGTAGAGAAGTAATCTGATCTTAGTCCAAATATTGGACATTGATCTGAATGCGATTCATATTCAATGAGAAGATTATATTTGCGGTCTTGATTTAATCAAGCATCTATGGGAGACCCGAGATCTGGATTTGAGATGTGATCTCAATATCCAAGTCACTATACGTAGAACAGTACAATCACCCTGTCCTTATCTCTAAATATTCACGGAGAAAGCGCATTATCCTTGAAAGAGTTCATGGATAATTCTGTTGTTGATATATGTATCCGAGCATTGAGAAAATGGATAATTAAATGTAATTTAATTATTATAGATAATATGAATCTGACTCATATTATAAGGAGAGTTATCTTAGACAATTAAATGTGATTTGATTATCAAAGATGTGAATAATGTGAATATGATTCATATTATTTGGGCACGTGAGAAAAGAGATCCAAGATGATTGAATATGATTTAATTATCATGGATATGAATAATGCGGATAGCAATATCCAATTATTCATAATATATTATAAATGTGATTTATAATGTATTAGAGAGAGCTAATTATAATTTATATTTGTTGATTAATTATTAATGTGTATTGGATACACATTGTGTAATTAATTGAAAATGTAAATTATATTTTGTTTTGGATTTTGAATGTGATTCACAATTTTCCAATGGCAAGATTGCAATATTCTCAAAATTAATTATGAATTATTTTTGAAGAATAAATCACAACAAAAATTGTTGAATTAAATAGTGGAGAATTTCATGGAGATATGCAATCTCATGAGATTTCATGAGACTGTCCCACTTGGAAATAAGTGGTCGTCTACTAAATCTTGACCATTGGATTAGATATAAATCAATCTCATCCATTGATTTTATGTGTCCCATGGATTGCGATCCATGGATCCCAAAACCCTATAAATAGAGAGGCATACCATGCTCTCTTAGCACATGCTATTGAAGCACATCTCTCTCTCTCTTTCTCTCTACACGTCTACTCTCTCTTACTCTCATATGGCCGTCCACCATGGATGCCCTAGAGGGAGTCTCCATCACCGCAGCGTCGTCGTTATGCTGCCCGATCGTCTGCTCGTGGATCTCTGTCTCCTTCGGTGCGTCTCGATCGTGAAGAAGACGTCGGATCTCATGTGTCTAGATCAGGAGATCCGTCGCTTGGATCATCAACATGGATTGCGAGAAGCACGCGATTCATCCCCGCGCTCGCAAGCGTCTCCTCCGTCGGATCGGACTTGAGACAGAAGGTCTCTTCGTTTAGAGACTCGATCGCAACCACGCTTCAAGAGGTAATCCTATTACTTGTTTGTGGTTTAGACGAAACGATTCGAGAAGTGTTCTTGGATCATGTGGTTTCGTTGCATGAACATTTTTTTAATTTCCGCTGCATAGAACAACTAGTACGACTAGTCGTTCCTCGTCGTATTCGATACGACGCACACGCTTCCGTGATGCGCTTGAGGATTATACCATATCCTTCAAGTGGTATCGAAGCCCCAGGTTGAAGGTTTTGGATACGATCCATAAAAATCAAAGGCGACTTGGGTTTGTTAGGGTTGCGAAAGTTTTATCGCATTTCATTTTCGCATCTCTGTTTAGTGATTATTTCCGGACCTGTTTAAATTGTTTAAACACAAAAATAAAATTGGATTTTGTTCCCCATTAAATAAGGAAACCATAGAATCTGAGTTTACGTAATTTGGATTCCTTTTGCTCAAGATATGGTTGTTTTAATGAACAAGTATTCACTGTTGCGGGAACTGCGAATCTTAACATTTAATGAGTTAATTATTATTTTGATCTGCCTCGAAATACATGAAATATCACTTAGATTCTGTCCTAAATCAAATTAGCAATCTTTGAAAATTGATTTTGTCTAATTTGGATTTAAATTGATTGAGATATGTTAATTTTAATAAGTAGGGGTCACTGCTGAAATTACAGTCCTAATCAAGAACCATGTGATTGTCAATTAGTGAAATTAATTATTAATTTCATGAAATAATTACGGAAAATATTTGAGAAATGTTGAAAGATGATTATTTCCTTAATTGACTTGACCTCAACCAATAAATTGATTATATTTGATCTAGATCAAAAATGGAAACACAATCAACAAACTCCTTGCTTGAATAGGATTGGGAATTTGTCTAGCAAATTTCCTTATAATCATGTTTTGATTATTACTATATGGTATAATTTTGGTTGAAGAACCGATGATCATCTCAAGTACAAAGTGACTGACTCGGCATTATTTTTTCCCGAGGCGGATATGGTGTCTAGTCGGGGATCGCTGGGGTAGCGGGTTGCACCGGATGTTGTCTGTCCCACTCCCGTCGGTACTGGCCATGACAGCGGGTAGGGAACGAATGATGCCTGAGAGATCATGATGTATTTTTCTAATTATTAAATTCGAATTAATACGTATTTTGAGATAATACCATATATTCAAGTAAAAATCAAGTTTGTTGATTGAATTGGATTGATAATTAATTTAATATGATTAAGTTAATTATATCCAAATTAAAAACACTCTATTATGAATAGATTTGTATTTCCCTTGGAAGAGTTAATTATGTGAATATGATTCATGATAATTAATTAGAATTTGAATATGATATGGAGGATCACATAAGTGACATCTATGGTCTCCCATCAAGGCGAAGGGTTCCGTCGCCAGATATTGTATGTAGGAGATGCCTGTCCGAAGTGACAGCTCCTGCATATGATCCATTTGGATCGGGCTCGGCGCTTCTCGAAAGAGTAAGGACGTATGCGTAGTGACCCCAATATCGGGTCCTCAGATAATTGGGGCGATATTGGATTGTGCATAGCGAATTGTATTCCTGATGACGGTTGGTTCAATTAATGACGGGTCAACATCACCTTAGGGGTGGTAGGCCCGGGTTTTAAAGACCGAAGTAGGAGATGCAAGTTGAACTTGCAAGGCGGAATGTGTTCCCGCTTCTTTTTATCCGAGTTACAGGTTCTCATATTATTGGGATGTAACAAAGATAATGAAGGAGATCCTAGATCTTGCTTGAGATATAATGGTAAGTATCTCTTACATTGAAAGTGATTAAGGGAATGAACTTTCATTGTTGACATGGCAAGACAACTTTGATATAAAAATTCCTAAATCAAAGTAAATTATATATTTATATATGTTTATGCAAATTTCTTATTTCAGATAATCTTTCTTTAATCCCACTAAATGTTATACTCAATAATAACTAGTAGAATATCATGGATTGGACCTATGATCCAGATATTGTACTTGCAATTGGACACATAATGTATGTGGTTGTAATGTGCACGTTTTCTCATATTAATGAGGAATGATAATTAAATAGACAATAGGACTAAAACCCTAGGGTTTGTATGTCTCTATAAGTCTTGATCTCATCGAATGTACTTTTGAAGTGACATGTCGATAATGATCGTAATTATCAAATAATCCTTATAAAATCTAAGAAGATGTTCTGGCATACATATGTGCTCTCGACATATAATCATAAATGGCATGGTTCTCTGCATTATGAAGAATGGTGGCTCTATAGGAGATGATGTATTCAAATTGTTTGAGTACCTACCTGAACCTAAGTTTTAAGAGTTTAAATGGATGTAGATACGATGAGTGTCATCATTCTACTATCTATACTCTAATCATTCATGAAGCTTCATAATATTCATATTGTATGAATTGAATGAAGCATGTACAAATGTTGAAATACTCTTATATTGAAATTTTTTATTTTAACATAAGAGATCCTTTGTCTTAAGCAATGGTTGCTTATAGATAAAGGGAGCGCAGTGCATAGGTTGGACCCAAGTAAGAAGTATAGTTAAAAGGTTGATTGAACTTCTGTGACTTCCATATGACATCCAAAAAGTTGGATGAATGCCAATACTGTAATAAGTTGATGTGTTGATAGTATAACTATCAAATCTATCTAGAATCCTTAGAGAAGGAATCGGATAGTACATCAGGATAATCTACATATAATTATTGAAGTTGACTTACTTATTTGATAAGATAAAGTCTAATAATTATATCTCAATCTTCTAATGACACTTGCAATTGGTTGCATATGTATTAGAATATTAGAAACTTGATCTTATAGGTATAATAGTCATTCACATGGATATTGATGCAATTGTTGCAACATCTCTATTGGATTGCTAGACTTCATAATTTCAGTGGGAGCCCTTAGTCTTAGAGAATGTCTCTGTGACCTGGATATTAGAATACACTCATAATTTATTTATAAATGTTGGAAATAAACATGAATTCTGGAATAAACCTATCATAGAGAGTTATGATGGAGATATTTCAGATAGTAATCTAACATCTAGTGGACTCCACTAAATTAGAAAATTAATGAATGGTTCATTAAGATTTCTAATACTGAAAATTAAACCTTTAAAGATCAATATGAGGATAAAGATCATTTGACGATGATCTGGCATCATGTTTTGGACATATGTCTATTTATGAGATCAATGGACTAGTAAGAGATGAAACTTTAGATTGTCTAAAAGTTCAAATCTTACATACTTGTGAATATTGTATTCAAAAGTAGAAATATCCAATACACCCTTCCTTGGATTGGTGTAAGATGTCAAGGTATTCAGGATCTCATACATATTGATGTATGTGAATCGTCTATATCAGAATAAACATTATGGATATGTGATATCTATTGATGATTATTTGTGATATGAGATTTCTTCTCTTCACTTAGAAACCTTTGAAATGTTCAAAGATTTCACAAGTTTGGTTTAGAACCAAAGTTTGAAGGAAGATTAAATGAATTTGATCTAACCAAGGTAGCTTGTACCTATTAGATGAATTCAAGGAATACCTTATGAAGATGTGAATATCATTCCTATCTCAATCCTCCTAATGAACCTTAACTCAATAGAGTTGTAGGGAGATACAATTGATCATGTGTGACATGATTTGATCAATGATTACTCTTAGCATAAATATCTCTTAGTTTCCAAGTATATATATGTTGTAGAGACTACATTGTATATCCTAACAAGGTTCCAAGCTAGTAAGCTGGAATCTAGCACCAGAGAGTGCTACTTCATTAGGAAATTAAAGGATGGTATTAGATACCTGCTTTATGACCTTGAGATTTTTAAAAGATCTCATCTCTGAGAATGTGATTCTTAGAGTATGACTCTCTTGAGAATCAAGATGAAAATGAAGTGAAGGAACTCATTTAATCTTGAGATGATAATGAAGCTCCTGAAATCGGAAACTAAATAGACAATGAAAGATGAAACATTAATACCTCTTCAAATAAGTTTGAGGATGGATTCCATGTGTCAATTAAATCTGACAATGATCGGACTTCATGTGATGAAGCCTCTGAGGATCAAGACATGGAAAGATGGATGTTAGCAATAAAAGTCTAATGCAGACTTCATATACAAGTGTTGTATATGGACCCTCGAGGATCCACCTATAAGGGTTAGACCCATTTAGGTGTAAATGGATCTTCAAGAGAAAGAGGGAACCTAATGAGAAGGTAGAGACCTTCAAAGCACGGTTCGTAGCCATGAGCTACACACCGAAGAGAAGACATCGCTTGCGATGAGACTTTCTCTCCAGTGACCTTGCTTTAACCCATCAGAATATTGCTAAGTATAGCTACAACTTGACTATGATATCTTCATGATGTGAGTCAAGATTGCATTCCTCTATGAATACCTCTCTGAGGATATTCATATGAAGTAGCCCCAAGGCTTCATGGTTGAGGAAAGCAAGGTGTGCAAGCTAAAGAACTCCATATTTGGACTCAAATAAGCTTTTTGTAGTTGGAACATAAGATTTGATGAAATTATAAATGTTATAATTTCAGATAAAATCTTGATGAACCATGTGAAGCTTAGTGGGAGTGCCATTGTGTTCATCGTGCTAAATGTAGATATCTTAATCATTTGAAATGATCTAAGGATGATAATAATAAGTGTTTAATAATCTGGTTGTTCCATACTTTGAGATATGATCTCAGGGATACCTCTTAGATCTTAGTTCTGAAGTTGTTCAAAAGCGAAGAGAAGAGGGTATTGGGACCGTCACATTAGTAGTACACTGTACACCTTGGACTTATTCCATTTCTGAAAAATTCCAAGAAAGGTTTTTTTTCCTCAAAGATATGGTACTGACCTATCTAAAGGGATAGCACCGCAAAGAGTTGAGGATGTGAATGCAAACTGCTTGCCCTTGTGCATCAGTTCCAAGAAACCGGGTGTATGCTAGATGTGTACAAAAGTCAGATGTCTACCATGCAGTGGGAGTAGTAAACTGTTACTAACCCTACTATGGTGATAAAACACTTGATTGCAGTAATAACAATATCTTCATAAAAGGCAAAACTTTTGAGATAGTGATCTCAAAGTCTTATCTTCAAGAAATTAAGACTTTATGGATAGTGATCTAAAAAGGTCTTAATTGTTGATACCTTAGGAGATAGAGATCTCTAGGAATAAAGGTATTATGATAAGGACTATGGACATACTGGTTATAATAATTATCGAGCTATAGTGTCAAGGATACTATAACGAAATTGAGTATTGGTTGCATAAGATGCAACATTCACATTGGATGCGAGCACTGTTACTAGAGGGTATGCAAGTGTCGTAAAAGGACTTAGCATAGTCTCTTGGGAACAGAGTAACTGATCAACTTACCTAGTCATTTTCTAAATAGCCTATGATTGTCACATGAGTGTGGGTTTAAATGATTAGCCCATTAATGGCTCTTTGGGCTTGTGGGAGATTGTTGGACATGCGAGCCCACGGCGAGCCATTATGCAATAAATGTTATTGTGAATATCATTCCCAAATCTGAAATAAAGAATACATAATTTGCATAATAGGTCCCTTAGTACAATTAAGGTTATGTACCATGGCCATCTTGATGATCATACAGCAGTTGATTCAAGTATTGAATCATAGAAGCTGGTGCTTGGATGAACATCTAAAGAGTTAGATTGAGGACTCATCAAGCGCCATCAAATGATTATTAAGATATGATCTCCAGCCTGAGTAGGAGATGGCAATCCTTTCTCAGTTAGGCTGATATCTGACCGACCTCTTGATGCAGGTCCTCTGCATAGGAATAGAGATTCGGAGGTGTCAGACTAGTTAGGTTAAAGAGTTGACTTAACGAGATCGAGATAACCAAAGTCCTATATTGTATGATGTCATGATATAGGCACGTATCCTCTGACCGGAGACAGATGTGTTACTATATGTCTGAGTATGTACATTTGGCAGACCAATAGGTTGATGACCTAATCAAGGTCTATACACCGGCACGCTGGTGTGCATACAAGGGCATATGAGTAATACGATCTCTCAAAGGGATCATACAGGTTCATTACTGAACCGGAAGACATGAGCTATCTTATGAGATATTGGGAAGAATCAAATTCCGTGCACGGTCGTCTCGCTTTGGAAGCTTGACTGAATTTGTAGGTTTGATATATACTTTTGGAAAGTATATGATCAAGACCTAGGTATAATATATGCTTTTGTAAAGTATATGATCTATACCAACTCTCAATGATCAAAGAGAAACTTAATGATAAATCCCTGAAGTAGACAGTGTAAAATTGATATTATACTTCGGGATTATTCTGAGTCTTCCAGTATGCAGGATGTACAGGTATTGGGAATACCTAAGGTGATGTGATCATAAACGATTGTATAACCATGACGCTTCCATTCCTAGGGAGTGACAAAACGGATCTGGATTTTAGTGACTCCTCTCAGTAGAGAAGTAATCTGATCTTAGTCCAAATATTGGACATTGATCTGAATGCGATTCAGATTTAATGAGAAGATTAGATTTGCGGTCTTGATTTAATCAAGCATCCATGGGAGGTCCGAGATCTGGATTTGAGATGTGATCTCAATATCCAAGTCACTATACGTGGAACAATACAATCACCCTGTCCTTATCTCTAAGTATTTGTGGAGAAAGCGCATTATCCTTGAAAGAGTTCATGGATAATTCTGTTGTTGATAATATGTATCCGAGCATTGAGAAAATGGATAATTAAATGTGATTTAATTATCATGAATAATATAAATTTGATTCATATTATAAGGCAAGTTATCTTAGACAATTAAATGTGATTTGATTATCAAAGATGTGAATAATGTGAATGTGATTCATATTATTTGGGCACGTAAGAAAAGAGATCCAAGATGATTAAATGTGACTTAGTTATCATGGATACGAATAATGTGGATAGTAATATCCAATTATTCATAATATATTATAAATGTGATTTATAATGTATTAGAGAGAGCTAATTATAATTTATATTTGTTGATTAATTATTAATGTGTATTGGATACACATTCTGTAATTAATTGAAAATGTAAATTATATTTTGTTTTAGGTTGTGAATGTGATTCACAATTTTCCAATGGCAAGATTACAATATTCTTAAAATTAATTATGAATTATTTTTGAAGAATAAATCACAACAAAAATTGTTGAATTAAATAATGGAGAATTTCATGGAGATATGCAATCTCATGAGATTTCATGAGATTGCCCCACTTGGAAATAAGTGGCCGCCCACTATATTCCAATGGGATTGAGATCTTCATGGAATTCGTCTCCTTATTTGATTGGTTTAATTTTAGGATTGATGTATATTTGATTTGTCAAATATATTTGATCTAAATTAAATCACAAGTTGTTGGTTTTTACCAACAATAATCTTGACCATTGAATTAGACATAAATCAATCTCATCCATTGATTTTATATGTCCCGTGGATTGAGATCCAAGGATCCCAAAACCCTATAAATAGAGAGGCATACCATGCTCTCTTAGCACATGCTATTGAAGCACATCTCTCTCTCTCTTTCTCTCTACACGTCTACTCTCTCTTACTCTCATATGGCCGTCCACCATGGATGCCCTAGAGGGAGTCTCCATCACCGCAGCATCGTCGTTATGCTGTCCGATCGTCTGCTCGTGGATCTTCGTCTCCTTCGGTGTGTCTCACTCGTGAAGAAGACGTCGGATCTCGTGTGTCGAGATCAGGAGATCCATCGCTTGGATCATCAACATGGATTGCGAGAAGCACACGATTCATCGCCGCGCTCGCAAGCGTCTCCTCCGTCGGATCGGACTTGAGACAGCTCGATCGCAGCCACGTTTCAAGAGGTAATCCTATTACTTGTTTGTGGTTTAGACGAAACGATTCGAGAAGTGTTCTTGGATCATGTGGTTTCGTCACATGAAAAAAAATTTAATTTCCGCTGCATAGAACAACTAGTACGACTAGTCGTTCCTCGTCATATTCGATATGACGCTCACGCTTCCGTGATGCGCTTAAGTATTATACTATATCCTTCACTTTATGACCCTGATACTCAAAAGATTTTTGTCTCTAAAGATGTAAAATTTATGGAGGATGACTTCCTTAAGAGTTAACACAAAAACGAAGTAAAGGAACTCATTGAATCCCCTGAGGGCATCCTAAACTAGAAACTGAAGATGTAAATAAAGATGAAACACACATACATCTTTGAAGGAGTTCGAGTGTGGTTGCACCACCTAAAAGGTACAGATTCCATGTGTCAGTCAGGTGAAACTAACTGTGATCCAACTTCATTTGATGAAACACTCGCAGATCATGACATAGATCGATGGATGCTAGCAATGAAGTCTGAAACAAACTCCATGTAAAAGAATGGTGTATGGACCCTAGAGGATCCACTTAGAGGGGTAAAACTCATTGGGTGTAAATGGACCTTCAAGAGAAATAGGGGACCTGATGGAAAGATAGAGACCTTCAAGGAACAACTAGTAGTCAAGGGCTACACAGAGAGAAGGCGTCGACTATGATGATTCATTCTCTCTTGTGGCTATCATAAATCCGTCAGGGCACTGCTAGCTCTAGTTGCATATCTTGACTATGACATCTGGTAGATGGACGTTAGATGGCATTCCTCAATGGATACCTCGATGAGGATATCTATATGGAGCAACCCTAGGGCTTCAATACTGAGGAAGGAAAAGTATGCAACCTGAAGAAATCCATCTATGGGCTTAAACAAGCTTCTCGTAGCTTGAACAACATATTTGATGAAACAAAAAAGAGTTATGATTTTGTTCAGAATTCTGATGAACCATGCATGTACAAAAACCTTAGTGGGAGCGCCATTATGTTCATCGTGCTTTACGTAGATGGCATCTTTATCATTGGGAATGATATAGGGATGACGACTAGTTTTAAGATCTAGTTTTCTCATACCTTCGAGATGAAAGATCATGGAGAAGCATCTTTATGATTTTGGGATTGTCACAACATGGGTACATTAAGAAGATCTTGGAAAGGTACCATATGGAGAACTCCAAGAAAGGCTTCCTTCCTTTAAGACATGATATACACCTATCTAAAGGGATGGCTCCTCAAAGTGTAGGATTTCCTTACGCATTGGTTGTGGGAAGCCTAATGTACGTCATGATGTACACAAGGCCAGATATCTGTCATGTAGTGGGAGTAGTAAGCTGTTACCAATCCTGCTATAGAGAACAACACTGGAATTCAATGAAGAACATCTTAAAGTATCTAAGACAGATGCAAGATTACATCTTGATCTATGGAGATGATAATTTCCTATTCTTAGGATACATCGATTCGGACTTCCAATCTGATATAGATGACTGGAAGTCAACTTTCGGGTTTGTGTTCTTATTGAACGGTGGTGTTGTAAGCTGGAGAAACAAGAAGCGTAAAACTACGGTTGATTCAACGACAGAAGCCGAATATATTGCCACATCGGATGTTGCTAAGGAGGCGGTGTGGTTGCACAAGTTCATCCTGAAACTTGACATAGCTTCCTCGGATACTCCCGTCATGCTACTCTGCGATAACATGGGATCCATAGCTCAGGCGTAGGAACCAAGATGGCATCAGAAGAGCAAGCATGTGGAAAGGAAATACCATGTTGTTAGAAAATAGGAAGCAGAATCAGAGAATAAAGAACGAAAAGATAAAACATGGAAGACAAAGATTTACGTGGAACCCTACTCCTTAAGGAGCGGGATGAAACCACAGGAGAATGCCTCAGAGGGCTGGTGTGTCTATTGCACTTTTCTCATATGATATAGGAGGTTTGGAGCTTCTTATATAGCCTCTACAGAGCCTCCAAGTCCCACCACCGGTAGATGTGGGACTAAACTCTTGGAAGGGGTAAATGGATCCTAGAGGGATCCATTTACCCTCCTATAACACAATAGGCGCACATAACAAATACTCTAATACTCCCCCTCAAGCTGGAGCATGCAATGCTCAGCTTGGACAAACAGAAAAAAACTCAACTCAAACCTACAGGACACTACGGACAATATCAACTCAACGCGCACAACTGCTGCTGTCGAGGACGTTGCTTCTCATGCCGTGCAGGTGAGAAGGACGAACGGGCTGGAGTGTGAGTCTGCTGAATCTCCTCGTCGGAGAGCATGTGCTTTGTATTGCGCTTGTCAGAGTCACTGCAACTGAAATGAGTCTCCTCGTTAGAGTACTCTGGCCCGCCACAACATGTGGACAACTGCTCCAATTCTGAAAAGGTCCAAACTGAATAAGGGTCGTGGTTGTGCAATCCTCGTCGGAGTCCACGGTCGCTGGAGAATGGAGTCTGAAAGAAGTCTCCTCATCGGAGAACTGGGTCTTTCCTATCTGGCACAGAGAATGGTACACTACTCTAGTGTCCCTATGATACCACATGAAAACCCTTGCCAACATGGCATAGGGAATGGTCCTCTACTCTGGAGCATGGAAGGCCATATCAATATCGATATCGTTTCGGTCTGCCCGGAAATGGATATATCGGGATATATCGACGATATCGGTGGAAATGTCGAAAATAGCTCAAAAAGCCAATTTTTTGCCATTTTTTCAGAAATTAAGATCATCAAAGATATTATAACAGCAAATAACCTACAAATACACACTTATATCACACATATCGGTCATTTATAGACGATATATCGCACATATCGGTATCGCTGGTATCGCACATATCGGTCGTGTCGATGTTAATCACTTATTGTCGATTCTTGACTTATGAATATTGGAAATGGATTCAATTCAAGTTATTATAAGTTTATAGCATGAAATACTACAAATATATACCTCATAAGTCATAACACACATAGATAATTTATGAGGACTATGGTCCTTAAACTCCACATATCGGCCACATCGATGGGAATATATAACGAGACAATCATTGTTTGGCAAATGGCATAAAGATTTATGATTTATCTATATAAAAGCTACAAGTACAACAACAAATGAGAAATATCCAAATCAATTTGACAATGTAAAATGAGATGACCTAGACTAAAACCAAGAGTTTTGCGGTGGATCTGAATTGCCCCCCCCCTTCCCTGTTGTCTCTCATAACGCATCGCAGATTCAATGAACTCGTAGTAGTTCTCCCATGTCATGTACGAGTACATGGCCTTGTAATCCATCACATTTTGCCTGTATTGGTGGTCATCGATGCCTATGAGTATCCCGAGACGAGGATAAGCAGCACTAGATCGAGTATCACGAGTGGCATGACGAGGCCGCGAACTACTAGCTTGAGATCCTCGGGACGACGACGACGGAGTAGGAGAAGATGTCTGCGGAGGAGGAGGACCTGGAGGAGGAGCGAAATACTCTAGGAAGAAACCGAAACTGTCATCACCAAAGAAGCTGAGTTGGGTCTGCTCGGGTTGGCTACCTTGGTAGTTCTCACCGTTGTAGCTGCTATATCCTCCATACCCACTGTTGTAGCTGTTATATCCATAAGATGGAGGAGTATACGCTTGAGGAGGAGGAGGAGGAGGTCCAGGTGGAGGAGCAGGAAAATATTAAGGGAAGACCCCAAATGATCTCTCATCTTTGGAGGATCTCATCTTGTGAATTGAACCTCAATTTCAGATCTGATCATTACCTCTAAAATCCAAGGTTTAACAACTCAAAATTTAGGGGTTTTGGTGTGAATTAAGCCCTTGTTTTAGCTCTGATCATTAGCTCTAAAATCCACGTTTTAACAACTCAAAATTTAGGGGTTTGGGTGTGAATTAAACGCAGTTTCAGAACTGGTCATTAGCTCTTAAATCCATGTTTTAACAACTCAAAATTTAGGGGTCTTGGTGTGAATTAAACCTCAGTTTCAGTCTTTCAGATCTGATTATTAGCTCTTAAATCTATGTTTTAACAACTCAAAATTTAGGGATTTTGGTGTGAATTAAACCTCAATTTCAGATCTGATCATTAGCTTTAAAATCCATGTTTTAAGTTTTAACAACCTCTACAAAACCCCAATTTTTTCAAATACAAATATCAGATTCAAGAAACTACATCGCCACATCTTCTATCAAAAATGATTGGCAAAAAAATCAGACAAAAATGTAAAAGCAAAGCAGCCACTCTTCTAAATTTGATGGCATGTCTTTAATTTCCATAAATTAGACTTCATACTTCAAAAATCAAACTATACTCACTAATTAAGAGAACAAAACTCTTACCAAAATTTGAAAATTAACTCACTAATTAAGAATTTAAGAGAGGCTAATAGAAATCATACCTCAAATGCTTAGAACTAGAAGGCAACGGGGTTGGAGGAAGAAGAATTGGAGCTCAAACTTGTGTGTGGTCGACATGGGCGATATGCCCATTAAATAGGCGAAATCCACCGACACAAGAAATCCATTTCGTGCATGCCAAGTCATGAAGATGCCAAGTGTCGGGCGTTATATCGCCGACACTCGCTATATCGGCGATATATCGATGATTAAATATCCGACACCCGGTATTTCGACAAACAGACTGATATCGATATCTCACCCCCGTCGATACCGATATATCAGCGATATATCGCCGATATATCGCGATACGGCCTTCCATGCTCTGGAGTCCCTATGGCTCACATAAAAACTCTGGCCGAGAAAACAAGAATAATGATGGGGACCACAAACAAATGATGGCAAACATGTGCACATCTGAAAATGATCACAAACTCGTGCGTGTCTGAAACTGAGTCTCTCTCTGGAGAACTCGAAAATGGGTCACTCAAACATGGAGTGCCTCGAACTTGGACTCTGACCAATCTGAATGTCGAGTCTGAATCTACGCATCAAACAAGGACTTGAACGTCGAGTCTGGAATTGCGCATAAAAAATCTTCGTCTGAAAAACTGTAGAGTCTGAAAGCTGACTGGTCTGGAAATCTAAATCTGGCCTCTGAATCTGAACAATACCTGTGACTCTACATAATACCCCCCTTTTCTCCCATACTTGTCGGAAAACAGAGATATCGAGAAAGTTGGGATAAGACAAGATAAATAAGGCTACAAAATACCAATAAGCCGTTCACAAATTTGTCGGCTTTTCAAAAGCATTCATCATCCTTTTTTTCTTTTTTTTCGAAACACGCATTTTTATAAGCCGTAGACATTTTTTATCGGCTTTTCATCAACATTTTTTTCTTTTTTCCTTTTTTTTTGCAATTTGTGTACGGCTTTTGAGTTGTACGCAACTTTTTCTTTCCCTTTTTGTAATAAATTAATTCGGCCCAAAAAAAAGGGGCCCAACATATTACAGCCTCCCCCTCTCCCTTTTTTTGTTTTTTTTAATGTTTCAGGGCCTCTCTCCTTTCCCTTTTTTATAAGGCCCAAATACAACAAATAAAAAAAATTAAACATAAAACAGGGCTTATTTAGGGTTGGTTCCCTAGGAACCCTATCGTTACGTCGTCGGTCCCTTTGGGGGTAAATCTAGAGACGCGCAAGTCGCCAGGAGGGAGCGGCGCCGCTTGGAGATTTCGAAGATGGCGTCAGATGGGAGAGAGGTGCGGCTTCACACAAGGAGGGTGCAGCGCGAACCCATAGGAGAGGAGCCTCCGCCGAGTCTGGGATGTGCGCGCCATCGCGTGCCACCTGGGAGAGCACTGGGACTTGGAGTAGGCCAGGAACTGGAGCGGCAATGCCGCTTGGGTCGATGATGAAGAAAGGAGCCACAGCTTCGAAGGTTGCAATCCGAGTTGCGGCCTTTGCCGCTTGGGTTCTCCAGTAGCATGAGTTGCCGCCAATTGAAGATCTGGAGGATTTTTCTCCCGCCTACCAGGTGAAATGGTGGTGTGCTGACGCCTAGATGCGTGAGGGGATCGTTGCGCTGCCGTTGGTGATGAAGATGGACTCGTCGATAGAGCCGAATCACAATGGAACTTGCTGCTAATGGAGATTCCAGATCTAGGGTTACGATGAAACCTGAGATGTGAGACCTTGAATCTCCCTCCATAGATGTCTGGGTTATTTAACCCTAGAACTGCAATAGGGTTTCAAAACCAGAACCTAGAACTTGACCAGAATAATGATCTTCAAAACCTTGAATCTCCCTCCATAGATGCATGGGTTATTTAGCCCTAGAACTGAAATAGGGTTTCAAAACCAGAACCCTAGAACTTGACCAGAATAATGATATTCAAAAGTTTATCTTTAAGAACAATCGAATCTCGAACATAATATGAAAAAAAAACTTCCAAGAACAAATCCGCGAGAATCGAACCCGCTCTGATACCATGTTATAAAATAGGAAGCGGAAGCGGAATCAGATAATAAAGAACGAAAAGATAAAATATGGAAGACAAAGATTTACGTGGAACCCTACTCCCTAAGGAGCGGGATGAAACCACGAGAGAATGCCACAGAGGGCTGGTGTATCTATTGCACTTTTCTCATCTGATACAGGAGGTATGGGTCTCCTTATATAGCCTCCACAGAGCCTCCAAGTCCCACCACTAATAGATGTGGGACTAAACTCTTGGATGGGGTAAATGGATCCTGGAGGGATTTACCCTCATACAACACAATAGGCGCACATAACAAATACCCTAACACATGTCATTTGGGAGATTCAAAAGCATGGTGGCATCATCATCACCAAGGTAGCCTTTACTGATAACGTTGTTAATCTCCTTACCAAACCTTTGACGCAAAAGGTTTTCGACCAGCATGTAGTGAGCATGAGTTTAAAGATTATAGATGAATAGTTCTAAGGGCTAGTGGGAGATTGTTACCCATGTGAGCCCGAGGCAAACCATTTCTTAATAAATGTTATTGTAATATGTGATATATCAATAAAAGTTAATGGTTTATTCCACTCATTGTCTGAGATTAAATGAATGAATGCACTTATAAGTCCCTTAGTACACTTAGGGTTATGTACCATGATCTTCTTAATGATCATACCGTTTTTTACTCAATGGTTAATGTTAAGTTAAAATATCATATAATGTGTGTTTTTTCCAATTTCTATTTCTCAGTGTACTTATCATGTAATTAACCCAGGGCTATTCTCCTGTATAAGAGAGCCCCCGGGTACGTCTAATGTCGATTTCTTTTCTCCCATCATGGTATTGGAGCAGCGGTCCTAGACCGGGGTTTCGTTTACCACCACCCAAAACCCTGACCCTAAGCCCCTCCACCCGCCGCCCCCCCCTCCCCGCCGCCACTCGCGCCCCAGCGCCTATCTCCCACCGCCCAGGTGCACAGGCGGCGCAGCCTTGAGCCCAGGGCTCCCTTCCGCACCGCACCAGGCGCCACCCTCTGCCTCTCTTGGCGATCCCGCGCCAGGTGCCGCTCCGCCTTCCCAGGCGGT
The DNA here is from genome assembly GCA_037367405.1 of Ottelia alismoides. Classification (NCBI taxonomy): domain Eukaryota; kingdom Viridiplantae; phylum Streptophyta; class Magnoliopsida; order Alismatales; family Hydrocharitaceae; genus Ottelia; species Ottelia alismoides. The sequence continues at coordinate 1,051,526 of JAZKJV010007004.1, forward strand.
CTCCTGCGCCACCTCCCACCTTTCCCGGCGGTCCAGTGCCTCCCCAGTCGTAGCCCGCCTCCCCAGGCGGTTCCGCGCCGCCCTACCGACCCCACATCGCTTCTGGTGGGCACGCGCACCCTTGAAGGGCCCGCAAAGCACCTCCCAGAGGCCCTAGCAACACCGTGTTAAACTCCGGCGAGGCCTAGGTGTCCTTACAGCAACTGCGGGTCTAGCTGACCTTTCCCGAAGGCACATAACTAAGGTCGGTGCCTCAAAGGCCTAGGGATGGTTGTATGAGTCTACACATACAACCTTCCCCTTATATGATTATGTAGACCGTTTACTTGGTTATCTACGTCGGTCCTAAGCTCTTCATCAATCATGTCAGACAACAAGGGTGGCGTGTTTACATCCTCGGGTGCCTTCAAAGGCCCAGCCCCTATTATCAAGATGGATGGGACCAACTATGAACTATGGTCTATGCAGTTCCGCGCCCTTATGCAGTGCCACAACAAGGAGCACATTCTGACTGAATCTGAGCCGGAGGACAAGACTGGAACAAATGCGACATGGAAGCAAGATGATGCATATGCCCGTATCTGGCTATCTGGGACATTGACTACAAAGATTGCAAATTATATTGTGAACCAACCCACAGCTAAGGCTATGTGGGATATCCTGGCTGCGACATATGGGCAGTCCAAGAATGAGAACAAAATTCTCTAGGTACAGTTCGACATCTTTTCTACGAAACAGAATGGGAAGCCATTACATGCACATTTCTCTCATCTATGGGGCATGTTCGAGAGACTGCATAGCTTCATGCCGATCACTACTAGTACGGAGCAACATCAGGCTTACAGAAATGCTACGATAACTGGAGTATTTCTATCCTCCCTTGATTTAGAGTACGATGCTGCACGTACTCAACTTCTGACTGGTGAGTCTATTCCACCAATGGAGGAGGTATACAAGAGATTGAGTAGGATTACTACTACATCGGCATCTACAGCCCATCCTACTCCTACAGTTATGGCTGCCACTCGTGGCAGAGGAGCGTCACATTTTCGAGGTCGTGGACCTCGTGGTAGAGGGGGAGGCAGACACCGTGGCCCCTGTACTCACTGCCATCGACCAGGCCACTTTGAGGAGACGTGCTTTCACAAGCATGGGTATCTCGTCGCTGCACGGGTTGCAGAGCAGACTGAGACTACAGTTGCACCTCTTCCAGTTGCTCGCTTTGATGAACTCGTCTCACGCCTTCGTGATATGATCATTACACCCTCGTCTTCGTCTCCAGGTTCAACGGATGCTGCAGCTTCGACCAGAGCGTCTTCTAGCTCATTAGGTACCCCTTATGCACTTACCAGTACTAGTTGCTCGGACCTGACAGATTGGATTATGGATTCCGGAGCCTCTCATCATATGTGCGGCGACAGACGGCAGTTTACTACCTACAGAGCACTTGCCCCAGGACGATCTGTGGTCATTGCCAATGGGGTCCGATTACCCATTGTTGGTCAGGGGAAGATCACCCTGACATCTTCTTTGAGTCTCTGACAGATGCCTTATGTGTGGGGTGGGGATTGAGACAGTGAAGCATCTCTTCTTTTCGTGTCAGGGGCTAACGCCTATTTGGGATGACCCTGAGCTGGGCTGGGTCAACACGAAAAGCCTTGTATCTTTTTGTGGTAGCTTGGTAGTGGCCAAGCATCGTTCGAGGGAGATGCTTCGCCCAGTTACTGTGGTCTGGGCCATTTGGCTGGCTAGGAATGCTCTTTTGTTCTCTGGTCAAAGGTTTTATAGGGAGAATGTTTGTACCCAGGTGTCGGGTTTGTTAAACTTGTGGCTCGGCTAGAACGTCTCTTTGTAACTGATAATTTTTAGCTCTTCTTTTTATTAATGCATCTATGGGGTGGACACCTATGAGTGTTTCCCCCTTGTTTATCTTCAAAAAAAAGACCCTGCGCATTCTAGCAAACTCTAACCCTAAGAAATACCTTAGGGTGCCAATATCCTTAGTAACAAACTGATGACCCAAAAATTCTTTTGTGGTCTTTATCCCCTGCACAACATCTCCTATAACAAGTATATCATCAACATAAACCATGATAGCAACAATACCTCTGAGTGTTCTCTACACAAACAGTGAATGGTATGCATTTGACCTCTTGAACCCTTGTCTTTCAATCACATCCGAGAGCTTCTGAAACCATGACCTTGGACTTTACTTAAGGACATATATTGCCTTATGGACTCTACAAACCTGCTGACAATCCCCCTCAACAACAAACTCCGGAGGCTGCTGCATGTACACTTCCTCTTGTAGATCTCCATACAAAAACACATTCTTAACGTCTAGCTGAAACAAAGGCCAATCACGTACCACAACAACTGAAAGGACATGTATAGTTGAGAGACGAGTAACTGGAGAGAATATGCCCATATAATCCACGTCATAAGTCTGAGTAAATCCTTGTGCCACCAATCTTGCCTTGTATCGATCAAGGCTCTCATCTGCATGATGTTTAACCGTAAACATACATTTGTAACTGACATCAGATGCCCCAGGAGGAGAAGAAACCAAACTCTAGGTATCATGTGATTACAGAGTAGCCATCTCTTCCCCCATAGCTAAACACCAGCGACTATCCTTCAAGGCCTCCTGATAATTACGTGGAATGTCCATGGTAGATAGAGCAACTGCAAATCTCTGGAATTCCCCTGTCAGACGATTAAAGGAGACCTGGGAAGCAAGTGGATATGAAGCACATGTGTGTTTTTGCTTCCGAACTGCAATGGGTATATCTAGGTCATTGAGAACCTCTTCCATTCATAGGCTAGTCTCTAGCAATGATTCCTGCATAAATACATCTCCAAACCCATCGTTAGAAACATTGTTATCAGAACAAACCTGAGGCATGCTAGATGACGGGCGATGACCATGAGCAGATGCAGGCCGATAATATAGAATTTTCGTAATGGTGGAACAATGGGCACATGCGACTGTGTAGGAAGTGGATGTGGTGATGGTGGTGGTGGTGACGGAACAACAGGCACAAGTAGAAGAGATGACAGACTCGTAGGAGGAGGTGGCATGTAAACCCCATCATCAGAGTTTGATGAAGTCAACCCATCACCTGTAGGGGAGAAATACATCACAGACTCAAAAAATGCCATATCAGCGCTGATATAATATTTCATGTGCAATGGATCATAGCACTAGTATTCCTTTTGAGTCCTGGACTACCTAACAAAGACATATTTGACAACTCTAGGAGAGAGCTTGCCATGACCAGGAGCCAACTGGTGAATGCAACAGAGCCAAAGATACGAGTAAGTGAGAACAACTACTACTCAGGGAAAGCTATGGAGAAAGGAATTTCTCACTCAAGACAGATGAGGGCATGTGATTCATTGGATAACATACCGTAAGAACTGCATCACCCCAAAATGAATGTGGGGCACGACTCTGAATGAGAAGAGTCTGAGTGACATTAAGTAAATGACGATGCTTTCTCTCTGCAACACTATTCTGTTGAGAAGTATAAGCACAGGTTGTTTGATGAACAATACCACGAGATGAAAAGAAATGTGATAAAGCACAGGTACAGAATTCCAAAGCATTATCAGTTCTCACAATTTTCACTGAGGAAGAGAAAACATTATGCACTTCATTGATAAAGATTTTGATCACATCACCTGCTTCAGATTTATTCTTTAATAAAAAGACCCATGAAAGCGAGAAAAATCAACAACAACAAGGTAAAACATGTCTCTGGTGATCACGAACACAACTCGGACCCCAAATATCAACATGAAATAACTCAAAAGGGGAGTTACTGCTCCGACTCTGACGACTAGGAAAAGCAGATCGATGATGCTTTCCCAACTGACACGCCTCGCACTGGAAGGATGAGCCTGGTGAAATCTGTGGCAAAATATGACACATCTTCTGGAGAGGGAGGTGGCCAAAGCGTGGGTGCCAAGTGAAGGGAGAGACTGATCGTGTTGAATGAGAGGATAGGCATGCATAGGGAGTTCGGACCAGGCGATAAAGGCTACCATGCTTACGGCCACAACCAATCACCCTGCATATAAGAATGTCCTGAAAAACAAGAGACTGTGGGTCAAAAATAGCCCGACAATGCAACTCCTTCGTAATCTGATTAATGGATAACAAATTCATAGAAAAATATGGAGCATGTAACACATCTGCAAACGCATCGAAGGCGTCAAACTGATCTCCTCATGTCCTGTGATCGAGGAATGAGTCCCATCGACTATCACAAAAGTTCTCCCTGGAGGAACCTATCTATACGTTGTAAACTGATCTTTGTCCATACATAAATGATGCGTCATCCCGGAGTCCATAATCCACTCTGTAGTCTCATATCCATGACAAGATGTAAAAGCATAAGTACTACTTGAGGTGCTATCTGTCAAGGTTTTAAATCTCAACTTAGATTTTATTTCGAGACAGTGAAAAAAACGAAACAATTTCGAAATTTCGACAAAATTTCACCAATTTTGGCCAAAATAGGCCTAGATTTGTGAAGAGTATATATCGATATTTCGATTTCGGTAAGGTATCGAAACCGAAATTTCGTGAAATTTGGGACTATGCTAACCATAGTAAAGGTACTAGCAGGGGCGAAAGCTGCTACATCTGAGTGGCCTCCTGGAGATGTTAAAGAAGCGGGAGAAATGATATCCCGTAATCTGGCTACGAAGCAATCAAACCTCTAATCTATAGTAGGAGCAGCTGGAGACTCAACCTGCTCCGCTACGCAGGCTGGTGCAGGAAAACCATGCTTGGAGTAGCATGTACCCTCTGTATGACCTGGACGATGACAATAAGTGCAGGGCTAACGAATGCAACCTCCACTACCGCGAGGTACACGTTCACGAAAAGAAGAAGAGCATCCTCTACCTAGAGAGGCTGCCATTGCCGAAGAAGTCTTGCTAGTAGTAGTAGACAGAACAGTAAACCTGCTAAGCCTGCGGAAAGCTTCCTCCATGGGAGGAATAGTAGCATCCATAAGAATCTGGGAGCGAGCAGCATCGTATTCGGGATCAAGGGCTGCTGGAATACACCAACCATGTTAGCATTTCTATATGTCTTCTGCTGCTCTGGAGTAGCCGTGAGAGGCATGAAGCTGTGGAGCTTCTCAAACATCCTAGGCAAGGATGTATACAACAAATGAAGAGGTCGTTTGTTATGCTTGGTAGTAAATATATCATGCTGGAGTTGGAGGATCTTGGTCTCGTTCCTCACCTGAGAATAAGTTGCTTTGAGGATGTCCCACATCGCCATATCAATGGGCTTATGTAACACAACATTGGTGATCTCTATCGTCAATGTACTTGAAAGACAAACTTTGATGTATGCATCATCTGCCTCCCACGAGGCGTTAACCCCAGTTTTCTCCACCGGCTCCTCCCCGGTAAGAATATGCTTCTTACCATTAGACTTCATAAGGCTCATGAACTGCATAGCTAAAAGCTCATAGTTTGTCCTGTCCATCTTGACAATATGCGTTGGACCTCTGAAAGCACATGTGGCAGGTACGTTGACTTTTCTCTCTGACATATTGCTGGATGAAGATTAGTAGGGTTTTTGTAGACCAACGAATGAATGTCTACACAGACATACATGGATTTGAATGCATATGTAGACTTATGTACTCAAATCCATCAACCCAAAGGGACCCCGATACAAGCAAAGAGGGTCATAAGCCGAAGACAGCAGGAGGTCGACGACCAAGGGAAGAGAGACCGGCCCAGGCGGCTGGTGTTGGTCGGCGGGCAGCGAGGAAGGCTGCCGAGAGAGGAACCAGGTCGACGGTTGTGGGAAAGCGGGAGAGGAACCGAGCTGGCTGCTCGGTGGCTTGGCGGCAGCGCGGCGGGAAGGAGGAAGCAGCGGCCGGGGACGACGGTGGCGGCAGCAGAAGGGGTAGGGGGTGGCAGGGGTGGATTAAGTTTAGGGTTAGGGTACGGAGCTTCGATCTAGGACCGCAACTCTTATACCATGTTGGGAAAAATCGAAGAGTTGTTTATTCCTGGGAACCCTAGCTTTCTAATATAGAGGAGAGACCTATGGGTAAATTACATGAGATGGATATAAAGAAATAAAATAAAAAAAAGGTACACAGAGAACATAGAAATATCTCTACAATTATGGATGAGTTGACAATTCACATTCAGGATGAGATACCTTGGTGTATGTTATTCGTTGAAGATATTGCATTGATTGACGAGACTATAGATGGAGTAAATGAGAAGCTTGAGATCTGGAGATATGCATTGGAGACTAAAGGATCTTGAATAAGTAGGGCTAAGACTGAATATATGGAGTGCACTTTTGATGGAAGCAATGGTGAAGGCATTTGTTGGGAAAAGAGAAAAGTTGTTTATTCCATAAACCCTAGGCTCTCTTATATAGGAGAGTAGCCTATGGGTAAATTACATAAAGAGTTCAAAAGAAGAAGGAAAATAAGGAACAGTACAAATAACATAAAATATATCTCTACACTCCCCCTCAAGATGGAGCATAGATATCGATCGTGCTCAGCTTGGACGAGCACTTCTGGAATGGTCCTCTAAGTAAGGCCTTGGTGAAAATATCTACAGTCTGGTCCCCTGAGCTGACATGGGATGTGGAAATAAAGCCCTTCTGGATCATATCTCGTATATAGTGACAATCAACCTCGATGTGCTTGGTTCGTTCATGAAATGCTAGATTATTGGCAATAAATATAGTAGTTTGGTTGTCACATTCCAGTGCCATAGGAAGTGGGACCTCTATATATAAATCTGTGAGAACAGTTTTAACCCACACCATTTCCGTACTGACCTAGGCCATAGCCATATTTTCAGACTCAGCACTAGATCTGGCTACAACAGTTTGTTTCTTGCTCTTCCATGAGACAAGAGAATCTCCAACGTATACAACAAATCCAGTGGTAGACTTCCTATCCTTTGGACATCTTGCATAATCTGCATCTGAGCATGTTGAGATAGTGATCTCCTTACCTCTCTTAAATAATAGACCTGCACCTGGAGATGATTCAAGGTACCTGAGTATCATCTGTATAGCATCCATATGTACCTGACGTGGTTGTTCCATGAACTGGCTCACCCGACTAACAGCAAAAGATATAGCGGGTCTAGTAATGGTAACATAGAGAAGTTTTCCTACCAGTTCTCTGTATCTCCTCCTATCCACCTTATTAGTATCACTGTCATATAGTTTCATGCTTGGATCCATAGGTGTAGTGGCAGGCCGACATCCAAGCATTCATGTTTCACTTAGCAAGTCAGTGACATATTTCCTCTTGGTCATCACGAGTCCTTGTTGATTTCTGGCAAACTCCAGTCCCAAAAAATATCTAAGGACTCCAAGATCCTAGGTGGCAAATTCACGACCCAATATTTCTTTTTTTAGCCTCAAAGAACGGAGGTATTAGGCTTAGGCGCCCGCCCCAATTTTGTTTAAAAAAGAAGATAAAAAAGAACAATTACAGCTTACAACAACCACGAATCCACCAGACGCTTACAATGGAATGAGACATTTTCAAGGTAGAACCGTTGGCTGAGAAAAGGACATCGTTGGGGCTAGCCAAACTGCCCAAACGACAGCCACGGGAGTCACGAGCTCCCTCTTGGGCCTATCCCTTGCACCACGCATTGATTCCCAGAAGCTGACAAAAGAAAGAGCACAAATACCTCTTCGCCCATCAATCCACTTTACGGATTCTCGAATATCTAAGGACTCCAAGATCCTTGGTGACAAATTCACGACCCATAATTTCTTTCGCCCTCTTGATTCCTTGTATGTCATCTCCTGTAATAAGGATATCATCAACATACACCATAAATGCAATCATAACTCTGGATGTCTTCTGTATAAAGAGGGAATGATCTGCATTACAACGTTTGTACCCCTATCTTTCAAACAAGTCTGAAAGCTTATGGAACCAAGCTCTAGGGCTCTGCTTAAGGCCATAGATTGCCTTATGAAGTCTACACACCTGTGAATACTCCCCCTCAATAGCAAAACCAGGTGGTTGTTGCATGTAGACTTCCTCCTGAAGATCACCATATAAGAATGCATTCTTGGCATCTAACTGAAACAACGGCTAATATCGAATAACTGCAACAGAGAGAAGAATCCGTAAAGTGGAATGACGAGCAACATGTGAGAATGTGTCAAGATAATCCACCCCATATGTCTGTGTAAACCCTCTTGCAACCAGGCATGCCTCGTATCTGTCGATGCTACCATCTGCATTTTGCTTAATTGTGAACACCCATTTACAACTAACTGTAGACACACCAGTAGGAGCAGGGACAAGACTCCAGGTGCCTCTCGACTAAAGAGCAGCCATCTCTTCTTCCATAGCTAAGCGCTACCAACTGTCCTTCAGAGCATCTTGGTAATTCCCTGGAATGTCCATGGCAGATAATGCAATAGCAAAATTCCTGAATTCACCAGATAAGCGATCAAAAGAAACCATAGATGTTATAGGATATGTCGCACAACTACGCTTCTGTTTCCGTAGCGCAATAGGTAAATCCAAATCAGTAGCCTCCTCATCAGTCCCCTGTAACGAAGCCTGTGCAGGTAAACCATTAGATCCATCATTAGAAACTATATTCTCAGTACAGACCTCATGCGAGCTAGATGATGAGCAGTGACCATGAGCAGAAGCAGACCGACGGGTATAGTGGTATGGCAATGGTGGAACAGGAACTGTAATAGGAAGTGGGAACGACATGGGTAATGGTGGTGGTGGTGGTGGTGGTAACGGAGATGGTTGTGGTGGAGGCGGTGGCATATATATGGCTTCATTAGTGTACGAAGACAACAACCGGTCACCTGTAGGGGAGAAGTACATAACAGACTCAAAAAAGGTGACATCAGCACTAACATAATATTTCATGCGCATCGGATCATAACACATGTACCCTTTTTGTGTCTTGGAGTACCCGACAAAAACACACTTGACAGCCCTAGGAGAGAGCTTGTTAATACCTGAAGACATCTGTTGGACGAAGGCAACCGAACCAAATACACGAGGAGTAAGTGAGAACAATTCCTTTTCAGGGAAAGCCAAAGAGAAAAGAATCTTCTCACCTAAGATGGACGATGGCATGCGATTAATGAGATAGCATGCCGTTAGAACAACATCACCCCAGAAAGAATGAGGAGCACGACTCTGTATGAGAAGTGTCTTAGTGACATCCAACAAATGATGATGTTTTCTTTCAGCAACTCCATTTTGTTGGGAAGTATAGGCACAGGATGTTTGGTGAATAATTCCTTGGGTAGAAAAGTAATTGGAGAGAATATTAATACAAAATTACAAAGCATTATCGCTACTCACAATTTTCACAGCGGCAGAAAAAACATTACATACTTCATTTATGAATTTTTTGATAACATTCCCAGCTTCAGATTTATTCTTTAATAAGAAAACCCAAGACAGACGAGAAAAATCATCAACCACGACAAGATAAAACATGTGTCCCTGATGATCAGGGGCACGACTGGGACCCCAAATGTCGACATGAAACAACTCAAAACCGGAGCTACTGCTCCGACTCTGACGACTGAGAAAGGTAGACCGATGATGCTTTCTCAATTGACAAGCCTCATATTGAAAGGACGTGTGAGGCGAAATCTGAGGTAGAACACGACATAGTTTCTAAAGCGGTAGATGACCAAAGCGCAGATGCCATATAAATGGTGAGGCAGGTCCAACAAGTAGAGAGGAGATTCCAGCATATGGAGTCCGAACAAGGCGATAGAGACCACTCTGCTCATGGCCACACCCAATCACGTTGCCCGTAAGGATGTCCTGAAAAATAAGAGAAGATGGATCAAAAATGGCTTGACAATGTAAATCCTTCGTAATCTGGCTAATAGATAATAAATTCATAGAGAAATCAGGCGCATGCAACACATTCTTTAGATTCATAGAGGGTGTCAGGCTAATCTCCCCCTAACCAGTAATCGGGGAGTGTGTCCCATCTGTAATAACCACAGTACGACCTGGAGGAACCTGTCTGTAGGCTGTAAGTTGACCCCTGTCTCCACACAGGTGACGTGTGGCACCAGAGTCCATAATCCACTCTATAGTATCAGATCCACTACTGCTAGTGAGTGCATAAGTACTACCTGAGGTACTGGAGGAGGCTGAGGCAGCAACATCGGAATGGCTCCCAGAGACCGACGAGGGTGTCACAGAACCAGATGGAGGTATAATACCCCTCAGACGAGCTACAAGATCATCAAAACGTTGATCCAAAGAGGAATCTGTTGAAGGCTCAATCTGTTCAGCCACTCGTGCAGAAGCAAGGAATACATGCTTGGAGTAGCATGTATTCTCGGTATGTCTAGAACGATGGCAGAAAGTACATGGTGGCGAACACGACCCCCCTACTCCAAGGTCCACGACCACAAAACTGAGAAGGACCACCGCGACTTCGGGATGCTGCCATTGCTGAGGATGTCTGAGTGGCTGTAGAAGATGGAATAGTAATACGACTGAGTCTGCGGAAAGCTTCCTCCATAGGAGGAATAGTAGAGTCTGCCAAGATCTGGAACGTACGGCCTCGTACACTGAATCAAGGGCAGCCAGGAATACACCAACCATGGTAGCATCCCTATAAGTCTTTTGCTGCTCAAGAGTAGACGCGAGAAGCATAAAGCTATACAGCTTCTCAAACATCCCACGTAGGGATGTATATAAAGAGTGGAGTGGTTGCCCATTCTGTTTGATAGTGAAGATATCATGTTGAAGCTGTAGAATCCTCGTCTCGTTCTTTGTTTGTGAATAAGTAGATGCAAGAATATCCCACATCGCCTTGGTTGTGGGCTGATAAAGTATATCATTGGAAATCTCTATTGCCAACGTACCTGAAAGCCACACTTTGGCATATGCATCATCTGCCTCCCATGAGGCGTTAGCCCCAATCTTCTCAACCGATTTTTCCTCGGTAAGAATATGTTTCTTACCAGTAGACTTCATCATGCTCATGGACTGCATAGCCCATAGTTCATAATTTGAGCCATCCATCTTAACTATAGGCACAGGACCTCTGAAGGCGCCTGTGGAGGGAATATCGGCCTTGTTCTTGGACATGTCGGCTTGAGAATGCTAGGGCTGAAGACTAGACAAGATTGTGTCTACACCGACATAAAGAGATTGGATTGCATGTGTAAACTCATGCAACCAATCTCAACATAAAAATAACAAACGACGGTAGGACACACACGCGGGGGGCGCGTGAAAATGCGCGCGCACAGGGGTTGGCGGAGTACACGCGCGTGAGAGGCACACAGAGATCAGGCTGGTAGGAGCGCCGAGGAGATCAGGCACGTGAGATCAGGCTGGCGATGTGCGCGCAAGGGGTGAGGGCGCGTGAGATCATGAGAGGCTGCAGGACTGCTAGGAGCGGCACGTAGCGTGCGGTGCCAAAGGTGTTGGGCAGGGCTAGGGATTCAGAGCTCCGGTCTAGGACCGCCGCTCTGATACCATGTTGGGAAAAGAGAAAAGTTGTTTATTCCATAAACCCTAGGCTCTCTTATATAGGAGTGTAGCCTATGGGTAAATTACATAAAGAGTTCATAAGAAGAAGGAAAATAAGGAACAGTACAAATAACATAAAATATATCTCTACAGAATTGAGGTGAAGATTGGCGATGATAACATTCAGAAGATATGTTCTTTTAGATACTTGGGATCTATTTTGCAACATGATGGTGAAATTGATGGAGATGTTACTAATAGAATATATGGAGGTTGGTTAAAGAGGAGAGGGGCATCTATTGTTCTCTGTGATAAGAAAATTCCTTTAGAATCAAAGGAAAGTTTTACAAAGCAGCCTTGAGACCTGCTATGCTCTATGGGTCTGAATGTTAACCTATGAACCTGATGAATTAGGGATTAAAGAAGCATGCCCTTGTATTAAAAAAAATGTGTAGTGGGAATTTGGGGTAGTTGTGGAATGTGAAAAAAGAAAGTTGTATTCAATCTAACCCTAGAGCTCTCTTATATAGGACAAAAGCTCAAAGGGTAAATTACATAAACAAGACTAGAGAAATAAATAATATAAATAAAGACGACAAAACGTAAGAATCTTAACACTCTCCCTCAAGCTGGAGCATATATATCTATCATGCTCAGCTTGGAACAACAATGATGAAATGGACCTCTTGCAAGGGCTTTGGTAAACATGTCTGCAATCTGATCACCTGAAGCAACATAAGACGTTGAAACAACCCCCTTTTGGATCAAATCACAAGCGCAATGACAGTCTACTTCAATGTGCTTTGTTCTCTCACGAGATGTTGGATTATTAGCTATGAACAGGGTTGCTTGATTATCACATTTGAGATGCATAGGAAGAGGCATCTCAATAGTTAGGTTAATCAGGACAGACTTGACCCACATCATTCTGTACTCCCTTGGACCATGACCCTATATTCTGATTCAGCACTAGATCAAGCAACAACAGTTTGTTTCTTACTTTTCCATGAAACCAATGAGCTACCAACAAACACAATAAAGCATGAAGTGGACTTCCTATCCTTGGGACACCCAACATAATTTGCATATGCACACCCAGTAACTATGAGAGACGTATCTCTTCTAAAAAGAAGACCTGCACCTGGAGATGACTTCAGATATCTCATGATCATGCAAACTGCATCCATGTGTGCTTGTCTGGGTTGCTCCATAAATTGGCTCACTCTGCTCACAATGAATGATAAATCATGTCTGGTAATGGTAACATATAATAGCTTCCCTACCAGCTCTCCGTATCGTCTCTTGTCCACCTCCTCAGAGTCAACATCATAAAGCCTAGCATTAGGATCCATTGGTGTAGTAGCTGGTCTATATCATGTCATACATGTCTCAAATAGAAGATCAGTAACATACTTCCTTTGTGTCATAACCATACCCTGCTGATTTTATGCAAACTCCAAGTCAAGGAAGTAACAACGTGTCAAGGTCTTTGTAACAAACTGTTGTCCAAGGAAATCCTTAGTTGCTTGAATGCCATGTTCATCGCTACCAGTGACAACAATGTCATCAACATAAACCAAAACAACTACTATAACTCTTTGATTTCTCTTAACAAAAAGAGAATGATCTGCAGTGGATCTGACAAACCCCTTCTGTTCAATCAACTCTGAGAGCTTCTGAAACCAAGCCCTCGGACTTTGCTTAAGGCCATATATAGCCTTATGAAGACAGTACACCATACTGGACTCCCCCTCAGCAGCAAACCCAGGTGGTTGTTGCATATAAACCTCCTCCTGCAGATCTCCATACAAGAAAGCATTCTTGACATCTAATTGGAAAAGTGGCCAATCACGAACTACAGCAACAGCACTAAGAATCCGCGGTGTAGAGTGACGTGCAACGGGAGAAAAAGTGTCCTAATAATTCACCCCATAGGTTTGGGTGAACGCACGAGCAACTAATCTGGCCTTGTATCTGTCCATTGTACCATCAACCCGATGCTTCACCGTAAACACTCACTTGCTGCCAACAACAGACGCACCTGGTGGAGCATGGACAACACTCCACGTATCTCGAGACTGTAGAGCTGACATCTCCTCCATGGCCAGACGCCATTGACTGCACTGTAGTGCCTCCTGATATGATTGCGGTATCTCCACGACAGACAGTCCCACAACAAACCTCTGAAAATCCTTGGAAAGACGCCCCAAGGAAACATGAGAACCAATAGTTAGCATAGTGTATGCCCGTTTCTTCCGTCATATAGCAATAGGTACCATATAGATCCTTATTATTCGCAGAAGGAGTATCCTCTAAGGTAGCCTCCACCTCAAACTGCATATGTAAATCACTAGTGCCATTAGAAGAACTCAAATGCTTAGAACATACCTTGGACGTGCTGGATGGTAGAGGAGGCACATGGAGCACGGGGTCGACACTGGTAAACCTGAGGGTAGAAAGTAGGTGGTGGTGGTATGGTGTAGTGGGGATCAGAGGTAGAGGCATATAGACCTCATCTCCATCCTCTGAAGGAATAAGCTTGTCACCTGTGAGGGAGAAATACATAATAGACTCAAAGAAAGTAACATCTGCACTAACGTAATACCTTCGCCGAACATGATCGAAGCAACGATATCCTTTTTGGGTCTTGGAATACCCAACAAACACACATTCAACAGCTCTTGGAGAGAGCTTGTCAAGACCAGGGACATCTGATGAACAAAAGCCACTGAACCGAACATACGAGGCGTAAGCGAGAAAAGATCCGTCTCGGGAAATGCAATCAAGAACAAGATCTTCTCTCCTAAAACTGAAGAGGGCATACGATATATCAGATAACAAGCACTAAGAACCGCATCCCCCCAATACGAATGAGGAGCACGACTTTGAATCAAAAGAGTCCTGGTAACATCCAAAAGATGACGGTGTTTTCTCTCAGCTACCTCATTTTGTTGAGAAGTATGTACACAAGATGTCTGATCCACAATACCATGGGACTTAAGGAATTGGGAAAGATGAGAACTGGAAAATTCTAGTGCATTATCAGAACGTATAAACTTGACTTTTGCAAAAAAATGTTCTTTATTTCAATAACAAATGACTGAATAACAGGACTAGCATCAGACTTATTTTTAAGAAGAAAGACTCAGGATAGTCTTGAAAACTCATCAACAGCAACCAGATAAAACCTATGTCCCTGATGATCTGGGACACGACTGGGACCCCGAATGTCAAAATGAATTAAGTCGAATAGACCATGACTACTCCTATCCTGACGACTCTGAAAAGTAGACCGATGATGCTTCCCCAAGTTGACAGGCCTCACACTGAAAGGTAAAGCGAGGAGAAATATGTGGAAGAACGTGATACAGCTTTTGCAGAGTGACCAAATCGAAGATACCACATGTAGGGAGAAACAGATTCAGCATGAAGAGAAGAGACACCAGTATAAGGAGATTGCACCAATCTATAGAGACCCCCTTGCTCACGGCCAGTTCCAATCACTCTACCCTTGAGAATATCCTAAAACACAAGAGCATATGGATCAAATATGGTACGACAACGTAAATCCTTAGTGATTTGACTAATTGATAGTAAATTCATAGAAAACTTAGGAGCGTAGAGAACATTCTGAAGTCGCATTGAGGGAGTCAACTGCACCTCCCCCTGACCGATATTGGGAGAGTGTGTACCATTTGTTATCACTATAGATCGTCATGTCTGAGACGGACGGAAATCACTCAATTGACTTCTGTCACCACAGAGATGATGAGATGCTCATGAATCCATGATCCATTCTGACAAGCCTCCCCTGTAACAACTAGTAAAAGCATATGTTGTACCTGACGTGCATGTTGATGCTGAGGCAGCTACCTCTGAAGATCCTGCGGGAGAGCTTGTGGATCCAGAAGTAGGCATAATCTCTCTGAGTCGCGCCATGAGTTCATCAAACCTTTGATCAGAGACATGTGAAGGACTCTCTGCCTCCTGAATTTGCTCTGCAACACGAGCTGAAGCTGGGAACCTATGCTCGGAATAGCATGTTTCTTTAGAGTGACATGGTCTGTGACAGTAAGTACAAGGTTGTCGAGGGGGTCGATTACCCCCTCCCCTGCCACGACCACCTCGTCCTCTATATGGGTAGGTAGCCTACCCCCCCACACCACGGGGTGCTGCCATGGCTGAGGACGTCTGAGACAGTTGGGTACCACCAGGAGATATGGAGAGCCTACTCAACCTGCGATATGCCTCCTCCATAGGAGGTATGGTGGCATCAGTAAGAATATGTGCTCTTGCTGCATCATACTCCTGATCAAGTGCCGCTAGAAAAACTCACGTCATCATTGAATCCCTATAAGCCTTGAGTTGCTCTGGTGTGGCAGTGAAGGGAATGTAACCATGTAGCTTCTCAAACATACCCTTGGAGAAGTGTAAAGGGTATGAACAGGACGACCATTCTGCTTCGAAGTGAAGATGTCATGCTGAAGTTGCAGAATCTTCGACTCGTTCTTCGTCGGAGAATATGTAGCAGCGAGAATGTCCCGCATAGTCTTTGTCGTGGGCTGACTCGAAATGTCATTGGCTATCTCTGAGGATACCGTACCAGATAGCCACACACCTGTATATGCATCATCTGGCATTAACCCCAGTCTTGTCAACAGGTTCCTCCTGTGTAAGGATATGCTTCCTGCCATTACATTGCATCAGGCTCATGAATTGCATGGCCCAAAGTTCATAGTTCGTGCCACCTATCTTCACAATGGGTGTTGGACCTTTGAAGGTACCCAGAGATGGAACATCTGCTTTGTTGTCTGACATGATGACAACAATCTCTAAAGATTGGGGTTACAAACTAGACGAATAATGTCTACACAGACATATAGGAAGATGTTTGTGTGTGTAGACTCATACCACAATCCCTTCCATTCTTCAAGAACTACTAGTAGTCCGTCGCACTGCAAGCATCACACAGGGATGCGTGGGGGAAAGACGCGCGAGATCAGGGTTGTGCGCGTGAAGTGAAGACACGCATGAAGCAGAGAGGCAGAGTCGTGCACATGATGCGCTGCTCGCGTAAGGCGCTGCGCGCGTGAGACGTGAGCGCGGGGCTACGCAACGCTGGAGGTTGCGTACCGCGTACGTGAGGCACAGGCGGCGCACCGCTACGGGCGTCACACGGCAGGAGGCGACGCCCAACAGGAAGCGGTGCCCAGCTAAGGGCGACGCTCGGCTGAAGGCGGCGTGCATGGGGTTTTGGTGGGGTTAGGCTCTAGGGCACAGGCTCCGGTCTAGGACCGTCGCTCTGATACCATGTGGAATGTGAAAAATGAAAGTTGTATTCCACCTAACCATAGAGCTCTCTTATATAGGAGAAAAGCTCAGAGAGTATATCACATAAACAGGACTAGAGAAATAAACAATATAAATAAAGACAACAAAACGTAAGAATCTTAACAGTAGTATTCGACACACCAATTAATGCCCTAGCCGATGTGGTTTTATCCCAGGAAGTTTGTGTCCACACTCTTATGTTTATAGGTAATTAAAGAAGCATTTTCAACACTATGTGTTCTAGCGGGATGTTTTTAATTGCAAACAAGACCCTATCTTTGAGCTCTTATTTGGACGGTTAAAAAAAGTTCGCCTTACATAGGAACAAGGATCTCTTGAGTGTCTTATTAACATTCACTTTTATTTTTGGTGTTAATCAATATGTCCGTCAAGATTTCTAAGTCGTCTGCACTTGTTTTTCATTGGGATGCACCGAGGTGTGTCTCTTTTGAGTATCTATCATACCTTCAACACCCAAACTTGTAACGCTAACGATGTAGAGGCCTTTTATCATGCTCGCCGACTCATATGGCCTAATTGATTCAGTCTAAGTGGACACTTTGAAAAGGTTGGGAGAGCGCTCGCCAATGACATAGTGTCCACTTGGACTGAATCACTTAGGCAAAGTCGGACATGCATGATAAAAGGGCTCTACATTGTTAGCTTTACAAGTCTGGGTGGTGAAGGTATGATAGATACTCAAAAAAGACACTCTTGTGCATCCCAGAAAAAAGAAAGTGTAGATGACTCAGAATTCTTGACGGACATACTGTTTAACACCAAAAATACAAATGTATTAATAAGACATTCAAGAGATTCATGTTCCTATGTGATGAGAAAAGAAATGACAAAAATATATATCCTCTATACGTGGCCATTCCATCGGACATTTTACAATTTAACAAAGACTCAGTGGAATGAAGTAGGACTTTATTTATTCCATAAAATTGAGGGATGAGTCCTAAGGAAGATCTTTTAGACTGTGACCTCGGGTGAAGCTTTAACTCTACACTTGTAAATGTAATCCACACTAAATGTCATACTTTTTATATTTATATAGAGAGAGTCTGAAAATTAGGGAAGTTGAGTTCCTTTTGACTAAGAATTGATTGAGTCCAGCCTAGCCTGCCATTGAATATGAGTTAAAACTGCACTTCCTTTCTTTATTGCCCAAGTTTAATGGGAATGAACACGAGGAGTCATATGCATTCCTTAGGGACTTTGAGCTAGTTTGCGATAACCTTAGGCATCCTAGGTTAGTCAATAATATATAAGGCTCAAAGATCTACCATTTTCCTTGGGAGATAAGGTTGATTATTGGTTAAAAACCTGGGGCAGTTATAACTACATATACACAGTTCAAGGATCGGTTTTAAAATAAGATCTACCCCTTGAGTAGGACGAATCAGGTGATGACATGCATCACGTGTTTCTCCCAGCTACCTAATGAACCATTCTGTGATACAATGGAGAGATTCAAGGATATCTTGCAGAAGTGTCCTTACATGATATAGAAGATACCATCCCGGTCCAGTCACTGTACAGTGGTCTCGACCCTGAGATGAAGGGTTTAGTGAGCATTTCCTTTGGAGGTAGTTACACTTCACGTGGTGCAGATACCATATGGAAGTTATTCGAGCAGATGGTCGAGATGAGCCATACACAAACCACCAACAAGGCATATATTGAGTCCTCTCTTTTACTCCTATCCAATGAGAGGGGTAAGAAGGTTGTAGTCGATCTAGCTGAGGACTTGATTCCCAGCATGGGAATTATAGCAGGCAAGTTGACATTAGTCGAATGAATCAATAAGAGGACGAACGATTTAGAGAGTTTGTCCAAGCTTCCTAAGTAGATGGAGGACTTAGCCGAGAGGTATCTAAGATGAAGATATATGGCGTGCATGCATCTGTTGCTCTTGTTTACCGAGTGCATCATGTTCAGGAGCAGTCGATGTTCGGGCCATCCCAACCATAGAGGACCACTTCTTTACCCAACATTTCCATCGGCAACCATCAACGGAGACAGTTTTAGAGGAGCCTCCTCAGGTGTGGGAGGTGAACGGTGTGTGGTATACCCGAGATCCTGTCAACAGACAGGAAGGAATGCGGATCGTTAGTCTTATCAACATCCATCTACCTTCCACAACATCAGTTTTATCCCGACCTCTTCCTACACAGCTGAGCCCTGGAACCGATCATTCCTAGCAATCGCAGCAGCAGTACGGGTGTCAGCGGCACTACCAGTCGAGCCAGCAGGGCTCATCTTTTCAGTCCTTCCCACAACAGCAGCGGTATCAGGGCCATCAGGACTAGTCTTCATGATATTCTTCATCTTTTCAGCAGGGACAACCTAGGCAACACCTAGCTTTATAGCAGCACTCTTCTTCTTCGGGTCAGACTAACATTCTGTAGAAGATTCTCGAGGAGTTACGTTCTTACAAGAGCGAGATTAAAAATATGCAGGTTGACATCAACCACTTATCCCTATGGCAGGATGAGCAATCTGCACCATTTACCTCCATTCTAGTCCAGGTTCAGGCTAACCCTAATAGCCTGAACAAGTCAAAACAGCAACAGCATGACCAGGTATACTACTCATATTTGTCTATATCTGAGCATGAAATTCTTTCGTTTGATAATGTAAATCATGTCACTCAAGAGCGGAAGGACAGTGGTCGTGCTTGATCGGGCAAGGGACATGGAGACAGACATCTCTGAAGCTCCACCTAAGGAGATCTTAGGGGACAAGGAGGACAAGCATCAGACACAACAACCCCTTCATCAACACAGGAGGAGATCATCCGAGGTAGAGAGAGGATGAAGAGTACACAAACACAGTATGTTGATGTCGATTCTGAGTCTACGAAGAACCTTGCACCTTCGGTTGAGGAAGATGTACCAGCAGCAGACATTCCCCAACCTGTAGTAGATGGTAGAATTATTTTATTCCAAGTTTCATGTAAAAGATTCATGTACGAAGAACTAGATTTCATTGAATAAAAAGAAACATATTTCAGTTTGAGTCTGATTCTTCAGCATCTTCTTCTATTGCTTCAATATCTTTCCCTTGAGCTCTAACCGTAGGGAAGCGCATCAATAAAAATATTCTGAAAGATAATCCTAAAATGACATAGTTTTGTAAAGAGAATATCATGGTTAAGGTGTCATTTGATCAGTATGTGGCTAGCAATCCCGTGTTTCAGAAGTATCTTAAGGTGAGATGCACACCTAATAGAGTTACCAGGAAGAAACTGGACAACTATGTGAAGACATACGTCTTTTTAGTAGCCACGACATATTTCCTCAAGAACCAGTAGCTTCCAAGGAAGAAGAAGAATATGGGTGCACATTATGTGGTGAGTCATATCGATGAGATTGCGTTTGCATGCACTCTCCTTGATAACGGTTCTTCAATCAACCTATTACCATTATCCTTATACGAGAAATTAGAGTAGGGACCTCTCCATAGATCATGATCATTACTCCAATTCGTAGACAAGTAAAAAAGAGGGCTAAGGGTGGAGTGAAGAACGTTATTATTTCAATTGAGGAACAAGAATACAATGTCAACTTTATTGTCCTAGACATGGAAATCTCCAATCATTGGAAAGAATCTCATATCATTCTAGGATGACCCTTTCTTAGGACCATTGGAGCTTCCTTTGGAGCTTTTTATTACCAGACAGGAACGATGAAGTTCTGTTCTACAGGCGGAGAAGCGAAACTTGAGATTAAGTGGATGAAGTGGCAATGATCAGACTCCGAGTCGAGCAAAGACTACTCTTCTTCAAAGGCAGATTGCAGAGTGATTAGTACAACTGGGATATGAAAACATATTACAACAGAACTGTGCGAGACCCTCTCATGTGGAGAGGATATTGTACACGATGCAGTTCGTCAGGTGTTGTCGTGTATCTTGAGTAGTACATCACCCTACTCCCTTGATGACTTAGAAATCTCCTTAGATATTGTAACATCCGAAATCCGCCCAAACCCGAACTCGTCCGATTTTGGGTCTAATGAACCCAAAAACGTTGTCGGTCAATACTAAACAACCTAAAACGACCAAATGATCATGAATCAAAAGTCGTTCGGACGAAATCGATCAAAAATTGGTCCCTTCGTAATGCGTGCCGTGAAAAGCCGCGACGCAAATTCGGAAACCGCAAAATGAACCGAGACCATCATGAGATCCGATTCGACGATACAAGACCAACGGAATCGACCGTTCGTCAATCGGAGGTCATATGATATTTTTAAATCACAAAATTTAGTCTTAGACAAAAGCCGTATCCGAAAATTTCGGGTATTCGAAACTCGACCGAAAGTATATCAATCTTATACTCATATTGATCGTCATTTAGAGACGATCAAAACGAGACATTTCGCATCAGAATCCGACAATCGAGGCGCGAATGCGGACGGTTTGTGTACCTTATATAAGTAGGAGAAATTGGCCTAAAAAAAATTATAAAAAAAAATTATTTCTCTGCTACAGTAGCAGCAGTTTTCCAGGACAGCCGTATGGTTTGGATTTTTTCCCTCCTCTCTCCTTTTCCATTTGGCAAATGACTCTTTCCACTTGTCAACCCAACCTTTCTCCTTTTTCCTTATAAATAGCCCCCCCAAATCTCCCAAACTTTCCTCTCAAAATCCCCAGCCGAGAGAGGGAAACCACCTCATTTTCTCTCCCTTTTTCTTTCCAATCTCCATTTCTTTTGCAAAAATTTTAGCTTCCAGCCACTGGAGATCTGCAGGTGCAATCTCCATAGCCATTGCATGTTGGAATTTCATCTCTAAACTTGGGGGAAAATCTAAGGTACACTTCCTTTCCCTTCTTTTGCTGTCACACATGAATTTAACCTCCATTTCTGCCCCATCTCTTATAATTTCACACATTTTCAATGAAAGATTTATTGTTATTTCTGGAAATTAGCTCATGCATCTGATGTTAACTTTAGATCTCATGTCCTGCTTCAATGAGTAGCAGAATATTAATAATAGTATAAAATAATAGAAATTGTTGAATGATGAATCATGGAGAATAATTCAAAGTCTTGCAGAACTATGTTAGTTCCTGGATAAAATATAGAAATGTTATTTATCTTATGATGAAATTTCAAGTTAACAGATTTAGTAACATTTGGCTTGTTGGTAATTGGTTTCATGTAATCCTTTCTTCATTACTATACAAAGATTTAATTTAATGGTGACATCTTCAAAGGGGATTAAATTACCAATCCCGGGAAGGATCCGTGATCCAATTTAAGGTTTATGATAGGCAAACAAAAATGGAAGAGCTTATGCATGTGTTCTATATACAAATTCCTTAACTATTGAATATTGGATTTGTCCCTTGAAATAAAATTTCATTCTAAGAAATTTGAGATCTTTGCTCAGATTTACTGGATTGTAAATATTGCTATATAAGTTTGATTAAGGTCTATACAGTTTGGATCTCTTCATCACCACATTTGTTCCCTTACTGCATACGGATAAAAATGTGGTTCATATGACACATTCCAAAATCTTGCTCATTTTCATAATCTTATTGCAAATTATTGTGTATGAAAATTTATAGCATACGTAGATCATGGGTTTGCTTTAGACTGTCTAAGAGCAGGCTTCTCAACTATCACATGTATTTTGGGAACCTATAATCATTTGTTTAATAACTTTAAAAGTTGCATTCCATAAACCATTAATAGTTTATAAAAAAAATCCACCTCTCATATATTTAATACAAAGGTAATTAGAAAATTTTAAAGCAACATACTACAAATATCACAAATGGCTTATGTCAATATGACTTAACCTCAAAGATTCTAAGAATGCTATACATAATTCCTTATTCATAACAGTAATTTGATAGTTAAATCTGTGTAAATATAAACATAGGATTATCTTTTCATTAATTATGTCATACTAGAGATAGATAAAAGGGTGACTTTTAAAATACAAGGGAGTATAAATATCAAAATCCTTATATAATTTATTTAAGTGTATATATATACATACATTTCTCTACAAACTTGGATGGAGATAAAAGTAATAAAATAAGATTTAGTATCATTCAGACATTAACTTCAATTCATTTGGAGTTCCATTTGTTTAAAGGTTTAACATTTAGAAATGTTAATTATGGGATCTGTTCCACCATGTTTTTTTTATGACTATTGATCATTAAAGATAGGGTAATACATAAAGATCACCTTGGACTTACAAAGCTAACAACACAAGATCGTTAGTACAAGCATGTTGTTAGATGCATCCTTATTGTAGTTAATCAGTGATGATCAATTATTAATTATGCCGGTCATGGTGATCTTACCCTGACCGTGCGAGGGCGCGGTGACCCTCAGCTGGGCGGAAGATAGGAAGCTCAGTTAGGGCAGCGGCCGCTTAATGCGGGGGTCTAGGATCCCAGTCTTCTTCACGGTTTTTACGTGAGCTCGCGGTGTTTTTACGCCTCGTTGGGATCCAGACTTTAGACCAGTTCCGCTGACCCTGTCTTTAGGATACCCAGGCGGGGGATCCTTGATTTTCAGTTTTTACGTACGAGCTCGTTCGCCTGTACTAGTCAGGCAGGTTTCTAGAGTGACTTTTCTAGGGAGTCTCTCTCACCCGTCTCAGTGGCGTAGTTGGGGAATAGACCTATCCCTCTATTGGACCGCGCTTCCAATTAGAGGGCGAGACGGAAGAGCCATTTGTAGGCTTCTTCA
Source organism: Ottelia alismoides (assembly GCA_037367405.1). Classification (NCBI taxonomy): domain Eukaryota; kingdom Viridiplantae; phylum Streptophyta; class Magnoliopsida; order Alismatales; family Hydrocharitaceae; genus Ottelia; species Ottelia alismoides. Next base: position 1,075,100 of record JAZKJV010007004.1, read on the forward strand.
CCGCTTGAGTTACTTCGCCAAACAGACTTGGCGATTCTTTATCTAGATCATCCATATCTATATCTACAACATCAGGAGTTATATCTGAAACATTGAAGTTAAGAATTGGAGAAGTTATGATCAAAAGACTATTCTCTCTACCCAAGAATTTAAACAAATTAATAGATCTTTACAATCTTAATTTTTCCATTTTACTCACCAACATGATCTCTGAAGCATTTGATATATATATGCTCACACTCATACCCTCATGAATATTCAACTACAAATAAATAGGTAATATGGGGAAAATGTCGGGTTCTGGGGAAATCATTAGAAATGCATTACAAACAACTTGAAACCCCTTTTTACTTACGCAAGTAGATGTAGATTTTACTTATACCACCTTTCTACTTGCTTGCTTTTGCACATATTAAATGTCAAGTTATTTTTATAAATTTTAGGGAGGTACCAGCAATGGCTGACGCCTCTTCTTTCCTATTGTGTGTGGCAGGCAAACAGCCTGCAGTTCAGTGCCGCTCAGTAGCCATACATGCTTCCAGGAGACAGAGTATACACTAGACGGTATGAATTACTTGTCTCAGTTTTTGTTCAGATGATGATGCAAATGCTATCTCTTTTGTATCACTTGGGATATATGTTGTAATATGAAAGATGCTTGTACATGTTGTAATGGATATGAATATTAATGAAAAGGAAGTTTGGTGCCAGTTGTATCTCTTTTACTTTGTGGTTATGTTGTGAATGTGAATGTCATGTGGATAATTAGCCGCGCGAAAAATTTTCCCTGCTTTTCTACAACTTCATGCGATTTCATGTGAATAATAGTGCGAGTGTGTGATTAACGAGTACCCGGATCCGGAGGGGTTTACAGTTTGGTATCAAAGCAATGGTACCCCGATACGCACATTCGCAGTGTTTCAATTCCGATCGCATTAAGTTCATTAATTTGTCGTGAGTTGTCGTGAGTTCGAGAAGGGAAATATGACATTCATATTCAATAACCACAGATGTTACCAAGTTCATTAATTTTCATATTATATTCCAAGAAGAGAAAAGCATTTATGATAAATATCTGTCTAGGACATTTTTATGACTAATTATGGTTCTCATGCAGAGCCATGGCATCTCGACCAGGTCAGGATACTTCTGATCAGCTGGCACGCGTACTGAGCGCACTTGCTGATCTTCAGCAGCAGCAGGCTGCTATGAGAGGCCAGCAGGAGCAGATATTGGCCCAGCAGACCGAGATTGCTGACAGGCAGACGGACATAGAGATGAGATTTGAGGACCTGTCAGATTTCACATACCATCCATCCCAGGATGGGATACGACAGGACCAGCACCAGTCCGTTGAGGTGGAGCAGCCGCATCCTGACGATCCACTAGAGAACATTCCAGAGCATGGAGCTGAGGAGGATGCAGACTTAGACAGGGAGCAGGACCCTGTTGACTTTGCTGACGAGGATGCACGCGAGTATTCCGCCATTCACAAGCATCAGTCGGTCTTCACTTCTTATCAGCGGGCCAACATACCCTTGTTCGAGGGCACAGGTCCACCAGATGATGCTGAGCAGTGGCTGAAGAGAGTGATGAAGGTGCTCAGGGCAATTCATGCGCCACGAGACACGTGGCTATCTTTCATAGAGTATTCACTGACAGACTTCGCCGAGCGATGGTGGGAGGCCGTAGTGTCCGAGTTAGGCCGAGAGCCTACTTGGAACGATTTCGAGACGAAGTTTAGAGCCCACTTCTTTTCTGCGAAGTGGAAGGAGTCCCAGCGCCGACTGTTTGCAGAGCTTCGTCAGGGACAGATGACAGCCAGGGACTATTTTATCAGATACACAGAGCTGTCACGACATACACGAGCAGCTGGCGCATTTCCAGAGGAGAATCTGGAGAAGTTCATTGGCGGCATGCGAGAGGAGGTGCAGGAGAAGCTGGCAGGATTACACATCACTTCTATCTCTGAGGCTACCGATGCTGCGGAGAAGTTCGAGGACATCAGGGGGAGATGTTTCGGGAGCTCGTCTAGAGCAGCGCCTAGACCGCGACGATCTTTTGGATCGATACGTCGACCGTTTCAGCAGCAGAGGTCAGACATACGGTTCCGTCCTTCAGGTTCGTCCTTCACCGGCAGTGCTCGCTCTTCTCCATCGACTACTTTAGGAGGAACACTTGCCGGACGTGGCACAGAGTCCGCTCGACCATCTGGGTCGCAGCGAGTAGACCGACCACCAGCCGGACCAGCTCGGAGCACAGGCACAACAACTCCACCTACCAGGCTAGTCAGATGCTATCGATGTCACGAGTGGGGACATTACCGAGCACAGTGCCCACAGGCTTCTGGCGAGCCTCAGCCACAGCCTTCACAGTCACAGCCTCAGACACAGCGTTCAGGGAGTTTCCGTGGTAGGAACTCCAATTTTAGGCGACAGCAGCAGAGACAGACGCAGAGTGTGGCGGGATCTAGTGCTGCATCAGCCAGGCAGGGACAGTTACATGCCGTTACTGAGGAGCAGGCACGTTCAGCGGCTACTGTGGTGAAAGGTATGATCTCAGTCTTGGGCCGACCTTTCCATGTTTTATTCGATTCCGGCGCGACACTCTTTCCTTGCTTCGAGGTTGCTTGTTTCTTTAGATAGAGTTGCAGAGACGCTATCGTCTCCATATCACATCCGAGGACCAGGTGGCCAGTTATTTGTCATATCTCTGATAGTCAGGCACTTGCCCGTACTGAATGGCGGTCATGAGATGATCGCAGATTGTCTACTTCTACAGCTTGATGAGTTCGACTTGATTTTGGGCATGGATTGGCTATCTACTCATCATGCACTAGTTGATTGTTTTAGGAAGACAGTTGTCTTCAGGATTCCAGGTTTACCCGAGTTCACTTTTGAGGGTACTTTGCATGACTCCACCATGGAGTATATTTCAGTGTTGCGGGCTCAGCGACTTGTTGATCAGGGTTGTGATACATATCTTGCATTTATTCGGGAGGTATCTGACCATGAGCCGATGACACAGGACATCCGAGTAGTATCAGAATATCCAGATGTCTTTCCTGATGAGCTACCAGGGCTACCTCCTGAGAGAGAGATCGAGTTCGAGATCACATTGCTGCCAGATACACAGCCGATCTCTATGGCACTTTATCGCATGGCACCAGCCAAGTTGAGGGAGCTGAAGGTGCAGTTGCAGGAGTTGCTAGATTTGGGATTCGTGAGACCGAGCACTTCACCTTGGGGTGCGCCGGTTCTATTTGTCAAGAAGAAGGATGGATCCATGAGGTTATGTATTGACTACAGGCAGCTGAACAAGAGAACGGTGAAGAACCGTTATCCTTTGCCGCATATCGATGATTTGTTTGATCAGCTCCAGGGATCTTCGGTTTTCTCGAAGATCGATCTTCGCTCAGGCTACCATCAGCTGAGGATTCGCAAGTCAGATATTCCGAAGACAGCCTTCAGGACTCGCTATGGACACTATGAGTTTGTGGTGATGCCGTTTGGGCTCACCAATGCACCTGCGGCTTTCATGGATATGATGAATCGTATCTTCCGTCCATACTTGGACAAGTTTGTAGTGGTGTTCATCGATGATGTGCTCATCTATTCACGGAATGAATGGGATCATGCGAATGATCTACGGATTGTCTTAGATACATTGCGAGAACACAAGCTATATGCCAAGTTGAGCAAGTGCGAGTTCTGGTTATCACAGGTCTCATTTTTGGGGCACATCATTTCTGGAGCAGGTATCGCGGATGATCCTGCGAAGATAGATGCAGTTATGTCTTGGGAGCAGCCCAAGACAGTTACTCAGATTCGGAGTTTCCTCGGATTAGCGGGCTATTACAGACGCTTCGTCAGCGGATTTTCACGCATTGTTCGCCCTCTGACACGACTGACGCAGAAGGGAATTCCATTTATTTGGGACGATTCATGTGAGCAGGCCTTCCAGACACTGAAGGAGAGATTAACTACAGCGCTTATTCTTGCTCTTCCTTCAGGCACTCAGGACTATGCAGTTTACACAGATGCATCTGGGGAAGGTCTGGGAGCAGTGTTGATGCAGAGAGGACAGGTGATTGCTTATGCATCACGGCAGTTGAGACCGCACGAGCGGAACTACCCCACACATGACTTGGAGTTGGCGGCAGTTGTCTTTGCCTTGAAGATCTGGCGCCACTATCTATATGGGGTGAACTTCGAGATTTTCACAGATCACAAGAGCCTAAAGTACATCTTTGATCAGAAGGAGTTGAACATGAGACAACGCAGATGGCTCGAGTTGCTGAAGGATTATGATTGCACGATCTCTTACCATCCCGGTAAGGGAAACGTGGTGGCTGATGCACTTAGCAGGAGAGCGCATGTTGATGGTACGGCGAACTGGCTATACACGTGGGATACGCTTGCAGCTTTCACCGATTGGCATCCTCAGGAGAACGCATCCATTTCTACCGTCGTGCCTCCACGATACAGCAGTCTTTGGGATCGTATTGTAGAAGGCCAGAAGACCAATCCTTGGATTCATGATAGATACATGCGCGCCGTCAAGGACGAATTTGACGACTTTGTTGTGATGGAGTCTATTTTATGGAAGGCAGGACGGGTCGTTGTACCCAATGATGAGCAGCTTCGCAGAGACATTTTGGACGAAGCATACAGTTCACGGTTATCTATCCATCCAGGCAGTACGAAGATGTACCGTGATCTGCGTCGACATTTCTGATGGGATGGAATGAAGCGCGATGTTGCGCTACATGTTAGCAGATGCATGACCTGTCAGATGGTCAAGGCTGAGCACAGGAGACCACCAGGATTACTGCAGTCTCTCCCCATTCCCGAGTGGAAGTGGGAGAGCATTTCTATGGATTTCGTCACAGGTCTGCCGAAGACACCAGGTGGCCATGATTCTATATGGGTCGTTGTTGATAGGTTGACCAAGTCAGCCCATTTCATACCTGTCAACACGACTTACACTCCATCCAGGTTGGCCAAGCTCTATGTGCAGGACATTATCATGCTGCATGGTATACCACGAGAAGTGGTGTCTGACAGGGATTCGAGATTTACATCTCACTATTGGCATCAGTTCATGTCAGCACTACAGACAGAGCTGAAGATGAGTTCTGCTTATCATCCGCAGACAGACGGACAGAGTGAGCGCACCATTCAGACGCTTGAGGATCTACTTCGCGCATGCACTTTGGAGTGGAAAGGGTCCTGGAAGGACCATTTGCCTTTGGTGGAATTCACGTACAACAACAGCTATCACTCTAGTATTGGTATGGCACCATTCGAAGCCCTATACGGGCGGAGATGCCTCACACCTCTCAGTTGGCGTGAGGTAGGTGATCATGCTTTATATTCTATGGATCTCTTGGAGGAGACTGCGAGAGCTGTTGATCTTGTGAGACGGAGACTTCTGACGGCACAGAGCCGCCAGAAGAGTTATGCAGACCGCCGGAGAAGAGATTTGGAATTTCAGGTATCCAATCTGCTCCTCTTCCTTTATTACAAAATTGACTTAACTTCATATTAATGACATTCCTATCAATTATAGGTTGGAGATTGGGTATTTTTGCGAGTATCTCCTATGAAGGGAGTGCAGAGATTCGGTGTTCGTGGCAAGTTGGCGCCACGATATGTTGGACCGTTCGAGATTCTTGCTCGTGTAGGAAAGGTTGCATACCGAGTGGCCCTTCCTCCACATCTTTCAGCTATTCATGATGTTTTCCACGTATCCAATCTGAGGAAGTATGTCCACGACCCTCGACACATTATCAGTTACGAGAATCTCGATGTAGAGCCGGATCTGACTTATGAGGAGAAGCCAGTCTAGATACTTGATCGCGCTGAGAAGAAGCTTCGCAACAAGGAGATTTCATTGGTCAAGGTTTTGTGGCACCGACACGGCATCAAAGAGGTGACGTGGGAGACCGAAGCCGACATGCGGGCACGATACCCACAGCTTTTCTGATGTAATCATCAAAATAAGCTTTTGTAATTAAATACATTATAAATATATGGCTTGTTTTCTCTTTGAGGTTTTTATGGGTTCAAAACCCTTTGAGGTTTTTATGAACATAGGAAATTTAAACAAGACACCGAATAACCTTAACTCGAGTCTCGAGGACGAGACTCCCTTTGAGGTTTTTATAGATATGTCGGTTCCATCTTCCTCGGAACAATCAAGGGGTGTAGATAGTGAGACATGCGCAACTCTAATCAAATTACTGCAATTCTTTGGTGATTCTATACACAGCAGAGTTGGTGGTAAGCACAGCATAGATAGATCCACCTTCATATAGCAAATATCCAGATTCAGAGACAGTTCATCCAGATTTACTTTATGATACAACATTGCTAGAGCTGAAGTTATTACCTCCTACACTTAAACCTTCCTTGTGGGACTAAAGAATAGATTTCCTATCATCATTAGTTCTAAGCTGATTGAGTCTAAGTTGTTAGATGTTTTATAGAAGAACTGCAATGTCATAGGTTGGATAGTGTCGGATCTCGTGGGGATAAACCATGTTCTCTGTTCAGGCACATTTGTCGATGGCAATGCTACGCCTTCCCATGAGTTTTGTAGAAGATTAAACCTTAATCTACGGGAAGTCGTTAAGAAAGAGATTGAAAAGAAGTGTGGAGCATGCTTTATTTATTACATCTCAGGCTCCAAGTGGGTGGCCCAACTTCATGTTATCCCGAAGAAATCGGGAATTCAGATGGTCACCAATGAAGAGGGGGTAGAGATTACGACACGAGTACCCACGTTATGGTACGTATGTGTAGACTACATTTGCATAAATATCACAACCAAGAAAGATCACTTTCCCTTGCCATTCATTTATCATATTTTGGAGAGACTAGCAGGAAAAGAGTTCTTCAGTTTACTTAACGTATGCTCGAGCTACAATCAAGTAGTCATCGCCCCTGTAGATCAGGAAAAGAACACGTTTACATGTCCATTCAGCGCGTACGCGTTCGAACGCATGTCATTCGGGCTTTGCAATGCCATGGACATACTTCAGCAGTGCATGATTTCGTATTTGCCGAAATGGTGGGGGATTGTCGGGAGATATTTCTAGATGATTTTTCGGTCCATGGTGATTCATTTGATTCATGTTTAGCGCACTTAGATCGAGTTCTTCAAAGGTGTAGAGAGGTGAATCCGGTACTCTCTTGGGAGAAAAATCATTTTATGGTCCAAAGATATTATGTTGGGGCACGCCATCTCTAAAAAGGGAATGGTGATTGATCCTGTCAAGGTGGATGTGATCAAGAAACTTGATCCACCAACCAACATGAAGTCAGTACAGTCATTTTTAAGGCATATTAGATTTTATAAAAGATTCATTCAAATTTTTTTCAAAGATTGCCCGATCACTGACTGACCTCTTAGGAAAAGACATAGAGTTTATTATAGATCACAGGTGTCTTGAGGCCTTTGAGCTTTTGAAAAGAAAGATTATTGACTCACCCGTCTTACAAGCTCCTGACTGATTTCTTGCCTTTGAGATCATGACTGACGCGTCGGATTTTGCTATATGAGCTATGTTAGAGCAGAGGCGAGATGGGATTCCGTTTGTGAACCACTATGTGAGTAAAGTTTTAGATCAAGCACAAAAGAATTATACAATTATTAAAATAGACATTCACGCAGTAGTTTGGACCCAAAGAAATTCAGATCATATATTTTGGGCTATAAGGTAACATATTTTACTGATCACATAGCAATCCAATAGTTAATGGAAAAGGACGCAAGGGTGCGTCTTCTTAGGTGGATTTTATTACTTTAAGAGTTTGATTTGGAAATTAAGGATAAACCTGGAGTGAAGAATGTTGTGGTTGATCATCTTTCTTGACTTGAGCTAAAGGATTCCCCTAACATTAAGCCTATTAGAGAGACCTTCACGGACGAGTCAATTGTGTTGTTGACTCATTCACTTGGTACGACAACATGGTGAACTATCTTGTCTCCATGCAAGTTCCTCAAGGTTGGCCTAGGAGCAGTATTGATCGATTGAAATCAGATTCTAGAAAGTACTATCGGAGGATCCATTCCTTTTCTTTGAAGGACCGGATTGCATCTAGAGAAGGTGTGTTCCTCAACAGAAACACCAGAGTGTCTTTACTCACTATCATTCTCTTGAAGCAAAACACCATTTGGGAAAGTGAACTGCGCACAAAGTGCTCCAATGTGGATTCTACTAAGCGGCCTTATTTCGTGATGATTTTTTATTTTGTACGGCCATGCTCTATTTGTCAAGGAATGGGAGGGATGGTTGGATCTTGAGACGAGATCCTCATGCAACCGGTGATAATTTGTGATATTTTTGATGCATTTGGCATTAATTTCATGGATCCCTTTCCCGATAGTAATGAACATGAGCACATCTTGTTGGCAGTAGATTATTTCTCAAGGTGGGTGGAGGCCATTCCAACCCGAGCCACAAACAGCAAGTGTTGGGAAAATGAGAAAACTTGTTTATTCCATACGCCCTAGGCTCTCTTATATAGGAGAGTAGCCTATGGGTAAAATACATACAGAATCCAACGGGAAAAAGAAAATGCGAAGGGGAAAAAGAAAATACGAAGGGGGGAAAAAGAAAATATGCGGATTGCATTACTCTCGCCTCGGAATTGGTTGCGGATTGGACGAAGGAGGGAAGGCATGGGGTACTTGGAAAGTTGATTTCGCAAAAGCTTATGATTGCCTTGACTGGAAATTCTTGTGATCGGTGTTGCGGAGGAGAGGATTCCCATAGCTATGGATCTCGTAAATGTGTCGTTGTGTAACCACGGCCTCCTTCTCAATCATGATTAATGGACGCCCGGAGGGTGGCCTTTTTCAGCCAAGAAGGGGTGTCCGTCAGGGATGCCCCCTTGCTCCACTTATTTTTGTTATAGCCGCGGATGTATTGGCTCGTATGACTGATCGTGTTATTGAATCCAGGCTCTCGGCAGGCTACTCCAAGGGAGGGTTGAGCGTACCTTTGCTCCAGTTTGTTGATGACACCATCTTTTTTATTGAGGGGGGCCTTGCGGAGGTCTCGGGGATGTCGGCGACACTTGATTTATTTAGCGAGTTGTCGGGCTTATGCAAAATGTCAACAAATCCAAGGTGGTCCCTTTTGGGCTTTCGGGGGAGGAGGCGGGTGAATGTGGTCGTGAATTGGGGTCTCTTCCTGGGGCCTTGCCTATTGAATACCTGGGGATGCCTTTGGTTGCGGAAAGGGCCAGGCTCAGGGATTGGCTGGTGGTCGTCGAGAAGGTGGAGAAGAGGTTGGTCGGGTGGAGGTCGGCCTTGCTCTCAAAGGGGGGACGCCTCGTCCTCCTCAAGGCAGTGTTGTCCTCTATCCCGGATTATTTCTTGTCGAACCGCTGGATGCCGGTGGGGATTCACAACCGTCTCGAAAAGCTTATGCGAAACTTTTTGTGGGGCAAAAATGAGGAGGTTGCGAGAGGGATGCATTTGGTGGGATGGGATGAAGTTACTCAAAGCAAGCGTGCTGGCGGTCTGGGGATGCGGAGGTTGGAGCTCGTGATTGACGCTTTCCTTCTGAAATGGGCGAACAGGATCTGGGGCCCTGGTAACGATTTCTACTCCAGGATCTTGCGTGAAATTCACGGGGTTAGCCGGGCAGTTACTTCCCCGGCTGTTTTGGGGGGACCTCACACGCCCTTCTGGCATGGGGTAGTGAAGGTTTTTTCGAGAAATCTGTCGTTCTTTGTGCCAGTTATGGGAAATGGAGGCTCCTTCATATTTTGGAAGGATGATTGGACGGGGGGGGAGGATTTTGAGCGCGCGGTTCCCTCGCTTGTTCGCGTTGGCTGCTGATAAGGATGCCTGCGTCGCCTCGTGCTGGTCGGATGGTTGTTGGTTCCCGCCATTCCTTGCCAATTTCTCTGATCAGAGGCTGGAGGATTTTCTTGGCCTTATGGACGCCATCAGGGATGCTGGCAGTCCTAATGGCGGGAGGGACCATTAGGCCTGGCGGGGGGGGACCTTTCTCGACGAGAAATGCTTATGGGACTATCTCTAGGTCCACGCCGGCTCGGTCGGACATCTTGGTGCGTGATTGAGGGTTCTTTTGGGGTCTGAGGCTCCCAGAATGTCTGGGCATTTTCCTATGGCTCTTTCGTAGGCAGAGGTTGATGACGAGGGATCGTTGCGCGAGGTTGCTTGGCATTGTCTCAGATAGATGCGTCTTATGCGAAAATGCAATGGAGACCATTGAACATCTCTTCTTCGCATGCCCAAAGGTCCTTGGGATTTGGCAGGAGACGGCCATGGGTTGGGCTTGCACTACTGACTTGGTGGCCTTCTGTGATTCGTTGGTGACCAACAGAAACTGAGAGAGGAGGGAGCTCTTATATCCCGTAGCGATTGTGTGGGCGATATGGTTGGGGAGAAACGTGGCTCTCTTCTCGGGACAATGTTTCTACAAGGAGAACATCCTTGTCCACTGTGCGAGATTGGTAGATGATTGGGTGTTGACGTAGATTCCTGTATGGCTTCTTTTTGTCCACTTTTGTAAACTGCTTGTTTACTTTATTTATTTCTTTCTTTAATATATTGGGGCGAACACCGCTGAGTGTCTCCCCCTTTTTTTGGGCTTCAAAAAAAATACGAAAAGGTACAAATGAGAATAACATAGAATAACATATATTTCTACACTCCCCCCCAAGGTGGAGCATAGATGTCAATCATGCTCAGCTTGGATGAACACTTCTGGAACGGCCCTCGAAGTAACGCCTTGATAAAGATGTCAGCAGTTTGGTCCCCTGAGCTAACATGGGATGTAGAAATAAACCCCTTCTGAATCATATCTCGTATGAAGTGACAATCAACCTCAATGTGCTTGGTTCGTTCATGAAATGCAGGATTATTTGCAACGAATAGAGCCGCTTGATTGTCACATTCAAGAACCATAGGAAGAGGGACTTTTATACATAGATATGTGAGCACAGCCTTCACCCACATCATTTCTGTACTGACCTGGGCCATAGCCCTATATTCAGATTCAACACTAGATCTTGCTACAACCGTTTGTTTCTTGCTTCTCCATGAGACTAGAGAGTCTCCGACATACACAGCAAATCCAGTAGTGGACTTCCTATCCTTAGGACATCATGCGTAATCTGCATCTGCACATGCTGAGATAGTAATCTCCTTTTCTTTCTTAAACAGCATACCTACACCTGGAGATGACTTAAGGTATCTGAGTATCATATGTATAGCATCCATATGTACCTGACGTGGTTGCTCCATGAACTGGCTCACCCGACTCACAGCAAAGGAGATATCGGATCTGGTAATAGTAACATAGAGAAGCTTGCCCACCAGTCCTCTGTATCCTCTACTATCCACCTCATCAGTGTCGTCATCATATAATTTCATACTGGGATCCATGGGTGTAGTGGCAAGTCGGCAACCAAGCATTCTTGTTTCACTCAACAGGTCAGTGACATATTTCCTCTGGGTCATTACCAGCCTATGAGGATTTCTGGCGAATTCCGGTCCCAGAAAATATCTAAGAACTCCAAGGTCCTTGGTGACAAATTCACGACCCAGCATTTCTTTAACCCTCTGAATTCCCTGTTCATCATCACCTGTAATTCAAGATATCATATACATACACCATAATTGCAATAATACCTCTGCATGTCTTCTGTACGAACAAGGAATGATCTGCATTGGAACGTTGGTACCCCTGTTTTTCAAACAGGTCTGAGAGCTTCTGGAACCAAGCTCTGGGGCTCTGCTTAAGGCCATAGATAGCCTTATGAAGTCTACACACCTTAGAATACTCCCCCTCAACAGCAAAACCCGGTGATTGTTGCATGTAGACTTCCTCCTGTAAGTCACCGTATAAGAATGCATTCTTCACATCTAATTGGTATAGTGGCCAATCACGAGTAACCACAACAGAGAGGAGGATCCGTAGGGTGGAATGGCGAGCAACCGGCAAGAATGTATCAAGATAATCCACCCCATATGTCTGCGTAAAGCCACAAGCAACCGGGCGTACCTTGTATCTGTCAATGCTGCCATCTGCATTCTGCTTAACTGTAAAAACCCACTTGCAGCTCACTGTAGACACATCAGTAGGTGCAGTAACAAGAATCCAGGTGCCTCTTGACTGAAGAGCAGCCATTTCTTCTTCCATGGCTAAACGCCATCGACTATCCTTCAACGCATCTTGGTAATTCTGTGGAATATCCACCACCGATAGTGCAATGACAAAGCTCCTGAAATCTCCAGTTAAGCGATCAAAAGACACAGTAGATGCTATAGGATATGAAGCACAGCTGTGCTTCTGCTTCCGAAGAGCAATAGGTAGATCCAAATCACCTGCCTCCTCATCTGGCCTCTGTAACACATCCTGCTCAGGGAAATCATCAGATCCATCAATATTAATAATAGTCTCAGAACATACCTCAGGCGAGCTAGATGATGAGTGGTGACCATGAGCAGAAGCATGTCGACGGGTATAATGGAATGGCAATGGGGAAATAGGAACAGTGACAGGAGGTGTAGGAGATGGTAGTGGTAGTGGTGATGGTGGTGGTGGCATGTATATAGCTTCAGTAGTGCCAGAGGATACCAACTGGTCACCTGTAGATGAGAAGTACATAACATACTCGAAAAAGGTAACATCAGCACTAACGAGATACCTCATGCACAATGGATCATAACACTTATACCCCTTCTGTGTTCTGGAGTACCCGACGAAAACACACTTGACAGCCCTAGGAGAGAGCTAGTCAATCCCTGGAGACAACTGGTGGACAAAGCCAACCGAGCCAAACACACGAGGAGTGAGGGAGAACAGTTCTTTGTCAGGAAAAACAAGAGAGAAAGGAATCTTCTCACCTAAGACAGACGACGGCATATGATTAATGAGTTAACATGCCGTAAGAACATCATCGCCCCAGAAAGAATGAGGGGCATGACTCTGTATGAGAAGCGACCTGGTGACATCAAGTAAATGATGATGTTTCCTTTCTGCAACCCCATTTTGTTGGGAAGTATAGACACAGGATGTTTGATGGATAATCCCTTGAGATGAAAAATAATTGGAGAGAGTATGAGTACAAAATTCCAGGGCATTATCACTTCTCACAATATTTACAGATGCAGAAAAATAATACGAACTTCATAGATGAAATTGATGATAATATTCCCCGCTTCAGATTTATTCTTTAACAGAAAGACCCACGACACACACGAGAAATCATCCATAATAACTATATAAAACTTGTGTCCCTGATGATCAAGAACATGACTAGGACCCCAGATATCGACATGAAACAACTCAAACTTGGAGGTACTACTCCGACACTGAAGACTGGGAAAGGTAGACCGATGGTGCTTTCCCAACTGACAAGCCTCACATTGAATGGACGTGTGAGGTGAAACCTGAGGTCACACATGACGCAGTTTCTGAAGCGGTAGATGTCCAAAGCGCAAGTGCCACAGTAATGGAGAGATGGATCCAGCAGGTAGAGAGGAGGCTCTAGCATAAGGGATCCGACTAAGACGATAGAGGCCGCCTTGCTCATAGCCACGCCCAATCACGTTGCCCGTAAGTATGTCCTGAAAAATGAGAGAAGATGGATCAAAAATTGCTCGACAATGTAAATCCTTTGTAAGTTGGCTAATGGACAACAAATTCATCGAAAAATCAGGTGCATGCAACACGTTCTTGAGATGCATAGATGGTATCAGGCTAATCTCCCCCTGACCAGTGATCGGGAATATGTCCCATTAGCAATAACCACAGTACGGCCTGAAGAAACCTGTCGGTAGCCTGTAAGCAGTCCTTGGTCACCACACAGATGATGCGTGGCACCAGAGTCCATAATCCACTCTAAAGTATCTGATCCACTACTACTAGTAAATGCATAAGTGCTACCTGAGGTACTGGTGGATGCAGAAGCAGCAACGTCAGAGTGACTCTCAGAAGTAGGCGTTGAAGCAACAGGACCAGATGGAGGAATAATGCCCCTCAAACGGGCTACAAGATCATCAAAGCGATGATCCATAGATGAAGCAGATGGAGGCTCAATCTGTTCAGCTACTCGTGTAGAAGCCGGAAACCCATGTTTGGAATAGCATGTCTTCGGTATGTCCATAACGGTGACAAAAGGTGCATGATGGCCAAACACGGCCTCCTCTGCTCCGAGGTCCACGGCCACGGAACTGATGATGACCCCCACATCCTCGATTGGCTGCCATGGCAGAGGCGGTCTGATTTGCAGTAGACGAAGGAACAGTAATATGACTCAGCTTGTGAAAAGCTTCATCCATAGGAGGAATAGTGGAATCCGCCAAGATCTGGGAACGTGCTGCCTCGTACTCTGGATCAAGGGCAGCCAGAAATACACCCACCATAGTGGCATTCCGATAGGTCTTCTGTTGTTCTGGCGTGGCTGTGAGAGGCATGAAGCTATAAAGCTTCTCAAACATTCCACGTAAAGATGTGTACAATGAGTGTAGAGGCCATCCATTCTGCTTGATTGTAAAGATGTCATGCTGAAGTTGCAGAATCTTCGTCTCATTCTTTGCCTGTGAATAGGTGGCAGCCAGAATGTCACACATTGCTTTGGCAATGGGATGATGAAGAATATCGTTAGCAATCTCAATTGCTAATGTTCTGGATAGCCAAACTTTGGAATATGCATCATCTGCCTCCCATGAGGCATTGACCCTTATCTTCTCAGCAGGCTCTTCCTTAGTAAGAATGTGCTTCTTACCGGTCGACTTTATCATACTCATGAACTGCATGGCCCACAGTTTATAATTTGAACCATCCATCTTCACAATAGGCGTTGGACCTCTAAAGGCGTCTGTAGATGGGATGTCTGCCTTGCTTTCTGACATTATGATAATGGAAGACTAGAGGAGTAGACTGAAGATATGATCGTCTACATGGACATTAACGGGTTTAGTTGCATGTGTAGACTCAAGCAACCAAACCCATTAATCTGGATACGCGCAGAACGAGTACTGGAGCCGCACACGTGCTAGCCTAGGGTTGCATGCGCACGAAAATCACGCGCAGATATGCGCACAGATGCACGTGCAGGATCACGAACAGGGGCACGCACAGCAGCACAGGGGCACGCACAGAAGTGCGCATGGCTTCACGCGCACAGGCGCTCAGAAGCGTGCACCGATGCACAGGGGGCGCACGACCTCATGCGAACAGGAGCACGTACCTACGCACAGGAGCGTGCGCAGGTGCACAGGAGCGGTGCAGGCACAGGAGAGTGCGCAGACACAGGCGCACAGGAGCGCCGACGTCGGGGCGGTGCGAGACCGGGCAGGAGGCGGCACGAGGCAGCGTGAGGCGGGGAGGCGTGCGTGGAGGGCTCGAGGGTGGAGGCTAGGGTTAGGGTTTGGTTCGAGAACTTCGGTCTAGGACCGTAGCTCTGATACCATGTTGGGAAAATGAGAAAACTTATTTATTCCATACGCCCTAGGCTCTCTTATATAGTAGAGTAGCTTATGGGTAAAATACATAGTCCAACGGGAAGATAAAAATGCAAAAAGGTACAGATGAGAATAACATAGAATAACATATATCTCTACAGCAAGGCTATCTGTAAGTTTGCGAAGGATTATATCATATCAAGATCTGGGGTCCTTAAAGTATTGATTCCTGATGGAGGTAGCCACTTTGTGAACAGAGAAATGAAATAATTAGCAAAGGACTATAGATTTGAACATGACGTGACTGATTAGTCCTTACCACCCTTAATTGAACGACATGGCAGAGGCTTCAAATAGAGAGATGAAGAGAATTCTTCAAAAGTTGGTCCATCCTGATAGGAAGAATTAGTCCCAACTATTGGATCAAGTTCTGTGGGCCTACAGGACAGCCTACAAGACATCGCTTGGCACTTCATCTTTTAGGATGATTTATGGAAAGACGTGACATTTGCCTGTTGAGATAATTCACAAATCTAAATGGGCAAATAAAGCAAGAAATTTGGAGTTGGCACCTAGGAAAACTATGGCGTGACCTGGATTTGAACGAGCTTGTGGAAATCCAAAATCGTGTGTACGACAATAGCTTGATCTATAAAGACAAAGGTAAGAAGTGGCATGACCTGCATATTAGGTGCGGGAATTTTATCTTGGGGAAAAAGGTATAGTTGTTCAACGTAAAGTTGAAGATCTTTCATGGGAAACTAAAGCAAAAGTGGACGGATCCCTATTGCACAGTAATGGAAGTGTAGAGATAGATGATCTCAAAAATGGTGCATGTTCCTTCTTAGTGAATGGACAATTGTTGAGGCACTTTGTGGAATATAAAGAATGGTTAGTCCAAGTAGAACAGATTGACTTCATGCGGAGTAATTATCTTGTAGACATTTTTGACTACTCTACATGAAGCCGCGACATGAAGATTCAAAGTCCGAGCAGATTCAACATCCTAGCAGGTTCGCAGTTTTTCTTCCTAACACTTCACTTATTCCTTCACTTAATTTATTCCATTCTTTCAGTGTTTAGGTTCTCTCTTCTTTAAGTACCTGCTCTTTACTTAGGCTATTTAAGCCTAAGTATAAGGGAGACCTGAACCCTTGTTCTGTACATTCCTTGTACTCTTGCTCCCTTCTCTTTTTCCATTCATTCTTCATATTTAAGCTATTTTCAGCCTAAGTATAAGGGGAGTCGAGACCCTATCTGTTCATTTTCCTTCATTCTCTCATTCTTTGTTACCGTATTCTTTTGTACTTCATTCCTACACTTAGACTACTTTAAAGCCTAAATATAGGGGAGTCGTACATGTTCAGTTCGTGTTCTCTTTATATTTAGTACGAGCTATGTTCTTTATTTTACTTTGTGCTATGAGGACATAATGCAAGCTAAGTATAAGAGGTGTACGTATATATTTCATAAATACTTTATCCATAGCTCACAGTTTAAAGTGGTTTCTTATTATTAGGGGTTCTGGGTATTGGGAAGTTGAAACTATAATTTGTAAAATAATTTGTAAAATGTCTTGAAAATCTTTATATCTATGTGAGATGGTTTTTGTAAAAAAAAATATTTTACAAATTATTTGCAAAAAGGAACAATTATTTTTGACACATTATTTTTGTATATACTTATAAAATTAATAAAAAAATCTAACTAATAAGCGGTTTTATCCCTGACAGAACCATAGACGTGTAGAGAATGGTAGTAGTATAAATGAAAATGATAAGATGGATGTGTGGACATACATAAAGATCGGATTCAGAATGATGCAATCAGAAGGAAGGTTGGTGTAGCTCCAATCGAGGATAAGATGCGAGAAAATCGCTTAAGGTGGTATGGCCTTTTGTAAAGTAGGTCAGACGATGTACCGGAGAGGAGATGCGAGTTTTGGGATGTTGAACCGGCTAAGAGAGGGTGAGGAAGGCCCAAGAAGTATTGGAATGCGAGTATACGAAGAGATCTTAGTTTTTTGGATCTAAGCTCGAGAATGATCCAAGATAGATCTGAATGGAAGCAAAGAATCCATGTAGCCGACCTTACTTAACGTGGGAAAAGTTTTGTTGTTGTTTATCAATTTATGTGAGTTCTGTCGTGTTTCTGCTTACTAAATGAGGACAAAATTCAGGTACAAAGTCGATAGATCACAAATTCTTCAACCTCCACAACATTGGTCTCAGTGGGTAGATTTCAATAAATTAGGTTGAGTTGTACACCATGTACCTAAGGGTATGGAATCACCATAGATAATATGTGATCCAGATGGTACTTTTACCGACAGAGGCAATTGACACCACTTATGATTACATGTCATAGTACATGTAGAGTGCAAAACTCATTGGCAGATATGGTTGTATCATGGATTACATATTAAGTGTTCATTATTATAATTATTCGTATTATATTTTTATCTAACCTCTAGTTAAATATCGTGTGGTTCAATTCGATGCAATTATTCAACATGCGGTAATAATGAGGTGACATTACTCATATTGAAAGGGATGCATGGCGATCGATGGTGATTCCATCCAACAACAATTCTGAGATGGACCTAATGGAAGAAAAGTTAACAGGGGAGACCGTGACAATTGTGGTGCCCATGCACGAGTATGTGATTGGGGACAAGGTCAAAGGAGGTTGTAAGATGTAGAAAGGTATCGTAGCAGGTAAGACAATAAGGTAATAACTCAAGAAGTACAACAATAAGAATGTCATCCAGTAGGCCATGCTCATGGGATGTGGAGCTCGAACTCTATTTCCTAATGTTGATACATCACATGCACTTCACACACCACATGTAGCTGGGAAGGAAAGGACACAGGGTGTTGATATATCCATGTGTTCTTTATTTCCAACACTGAACTTAGATGGTCCAAATGAAGAAGAAGCTTCACATATTTCACAAATTGATCAACCGAGTCAACTATGAACTATCTAGTTTCCAAGTGGATAGACCGATGCCTCAATTCCATTGAAAAGAACTGCTAGGTTGTACTGTTGTAGTACTATCATAGGAACAAAAGACATCGATGCATTTTCTATATGCATGTATTTAATAATTTGTGACTCAATTTATGAATGAATGTAATGTCATGTTGAACTATGAGATATTGTGCGATGTTATATAATCAAATGTTTTGTTGAATCGTTGTGAGATGACGTGATACTATGTGATGTTGTGTTGAATGAAGCAAGCAGCAGCCAGCAGTAGATGGCAGCAGCTGCAACAGCAAGCAGTAGTAATATGCTGCAGGAAGTAGTAGCCTAAGAAAGCTGCCTCTTGAAGAGGTGACTTTGGTTTAAGACTAAAGTTGTCTCTTCAAGAGCCATCTCATCCTAAATCAAGGAAAAGCCACCTCTTCAAGAGGCAGTTTTAGTATTAAATCAAAATAGCCTCTTCAAGAAGCGGCTTAAATACAGCATTGGCCACACACAAAAATTGTCCACCATATATGGCGATTTAGGTATTGCACGAATATTCATCAGGGAAACAGCCCTGGCAAATACTTACTTTACAAGAGAACCAGCTATCAAATGGAATTTATGTTTCCATGCTTCCCTATAATCATATGAGAACTCAAAGAAGTACAGGCACACAAAACACCATTCACTATGTAGAATCACAAATTGACTATGAAAGTGTCCTAAGGATATGAGAGGCAGCACAAAGACATAATAACAGAATACAAGTTTGAAATGTAACGGATAGTAACAAGAAACAAAACAGTCAAAAAAATACTTTTGTTCACAACACCATAACATCATCGACTGGGCTGTTAAAAATGTACTGTATAATGTAAAAAATTAAAATATATTTAAATAGAAGGAATCACATCAACAATAAAAAAGTATGATTAAAGATATAAAAAATGAAAATATGTATAGTAGTTAATCCGAATGATGTAGCCACATGAACAATATACAATACCTGAATCTGACGATCATCGGCACTAGCAATATTTCCTACTGTTATCAGGAGTGGAACAACAAAGGCAGATGTTGAATAAGACCTGGAAAATAATGCAATAATTTTATTATAGTCTGGAGTCTACACCAATTGAAAGATAATGATTAAGCACATATCAAAACACAGATAGGAACATTAAGCATGTAGAAGAGATTCCATATGCAATCTAAGGTGCTGCATAGTCATCTTCTTTTTGTGATAAGATCGCTTGGTATTTCATAAACTTACTTTATACCCACGCTTTCTTTCAACGAAGATCAGATGCATTTTGCAAGATAAATAGTTATGAGGAGCTTGTGGAGAATGGTAAAGAATTAGAGCTAGATGGTTAAGATGGATCTATTCGAATAGCTACCTTATCAAGTGTTTTGTCCCACATCATTATCTGAGTTTTGAAAGAGTCATGTGTGACTGAGCCTACCATATACAATTGGTTTCATCCAATGATTTCAAATATCTGATTGGCTCCTCATAAATAAAAATCTGATCTAGACAAAACGTCTAGACTCTGGAGGAAACTCTCCAGCCAATTGTTGTATCATGTGTAATACTGAAGAAGAAAATGCTGATCACTTTGCTTTGTATTGTAGAACCACTGGCCATAGTGTTGCCGCTAGAGTCAATTTGATGATTCGAGATAATGCTGGGAATCCTTCTATCATATTTGTATTAGGATTCGGATCATAGTTGCATTGGTGTCCAGATCCTATTTGTATCGGATTTAGATCCTTTCTGTATAAAAACTAGGGGGATCCATCTAGAGTTTTGAACAAGGTGTCAGAAAAATACCAAAAACAGCAACATCGATCCTAAGATGTAAAAGCTATGCGGAGAGAACATCTTTCGGAAAATCTCTTTGAAAGAAGCATTGGAACACTTTTCAGCACTCAAAAAGGAACTCAAGGTGAGATGGACACCGACCCGCTGGAAAAGGTCTTGTACCGAGCATCACATGTTGACCAAGGCAACATCTTGTGCCATTCAAAATGTTCTACCATTAAAAAAGAAAGATTCCGGCATAGACAACCTCAGTTGCGAAATTGTCATGAAGACATTTGACCGCACTATTCTAGACAATAATTCCTCATCGAGAAATACAGTCCTCGCTTCTCAACAAGCTCAAGTTGGAGCCACTTCACAAATCACACGCAGTCATTCAGTTTGCTAATCTATTAGTGAAGTGACCAAGGGGTGCACTTATGAACATTGTCATGTAGAGGGATAGCAATTCCCAATGGACTTCAATGTCTTGGATATGGACAGTAATCCACAGTTACACCACACCCTGATCATTCTCAGAAAGCATTTCATTTATATAGCTAAGGCCATGTTCAAGTACGAAAATGGAAAGGTATGCTTATGTGTCCGGGGGTGAGAATATACAATTAAAGGTAGTCAAGGAGGATCGTGTCAAACCATCGTCAGACGAGACCTCCTATGCTTCTAACTTTTGGATGATTAAGATATGATGAATGAGGAACATTGCGAGTTCCTCCAAAGCATAGACACGAAAATGCAGATCCCCTTCTCATCTGGAGAAAAGAACAGAGAGAATCAGATTTCCCCCTAATCTAGAGAGGTCGAGGCTGATAATCATAGGATTTTTGTCCTCTTTGATTGAGTCAGAAAAACCATCTGAGAATGTGAACTCAGATGCATCAGCTTGATGTGAGACGCTCTCCAGTTCAGATGGCAATAGGTTCGATATATACCTATCAGAAATATTAGGTTCGAGCCAGTTGAAGTAAGTAACCAAGTCGATCGTGAATGTATTTTGTGATATTTTTTGTGATGTCGAGCCAACTAACGAGCAGAATTCCTTGGTGGGCTTCTAGTTTCGAGACATATCTTCCACCACCAGCATAGTACCCAATAAGCAATCAGAGCAACCTGAACAAAACTCTATTCCCTTAATATAGCGGGAGAATTTACCTCCAAACTTAAAGTATATCTTCCTTGCAAGTGAACCCAAACGACACCGATCATCATTCTTCTCGGCTTAAACATAACTAAGAATCTTGCTTATTAAGGTTCTTGAGAGAAACCACAAGGTAATTGTAGAAAGTGTGAAAAAGAAAATTCGTATTCCACGTAACCCTAGAATCCTCTTATATAAGAGAAAGGCTCTAGGGAGAAATAACATAATGAAGACGGAAAAACTATAGAAATATAAATACAGACAAAGATATAGAATTCTCTCAACACTCCCCCTCAAGCTAGAGCATATATGGCTATCATGCTCATCTTGGAGACTCGAGGTTTACATCTCACTATGGGCATCAATTCATGCCAGCACTACAGACAAAGCTGAAGATGAGTTCCACATAGCATCCACAGACCGACGGACAGAGCGAGCGCACCATTCAGACACTTGAGAATTTACTACGCACATGTACCCTGGAGTGGAAAGGGTCTTGGAAGGACCACCAACCGTTGGTAGAGTTCACGTACAACAACATCCATCATTCCAGTATCGGCATGGCACCATTCGAAGCCCTATACGGGCGGAGATGCCTCACACCTCTCAGATGGCGTGAGGTAGGTGATCACGCTCTTTACTCTGCAGATCTTCTGGAGGAGACTGTGAGGGCTATTGATATAGTGAAGCGGAAGCTTCTAACGGCACAGAGCCGCCAGAAGAACTATGCAAACTGTCGGAAAAGAGATTTCGAGTTTCAGGTAATCCGATCATCTTCTCTTAATCCATTTTCAAATATGACTTATCAATATTCAACATAATCTCTCGTACTGATGAAATTCATATAAATATAGGTGGGAGATGTGTATTCTTACGAGTATCTCCCATGAAGGGAGTACAGAGATTTGGTATTCGTGGCAAGTTGGCGCCACGATATGTGGGACCATTTGCCCATGTGGGGAAGGTGGACTACCGAGGGGCCCTTCCTCCACATGTTTTTCAAATATCCAGCATGAGGAAGTATGTGCATAACCTTTGACATGTCATCATCTATGAGAATCTTGACGTGGAGCTTGACTTGACATACAAGGAGAGGCCAGTGCAAATACTAGACAGTGTTGTGAAGAAGCTTCGCAGCAAAGAGACCCCCCATAGTCAAGGTGTTATGGCACTGACAAGGTGTCGAAGAAGCAACAAGGAAGACTGAAGCAGACATGCGGACAAGATACCCACAGCCCTTTTCATGTAATTATCAAAACAAGCCTATTTAATTATATGTGTTGAAAGAATGTGGCTTGTTTTTCCTTTGAGATTTTTTATGGGTTCAAAACATTTTGAGGTTTTTATGGCATGATAAAAATCAGATAAAACATATCATGACTTCAACCCGAGTCTCAAGGATAAGACTCCCTTTGAGGTTTTTATATTTGACATCCGAATCCGAATAAACCCGAACATGACTCGTTTAAGGTCCATTTAATCCGATAAAACTATCAATCAATATTAAATGATCTAAATTGATCAATAGATCGCAAACCAAAATTCGTTTAGGATCAACGAAATCGATCGTTCGTCGATCGGAGGTCGTTTAAAATCATAAAATGTGGTCAAAAATCAAGACTGTATTTCGTCAATTTCTGTGCCCATCTTGAATCAGAAAAATATGAAATTTATAACGTTTGATCATCGCCAATAGACGATCGAAACGAGATATTGTAAATCATAATCGGAAATACGAGGTGCAAATACGGAGGACTTTGGTATTAAAATAAGAGAGAGAGAGAGTGGTTTTAAAATATATATATTTCAAAATTTCTGTTCTAGCAGACAATAGCCATTTGGCTTCCCCTTCTCCCTCCATTTGGCCCCTTCTTCTCCCACTTGGAAAAATTCCAGGGCTCCCCTCTCCTTATATATAACACCAAAACTTACCCATTTTATTTCTTCTCTTTTCTCCCAAGTCTCCAGCTGAATACCCCTTTTTCCTCCTCAAACCTCCGGCAGGAGCTGCTCCAGCAGTCTCTAACCTTCTCCCTTGCTGCATGATCAAGGAATTTTTCCCTCTCCAAGAGCCATTATAGGGAAAATCGACTGATCGTCGATCGGAGCCTTCTCCCCTGCTGCATGATCAATTCAATTCCCTGACATTTTATACGACTAAAGATTAAATTTATTAGAGGCTTAAATTAAAGGGAAAATCAAGGGTCGAAGTATCTTGAGAAAATTCTAGCAAGAAAACTTTGATACATTGATATTTTTGGTATGCGTCTAAGGTATTGACTGATAACTATTTCTTGGATTTATTAGATCTGTGATTTCATTTGAGGAATAACTGACTTATTCGAATTGGATTACAAATCGAAATCACGAATCTCATGCTTAAGTCTTCTATGTTTATCTTGCATCGTAATTTTATCATTTCGTTTCTTTCATGTTGTTTATTCCCTAACTCATAGATCAATATTGCAATAAATTAATTATTTTGATTAATATAGAACCGCTTAACTTAAAAAATTATCGCTCTCTGTGTTCGACCTTGGTAAAATTACCAAGTTAAAAATACTACTCCACAAAATTCAAAGATTATGGTTTTTGATAGATCATTCCTGCCTTCCTATACAACAATATATCATTCTTAAGTGGGGTAGAAAACGGTTCATCATATACCATATGCTATCTGCCCCTACAATGAAAGCATGGGATTAATATGAGAAGATCAATGACGTTGTTGGCTTTGACCCCCACAAACCCCGATCATTGGATGACCTCAGAGCTTCCTGCCCTTTTCCTGCGCAAGTCGACCCAAGCCCCACCACCCTCTTAGCTAGATATTTTTTGAGACCAAAAAGGGAAAACACGTTGTGGAAAGGCGTGAAAAGAAAAGTTGTATTCCACGTAACCCTAGGGCCCTCTTATGTAGGAGAAAGGCTCTAGGGAGAAATTACATAAAGAAGATGGAAAAACTAGAGATATATAAATAAAGACAAAGATATAGAATTCTCTCAACACTTCCCCTCAAGCTGGAGCATATATGTCTACAATGCTCAGCTTGGAACAACGGTGAAAAGGACCCCTCACGAGAGCCTTGGTAAACATGTCTGCAATCTGATCACCTGAAGCAACATAGGAGGTGGAAATAAGCCCATTTTGGATCAAGTCACGGGTATAATGACAATCAACTTCGATGTGCTTTGTTCTCTCATGGAAGGCTGGATTATTAGCTATGAATAGAGTTGCTTGATTATTACATTTGAGGTACATTGGGAGAGGCATCTTTTGTAAGGTCAGTCAGAACGGACTTGACCCACATCATTTCCGTGCTCCCTTGGGCCATAGTCCTATATTCTGATTCATCGTTGGATCGAGCAACTACCGTCTGTTTCTTATTCTTCCATGAAACCAACGAGCTACCGACGAACACAGTGAAGTTTGAAGTGGACTGCCTGTCCTTAGGACACCCAGCATAATATGCGTCTGCACATCCAGTAACTGAGTGGCGTATCTCTTCTAAAAAGTAGACCTGCACCTGGAGAAGATTTCAGATATCTTAATATCATACATACTGCATCCATATGAACATGTCTAGGTTGTTCCATGAACTGGCTAACTCTGCTCAAAGCAAATAATATGCCAGGCCTGGTAATAGTAACATATAGCAATTTTCCTACCAGCTCCCTATACCGTCTCTTATCTATCTCCTCAGAGTCATTATCGTAGAGTCTAGCATTACAATCCATTGGTGTAGCGGCAGGTCTACATTCTGTCATACCTGTCTCAGCCACAAGATCGGTAACATACTTCCTTTACGTCATAATCATACCCTGCTGACTGCGTGCAAACTCCAAGCCAAGAAAATAACGTAAATTGCTAAGGTCCTTGGTCACAAACTGTCGTCCAAGGAAATCCTTAGCTGCCTGAATATCATGTCCATCGCTACCAGTAACAACAATGTCATCAACATAAACCAAAACAGCAACCATACCTCTCTGATTTCTCTGAACAAAAAGAGAATGATTTGCAGTAGATCTGACAAATCCATTTTGTTCAATCAACTCTGAGAGTTTCTGAAACCAAGCCCTCGGATTCTGCTTGAGGCCATATATGGCCTTGTAAAGTCGACACATCATATTAGACCCCCCCCCTCACAAACCCTGGTGGTTGTTGCATGTAAACTTCCTCTTGCAGATCCCGATACAAGAAAGCATTTTTGACATCTAACTGGAAAAGCGGCCAGTCACGTACAACCATGGTTTTAAAAAACGTGCCTCGAGGCACCGAGGCATAAGCCTCCTCGAGTCTATAGCCTCAATCTGGATATCTGAGGCGTAAGCCTCAAAGACCCGAGGCGGTACTGAGGCGGTCGAGGCGGTGAGGCGGTCTCGAGGCGCTGCCTCAATCTACTGTGCATTTTTTTGGATAAATAAATAAATAAACTATATAAAACTATACTTTTATAATAATATTAAAGTTATAAAGTATATTTTAGTTACAAACATACAAGTCACAATCACAATATTGCATTATAGTATTATTATATGTTACTCCCGAAAAAAAACATTGCATAAATATATCGTTATACATTTATATTACAATCACCATTGTATCAGAGAAATCATGCTAAGTGTAAAATGATTGTTTATAATTAGTATGAACAAATTTTATATCAACAAATGATATTCAATTACTTGTATCGCTACAATGAATATAATATATGTTTAAGAGACTGTATATTTTTGTAAGAAGAATAGGAATTCACATATTTACAATATTAATATTACTTAATCACAAATCAAAACTAGCATATATGGTTAATACGGTATATTTTGTACATCTATTAAATTTAAAATATTCAAATGTAGGATTTATGATCATATATTATGTCAATATTTGATGTTTATGATTTTATGAAAATATAAATATGCTTAATAATAATTTTAACATGTATTTTCTATATAAATCGAAGCTTACGCCTCGACCGCCTCGAGGCTTACGCCTCGTCTCAATAACGGAAAACCGCCTCGATCCGCCTCACGTTTTTTAAAACCTTGCGTACAACAACAACTGCAATGAGAATCCGCAACGTGGAGTGATGCGCAACTGGTGAAAAAGTATCCTGATAGTCCACCCCATATGCTACGGTAAACCCACAAGCAACCAACCTGGTCTTATATCTGTCAATTGTACCATCAGCACGGTGTTTCACAGTGAACACCCACTTGCTGCCAACAACGGACGCACCTAGAGGAGCTTGCACAACACTCCATGTATCTCGAGATTGTAAAGCGATCATCTCTTCTTCTATATCTAGACGCCACTGACTACTCTTCAACCCCTCCTGATAAGAACATGGTATCTCCACTGCGGACAGCCCATCTGGAAGTCCTCGATAGGCGGTCCAATGACACATGGGAAGCAAGAGGATGCATGGTGCATGCACGCCTCTGCTTTCGTAGAGCAATAGGCACATCCAGATCTTCAATGCTCACAGGAGATGTAGCATCGTGGACATCCTGCACCTCAAGCTGTATATTCAAATCACCATTGCCATTAGAAGAACTCAAATGCTCAAAACATACCTTGGGCGTGCTAGACGATTGACGAGGCACATGAGCACGAGGTCGACGCTGAATCGTTGATAAACCTGGGGAAAGAATGTAGATGGAGGAGGTGGCGGTGGTGGTGGAGGAGGCGGTGGTGGTGGAGGTGATGGAGGAGGAGGTGGTGCTGAAGATGGTAGAGTAGAGATCGGAGGTAGAGGCATATAGACCTCTTCCCCATCTTCTGAAGAAATGAACTTGTCGCATGTAGGAAAGAAGTACATAATAGACTCAAAAAAGATAACATCTGCACTAACATAGTACCTTCATCGAACAAGGTCGAAGCAACGATATCCCTTTTGGGTCTTGGAGTACCCAACAAACACACATTTGACAGCTCTAGGAGAGAGCTTATCAAGACCAGGAGACGCCTGATGAACGAAAGCCACTGAACCAAATACTCGAGGTGTGAGAAAGAAAAGATCCATCTCGGGAAACGCAATCAAGAACGGGATCTTTTCTCCTAGAACTGAAGAGGGCATACGATTAACCAGGTAACAAGCAGTTAGGACCGCATCCCCCCAGTACGAATGAGGAGCATAGCTCTCAATTAAAAGAGTCCTTGTAACATCCAGAAAGTGGCGGTGTTTTCTTTCAGCCACTCAATTCTGTTGGGAAGTATGCGCACAAGATGTTTGATGCGCAATACCATGGGACGCAAGAAATGTGGCAAGTTGGTTAGTACGAAATTCCACGGCATTGTCATAACGTATATACTTGACTTTTGCTAAAAAATGTTCTTTATTTCAATAATGAAGGACTGAATAACAGGACCAGCATCAGACTTATTTTTAAGAAGAAAAACCCATGACAATCTTGAAAACTCATCAACAGCAACATGATAAAATCTATGCCCCTGATGATCAGGGACACGACTGGGACCCCAAATATCAAAATGAACTAACTCAAATAGACCATGACTACTTCGACCCTAATGACTCTGAAACGTAGACTGATGATGCTTCCCAAGCTAGAAGACCTCGCACTGAAAGGTGGAGCAAGGAGAAATCTGTGGAAGAACGTGACACGACTATAGCAGAGGAAGATGACCAAAATGAAGATGCCACATATAAGGTGACGCAGACCCAGTGCGAATGGAAGAAACACCTACATAAGGGGATTGCACTAGTCTGTAGAGACCTCCTTTCTCACGGCCAGAACCAATCACCCTACCCGTTAGAATGTCCTGAAACACAAGAGAAGACGGATAAAAAATGGCACGACGATGTAAGTCCTTGGTGATTTGACTAATAGATAATAAATTCATTGAAAACTCAGGAGCATAAAAAACATTCTGAAGTCTCATTGCAAGAGTTAGTTGCACCTCCCCCTAACCAGTAATGGGAGAATGTGTTTCCATCTGCTATCACAACAGATCGTCCGAGCTGGGTTGGACTGAAAGCACTAAACTGACTTCTATCACTACAAATGTGATGGGATGCACCTGAATCCATAATCCATTCTAACAAATCTGTCCTGCAACAATTAGTAAACGCGTAAGCTATACATGATGAAGATGCAGCAGCTGAAGCAGCTACCTCTGAGGATCCTGAGGGAGAGATGGATGATCCAGGAGTAGGCATGATCTCCCTGAGTCTGGCCACAAGTTTGTCAAATCTTCAATCAACAACAGGAGATGGACTCCCAACCTGTCGAGTCTATTCTGCAACTCTAGAAAAAGCAGGAAACCCATGCTTAGATAGCAGGTTTCCTCAGAGCGGCATGTCCTGTGGTAGTAGGTGCACAGCTCACGGGGTCGACCACCCCCTCCTCTGCCACGGTTCGGTCCTCCCCTACCACGATACTGAGTAGGGCTCCCCCTACCACGAGATGCAACCATGGCTGAGGATTTCTGAGACTGCACATTACCACCAAAGGATATAGATAGCCTACTCAGTCTACGATATGCCTCCTCAATTAGAGGTATGGTAGCATCAGTAAGAATCTGGACACGAGCTGAGTCATATTCAGGATCGAGGGCCACCAGAAAGACCCCAGTCATCACAGAATCTCGGTATGCCTTGAGCTGCTCTGGTGTAGGAGTCAAGGGAATGTAGCCGTGGAGCTTCTCAAATATGCTCCTCAAAGAGGTGTAGAGGATATGGAGGGGTCGACCATTCTGCTTCGATGTAAAGATATCATGTTGGAGCTGCAATATCCTCGACTCATTATTCGTTGGAGAGTATGTAGCAGCGAGAATATCCCACATAGCCTTTGCAGTAGGCTGGCTCAGTATATCATTTGCTATCTCTGTAGACACGGTCCCAGATAGCCATACGCGTGCATAAGCATCATCTGCTTCCCATGAGGCATTTACCCCCGCCATGTCACCTGGTTCCTCCACCGTGAGGATGTGCTTCTTGCCATTACATTGCATCATACTCATGAACTGCATGGCCCACATTTCATAGTTTGTTTCATCCATCTTGACAATAAGGGTTGAACCTTTGAAGGCCTCCAGGGATGGAACATCAACTTTGTTGTCAACCATGATGGCAACTATCACCAAGACTGGGACTGCAACAAATAAGACATACATCTATCCTGACATATGGGAAGATGGTTGTGGGTGTAGACTCATACCACAACCTCTTCCATTCTTGGAAGGCGACTTTAGGTGACTATGGTGGTTTTAGATGATCACGCCACACCCTAGAGCCCCAAGAGCGGACCTGAACAGAGATGGTTGGGTTGCAGCCCGTGTGCGGCGGCTGCCTGTGGGAGGCGGCCCGTGAAGGGGCGGTGGCCCGCGAAGGGGATGCGGCCCGCGAAGAGGCGGTGGCCCGCAAAGGGGTGGCAACCTGCGAAGGGGCAGTGGCCCACGAAGGGAGGAGCGAAGGCCCGTGCGCGGTGGCTGCTCGTGAAAGGAGGGGCGGAGAGGTGACCTCGGGTGGATGCCCGTACGGGGGGCGGAGAGGCGACCTCGGGCAGATGCTCGTACGACTGCCTGTGAGAGGGGAGCGGCCCCGGGCGGCGCGGCTAAGGGCGGCACGGGTTTTGGTGGGGAGGGCTTAGGGTTAGGGCACAGGCTCCGATCTAGGACCATCGCTCTGATACCATGTAGAAAGGTGTGAAAAGAAAAGTTGTATTCCACGCAAGGTTCAGGAAAGCGGCATGTGTATGCGTTCGAACATGTCACCGAATACTGAATAAGCGGTATACGGGGGCATATGCGGGATATGTGTGGTCCCACGTGGTTTTCTAATTTTTAAGTTAAAAAATATTTATGAATAGCATTACCACTCAATTTATGGTATCTAAGTGGAGTTAAAGAAGATCTAAGAAAAATGGTTCATGTTAGATGGGTGTGTATATGCTTTTAATTGCCTTATATTTAATCACAAAAAAATATTTACCATAAAAACTTCACATATTAGATGATTCGTAATAACAAAACTTCAATACACATACATGCACTTATGAGCAAAACCTCAATCAGCATATATAAAATTATTCGATGATAAATTGCATATATTCGTGAAAACAGTACATGAGAAAAGCATAAAACATTGCATATACATAATGGTATAATGCACAAATGCATGTCATGTTCTAACAATAGAATGAAGAGTCGGAGCTACGGAATTAAGGATCTGAATGAGGAGATTGAAAAGTTGGAGTTGTGGGAACAGTATGTGGGGCATATGCTGGATATGGGGGCATATGCGGGGAGGGTGCATAATGCTCTGATTCATGAAATCGATGCGGTCTGCATGCCGTACAGGCATATGCAGCCGCATATGCGGCCCGTGCAGCCGATTTCATGAACACAGATTCCACGTAACCCTGGGGCCATCTTATATAGGAGAAAGGCTCTAGGGAAAAATTACATAAAGAAGACGGAAAAACTAGAGATATATATATAAAGACAAAGATATAGAATTCTCTCAACACATACTATGGTGTCTGCCTTAGATATATTAAATCAAAAAAGGATAAGAAAAACTTACAGAAGCTAAAATTCAAGGAGAATCTTAACATGGAAATTTACACTATCATGATAGAACTGCTTAGAAACCAAGATCGCATCATTTCTAGCTAGCAATTTGGCCCACACAAGTGCTAACAGGAGAAGAACCTCTTCTCTGGGATGATGTTTAGCTAAGTACAAAGATTCCCAAAAATGCTCCAGGTTCTAAAATTAGGTCAAATAACTCCAAGGTCCTACCACACTTCGGAGGTCTTTTCACCGAAGAAAAAAAGATGATCAATCGTCTCCACCTCACTAACACAGAGAGGACATGTCTGCGAGACACCAGCAATTTGTTTTAGAAAGGTATTTGAGATTATGTAGAAATTTGTTTCCACGTGATTCTTGCTTATGCAAGCTACCAAGAAAAAATCTGTAGATGTGATGGTTTATGTAGATGGCATTATTCTCAAAAGGATCAAGAGCATAGGACAATTGCCACAATGATGCTGTTAGCATTTGTGACAAAAAAAACATGAGCAATTTGAGATACTAACTTGATAGTAAAGTAGCCTAGGATGACCAAGGAGTTGTAATATCTTCGAAAGTATGCCACAGATTTGTTTCAAAAGATTGGTATGCTCGAGGCCGAACCAACCTTCATACTCATGGGCCTAAAGGTTCATCTCCATGATATAGATGTAAGCTCGATGATGCAAGACAAACAAGTGTGCAGTCCAAATTTTGATGTATGCTACGGCCACAAGGCTATATATTCCCTTTGCATTGAGCAAAATTAGTCAAGTCATGGAAAGACATGTACAAACACATTGGGAGGCAGTATAGTACTGACATACCTCAAGTCTTATTGAGAAATGTTGGAGTATTCATTATATGCGTCATATATGAGGAAGATGGATAAATGGACCCCTCCAGGATCCATTTACCCCGTCCAACAGTTCAGTCTCGCATCTACCAGTGGTGGGACTTGGAGGCTCTGTGGAGGCTATATAAAGAACCCCAGGCCTCCTGTAACCATCGAGAGAAAAAGCAATGCATAACATGCCCCTTTGAGGGCTTCTTCCGTGGTTTCATCCCGCTCCTTAGGGAGTAGGGTTCCACGTAAATCATGGTGTTCCATGTCAAAGGTTGCAAAAAACGGTATGCGGTATTCAGTCAGTCGGGGCACTGATTATTGATTAAACGGTATGCGGGAGTTTAAACGGAAATTAAACAGGTTATGCGGTTTTGCATTTTTAATTAGTAAAAAATTATTACATGTATATAATTAATAAAAAAGTATAAATAAATAAGAAATATAATCATAGATTCACAATATAGATCAAATATTGTCAAATTCAAGGAATGTTTCATCCAAATTTCAAAATAGATAACATAAACAACAAGATTTCATAGTCAAATGTCGAAATAGACAACATAAAAGTCATGGATAATGGTAATCCTTTGAAGAAAATTGATCAATGCATTTAAAAGGCCATTTAAGACAATTTAAAGGCCGTTTAAGGCTGTTTAAATGGTCGTTTAAGACCATTTAAGCGGCCTGGTCATTTATGGGTTGTTTTTTATTAAACGATGCGGCCGGGCACCGCATGCGTTTAAACGACCCTTTAGACCGTTTTTTGCATCCCTGTTCATGTCTATATTTCTTTATTCTTTATGCTCTGTTTATCATTTCCGCTTCCGCTTCCTATTTTTCTAACATGGTATCAGAGCGGGTTCGTTTCTCGGAGATTTAATTATTATTTCGAGATTTTTTTTTCGAATTTGTTTTAAGTTCTAGGGTTTTCTATGTCGAAACCCTAAATCTGGGCAAGATTCTCTCTGCACGGCGATTATCCAGGCTTCGCAGTCGCCTGCACTTCAAGGTGCCCTAGCTTCAAGATGTTAAGAGCATTCTGCTCGCAGACCGATGCTACAGGCGCAGCAGCATATGGCGGCACCCAGGAGAAGGTGTCGCACAGATCTGTGCATGTGCCACACAGTACCCTCCTCCTCTGATTCGTTCCCTAAGGCGACTGCCTCCTGTGCGCCCTAAGGTGTCGCCAAGTCCCACAGCGGCCGCCAAGCTCCAGCCAAACCCAGTGGCGCCATCATCAGCCCACGCGCACGTAAAATCAACGCAGCAACACAGGCCGCGCATCAACACAAGTCTCCCCAGCTGCTCGATGCGCAACCACAGGATTCCCAATATGAGGCGACCTCGCACCCCGTCACGATTCGAAGAGGGTTCAAAACCCCTCCCAGGTGGCATGATTCCCAGAGTGCCTCCCAGGCGGCGGCGCACATCCAAGTCGCCTCTCTTGTGCCGTCTCCATCGTCCTCCAGCCCTCGCGGCACCTCGGGCGGCGCAGCATCGCCGCACTTGCTCTGATTGCTTCCACTGCTGCACACCAGGTCGCATATGGCAGCACGGCTACTCTCCTCCAGATCTTTGCACAGCTCAACAGGCGCAGAGCTGATCGCGCGCGCCCTCCAGCGATCCCAGCGCTTCCTGCGGCTTCCAGCGATCCCAGTGCTTCGATCTCAGAGCCGCTCTCTCCCTTCTCGCGTGACAGCGCACTCCAAGCGCCGCAATCCCAGGCGGTGCCTCCCAGCATGCTCTCACGCGTCGAGTCCCACATGTGCAAAACCTCCAAATTGCGCACCTACATGGCGACAACACACGAGCTCCAGAGCACCTCCAGCTCCCCCGCGCGCCTCCAACACCCCTGCGTCCCCCAGGGGAACACAGGCGGCGGCAGCGTGGGGTTTTTGAAAGAAGGGTTCCCATGTGGGAACCCTAATATGAGCGCCCAAAAGGGCCCGCCTTGTGAGAAAAAAAAAGAAGAGGGATGTGTGGTAAAAAAAGGAGAGGGCCACAGTTTTAGGCCTAGGTGGGCCAAGTTTGATTAAAAAAAAGGGAGAGAAGAAAGAATAGAGGCGCGTACAAGAAAAAACCGTACGCAAAATTTTCAAAATATATAAAAAAATGAAAAGCCCGAAAAAAGGGGGTTGAAACGGCATTAAAAATGTTTTTAAAAAATATATGTTTTCAAAAAAAAGTGACGGCCTAAAAAAATTCATGGAAAGCTGCAACGAACATTTCGAGAATATTCATGTTTTCCCCTATTTATCTTGTCTTCTCCCAACTTTGTCGATGTCATTTTCCGACAAGTATGGGAGAAAGGGGGAGTATTGTGTAGAATCATAGGTCTATTTCTTGATCCAGATTCAGATGTCAGATTCGAGACCAACCAGTTGTTCAGACTCTACAGATTTCAGATGAAGATATTTCCATTTCAGACTCGACACTCAGATTGGTCAAAGTTCAAGTTTGAGGCACTCCATGTTGAGAGGCCCATTGTTTGAGTTCTCCAGAGAGAGACTCATTTTCAGAAACACACGAGTATGCGGTCTTTTCAGATGTGCACATGTTTGTCATCTTTTGTAGTGGTCCTATAACATCTGGGTTTCTACAAACCCGAACTCGACCCGAATAAGGTCCGAATAACCCAATAAAGTTGTTGGTCAATACTAACCAACCTAAAACGACCAATTGGTAGTGAATCAAAAGTTGTTCGGGTGAAATCGACCAAAAATCGGTCGCTTCGTAATGCGCGCCGTGAAAAAGCCACGACGCAAATTCGGAAACCGCAAAACAAACCGAGACCATCATTAGATCCGATTCGACGATACAAGACCAACGGAATCGACCGTTCGTCAATCGGAGGTCGTTTGATATTTTTAAATCATAAAATTTAATCTTAAACAAAAACCGTATCCGAAAATTTCGGGTATTCAAAACTCGACCGAAAGTATATCAATATTATACTCATATTGATCGTCTTTCAGAGACGATCAAATTAGGATATTACGCGTCGAAATCCGAGTTCCGATGTGCGTGTATGGTCAACTTTAAGTAAGTGATTCAAGAAAGAAAATGAAAAAAATAAAAATAATATAAAAATTTAATCTTAAAGCAAACGATACAGACTGTGGTAAAAAAATACATAATTTAAAATTCTTTTTTTTTGCTACAGTACTTTCTCAGGACAGCTGGTTGTCCTTATTTCTCCACTTGGCTAAAGGTCAAACCTTTTTCCTCTCTATATATTCAGCCCTTCTCCTTGTTCTATTCCCAAAAGTCTCTCCCATTCCAGCCGTAAACTTCTCTTCTCCTCTTTCTTAATCTCCATTTCCTTTCTCCCCAACAAAGCTCCACTTCTTTTGCTCCAAAAATCTGCTGCATGCTGTAGCTGAAGCCCCTGGAACCCATTTGAGCAGCACAACCACTCCTTCCGAGCAAATCAAAGCCTGAAGCCACTGGGGAGCTGCTTCTCTTCAAGAGTGTTGTTATTACTCCTTGTACAGCAAGAAGCTGCTGGTGGAAGGCTCTTGAGGATTTTCTCATTTGGTACAATCTTCCTCCTCTCTTTTGCCGCCATACATGTATTATCAAACCCTACTTTTGATGACATCTATTTTGCTTCTCTTTTCTACAAATCTCAAAGTTTGTGATTAACAAATATGGGAGTTCGATGCATGTTTATACACAGACTTAAGTCAAGAGATTTTTAAAATATATATATATAAATTGATTACTGTTCTAGCCCTAAATTTTTGTATATTGAAATATAATTTGTGTAGTATTCAAGCTCACAAATTAGAAGATAATATTCTTGACAAGTAGAGATATAATACAATAGATTTCTGCATCAACTCTTTCTTTCTTTTTAATAACCAATAGGGGATATTGGATCAAACATTCCTACCATTATGCCATGACTTTCTGCTTTCTAACCTAAAATTCATTAAGTATTATTCAATGGGAGTCCAGTTGACATTTAAAAATGAAATCAAGTTATATAAGATTTAGAGTAAAAAGAGTTCAAAGACCTCTTCTTTGATGTTGAGTGAATAGACTTAGATTTAATGACACAGAATCTGCTACCTTAAATTATTTGCTATACAGATCAATACCTTAAATTATTTGCTATACAGATCAATGTGTTATGCCTAAGATAAATTTATATCATGAGAATAAATGAAGCAGTGAATGAGGAACTAATAAGCTATATCATGGGAATAAATGAAGCAGTGAATGAGGAACTAATAAGCTAGATTTCATTCAAAATTTTGTTCATACAGGATTTTGAAGATGGTTATAACTTTTAATTAAGAATTAAGTGTTCTTTAATATTGATACTATTAGAACTAAAGGCACATATGAATGTCATATGGATGTCTTTTGAATGTAATAAATTCTTCACAAAAGGAATAGGTAGATAGAGCAAAAAAATTAAAAATAAAAATAAAAATTTTTTTTAGATGTCCGCATAATAGGTGAAATATCGTGTATCAACTATTGGTATATAAGCTAGATCATATTTTCTTTTACGTGGGAAAAGTAAAAAGATCTGGAGCATTGAATCTACAGTTATTTGACATAAATAGATATGCCAATCATTTTTTTATTGTGCATTATTTAGAACCTCAATCGTGACTGTTCCTTTAAAACGGCTTCTCATGGACTGTTGTGGGAGCATAACTCACGTAAGGAAGCCATGACAATTATAAAGTAGGAAATTTTGCACTAGAAGTTATGTATCAGAGTTACGAACTTGAATGTAGATGTCAATATGGGGATCTTGATAGATTCAATCTTTGATCGATCCTTTTTGTAGAAATCTAAATGGCAAGTATTGGATATTGGATCATCGATTCCATGAGAACAAATGATAATATTTAAATAATAGTGCCAGTCATGATGACTTTTACACCTGACTGTGCGAGGGCGCGGTGACCCTCAACTGGGCGGAGGAAAGAAAGCCCAGTTGGGGCAGCGGCCGCCAAGTGCGCGGGTCTAGGATCCCAGTCCCTCTTCGGTTTTTACGCGAGCTCGCAGTGTTTTTACGCCTCGTTGGGATCCCGACTTTAGACCATTCCGCTGACCCGTTGTTTTAGGATACCCAGGCGGGAGATCCTTGGTTTTCAGTTTTACGTACGCGCTCGTTCGCCCGTACTAGTCGGGCAGGTTTCTAGAGCGACTTTTCTAGGGAGTCTCTCTCACCCGTCTCAGTGGCGTAGTTTGGGAGTAGACCTATCCCTCTATTGGACCGCGCTTCCAATTAGAGGGCGAGACGGAAGAGCCATTTGTAGGCTTCTTCACCGCTTGAGTTTACTTCGCCAACAGACTTGGCGATTATATATCTAGATCATCCATATCTACATCTACATCATCTGGAGTTATATCTGAGACATTGAAATTAAGAATTTGGAGAAGTTACGATCAAAAGTTGGGATTAGTAGGAAATGACTATTCTCTCTATCTAAGAATTTAAATAAATTAAGAGATCTTTCCAATCTTAACTTTTCCATTATCACTCACCAATGTGATCTCTGAAGAAAATGATATATGTGCTTACACTCATACACTCATGAATACACAACTACTATATAAATATGTTACAAGTGGGAAATGTTGGGTTATGGGACAAACATTTGAGATGCTTACAAATAGCCTGAAAATCTTTTTTACTTACGCAAGTAGATGTAGACTTTACTTTCCACCTTTCTACTTGCTTGCTTTTGCACATATTAAATGTCTAGTTATTTTTATAAGTTTTTGGGAGGTACCAGCAATTGCTGACGCCTCTTCTTTCTTAACGTGTTTGGCAGGCAAACAGCCTGCAGTTTAGTAGCAGCTCAGTAGCTATACATGCTTCGTGGAGACAGAGTATACACTAGACGGTATGAATTACTTTGTCTCAGTTTTTGTTCAAATAGTGATGTAAATGCTCTCTCTTTTGTATCACACTTTGGGATATATGTTGTAAAATAGAAGATCCTTGTACATGTTGTAAATTGATATGAATATTAATGAAAAGAAATTTTGGTGCCATTTATCTCTTTTACTTTGTGGTTATGTGATGGAAATGAATGTCATAATTGCGCGAAAAATTTTCCTTGTTTTTCTGCGACTTGTGTGATCTCATGTGAATAAAATATTGCGAATTTTGTCGTAAACGGGTACCCAGATCCTGAGGGGCCGACAATTTGGTATCAGAGCAGTGGTACCCCAATACGCACATTCGCAGTATTTCAATTCCGATCACATTAAGTTCTCGAATAGCGACAGTCTTCCGACTTGTCGTGAGTTCGAGAAGGGAAATATGATATTCATATTAAATAACCACAGATGCCACCAATTTCATTAATTTTCATATTATATCCCAAGAAGAGAAAAGCATTTATGATAAGTATATGTCGATGGCACTTTTATGACTAATTATGGTTCTTTTGCAGAGCCATGGCATCTCGACCCGGTCAGGAGACGGCTGACCAGTTGGCACGCATACTGACTGCCCTCACCGACCTCCAGCAGCAGCAGGCTGCCATGCGAGGTCAGCGGGAGCAGATATTGGCTCAGCAGACTGAGATTGCCGACAGACAGACCGACATAGAGATGAGGTTTTAGGACCTGTCAGATTACACGTATCATCCATCCCAGGATGGGATACGACAGGACCAGCACCAGTCCGTTGAGGTGGAGCAGCCTCATCCTGATGATCCACTAGAGGACATACCAGAGCATGGAGCTGAGGAGGATGTAGACTTGGACATGGAGCAGGACCCTGTGGACTTAGCAGACGAGGGTGCGCACGAGTACTCAGCTATTCACAGGCACCAGTCCATTTTCACATCCTATCAGCGCGCCAATATACCCTTGTTTGAGGGTACAGGTACACCAGATGTTGCTGAACAATGGCTGAAGCGGGTGACGAAGGTGCTCAGGATGATTCGCGCACCACGAGGCACGTGGCTATCCTTCATGGAGTATTCATTGACGGATTTTGCCGAGAGATGGTGGGATGTTGTAGTGTCTGAGCTAGGCCGAGAGCCTACATGG
The DNA here is from genome assembly GCA_037367405.1 of Ottelia alismoides. Taxonomy (NCBI): domain Eukaryota; kingdom Viridiplantae; phylum Streptophyta; class Magnoliopsida; order Alismatales; family Hydrocharitaceae; genus Ottelia; species Ottelia alismoides. The sequence continues at coordinate 1,113,908 of JAZKJV010007004.1, forward strand.
GATGATCTCGAGACGAAGTTCCGAGGCCACTTGTTTTCTGCAAAGTGGAAGGAGTCCCAGCACCGACTTTTTGCATAACTTCATCAGGGACAGATGACTGCCATAGATTACTTTATCCGATTCACAGAGCTGTCACGACATACACGAGCAGCTGGCGCATTTCCAGAGGAGAATCTGGAAAAGTTCATTGGCGGCATGCGAGAGGAGGTGCAGGAGAAGCTGGCAGGCTACACATCACTTCTATCTCCGAGGCTACCGATGCAGCGGAGAAGTTCGAGGACATCAGAGGGAGACGTTTCGGGAGCTCGTCTGGAGTAGTGCCTAGACCGCGGCGATCTTTTGGACCGATACGTCGATCGTTTCAGCAGCAGAGGTCAGACAGACGGTTCCGACCTACAGGTTCGTCCTTTTCGGGCAGTGCTCGCTCTTCTCCATCGACTACTTTAGGAGGAGCACTTGCCAGACGTGGCTCAGATTTCGCTCAACCATCTGGGTCGCAGCGAGCAGATAGACCACCAGCCGGACCAGCTCGGAGCACAGACACCGCCACTCCACCTACCAGGCCAGTCAGATGCTATCGATGCCACTAGTGGGGGCATTATCGATCACAGTGCCCACAGATTTCTGGTGAGCCACAGCCTTCACAGTCGCAGCCTCAGTCACAGCGTTCAGGGAGTTTCCGTGGAAGGAAGTCCAACTTTAGGCGACCGCAGCAGAGACAGACGCAGAGTGTAGCAGGTTCCAATGCCGCACCAGCCAGGAAGGGGCAGATACACGCAGTTACTGAGGAGCAGGCACGTTCAGCCGCTACCGTGGTGAAAGGTATGGTCTCAGTCTTGGGCCGACCTTTCCATGTCTTATTTGATTCTGGTGCGACACACTCTTTTCTTGCTTCGAGGCTACTTGCTTCTTTAGGTAGAGTCGCAGAGACTCTCTCTTCTCCATATCACATCCGAGGGCCGGGTGGCCAGTTATTCATTATTTCACTGATAGTCAGGCACTTGTCCGTATTGATTGGCGGTCACGAGATGATCGCAGATTGTCTACTTCTGCAGCTTGATGAGTTCGACTTGATTTTGGGCATGGATTGGCTATCTACTCATCGTGCACTAGTTGATTGTTTTAGGAAGACAGTTGTCTTCAGGATTCCAGGTTTACCCGAGTTCACCTTTGAGGGTACTATACAGGACTCCACCATGGAGTACATTTCAGTGTTGCGAGCCCAGCGACTTGTCGATCAGGGTTGTGATTCATACCTTGCATTTGTTCGAGAGGTATCTGACCAGGATCCGATGACACAGGACATCCGAGTAGTATCAGAATATCCAGATGTCTTTCCTGATGAGCTACCATGGCTACCTCCTGAGAGAGAGATCGAGTTCGAGATCACATTGTTACCAGATACACAACCGATCTCTATGGCACCATATCGCATGGCACCAGCCGAGTTGAGGGAGCTGAAGGTGCAGCTACAGGAGTTGCTTGACTTGGGATTCGTGAGGCCAAGCATTTCATCTTGGGGTGCTCCAGTTCTATTTGTCAAGAAGAAGGATGGATCCATGAGACTGTGCATCGATTACAGGCAGCTGAACAAGAGAACGGTGAAGAACCGTTATCCTTTGCCACGTATCGATGATTTGTTTGACCAGCTCCAGGGATCTTCGGTTTTCTCGAAGATCGATCTTCGCTCAGGCTATCATCAGCTGAGGATTCGCGAGTCGGATATTCCGAAGACAGCCTTCAGGACTCGCTATGGGCATTACGAGTTTGTGGTGATGCCGTTTGGGCTCACCAATGCACCTGCGGCTTTCATGTATATGATGAACCGTATCTTCCATCCATACTTGGACAAGTTTGTAGTGGTGTTCATCGATGATGTGCTCATCTATTCACGGAATGAATGGGATCATGCGAATGATCTACGGACTGTCTTGGATACATTGCGAGAGCACAAGCTATATGCCAAGTTGAGCAAGTGTGAGTTCTGGTTATCCCAGGTCTCATTTCTCGGGCATATCATTTCTGGAGCTGGCATTGCAGTTGATCCTGCGAAGATAGATGCAGTTATGTCTTGGGAGCAGCCCAAGACAGTTACTCAGATTCGGAGCTTACTCGGATTAGCAGGCTACTACAGACGCTTCGTCAGCGGATTTTCACGCATCGTCCGTCCATTGACACGATTGACGCAGAAGGGAGTTCCATTCATTTGGAACGATTCATGTGAGCAGGCCTTCCAGACACTGAAGGAGAGGTTGACTACAACGCCTATTCTTGTTCTTCCTTCAGGCAATCAAGACTATGCAGTCTACACAGATGCATCTGGAGAAGGTCTAGGAGCAGTGTTGATGCAAAGAGGACAGGTGATTGCTTACGGATCACGGCAGTTGAGACCGCACGAGCGGAACTACCCCACACATGACTTGGAGTTGGCGGCAGTTGTCTTCGCCTTGAAGATCTGGCGTCACTACCTATATGGGGTGAATTTCGAGATCTTTACAGACCACAAGAGTCTGAAGTACATCTTTGATCAGAAGGAGCTGAACATGAGGCAGCGCAGATGGCTCGAGCTGCTAAATGATTATGATTGCACGATCTCTTACCATCCCAGTAAGGGAAACGTGGTGGCTGATGCACTTAGTAGGAGAGCGCATGCAGAGGGTGCGGCGAACTGGCTATACATGTGGGATACACTTGCAGCTTTGAGCGATTGGCATCCTCAGGAGAGCGCATCCATTTCTACCGCCGTGCCTCCTCGATACAGCAACCTTTGGGATCGTATTGTAGAAGGCCAGAAGACCGATCCTTGGGTTCATGATAGATACATGCGCGCCGTCAAAGATGAAGTTGATGATTTTGTCATAGCAGAGTCTATTTTATGGAAGGCAGGACGGGTCGTTGTACCCAATGACGAGCAGCTTCGCAGAGACATTCTCAATGAGGCACACAGTTCACGGTTATCTATCGATCCAGGCAGTACGAAGATGTACCGTGATCTGCGTCGACATTTCTGGTGGGATGGAATGAAGCGCGATGTGGCGCTACATGTTAGCAGATGTATGACCTGTCAAATGGTCAAGGCCGAGCACAGGAGACCGCCAGGATTTCTACAGCCTCTCCCTATTCCCGAGTGGAAATAGGAGAGCATTTCTATGGATTTTGTCACAGGTCTGCCGAAGATACCAGGTGGCCATGATTTCATTTGGGTCGTTGTTGTTAGGTTGACCAAGTCAGCCCATTTCATATCTGTCAACACGACTTACACTCCATCCAGATTAGCCAAGCTCTATGTGCATAACATTATCAGGCTGCATGGTATACCACGAGAGGTGGTGTCTGACAGGGATTCAAGATTTACATCTCATTATTGGCATCAGTTCATGACAGCACTACAGACAGAGCTGAAGATGAGTTCTACATACCATCCGCAGACAGATGGACAGAGTGAGTGCACCATTCAGACGCTTGAGGATCTACTTCGCGCTTGCACTTTGGAGTGGAAAGGGTCCTGGAAGGACCATCTGTCATTAGTAGAATTCATGTATAACAACAGCTATCATTCCAGTATCGGCATGGCACCATTCGAAGCTCTATACGGGCGGAGATGCCTCACACCTCTCCGTTGGCGTGAGGTAGGCGATCATGCTTTATATTCCGTAGATCTCTTGGAGGAGACTGCGAGAGCTGTTGATCTTGTGAGACGGAGGCTTCTGACGGCACAAAGTCGCCAGAAGAGTTACGCAGACCGTCGGAGAAGAGATTTGGAATTCCAGGTATCCAATCTTCTTCTCTTCCTTTATTACAAAATTAACTTAACCTCATATTAATGACATTCCTATCAATTATTGGTTGGAGATTGGGTATTTTTGCGAGTATCTCCCATGAAGGGAGTGCAGAGATTCGGTGTTCGTGGCAAGTTGGCGCCACGATATGTTGGACCGTTCGAGATTCTTGCGAGAGTGGGGAAAGTGGCATATCGAGTAGCCCTTCCTCCACATCTTTCAGCTATCCATGATGTCTTCCACGTATCCAACCTGAGGAAATATGTGCACGACCCTCGACACATCATCAGTTATGAGAATCTAGACGTGGAGCCAGATCTGACTTATGAAGAGAAGCCAATCCAGATAGTTGATCAAGCTGTGAAGAAGCATCGCAACAAGGAGATTTCATTAGTCAAGGTTTTGTGGCACCGTCATGGAGTCAAAGAGGCGACGTGGGAGACCGAAGCCGACATGCGGGCACGATACCCGCAACTTATCTGAGGTAAAAATCAAAACAAGCTTTTAGATTTATGTTAAAATATATGGTTTGTTTTCTCTTTGAGGTTTTTATGGGTTCAAAACCCTTTGAGGTTTTTATGGCCATATAACATTCAGACAACTAATGACCTTGACTCGAGTCTCGAGGACGAGGCTCCCTTTGAGGTTTTTATAATTATAACATCCGGGTTTCTACAAACCCGAACTCGACCCGAATAAGGTCCGAATAACCCAATAAAGTTGTTGGTCAATACTAACCAACCTAAAACGACCAATTGGTAGTGAATCAAAAGTTGTTCGGGTGAAATCGACCAAAAATCGGTCGCTTCGTAATGCGCGCCGTGAAAAAGCCACGACGCAAATTTGGAAACCGCAAAACAAACCGAGACCATCATTAGATACGATTCGACGATACAAGTCCAACGGAATCGACCGTTCGTCAATCGGAGGTCGTTTGATATTTTTAAATCATAAAATTGAATCTTAAACAAAAACCGTATCCGAAAATTTCGGGTATTCAAAACTCGACCGAAAGTATATCAATATTATACTCATATTGATCGTCGTTCAGAGACGATCAAATTAGGATATTACGCGTCGAAATCCGAGTTCCGATGTGCGCGTATGGTCAACTTTAAGTAAGTGATTCAAGAGAGAAAATGAAAAAATAAAAATAATATAAAAATTTAATCTTAAAGCAAACGGTAACAGACTGTGGTAAAAAAATACATAATTTAAAATTCTTTTCTTTTGCTACAGTACTTTCTCAGGACAGCTGGTTGTCCTTATTTCTCCACTTGGCTAAAGATCAAACCTTTTTCCTCTCTATATATTCAGCCCTTCTCCTTGTTCTATTCCCAAAAGTCTCTCCCAGTCCAGCCGTAAACTTCTCTTCTCCTCTTTCTTAATCTCCATTTCCTTTCTCCCCAACAAAGCTCCATTTCTTTTGCTCCAAAAATCTGCTGCATGCTGTAGCTGAAGCCCCTGGAACCCATTTGAGCAGCACAACCACTCCTTCCGAGCAAATCAAAGCCTGAAGCCACTGGGGAGCTGCTTCTCTTCAAGAGTGTTGTTATTACTCCTTGTACAGCAAGAAGCTGCTGTCCATCTCCACCGGTGGAAGGCTCTTGAGGATTTACTCATTTGGTACAATCCTCTTCCTCTCTTTTGCTGCCATACATGTATTATCAAACCCTACTTTTGATGACAGCTATTTTTGTGATTAACAAATATGGGAGTTCGATGCATGTTTATACACAGACTTAAGTCAAAAGATTTAAAAAATATATATAAATTGATTAGTGTCTGTTCTAGCCCTAAATTTTTGTATATTGAAATATAATTTGTGTAGTATTCAAGCTCACAAATTAGAAGATAATATTCTTGACAAGTAGAGATATAATACAATAGATTTCTGCATCAACTCTTTCTTAATAACCAATAAGGGATATTGGATCAAACATTTCTACCATTATGCCATGACTTTCAGCTTTCTAACCTAAAATTCATTAAGTATTATTCAATGGGAGTCCAGTTGACATTTAAAAATGAAATCAAGTTATATAAGATTTAGAGTAAAAAGAGTTCAGAGACCTCTTCTTTGATGTTGAGTGAATAGACTTAGATTTAACGACACAGAATCTGCTACCTTAAATTATTTTCTATATAGATCAATACCTTAAATTATTTACTATACAGATCAATGTGTTATGCCTAAGATAAATTTATATCATGAGAATAAATGAAGCAGTGAATGAGGAACTAATAAGCTATATCATGGGAATAACTGAAGTAGTGAATGAGGAACTAATAAGCTAGATTTCATTCAAAATTTTGTTCATAAAGGATTTTGAAGATGGTTATGACTTCTAATTACGAATTAAGTGTTCTTTAATATCGATACTATTAGAACTAAAGGCACATATGAATGTCATATGGATGTCTTTTGAATGCAATAAATTCTTCACAAAACGAATAGGTAGATCGAGCAAAAAAAAAATAAAAATAAAAATAAAATTTTTTTTAGATGTCCGCATAATAGGTGAAATATCGTGTATCAACTAGTGGTATATAAGCTAGATCATATTTTCTTTTACGTGGGAAAAGTAAAAAGATCTGGAGCATTGAATCTACAGTTATTTGACATAAATAGATATGCCAATCATTTTTTTATTGTGCATTATTTAGAATCTCAATCGTGACTGTTCCTTTAAAACGGCTTCTCATGGACTGTTGTGGGAGCATAACTCACGTAAGGAAGCCATGACAATTATAAAGTAGGAAATTTTGCACTAGGAGTTATGTATCAGAGTTACGAACTTGAATGTAGATGTCAATATGGGGATCTTGATAGATTCAATCTTTGATCGATCCTTTTTGTAGAAATCTAAATGGCAAGTATTGGATATTGGATCATAGATTCCATGAGAACAAATGATAATATTTAAATAATAGTGCCAGTCATGATGACTCTTACACCTGACTGTGCGAGGGCGCGGTGACCCTCAACTGGGCGGAGGAAAGGAAGCCCAATTAGGGCAGCGGCCGCCAAGTGCGCGGGTCTAGGATCCCAGTCCCTCTTCGATTTTTACGCGAGCTCGCAGTGTTTTTACGCCTCGTTGGGATCCCGACTTTAGACCATTCCGCTGACCCGTTGTTTTAGAATACCCAGGCGGGGGATCCTTGATTTTCAGTTTTACGTACGAGCTCATTCGCCCGTACTAGTCGGGCAGGTTTCTAGAGCGACTTTTCTAGGGAGTCTCTCTCACCCGTCTCAGTGGCGTAGTTTGAGAGTAGACCTATCCCTCTATTGGACCGCGCTTCCAATTAGAGGGCGAGACGGAAGAGCCATTTGTAGGCTTCTTCACCGCTTGAGTTTACTTCGCCAACAGACTTGGCGATCTATATCTAGATTATCCATATCTACATCTACATCATCTGGAGTTATATCTGAGACATTGAAATTAAGAATTTGGAGAAGTTACGATCAAAAGTTGGGATTAGTAGGAAATGACTATTCTCTCTATCTAAGAATTTAAATAAATTAAGAGATCTTTCCAATCTTAACTTTTCCATTATCACTCACCAATGTGATCTCTGAAGAAAATGATATATGTGCTTACACTCATACACTCATGAATACACAACTACTATATAAATATGTTACAAGTGGGAAATGTTGGGTTATGGGACAAACATTTGAGATGCTTACAAATAGCCTGAAAAACCTTTTTACTTACGCAAGTAGATGTAGACATTATTTTCCACCTTTCTACTTGCTTTCTTTTGCACATATTAAATGTCTAGTTATTTTTATAAGTTTTTGGGAGGTACCAGCAATTGCTGACGCCTCTTCTTTCCTAACGTGTTTGGCAGGCAAACAGCCTGCAGTTTAGTAGCAGCTCAGTAGCTATACATGCTTCGTGGAGACAGAGTATACACTAGACGGTATGAATTACTTTGTCTCAGTTTTTGTTCAAATAGTGATGTAAATGCTATCTCTTTTGTATCACACTTTGGGATATATGTTGTAAAATGGAAGATCCTTGTAGATGTTGTAAATTGATATGAATATTAATGAAAAGAAATTTTGGTGTCATTTATCTCTTTTACTTTGTGGTTATGTGATGGAAATGAATGTCATAATTGCGCGAAAAATTTTCCTTGTTTTTCTGCGACTTGTGTGATCTCATGTGAATAAAATATTGCGAATTTTGTCGTAAACGGGTACCCGGATCCTGAGGGGTCGACAGGTCCCCATCTTTTCTTCTTGTTTCGGCCAGAGTTTTCATGTGAGCCATAGGGACTCCAGAGTAGAGGACCATTCCCTATGCCATGTTGGCAAGGGTTTTCATGTGGTATCATGGGTACTACAGATCTGTGTACCATTCTCTGTTCCAGATGGGAGAGACCCAGTTCTCCGACGAGAAGACTTTTTCAGACTGCATTCTCCAGCGACCGTGGACTCCGACGAGGATTGCACTTCCACAGCCCTTTTTAGTTCGGCCCTTTTCAGAGATGGAGCAGTTATCCATATGTTGTGGCGGGCCAAAGTACTCCGATGAGGAGACTCATTTCCAGTTGAAGTGTCTTTGACAGGCGCAGTTCAGAGCACATTCTCTCCGACGAGGAGATTCAGCAGACTCACACTCCAGCCCGTTCGTCCTCCTCACATGCACGGCATGAGAAGCAACATCCTCGACAGCAGCAATTGTGCGCGTTGAGTCGATATTGTCCGTAGTGTCCTGTAGCGTGAGTTGAGTTTCTTTCTGTTTGTGCAAGCTGAGCATTGCATGCTCCAGCTTGAGGGGGAGTATTGGAGTATTCATTGTATGCGTCATATATGAGGGAGATGGGTAAATGGATCCCTCAAGGATCCATTTACCCCGTCCAACAGTTTAGTCCCACATCTACCAGTGGTGGGACTTGGAGGCTATGTAGAGGCTATATAAAGAGCCCCGGGCCTCCTGTAACCATTGAGAGAAAAAGCAATGCATAACACGCCCCTTTGAGGGCTTCTACCGTGGTTTCATCCCGCTCCTTAGGGAGTAGGGTTCCACGTAAAATCATGGTGATCCATGTCTATAATTCTTTGTTCTTTATGCTATGTTTATCATTTCCGCTTTCGCTTCCTATTTTTCTAACAAGAAAAAGAATAGGTGTTTTTGAAAATAGCTAACCTATATGTATAGACTTAGATGGATGCGGACTATGCAGATGACTTGAGGACAGGAAGGCCTGTGCTGGTTTCTACACCTATTTAGGTGATAATATTGCAACTTGGCAAAGCAAGAAGCATACATCATTTGCGCTTCAGTGTAAAAATTGGATATCAAGTGATGGCATGGTCCATTGCTTAACTCACATGAGTATAGTTTGTTCTCACATATTTCCAAATATCTATTGATCTAAAGATATTCGATGTGATAACAATGTAGTCTAGTAGTGCATAATCAACAATCCAGTCTTCCACTAAATAACAACAATGTGGAAGTTAACTACATCACACAAGACAAAATCTAGAAAGGGTTCATTTACCATGTTAACTCAGAGGATCAAGTGATTAATATCTTCACAAAGATATAGCTAGAAAGTCCTTCAGTCGATGTAGTCCCAAGCTGAACATCATTGAAATCTATGATCCATGCCTATGCTTGTAACTTTCACATAGACTCTTCTTGTATAAAGATGACAGGCTCACCAATCAAGTATATCATTATATTCCACTTATCTGGTCGTGAACTTGTAGTCAAGAAAAAGAAGTCTTGAAGATGAATTCATAGGTATCAATCGTGGACACTCACGTTGGAGGTTTGTGTATACACAGAGTAGCAGAACAACCAAGCACAAGGAAGAGAAAAATCATTTGCATAAAAACATACTAGGTTAAAGATACCTAAGGTTCAAATAGGAGCGCATTAGGGTTGGAAAGCCTAGTTCATACGGGTACACACGAGTTGGCAGAGGGTCGTACAAATATAGCATGGCAAAAAGACATACTAAGACCGGCATGCAACCAAGTGTCATGGAATGTGCACGAGGGCTAGGCTATAGCATGAGAGGGTAAGGTTTGATACACATGCAAGAGGTTGGGTAAGAATAGTGGATAGTGCGCAGATGGCCTAACACTATCGTGCTTTCATACCAAGCTGGGAAAAAAACAATTTTATGGATGTCAAAGCGAGCTCGGGGTCTCTAGATGGATAAATCTTCGAGGAACAATTGCAAAGAAGTCTAGTAGGAATATAATAATACAAAAATCTCTATACTTTAAATAATATTATCAAAACATATGTTTGAAGTTCAATATATAATGTTGTTAGTCAATATGTGCACAAAGTATGCATTAAGGAAATGGAAAACTCACTCCAATATCTCAACAATCCTCGGACAGATGCCCATATCAATCAAACCATATACATAGTCAGTTGTTCCAGCAGAGAGATTACGGAGTGCCCAACACGCATCTTTCAGAACTTCGTTGTCATTGTAGAGAATCAGTTGCTTAAGATATGGAAATGCAGGCCTTACCTGGTAGAAAATAGAAATATGACGAAAGAACTAAGCTAATCAAGCTAGCTAGAATCAAAATATTGGAAGCAAGTTCATAAGATTATTGTAGTACATCATTGCAGACCTGCTCAAAAGGGGCCGGAGGCTTGCCTCTAAAGAAGTTTCCGAGCACCCAGGTGGCATTCCTTATCAAAGAGAGTGGTGAATGCTCATTAATTTGATGTAGTATGGAAAGGAGCCCACCATGCATGAGAACAAGATCTCTAAAAGCTGGCGAATCACCGACTATATTTCCAAGAGCCCATACTGCCTGTTAAAACAAACACTGCAGTAATGAATTTCAGTAGATCCACGCAGCATGATTTAGCTATTGATATTAACTGTAGGCTAACCATAGTGCTCACCAGTTCCCGGCCATCAATGTTTGAAGAATTTAGTAGTTGCACCAACTTCGGAATGACACCATTTTCCAATAGCAACCTGAATGTGCTCTGAGGTTCCAAAAGATAAGTTTGTCATAATCCACGCGGCTTCATACTTCAGAAAAATGAACAAAAAGTATATTTTATTACCATCTTTTGTGTGAAAATAGAAACCGAAAAAGAGCTGCAAATAGCAAAATAATCCATTAAAATGCACGAAATCATACCTGAATTTGAGGAATGTCATTTTTTAAAAGAAAATCTGCTAGGCGTGGGATTACACCAGCTTTGATAACCTTCTCAATAGAAGGATATGGATCTGCAAAAAAATGAAAATGGTGAAAAAATAACACATGAAATTGTCATGACCGAAATAATATACATCATATTATTTTTATCAATCATATCAATGGTCATTTATATAATTAAACTAAAGATGCTAACAGATTTGAGCGATATCATACCACTACACAATAGTTTTCTGAATTGAATTGTTGCTTCCAATTGTAATGCAGGATCATCAGACAGCACGCCCTTAACCATATCAGGTAATACTTCGGACTGTAATAAGGCCTAGAGTAAATGGAGAATGTTAGAAAACCCCAGTTTTTACACAAGTAAATTGTTATATTTGTTTAACAGATTGACTTATAGTAATGCTTAAAGTATGTTTGATATATCTAAATTAGTAGATAGGTAAAGAAGGAGCTATTGATAGAAATGAAGAGGGTCGTAAACTATATATGAGTTGCAGCTTCGACGATTATATATTTGGGGGGCTCACAGCTTGATTCCTCCGTACCTAGTGAGCCTCTTCCTGGTGAGCTTTACCTAGTCGGAGCTATGCCTAGCCATGTGGAGCTATGCATTACTTCTTCTGACTCACCACGTTGAGCTCCTTCCTATTCAGACTGACCGCTTCAAATACAGAGACTCTTCAACAGGAGGGGAAAGTGAGATCAAATATGGAACCCTTTTTCTTTTTTCTTATGTGCTCGCACTGCTTATGATAATTTCAATTATATAAGATACTAAATAAACTCTGCACAGTGGCAAAGTTTTATGAAGTATACGTATGTGTCTCTATAGCAAGCTTGGGAGCGTGGAGTCCTCAACTATGACAATTTCGCAAAACAGATTAGTTCATATTTGCTCCCAAACTGAGGATCTCTCTTGTTTGTTTTTCTCTCTTTTTTTGAGAAATCAATCGATGACCATCCGAAAGATGGGCATCTTAACTTTTATATTCAAAGAATCAAATAATTACATGGAAATTTTACCGGGACCAAGTCTCATAAAGGGCCATGTTATGCTCAATTACATTCTCAAAGTAAAAGCTCTTGTACATAAAAAATAATGGCTTAATTGATCGTGAGGTTCTAGGGTTCTCTTATATAAGAGGAGAAATATGTTGGGCAAATTACATAATAGAGACGGAAGAAAAGAATACATAATAAAACAGGAAAAGATAAACGATCTCTCAACATGCCCCTCAAAATGAAGCATAGATATCAATCATGCTCAGCTTGGAACAACACCTTTGGAATGACCTTATGGCTAGGGCCTTGGGGAACACGGTTGGAGAGCTTTTATGTTATATCACTGTTTCACGGTTTATTTCTTTTGTCCGCAGTATATAATTTATCCATTAGGGTTTCTCTCTTCTATATAAAAGAACCATTGGGCTCTATGAATAAATACAACGAAGTATTCTATTCCACATGATATCAGAGTGACAGTCCTAAACTGGAGCCCTGAGCCAAACATCCCAACCCTAACTTCTTGCCCCCGCAGCCACTCCTCCGCGCGGCCACAAGCAGCAGCCACCTCGCCTCCCACGCAGATGCAGCCCCACATCATGTTGCGTAGCAGCAGCTGCTGCATCACAGCAACTCGCAGCAGCCATCCTACGGTTGTGCCACCCTCCTACGGTCATTCCAGCGACTACCAGTCGCTTGCAACAGCAGCCCAATGGTCGTGCTGCCCTCCAGCAGCAGTGGCAGCAGCCTGGTGGCACCGCCCAGGTTGTTTTTCGACGTTGGCCTTTAGCTTTCCTGAGATCTAGGTCTGATTTTGGGTCTGCGATCGCGATTTTGGGTCTGATTTCAGAGGGTTTAGGTCTGATTTCAGAGATTTTACCCTTGTATAAAATTGAAATCATACAACATTTTGTCTAAACGTGGTTGCGGTATGAATCTACGCCCGCAGTCACACCTTCTCATGTCCGTTCATCTTCAGATCTGTCTAAGGTCCCAGTTTGTTGTTCACGATGTCAAAAAGCAGAGTTGTTACGCCATCTACGGGTGCATTCAAGGGTCCAGCGTCTATTTTCAAGATGGACGGTACAAACTATGATTTGTGGGCAATGCAGTTCAAGAATCTGATGCAGTGTCATAGCAAGAAGCATATTCTGATGCAAGATGAGCCGGATGGACAAGACAAGGACCAACGTTTGGAAGACTACTTGCGTCTTCTTTCCGAGCTACCTTCTGCTTCGGACACCCTCGTGGCTGGTAGACCGGACAGCAATGACCACTTTACGTGGGTTGGGGCAAAGCTCTCTACCAAGAACATCTACAATCATCTTCGTAACCTTACGGCGGCGCCGAACACGGAGGTCGCCCAGGATTTGCGCCTCATCTGGGCCACTAAGATTCCTCTAAGGGTCAATCTTCCTTTGGTGCCTTCGGAGGAACCGGATCTGCGATAAGATGAGAAGGGTCCGCATCTTTGGCTCTCAAGATTTAATTTGCGATAGATGCCATGAACATCACGAGGATGCCGACCACATCTTCTTCTCTTGCCGATATTCTGCGGAGGTTTGGCAGGCCATGAATCTGACTTGGGTGCGGCACGAGAACACACCACTATTTTGGCGGTCCATCAGGAGGGTCGGGCAAGGCTCTACCGACGATATCTCTATAGTGTTTGTTGCGTTATGGGCGAGGGCAAGGGAGAAATGAATGTATCTTTAAGAGCGTTAGATTCTATCCTGAAAATGTCTTGATCACTGTAACGCCCTTTATAACACCTGGGCCTCGAGCTAACTTGTACTACCCCTAATCAATATATAGCGGTAGCTCCCACCTTGGGAGTTCACCCAACTTATTTTTCAAAAAAAAAAGGACCAACGCCTCATGGGAGGTTGATGATACATATGTCAAGGTGTGGCTTGGTACCGTTTCTGTGGAGATAGCCAACGATATCCTTAGTCAACCCACAGCAAAGGCAATATGGGACATTCTCACAAGGACATACTCTCAAGCCAAGAATGAGTCGAAGATACTACAGTTCCAGCACGATATCTTCACGACCAAATAGGGTGATCGTCCTCTTCACGCCATGTATACATCTCTGAGGGGAATGTTTGAGCGACTTCACAACTACATACCCCTACGGCCTCTCCAGAGTAGCATAAGGCCTACAGAGACTCTGTCATGACTAGTGTTTTTCTGGCTATCCTCAACCCAAAAATATGACTAAGCTCGCTCTCAGTGTCTTACCGATGCTACCATACCTCCTATAGAGGAAGCATACAGCAAGCTGATCAGATTGAGTATCTCCTCTACCACACCTTCTCAGATTTCGTCGGTTATGGCCGCATCACGTGCTAGAGGTGGATCTACTCCTTTCAAAGGATAAGGCACACGTGGCAAAGGCGATTCACGCCCACGTCAGAAATGTTCATACTACCATCATTCAGGTCATTTAAAGGATACGTGCTACTCCAAGCACGGATTCCCACTATCAGCTCGTGCTGCAAAGCAAAGTCATACTGCTCATGATCTTACCGATCATCGCTACGATGATTGTGATGCTCGCCTGAGAGAGATCATGCCTCCAGCCATTGGATCTTCAAGAACCGGTCCATCACACATTGTAGCCCCTGTCTCCACAAGTAGCTCAAGTATTACTCATGCATTTACTAGTCGCTCTGGACCAGATTCTTCAGAGTAGACTATGGATTCCGAAGCATCACATCATCTCTGCGGAGATAGATTGCAGTTTGGTACATACAGTCCAGCACAACCAGGTAGATCGGTAGTGATTGTTGATGGGACTCAGTCCCTAATTACTAGAAAGGGGGAGGTTCATTTGACACCCTCCATGCACCTGCAGAATGTTCTTCATGTGCATGCCTTTGTAGAGATAATTATGTAGTCGGTGTATCGTTTATGCTATTTTTATTTTCTCAGTAACTTCTTATGTATTTTACCCATGGGTTCTCTCTATATAAGAGAGTCTAGGGTTTTATGGAATAACAAGATAACTCTTTCCACCAACATGGTATCATAGCCAAAACCCTAAAACTCTAAACAAACCCCACCCCCCCCTCTCCCTACCTCGGCGTCGCCGCCTCCTCCTCCCACCGCGCCGGCAGGCCCCCTCCTCTCCAACTGGGCCCCTCCACTGTTGGGCCGCTCCACCGTCGAGCCCCTCCACCGCCGGCCCCTCCACCACTGGGCCCCTCCACCGTTGGCCCCTCTCTCCCGCCCGGGCTCTCCCTCGATGGATTTGATTGCGTAAAGTCTACATATGCACTCAAATCCTATGTAGTTTATGTAGACACTTGTCTTTTGGTCTATGAATCCTAGTTCTTCGTCTCCGGTGATATGTCAGAAAATAAAGTCGATATGCCCTACATAGGCGCGTTTAAAGTTCTCGCGCCAGTAGTCAAGATGGATGGGACGAACTATGAGCTCTGGGAGATGCAGTTAATGAGACTCATGAAGTCGAACGGTAAGAAGCACATTCTTACTGAGGAAGAATCGGCATAGAAGACTGGGATCTATGCCTCCAGGGACGCTGATGATTCATATGCCAAGGTCTGGCTGTCAGGCACGTTGTCGATGGAGATTGCTAATGATGTTCTCCATCAGCCCACCGCTAAGGCGATGTGGGACATACTGGCGGCACTTATTCGCATGTGCGAAATGAGACGAAGATGTTACAGCTCCAGCATGACATATTCACCACGAAGCAGAATGGACGGCCACTGCATTCCTAGTATACATCCCTATGGGGGATGTTTGAGAAACTCTATAGTACTATCCCTCCCACGGCTAACTCCGAGCAGCAGAAGACTTTTAGGAATGCTACCATGGTGGGGGTACTGCTTGCAGCTCTTGATCCTGAATAATGATGTTCCCCGATCACAGATACTTGTCGATGCTACCATTCCTCCTATGGAGGAAGTCTACCGGAGTCTTAGTTGCATCGCTGTCTCTTCCAGTACTTCTATTCCACCACCTTCGGCGATGGTTGCGTCCCGAGGGAGAGGTGGTCCATCTTCATTCCGTGGTCGTAGACCTCGTGGTCGAGGTGATCGTTTTCGCCAGCCATGCACTTTTTGCCATAGCACACGCCACTATGAGATACATGTTATTCTAAGCATGGGTTTCCGGCATCGGTACGAGGAGCCGAGCATGTTGCATCCTCGTCGGCATCTACTTTAGATCACAAGTTCGAGGAGCTCGTGGGGAGATTGTATGATATTATGCCTCCCGCATCTACAGATTCTCCAAGAGGCTCTTCAGATATTGCTGCTTCAGTGTCTACCAGTACTTCTGCCTCTGCTAGCACCTCAGGTAGTGCTTCTGTTTTTACATCATGTCATAATTCAGATGTACTCTATTGCAACACATCATCTTTGCCGCGACAGAGATAGACTCACGGCATACAGGGAGATTCTACCTGGACGGTCAGTGGTAATAGCCGATGGGACTCGTTCACCCATTATTGCAAATGGGGAGATTACCTTGTCACCTTCCATGCATTTACAGAATGTTCTACATGCCTCTGATTTTTCAATGAACCTACTGTCTATTAGTCAAATTACAAAGGATCTGCACTGTCGCGCTATATTTGACCCATATTCTCTTATATTTCAGGACATACTAACGGACAGGGTGATTGGTTGTGGTTCTGAGCAGGATGGTCTCTATCGTCTGGTCCAGAATTTTTATGCCGGTGTCTCCTCTTATTCAGCCGGATCAGTCTCTCCATATACATAGCATCTACGCTTTGGTCACCTCCCGCTTCAGAAGATGCGTCATCTCTTGTCTCAGATTCCTCTAAGTTCTTCCTTTCAGTGTGAAGCCTGTTAGTTGGGAAAGCACCATCGAGCTAGCTTCCCTAGTTGTCAGTGTCGGAGCAGTAGCTCCCCGTTTGAATTATTTCATGTCGATATTTGGGGTCCGAGTCGTGTTCTTGATCATCAGGGACACAGGTTTTATCTTGTAGTCGTTGATGATTTCTCTCGTTTGTCATGGGTATTTCTATTAAAGAGCAAATCTAAAGCAGGGGATGTTATTAGAAATCTTATAATTGAAGTGCAAAAGATTTTTTCCTCTCATGTCAAATATGTTCGTACGGACAATGCTTTGGAATTTTGCACTCGTTCTCTCCCACATTTCTTTTCGTCATTCATCAAACCACATGTGCTTATACATCTCAACAAAATGGATTTGCAGAAAGAAAACATCGTCATCTTCTTGATATAACTCGGACCCTGCTTATCAAGAGTTGTACGCCTATTTCTTTTTGGGGAGATGCAATTCTTACAACCTTTTACCTTATGAATCGTATGTCGTCCTCGGTACTTGGAGAAAATTCCTCTTTCTGTTGTTTTTCCATACAAGGAATTATTCTCTCTTACCCCTCGTGTCTTTGGTGTTGTTGCTTTTGTTCACCAGTTGTCTCCTGGACTTGACGAACTCTCACCTAGAGTTGTCACGGGATACCGTTATTATGATCCCGTAAACAGAAAATACTTTGTCAGTGCTGATGTTACATTTTTTGAGTCTGTTATGTACTTCTCACCTGCAGGTGACAGGTTGGCATCATCCACATCTAATGACAAGGTTTATGTTCATCATCCTCCTATTCGGAGTCCACCACCGTCCATTCGTGTCCCCGTTGTCACGCCAATATCATCCCTACCACCACCACCACCGCCGCCACCACCACCAAAACCACCTCTCGCCATTACCTAAATATTATACACGTCGGTCAAGTTCTGCTCATGCTGCACGTCAATCATCCAACATGCCTCAGGTATGTTTAGATGTTATTACTAATGACGGGCCGGATAGAGTGCATGTGCAGGGTTCATCTTTGCAGGAGGAATGTGAACCGGCTTGTACAGTGGATGATGATCTGGATGTCCCTATTGCTATATGGAAGCAGAAACATACTTGCGCATCATATCCTCTTGCTTTCCAGGTTTCCTTTCATCTCACAAAGGACTTTCAGAGGGAGTCAAATTACTAAGTAGTACCTGGGAATTACTTAAATACCCAGGTACTACGTAATGTTTTTTTTACTTAAAAACTACAGAGGTGTCGCATGTTCAACATACGACACCCCTTAAGTTTTTTTTTACCCAGGAACTGTGTTTGTGTCGCATGTTGGATGTGCGCTATAGATAACGCATATTCAACATGCGACATATATCCAGGGAATTCCCCTCGAAGATGGTCTCGAAATGTTCTGTACAGGTATCGCAGGTCTCGAAATGTTCTGTACAGGTATCGCATGTTGTATATGCGACATTCTTGCAGGGACTGATAACGCATTTTCAATATGCGTCACCCTTACAGGAAATTTTCCTCGAAAATGGCTGGGCAGGTGTGGGCTTTGAAATTTGAACATATAACGCATGTTCAATATGCGTCATCCTTACAGGAATTTTTCCGCGAAAATGGTTGTCCAAGTGTGGGCTTTGGAATTTCAAGTTTCTAAAAACCCTTGAAAAGGCATGCCAATTCCATGTTTCTAATGTAAATAGACATCTTTTGGTAAACATTCCAGACATTGCAAACATTCTAGACATTCCAAACATCAAAGAAGACATTTCAAATATTGAATATAAGTAGACTTGTTCATGTATACACATTACATTTTTTGCATCATATTAAAAATTACATTGATTACAAGTCAACGTTTTTTCCTCCGCTGGTACGTAATCGTAGAATCTGGAGGATGGAACGGTAATAGACGGTTCGCTTCGTCTATCATGTGGATTTGAGAGGGTCCTGGGGCATCTTCCTCGAATGTTGGCATAGACGGCGGCGTTAGTGTGCAGTAAGTTGGTCGTGACTGGTTGGGGTCCAATCCATACCTCAACGGTGCTTGAGGTGTTGGCAAGTCCTCTCGTGGTCGCTCGGTGGCAGGTGTGAAGTAGTCTCCTTGCGCAATGTTATCATCCTCCGCAGCGGCTTCTTCAAAGTCCATGGGTTCCGCGACTTGTTCACGCGCCCTACCTCGACCTCTTTCTCGTCCCCGTCCTCTTGCCCTTCCTCGCCTTGCCTCCTCCCTAGCCACATCTGCACGCTCGTCATGTAACGTGACTGCATCTGCAAATTGTAATGACAGCCACTCCGTCATTTCCGCCTTCGCTTGTGCCGCAATCTCGCGGCATTCCTCGTGTCCAATGTCGTAGAAACGGCTCCACAGAGCGAGCTGCATCCAAAGAGAAGACGTAGATGTAAATTTGAAACAGTTTTGTTAATTAATTTACCAAAAAAATTATAGTTCGAGTACTTACGTTGCTTGCCAGAGTTGCACCCAAACGTCCGACAAATCTTCGAGTAATGGTCCGATACCATTGCTCGTATGTGGGCGTCGCGAATACCCCTCTGGACCGATCGATGCGAATAATTCTAACTTCCCGCTCATCCCAGCGGGCAATATGCAAGCTGTGTTTTGCCCTCCAATCTACATGTACTTTCCCCCTCAAATCGATAGCGTGGAGTTCTTGAAAGGTGGAGCAACGACTTGGGATATCTTGAAGACCCCCAAATTGTCTCATGAACCGATCTGGGTAGTAATACTCCACAATGTGGAAGTATATCAAAGGCACTTCAGCTCTCCAAATGTGTTCGCCTTCAAGAGAGTTGGCTGGGAGATGGGCGCTGATCTCATCGGTATAGGGAGTCCAAAATACCTGAATGCAAAAATTGTATTACGATTAGTATTTCTTTTGTTGATATAGGAAAAATTTGTAAATGTAAAATTACCTGGTCGGGTGATTGCATGTCAAAAGCATCCCTGTAGGGTCTCACCACGTGTGTGGGCTGTCTACGATGGGCAAACGCCGTTGCCCAGCAGACTCCTAACGGGCGCCCGTACCATTCTCTACCGTCCCTAACAACTGGAGCAATGTGGGGGAAATGCTCCCAAGCCCAGAGCTGAAGTAGTATGACCGAGCCTCCAATCTCCTCGGTCGCCATGTCCGCTGCCAAACATAGGTGCCTGTAAAGATATGCAAGTACGGCTGATCCCCAGCTCAATGTCCCAGAGAACTCAAAATCCTGTAGATGTGGTAGAGCTATAAGTGAAACCAAGGACCCAGACTTGTCCGTGAAAAGGACTCCACCAAGCAACTGCAAAATGTACGCTCGAGCGTGTCTCTGTACGACTAGCTCGTCTGCATCCTCAGCCAACTCTGAAAAATTGGTGGACAGCCAGCTTGCTGACACCCTGCTGCCAACTATGTCTGCGGTCAGTGGCCTAACACCCAACAATTCCTCGCATGTATCTGCCCATGTCGCTCCAGGTGTGGTCTCCCCGGTAACCGCGGGCCCATCAATTCGCAGCCCCAAGATGAATGCCACATCCTGCAAGGTGATAGTAATCTCCCCACTCGGCATGTGGAAGGTGTGCGTCTCGGGTCTCCACCGTTCAACTAACGCTGTCACCAGATGCCAATCCAAGGTAATGAACTCGAGCTCTGAGATGCATCCAAATCCTGCTTCGACTACGTAAGGCAGTAGCCGGTCATCCAAAGGGATCCGACGTACATGTGTCTCTCGTCGTCGGCAACGCAACCACGAAGATTCCTACAAGAAAATTGTTAGGAAAAAAATTGAAGGAAGGAAGATATTATAATTACTTACATCGCCAGCACAAACTCGACGTGAACGATGTCGCTCCTGAAGGTGCAAAACTGAAGGATCAACTGGGCTGGGATCCATCTGAAAAATACAATATTCAATGTTACACAATACAATAACAAAAACTATATGAAAAAACAATATCCGACAAAAGCAACAAGTATTTACCACAATGAAAATTATTAATATACGAGGGTAGCAAACTTACTCGAATTTGGACATTTACGTCGGTTGTGACCTTGGCCACCACAATTTCCACATTTATTCTTATTCCTGGTCGTCGTCGGCGCATTTGATGTGGATGCTTGAGAATTCCTTGTGGCTTTGTTGGGACAACCACGGTGTGTGTGACCCAATATCCCACAATAGGAACAAGTATTTTGCCGAATCACATCTCTAACATCCATTTCATTATGTATTCTTGTTGTACGTGGACGACCTTTACCGCGTTTACGCTTTGGGTCCGGTCGTAACTCAAGATATTCGAGGGGAGCCCATGTTTCACGATCACCGATGGAAAAAAATTGCCCTCCATAAACCTGCAACTGTTTCTCCCAGGTGTACCACTCTCCAACATAGGAATCTACATCAGCCCGACGCTTTGAAATGACTGCAATGGCGTGGGAACATGGGATACGATATATTTGCCACTTGTTGCAAGTGCATTTCCTTTGTAGCAAGTTTACCGTGTACTGTTTGCGCCCGCGAATACCAGTAGACGTCCGTCGAGCCCTGGTAGACACCTCGAATAATATTTCTGGTTGTACTTGTACCTGAGTTACTGTGTGCCCATTCGCAGCTGCAGTCCAACGGGTCAGCTCTGTGGATGCGTAATGCGTGAATTTTCGACCAGCAGCAATGGCTGCGCTTACTTCTTCAAAATGCTGAATGAAGTACGACACACAATTATAAAAGGTCTTCTCAATTAACGCAGAGATTGGCAAGCAACGGGCATCTTTAAGAACTGCATTGTAGCTTTCGCTCAGATTTGTAGTCATCTGACCAAACCTATACCCACCGTCATAGGCCAAGGTCCATTGCTCACGACGACAATAATGAGTTGAAAACCATCTAGCTGCTCCATTATTCCACTCTTGTAATTTCCTCATGAAGTACGCGAACTTCCTAGGTGTCGTCTGTAATGCTGCGGCTTGCACCAGAGCTTTCATGGAGCCATTTTTAAAGACGCTATTGAAGTTGCTCGCGACGTGCCTCGTACAAAACCGCCAATATGCAAAGGGTTCTAATAAATCCACGTCCGCATCTTTCATAGCGGCTTTTATACCAGAATGCCTGTCGGAGATGATACATATTGGTCCAGCTCGCATGCCGATTACCCTTACACGAACCAACGAAAGAAACCACTTCCATGACGACAAGGATTCCTCGTCGACGATCCCGAATGCAAGGGGAACAATATGTTTATCCCCGTCAACCCCGCAAGCAATGAGCAGTTTTTGTTTGTACTTCCCGTACAAATGTGTCCCGTCAACACTAATCAGTGGCCGACAATATTTGAATGCTTCAATGGAAGGACCAAATGCCCAAAAGCATCGTTCAAATCTGCGGCAGAGAGGTTTCCGAGGATCAGGATGGTCGCTGTAGTCAATATCAATTTCAGTCCCTGGAATAGCAGCCTCCATTGCATGCAAAAGAAAAGGCATTTCAGCGTATGACTTCTTCCAGTCACCAAATACGATTCCGATGGCCTTCCTTCGAGCATCCCAAGCCCTTTTCCTTGAAACCCAGTAGTTGTACATCTCGTGGATGTGAGCTCTACAACTAGATACACGAACATTAGGGTCATCCCTAACAAGAGTTAGCAATGATCTAGACATGAATTTGTAGTCCAACTGAGGGTGATCCTGATTAACTGTTGGGTTTATACAAGTGTGTGCCCCAACAACCTTGGAGATCACCCACAGTCCATCAAAATTTCTGAAATGTCCTCGTAAATACCAAACGCAACCATTTGATCTCTGCGAACAAAAAACCGACCATATCAAGCTGGTGGATTCCTTGACAATGAAGTCATAATGTGATAGAATGTGGAACTTCTTCACAGCGTAAACCAAATCCTTCCTACATTTGAACGTCCTACCCTTGCGGATTTCGTCAGCAACACCATCAAGTCTAGACTTGCTTCGAATGTCATCTTCATATGTTGAACGTGTATTAGACCCTCTAACCCCAAAAAAGGGTATACGGGGTGTAATAATATGCGCGGTTTGTTCATTAGTTGGGAGCTCCTCGTCCATCAGATCATCTTCGACATCTTCGCTACCTTCTTCCAGGTCATCATCGGTCCCCCAAGGGATGAAATCCTGATCCATCCGGTTAACCTCTCGCAGCAACGGCTCACTCAAGCCCAAATCCTGAACCGTGCTTGGCTGCGTTACAGGCGCATCCGTATCAAAGTAGGGTCCCATGGTTGGGACATTTCTTGGTGGCATGTTGCAGACAACTGCTGCTTGTGTGCTCGGGACTCCAGACGGTCCCTTGTTAGTCATAACAGTGGGGACTTCGCTCACAGATACATCTTCAACATAAATATCGGTAGGCATTGATTTCCCAATGGTCCGAGCGTACACAAGAACTGCCTGCACATCATCATCATCGACAATAGATGAAAATGACGGTTCCTCCCCTGGGCCTCGAGGGATGCGATGTAATAATCGGATGTTTTGACTGTCAATATCCAAGTTGAACTTACGGTAAACCAAGTTCAACATCTCATCGAACGTCATATTAGGAGTCAACACAAACCCCCTCACATTGGTTGACGATCCGCACATGAGTGTACTACTCAAATGACACATACAATACAACTGCTCCATTCTAACCTAATACGTGACACAACGTACAAGCAAACGTCATACATTCGAGAAATGAAAAACATGCATATGATACAAAAAAAACTAAAGAAAATGTTTTACCAAGTTCAATTGTTCGCAACAAGTGATTAGCCCTAATGAGAAGCGGAGACGGCTAGGACGGTGCCAATCAGTGAAAACACGGAAAAGGAGTGTTCCGTAGGGCTAGGAGTGACCAAAAAGGGTGTTGTTGAGAAAGGAGGAGATCAGAAGATGCGGGTGCAGAGGAGGGCGTCGGGGGCGGCTGGGTTGCTGGAAACGAAGGTGTTGTCGGGGCAAGGGCGGTGAAATGGGAAGGTCGCTGGGCGCGGGGCTTATTTAGGGTCAATATCGCATGTTGAATATGCGTTATCTACAGCGCACATCCAACATGCGACACAAACGCAGTTCCTGGGTAAAAAAAACTTAAGGGGTGTCGCATGTTGAACATGCGATACCTCTGTAGTTTTTAAGTAAAAAAAAACATTACGTAGTACCTGGGTATTTAAGTAATTCCCAGGTACTACTTAGGAATTTGACTCTTTCAGAGGTTTGTTGTGGCTTTGTCTTCCGTGGAGATACCACGGAATTATCAGGATGCCTTGAAGATTGATCACTGGCGTTCTGTTGTGGAGGAGGAAATGGTTGTCCTACAATCACAATGTACATGGAGCTTGGTTCCTGCTCCCTCAGGTGCATCTGTCGTTAGTTGCAAATGGGTATTCACAGTTAAGTATCACGTAGATGGTAGTCTTGACCGTTACAAGGCAAAGCTAGTGGCGCGAGGCCTCACCCAGACATATGGCGTGGATTATATGGATACCTTCTCTCCAGTTGCTCGTCATCCCACTCTTCGTATTCTTCTGTTTGTTGATGTAGTACGTGACTGGCCCTTATTTCAACTTGATGTTAAGAATGCATTCTTGTATGGCGATCTGCAGGAAGAAGTCTATATGCAGCAGCCCCGGGGTTCGCTGTTGAGGGGGAGAATCATATGGTGTGTAGACTTCATAAGGCGATATATGGCCTTAAACAGAGCCCAAGGGTGTGGTTTCAGAAGCTTTCCCATCTAATTGAACAACAAGGATTCAAGAGATCAAATGCGGATCATTCGTTGTTCATCCAGAAAACTCATAGAGGTACGGTTGTTATCATGGTGTATGTTGATGATATTCTGGTTACAGGAGATGATGCTCAGGGGATAAAGATGACAAAAGTATTTTTGGGCTGTCAGTTTGTTACGAAGGATCTTGGTACTCTACGATACTTTCTGGGGTTAGAGTTTTCCACGAATGCACGGGGCCTTGTGATGACCCAAAGGAAATATATTACAGATTTGCTTGTTGAAACGGGCATGGTTGGGTGTTGACCCTCGAGTACTCCTATGGATCCAACCATGAAATTATATGATAATGATACTGAGGAAGTTGACATGAGAAGGTATAGAGAAATGGTGGGTAAGCCTCTTTACATCACTATAACTCGACCTGATATTGCCTTTGCAGTAAGTCGAGTGAGCCAGTTCATGGAACAGCCAAGACAGATACATATGGATGCCATATATGTGATACTAAGGTATCTAAAGTCGTCCCCAGGCACAGGATTGTTGTTTATAAAGGACACAAATTTATCTATTTCGGCATGTGCGGATGCGGATTATGCAGGATGCCCTAAGGATCGAAAGTCTACTTCAGGCTTTGCAGTTTTTGTGGGCAGCTCTCTGGTTTCTTGGAAAAGCAAGAAACAAACTGTTGTAGCTAGATCTAGTGCTGAGTCTGAATATAGGGCCATGGCACAAGCAAGCACGGAGATGATGTGGGTTCGAGCCGTACTAGAAGACTTGCATATAGATGTACCTCTACCCATGCAGCTACAGTGTGATAATCAAGCTGCTTTGTTCATTGTCAATAATCCTGCCTTTCATGAAAGAACAAAACATATTGAGGTAGACTGCCACTACGCTAAAGATATGATCCAGAAGAGCCTGATTTATACTTCACATGTTAATTCAGGGGAGCAGACTGCCGACATCTTCACCAAGCCATTGCTCAAAGGACCATTCCAGAAGTGTTCTTCCAAGCTGAGCATGATTGATATATGCTCCATTTTAAGGGGGGTGTAGAGATAATTATGTATTCGGAGTATCATTTATGTTATTTTTATTTTCTTGGTAACTTCTTATGTAATTTACCATGGGTTCTCTCTATATAAGAGAGCCTAGGGTTTTATGGAATAACAAGATAACTCTTTCCACCAACAGCCTTTTCCATGAACTGATTGTCTATTAGCCAGATTACGAAAGATTTACACTGGCGTGCTATATTTTTTTTTAAGCCAAAAACAGGGGGAGACACTCAGTGATATTCGCCCCATAATTTATTAAAAGAAATAGTACACAGGGAATTTACAAAGGGAACGAGAAAACGAAACAAGCAAAGCACCTACAAAGCCCACTCATCAACCAATCGCGCGTAGTGCATCTCCACATTTTCCATGTAAAAGAGTTTCCCAGAGAAGAGAGCAGCATTTCTGCCCAGCCATATTGCCCACAAAATTGCCACGGGCCCAAGGAGCTCCTGTCGAGCTCTGTTTTTATTGGCCACCATCGAACCGCAGAAGGAAGCCAAATCAGATGTGCATAACCAAGCCATTCTTGCCCCCTCCCAGATCATAGTCACTTTAGGGCACCTGAAGAAAAGGTACTCAAGGGACTCCACCGCCATGTCGCACAAAATGCATCTATCAGAGACGGAGCCCAGAAGCCTAGCACATCGATCTCTCGTCATCAATCTTTGCCTACGGAATTGTTGGGAAAAATAGAAGAAGTGTTTATTCCATCAGCCATAGGCTCTCTTATATAGGAGAGTAGCCTATGGGTAAATTACATAAAGCATACTGCAGAAAAGAAAATAACAGAGAAGTACAAAAGAAACTAATATATGTTTACACTCCCCCTCAAGATGGAGCATAGATATCAATCATGCTCAGCTTGGACGCACACTTCTGAAATGGGCCTCGTAGTAATGCCTTGGTGAATATATCTGCAATTTGATTCTCTGAACTAACATGGGATGTAGCAATGAATCCCTTCTGAATCATATCACGTATGAAGTGACAGTCAACTTCAATGTGCTTGGTTTGCTCATGGAATGCCGGATTGTTTGCAATGAACAAGGCCGCCTGATTGTCACATTCTAAGGTCATAGGAAGTGGGACTTCTATACATAAATCTGTAAGCACAGCCTTTACCCGCATCATTTCTGTGCTAACCTGAGCCATAGCCCTATATTCAGATTCAGCACTAGACCTGGCTACCACAGTTTATTTCTTGCTCCTCCATGAGATTAGAGAATCTCCAACGTAGACCGCAAACCCAGAGGTGGACTTCCTGTCCTTGGGACAACCTGCATAATCTACATCTGCACATGCTGAGATAGAGATCACCTTGCCTTTCTTGAATAGCAAACCCACACCTGGAGATGATTTGAGGTACCTGAGTATCATATGTATAGCATCCATGTGAACCTGACGTGGTTGCTCCATGAACTGGCTCACACGACTCACTGCAAAGGATATATCGGGCCTAGTAATCGTGACATACAATAGTTTGCCCACCAGTTCTCTGTATCTTCTCCTGTCCACCTCCTCTGTATCATCATCATATAGCTTCATACTGGGGTCCATTGGTGTTGTAGCAGGCCTGCAACCGAGCATTCTTGTTTCACTCAACAGGTCCGTAACATATCTTCTCTGCGACATTACTAGCCCATACGGATTTCTGGCAAACTCCAGCCCCAGAAAATATCTAAGGACTCCAAGATCCTTAGTAACAAATTCGCTACCTAGCATTTCTTTCGCCTTCTTTATTCCTTGTGCATCATCTCCTGTAATCAAGATGTCATCTACATAAACCATGATTGCAATAATACCTCTTGAAGTCTTTTGTACAAATAAGGAATGATCAGCATTAGAGCGTTTGTATCTCTGTTTTTCAAAGAGGTCTGAGAGGTTCTGAAACCATGCTCTGGGGCTCTGCTTAAGGCCATAGATAGCCTTATGAAGTCTGCACACCTTAGAACACTCCCCCCCCAACAACAAAACCGGGTGGCTATTGCATGTAGACTTCCTCCTGTAAGTCGTCATATAAGAATGCATTCTTCACATCCAACTGATATAGCGGCCACTCACGAGTAACCGCAACTGACAGCAAGATCCGTAGAGTAGAATGACGGGCTACTGGCGAGAATGTATCAAGAAAGTCCACCCCGTATGTCTGTGTAAAGCCACGAGCAACAAGGCGAGCCTTGTATCTGTCAATACTGCCATCTGCATTCTGCTTGACTGTAAATACCCACTTGCAGCTCAGTGGGGACACATCTGCAGGTATAGGAACTAGACTCCAAGTTCCTCTAGATTGAAGTGCTGCCATTTCTTCCTCCATTGCTAGACGCCATCTACTATCCTTCAGAGCGTCTTGGTAATTCTGTGGAATTTCTACAGCTGACAAAGCGACCACAAAGTTCCTGAAATCCCCAGATAGTCGTCCAAATGACACAGAAGCTGCTAAAGGATATGAGGCGCAGCTCCGCTTTGATTTGTGTATAGCAATAGGAACATTCAGTTGTGTCCTCATCTGTCCTCTGTAACACATCCTGCTCAGAAACATCATCAGATCCATCAAGAGTAATATCTTCAGAACATACCTTAGGCGAGCTAGGTGATGAGTCATGACCATGAGCTGGAGTAGGCCTGCGGGTATAATGAAATGGTAGTGGTGAAACAGGTATAGTAATAGGAGGTGCAGATGATGGTAAAGGAGCTGGTGGTGGTGGTGGTGGTACTGGTGGTGGTGGTGTCACATAGATGGCATCGGTAGTAACTGGAGGTAGCAATTGATCACCTGAGGAAGAAAAATACATTACGGATTCAAAAAATGTAACATCTGCACTAACAAGATACCGCCTGCGCAATGGATCATAGCACTTGTACCCCTTTTGAGTTCTGGAGTACCCAACAAACACACACTTGACAGGCCTAGGAGAGAGCTTGTCAGTACCGGGAGACAACTGGTGGACAAAGGCAACAGAACCAAATACACGAGGAGTCAGGGAAAATAGATCTTTACCAGGAAAGATAAGGGTGAAAAGAATCTTTTCACCTAGGACAGATGACGGCATACGATTTATTAGGTAACATGTTGTAAGAACCGCGTCACCCCAGTAAGAATAAGGAACATGGCTCTGTATAAGAAGTGACCTGTTGACATCTAGCAAGTGGCGATGTTTCCTTTCAGCGATCCCATTCTGTTGGGAGGTATAGGCACAGGATGTCTGGTGGGTAATCCCATGGGATGAAAAATAACTAGCTAGGACATGAGTACATAATTCCAGGGCATTATCACTTCTCACAATTTTAACAGATGTAGAGAAAACATTACGAATCTCATTAAGAAAATTGATAATAATATTCCCTGCTTCAGATTTATTCTTTAACAAAAACACCCATGACACACGAGAAAAGTCATCCACAATAATTATATAAAACATGTGTCCCTGATGATCAGGAACACGACTCTGACCCCAGATATCAATGTGAAATAACTCAAACTTGGAGGTACTACTCCGACACTGACGACTGGGAAAGGTAGACCGATGATGCTTTCCCAACTGACAAGCCTCACATTGGATAGATGTGTGACGCAGACCCTGGGGTAACACACGACGCAGCTTCTGAAGTGGTAGATGTCCAAAGCGTAGATGCCATAGCAGAGGTGATACAGGTCCAGTAGGTAAGGATGAGGTTCCAGCAAAAGGAGGCTGACTGAGGCGATAGAGGCCTCCTTGCTCATAGCCACGACCAATCACGTTGCCCGTAAGGATGTCCTGAAAAACAAGAGAAGATGGATCAAAAATCGCCCGACATTGTAAATCCTTGGTAATTTGGTTGATAGATAACAAATTCATTGAAAAATCAGGTACATGTAACACATTTTTCAGCTGCATAGACGATGTCAGTCTAATCTCCCCTTTACCAGTAATTGGGGAATGTGTGCCATTAGCAATGACCAATGTTCGACCTGGAGGGATCTGTCTGTATCCTGTAAGTAGACTTTGATCGCCACATAGATGATGTGTGGCTCCAGAGTCCATAATCCATGTTAGAGTATCTGATCCACTACTAGAAAATGCAAGTGTGCTACCTGATGCACTGGTAGAGGCAGAGGCGGATGCAGCAGTGTCAGACGGGCTCTCAGTAGTATGTGCTGGGCCGGATGGAGCAATAATGCCCCTTAGACGAGCAACAAGGTCATCAAAGCGCTGATCCAAAGAGGCAGCAGATGGAGGCTCTATCTGCTCAACGACTCGTGCAGATGCAGGAAATCCATGCTTGGAGTAGCATGTGTCTTCAGTATGTCCGGTACGATGGCAGTAGGTACATGTTGGCCGAATGCGGCCTCCTCTGCCACGAGGACCACGTCGATGGTGACCTCCACGACCTCTGTTGGCAACATGGCGGAAGCAGTCTGATTCGTAGTCGTAGAGGGAACAGTGATCCGGCTCAACCTGTGAAAGGCTTCCTCTAGGAGGAATAGTAGAGTCCGCCAAGATCTGAGATCGTGTTGCCTCATACTCAGGATCAAGGGCAGCAAGGAAAACTCTCCTTAGTAGCATTTCGGTAGGTCTTCTGTTGCTCTGGCGTGGCTGTCAGGGGCATGAAGCTGTACAGCTTCTCGAACATCCCACGTAGAGAAGTGTAGAGTGAGTGTAGAGGGAGACCATTCTGCTTAATGGAGAATATGGCATGCTGGAGTTGCAGAATCTTTGTCTCATTCTTCGCTTGAGAGTATGTGGCCGCCAGAATATCCCACATGTCTTTAGCCGTGGGCTGATGAAGAATATCATTGGCAATCTCGATCGCCAAAGTTCCATATAACCAGACTTTGGCGTATGCATCATCTACCTCCCATGAGGCATTAGCTCCAGTCTTCTCAGCAGGCTCTTCTTCGGTAAGATTGTGCTTCTTACTAGTTGACTTCATCATACTCATGAACTGCATCGCCCACAGTTCATAGTTCGTACCATCCATCATTACGATAGGCGCTGGACCACGAAAGGCGCCTATAGATGGAATATCCGTCTTGCTTTCTGACATACTGGAAATAGAAGACTGGAGCGATAGACTGAAGATAAGATCGTCTACACGGACATAGACGGGTTTAGTTGCATGTGTAGACTTCAAGCAACCAAACCCATTTAGTTGACGGTGTGCGCGCTAGAAACGTGTAGGGCTGATTCAGGGAGTTACGCACGCACAGCAGATAGCGCAGGAGAGAGCACAGGGGCGCTAGGGCATGCGCTTTCAGGGGCGCACGCACGATGGGGAACGCACAGGGGCGCACAGGAGCGCTAAGGAGCGCGCACAGGGGCGCGCTGGAGAGCGCTAGGGCACGCACGCACGGAGGCGCAAGCGCGCGATGGGGCGCAGGCGCAGGGGCGCAGGCGCGCGATGGGGCGCGTGCGGTGTGCGGTTCACCGCAGGCGAGAGGCGCGCACGGCCAGTGGGCTGGGTAGGCGCCGGCTGCGAGAGAGAGGCACGCGGGTGGAGGTGGGGATAGAGTTAGGGTTTCAAGAACTCTGGTCTAGGACGTCGCTCTGATACCATGTTGGGAAAATAGAAGAAGTGTTTATTCCGTCAGCCCTAGGCTCTCTTATATAGGAGAGTAGCCTATGGGTAAATTACATAAAGCATACGGCAGAAAAGAAAATAACAGAGAAGTACAAAAGAAACTAATATATGTTTACAGGAATAGCCAAAGGAAGAAGCCAATCTGCTCAGGGAGCCGGAGACCCCAGAAAAACCGCAATCACGAATCAGAGTCTCCGACCGCGAAGGTGGGGGCCTACAAATCACCTCAAACGCCTTCCTCGTCCGAGAAAGGGCCCAAACGCCAAGCCCAATGATCACTTCCCACAGTAGGACGCCCCACATCCTTGATAGAGTCCAGCAAGGAAAGAAAATCCCCGAGTCTTTGGTCCGAGAAGTTAGATGAGAAGGTTGAGAACCAGTTACCATCCGACCAGCAAGATGCAACTCGTGCACTCTTATCAGCCGCTAGAGCGAACAAGCGAGGGAACCGCGAGCACAAAGCCCCTCCCCCCCCCCCCATCCAAAAGTTGAAAGATTCGCCATTTCCAAGCATCGGCCTAAACAGAGACAAATATCTGGAGAAGACCTCCATCACCCCCTTCCAAAACGGCGTGGGAGATCCTACCTGAGCAGCAGCGATCGGAGGCGCCCCGTTGACACCGTAAATCTCGCGCAAAACTTTGCTGCAAAAATCCTCCCCTGAGCCCCAAATTCTGCTAGCCCACTTAAGAAGCAAAGCTTTATTCATGTGATCCAGTCTCAGCACCCCCAACCCCCCCTCATTTTTGTGCAGCGTAATTTCTCCCAACTCAACCAGGTGGATTCCCCCGACTCCTCCCCATGCTTGTCCCATAAGAATCTTTGCATTAGCTTCTCAAGGCGACTGCGGGATCCCCTTCGGCAGCCGACGATTGGATAAGAAGTAAATAGGGATGGAGGAGAGAACGCCTTTAAGAGGACCAGTCGTCCCCCCTAGAGAGAATGGCCTATTTCCACCCTGCCAACCTCGCCTCCACCTTCTCTACGACCATGAGCCAATCCCTCAATCTCGTTCTTCCCACTGCCAAGGGCATCCAAAGATAGTCAATCGGAAGAGCGCTGCAATCAGACCCCAACACCCGCCCACACGCGTCCGCCTCTTCCGCAGAAAGGCCGAATGGGATGACCTTCGATTTATCAGCATTCTTGAAAAGACCGGACATATCACTGAAAAGATCCAAGGCCATAGACATGTCCGAGGCTTCTCCGAGGCCCCCCTCAATGAAAAAGATGGTATCGTTAGCATATTGCAACAGCGGGATCACCAAACCACCCCTAGAGAAACCGGCCAACAATCCACAGTCAACAACCCGGCAAGCAATATGGGCCAGGACATCCGCAGCGACGACAAATAGAAGGGGAGCAAGGGGGCAGCCATGGCGCATGCCCCTACGTGGCTGGAAGAACCCCCCCTCCGGGTGGCCATTTACCATGACCGAGAAAGAAGCCGTCGTTACACAACGTCTCATCCAAGAAATCCAAACCTCCGGGAAATGTAGCATCTGGTTTCCAATCAAACCCGAACTCGACCCGATTTGGGTCCGAT
This sequence comes from Ottelia alismoides, assembly GCA_037367405.1. NCBI lineage: Eukaryota > Viridiplantae > Streptophyta > Magnoliopsida > Alismatales > Hydrocharitaceae > Ottelia > Ottelia alismoides. Next base: position 1,146,581 of record JAZKJV010007004.1, read on the forward strand.
TAACCCAATAAAGTTATCTGATCAAATTAGATAACCTAAAACAATCAATTGATCGTGAATCAAAAGTCGTTCGGACGAAATCGACCAAAAATCGGCCGCTTCGAAATGCGCGCTGCGAAAAAGCCGTGATGCAAATTCGAAAACTGCAAAATAAACTGAGACCGTCATTAGATCCGATTCGACGAAACAAGACCAACGGAATTGACCGTTCGTCAATCGGAGGTCGTTTGATATTTTAAATTCACAAAATTTAATCTTAAACAAAAACTGTATCCGAAAATTTCGGGTATTCAAAACCCAACCGAAAGTATAACAATATTATACTCATATTGATCGTTGTTCAGAAACGATCAATTCGAGATAATTCGCGTCGAAATTCGATGCCCGTAGCGTAAATACGGTCAATTTTAAGTTTTTCTCAAATAAAGAAAGAGTTGTAAAAAAATAATAAAAAAATCAAATCAACCTGGCCACAGTCTGTACAGTCTGTACGTTAAGAAAAATTAAGATTTTGACATCAGCAGGCTGATGTCAGCCTGCTGATGTCATGAATAGGGTCATCTTAAAGCCACAATTGGCAATTACTTCTTCCACGTGGTTCTTCCTTCTTTCCACTATTATTCCTTCAAATTTCTATAGCCGAAACTGCTGGAAATACCCCTTTTCTTCCCCCATTTCTTTTCTGCTACATTTCTCCCCTTCGTTTTCCAACAAAAAGGAATTCCCAACACTTCCTTGCTACTTCCTTCTTCAATCAAGTCCTGTTGCCAAAGATTAGCAGCATCGGTTGCTGCTATTCAAGAGCTACATCCTTCAATTGCAGCTGGCAAGGCCTGTTACAATTGGATTTTTGGATCCTCAACAGCAGGAGTTGTTGTACCGTGTTGTTGTGCATGCAAGATCATCTCCTTCATACAACTTTGAAGCAATTTAAGGTACAATCCCTAGCCCATTTCTTTGCTGCCATGCATGTGTATTTCCCTTAATTATATGTACAATCCCCTTCCCTCTCATTGCTGCCCTGCATGTACATCTCTAGCCCTCATATTGTCACCCTGTGTACAGTTCAAATCTCTAGTAGCTGTTATGCAAAAACAATACACAGATCTAGTTTTTTTTTGTTATTGAAAATATTGCCATAATTTTAATGAATTGAGAGGGCTTATTGTTCCTGGACTCTTGAATTACGCAGTATGCAAGACACTGTATACAAACTTGATATTGCTGAAAATGTTATTAAAAATTGTAAGGATTTAAATGAGTTATTGTTCCTGATCATGAATTTAGAATTACACAGCTCAAGTTTACATTCATAAATTTATATAAAAAATTTTGATGGATTCCCTGAACTTGAACACTTGAACAGTATCCTTACATATTACACTTTTCTCTTTATAGTGCCAATTGCATGTTAGATATATCCATGTTTCTTGTTTACATCATCTAAGTAAATTGCAAATTTCCTAAGAATTCTATAAGGTAATCTTAAGTACTGTTTTTTTTTATAAATTTATGTGCATACATTGCATGAATAGTTCGGCTGGAATTGTTAAATATAGCAAACAGTTTAGTTTATGAGTATAATAGGGGGGAGTTATATACATAAGATGGTAACAAGTTGAGCTTACAGAGATGAATTATGTCTACTTTGATAATAGAATGATTTTTTTATAACTATCCATTCAGTTGTTAAAACATACACCACCCTTAAATCTCAATTTGATAAAAGGATTAAGTTTCAAGAAATATGCATGGGTAACAACTAATTAAAATCCTAACGGGGGTGAAGCCAGGAAGAGGTGCCGATGTGGAGGTGAATATGGACTTGACACATGTAACGCCAAGCATTAATTGGGAATACTTCCTAAACCAATATTGATGGTCTATGGCTCATGGAACTCAAAATCAAAAGAGTAATCTAAATACCTTTTCATAGAATTTTTCCCATCACTCTGTAATAACTAATCAAATATTTTCTGTTGAGAATTCAATCAATCTACCATGAAGGCAGAAGATAACCATCACGATCTTATGATCTTTGAAATACGTGACTTTTTAGACTTAATTCCTGTTTGACATTTATTTTCAACATAGGTTAGACCTAAACACAGTTAATATGATCTCATCTCTTCCCAGGCATTTTAATCTCATTAGTAATGACATTAGTATCACAGGAAAGCCACTAATAAGCCCCAACAAAGATCAAGTATTCACTAGTGGATCATAAAGGTTTCTCATATGCTTAAAACTCTTTGTACCTTCTGATATTTTAGGTATATACCAATTGTTAATTGGATTGAACTTAGCAAATCATTGGAACAAATATTTTATGAAAAGACCATTGGATCAAGTATACTTGATTGGCTTATTAATGGACATTAACACAAATATAGGAGTTGATAAGCATCAGTGATAATACACCTGGAGCCGGTCATGGTGACCTTACACCTGATCGTGCGAGGGCGCGGTGACCCTCAACTGGGCGAGAGAATAGGAAGCCCAATTTGGGCAGCGGCCGCCAAGTGCGCGGGTCTAGGATCCCAGTCCCTTTTCGGTTTTTACGCGAGCTCGCAGTGTTTTTACGCCTCGTTGGGATCCCGACTTTAGACCATTCCGCTGACCCGTTGTTTTAGGATACCCAGGCGGGGGATCCTCGGTTTTTCAGTTTTACGTACGAGCTCGGTTGCCCGTACTAGTCGGGTCGTTTTCTAGAGCGACTTTTCCGGAGAGTCTCTCTCACCCGTCTTAGTGGCGTAGTTTTGGAGTAGACCTATACCTCTATTGGACCGCACTTCCAATTAGAGGGCGAGACGGAAGAGCCGTTTGCAGGCTTCCTCACCGCTTGAGTTTACTTCGCCAACAGACTTGGCGATTCTATATCTAGATCATCCATATCTATATCTACATCATCTGGAGTTATATCTGAAATAATTGAAGTTAAGAATTGGAGAAGTTACGATCAAAAGTTGTGATTGATAGGAAATGACTATTCACTATATTTAAGAATCTAAATAAATCAAGAAATCCTTCCAATATCAAACTTTTCCATTATCACTCACTAGCATGATCTCTGAAGAAAATGATATATATGCTTACACTCATATACTCATGAATATTCAACTACAATATAAATATGTCATATGTGGGAAGTGTTGGGTTATGGGACAATCATTAGATACGCTTACAAACAGCCTGAAAACCTTTTTACTTACGCAAGTAGATGTAAATTTTACTTGTTCCACCTTTCTACTTGTTCTCTTTTGCACATAATAATTTACTTGTTATTTATTCTAAACTACGGATTTGTATTCATGTTTGTGACTCCTCTTCTTCCTTGCACACATGGCAGGCAAGAGGCATGCTGATCAGTAGCTGTTCATTTTTCCAGGAGACAAGGTATACACCAGACGGCAAGGTTTACTTTGTCTCAGTTTTTGGTTGGTTGATTGTGTATAATGCTTCTCTCATGTTCAGTAAGATTTTTGGGATATTGTATGTACCCGTAGACACTGTACATGATGTAAAAATTTTATGGAAATTAATGAAATGAACTTTTGGTGCCTTTTGTCTCTATTAGCTTGTGGTTGTAATTATGGATGTGAATGTCATATGGAAATATAGCCGAGCGAAAAAAATTCCATGTTTTTCTGTAAATTGTGCGATCTCATGTGAATGAAATGTCGCGAAAATAGCGTAAACGGGCACCCGAATCCTAAGGGGTTCACAGGAAACCTCTCCTTCGCGGAACCGACCAAAGGAACTTCCAATTAAGGCTATTATAAGTGTTGGGAAACGTGAATGAGATGTCTATTCCATAGCCCAAGGCTCTCTTATATAGGAGAGTAGCCTATGGGTAAATTACATAAAGAGACTAACAAGAAAATAAAATAACGAAGACACATAATAACTCAAAATGCGTCAACACTCCCCCTCAAGATGGAGCATAGATGTCAATCATGCTCAGCTTGGAAGCACACTTCTGGAATGGACCTCGTAACAATGCCTTGGTGAATATATCTGCAGTCTGGTTCTCTGAAGTAACATGAGATGTGGCAATGAATCCTTTCTGAATCATATCACGTATGAAATGACAATCCACCTCAATGTGCTTGGTCCGTTCATGGAATGCAGGATTGTTTGCAATGAACAACGCAGCCTGATTATCACACTCCAAGTTCATAGGAAGTGGTACATCTAAGCATAAATCTGTCAGCACCGCTTTCACCCACATCATCTCTGTAGTGGCCTGGGCCATAGCCCGATATTCAGATTCAGCACTGGATCTAGCTACCACAGTTTGTTTCTTGCTCCTCCATGAGACTAGTGCATCTCCAACATAGACGGCATACCCTGAGGTAGACTTCCTATCCTTAGGACACCCTGCATAGTCTGCATCTGCGCATGCTGAGACAGAAATTTCCTTTGCTTTCTTGAATAGCAGACCTTTACCTGGAGAAGATTTGAGATATCTAAGTATCATGTGTATTGCATCCATATGCACCTGACGTGGCTGCTCCATGAACTGGCTCACACGGCTCACTGCAAATAATATATCTGGCCTAGTGATCGTGACATATAACAATTTTCCTACCAGTTCTCTGTATCTTCTCCTGTCAACCTCCTCTGTGTCATCATCAAACAGCTTCATGCTGGGGTCCATTGGTGTCGTAGCAGGTCGACACCCTAACATACCTGTCTCACTCAGTAGATCTGTGACATACTTCCTCTGTGACATGACCAATCCATACGGATTTCTGGCGAATTCCAGCCCCAGAAAATATCTAAGGACTCCCAGGTCCTTGGTGACAAACTCGGTCCCCAGCCTTTCCTTTGCCTGCTTAATGCCCTGGTCATCATCACCTGTAATCAAGATATCGTCAACATAAACCATGATTACAACAATACCTCTTGTCGTCTTCTGTACAAACAAGGAATGATCAGCATTGGAGCGTTTATATCCTTGTTTCTCAAAGAGGTCTGACAGCTTCTGGAACCATGCTCTGGGGCTCTGCTTAAGGCCGTAGATGGCCTTATGTAGCCTGCAAACCTTGGAACACTCCCCCTCAACAGCAAAACCTGGTGGCTGTTGCATATAAGCTTCCTCCTGCAGATCACCATACAGAAAAGCATTCTTCACATCCAGTTGATAGAGCGGCCAGTCTCTAGTAACTGCAACTGACAAGAGTATCCGCAGAGTGGAATGACGAGCTACAGGGGAGAACGTGTCAAGGTAATCTACCCCATATGTCTGTGTGAATCCCCTTGCAACTAAGCGTGCCTTGTACCTTGCAGGGATCAGGTCGGAGCAACGTGCCATCGGACGTGAAACAGGCAGTCTCACGATCGGGCATGAGTGTCCGGAAGTCTGCATTCTATACTCCCGCGGGTCGGAAGGCGGCGGGCTGTCAATAGTGCCATCTGCATTATGTTTCACTGTAAACACCCATCTGCAACTGACTGGGCTGACATCTGGAGGTATAGTAACCAAGCTCCATGTACCTCGAGACTGAAGAGCCGCCATCTCTTCCTCCATCGCTAGCCGCCATCTAAAATCCTGCAAAGCCTCATGGTGGTTTCGTGGAATGTCTGTAGCTGAAAGTGACAATGCAAACGTCCTGAAGTGTCCAGATAGCCTCTCAAAGGATATAGCTGCTGATACTGGATATTTGGCACAGCTTCTCTTTGGCTTGCGTAGAGCGATTGGAACATCCAGATCCTCTGTGGTATCACCATGCTCCTGTAATGCATCCTGCTCAGAAATGTCGTTAGATTCATCAACATTAACATTCTCATCACATACCATAGGCGAGCTAGTTGACTGGTCAGGACCATGAGCCTGAGGCGGCCTGCGGGTGTAGTGGAATGGTAGCGGGGATACTGTTGGTTGCGGTGGTGGTGGTGGTGGCGGTGGTGGTGGTGGTGGTGGTGCTGATGGTAGAGATGGTGGTGACGGTGATGTTGTTGGTGGTGCCATGAATACGGTCTCAGGAGATATAGGTGGTGACTGCATGTTCCCGGATTCTGAAAAATACATAACGGATTCAAAAAATGTAACATCTGCACTGATCATATACCGCCGACGCACAGGGTCAAAACACTTGTACCCCTTTTGAGTTCTGGAGTACCCCACAAAGACGCACTTGACAGCCCTAGGAGAGAGCTTGTCAGAACCAGGCGACAACTGATGGACAAATGCGACAGACCCAAACACACGAGGGGTAAGAGTGAACAGATCCTTGTCAGGATAAACGAGTGAGAAAGGAATCTGTTCATTCAAGACAGACGAGGGCATACGATTTATAAGATAACAAGCAGTAAGGACTGCATCACCCCAGTAGGAATACGGAACATGACTCTGAATGAGAAGTGACCTTGTGACATCAAGTAGGTGACGGTGTTTTCTTTCTGCAACCCCATTTTGTTGAGACGTATGAGCGCAGGATGTTTGGTGAACAATTCCTTTAGAGGAGTAGTAGTTGGCTAGACTGTTGGTACACAACTCTAATGCATTGTCACTTCTCAGAATTTTGACAGTAGTGGAAAAAACATTCTGAATTTCATTTAGAAAGTGAATAATAATATTTCCAGCTTCAGATTTATTTTTCATTAGAAATACCCATGATGCTCTAGAGAAGTCATCCACAAATACAATATAAAACCTGTGCCCCTGATGATCGGGAACACGACTTGGACCCCAGACGTCGACATGAAACAACTCAAACTTGGAGTTACTACTCCGACCTTGACTACTGGGAAAAGATGACCTGTGATGTTTTCCCAACTGACACGCCTCACACTGGATAGGTATGTGAGAAAGACTATAAGGTAAGACTAGACGCAACTTCTGAAGCGGTAGATGACCAAAGCGCAGATGCCACAGGAAAGGAGAAACTTGGTCTGCGGGAGAAGCAGTGATTCCGGCAAACGGGGTCTGGTTCAGACGATAAAGGCCTCCATGCTCATAGCCATGACCAATCACGTTGCCCGTACGGATGTCCTGAAAAATCAATGAAGATGAATCAAAAATAGCTCGACAATGAAGATCCTTCGTAATCTGACTAATTGACAACAGATTCATGGAAAAATGCGGTGCATGTAAAACATTCTTGAGCTGCATAGACGACGTCAATCTAATCTCCCCCTGACCAGTGATAGGAGAATGCGTGCCATTGGCAATAACTACTGTCCGTCCTGGAGGAATCTGTGTGTATCCTGTAAGTAGGCTCTGGTCGCCACATAGATGATGTGTAGCGCCGGAGTCCATGATCCATGGCAGTGTATCAGATCTACTACTGTGAAGTGCAAGTGGACTACCTGAAGTACTAGTGGAAGCAGAGGCAGAAGCAGAAGCAGCAGCATCAGTATGACTCTCTGTAGTCGGTGCTGGACCAGATGGTGGGATAATGCCCCTGAGGCGGGCAACCAGGTCATCAAATCGCTGATCCAGTGAAGCAGCAGACGGGGGCTCTATCTGTTCAGCGGCTCGTGCGGATGCAGGAAACCCATGCTTCGAGTAGCATGTATCTTCAGTATGTCCGACACGGTGACAATATGAGCATGTTGGCCTAGTGCGGCCACCTCTCCCACGAGGAGTACGTCCACGGCCCTGATGATGAAATCCGCGGCCTCTGTTGGCCGCCATAGCTGAGGGATTCTGATTCGCTGCTGCTGAAGGTACTGTGATCCTGCTCAGTCTGTGAAAAGCTTCCTCCATGGGAGGAATAGTCGAGTCCGCCAGAATCTGTGAGCGTGCTGCCTCATACTCTGGGTCGAGTGCAGCAAGAAACACACCCACCATCGTCGCATTTCTGTACGTCTTCTGTTGTTCTGGTGTGGCAGTAAGAGGCATGAAGCTATAGAGCTTCTCGAACATCCCTCTCAATGATGTATAGAGAGAATGTAGTGGACGACCATTCTGCTTTATCGTGAAGATATCATGTTGCAGTTGCAGAATCTTCGTCTCGTTCTTCGCTTGTGAATACGTTGCTGCCAGGATATCCCACATGTCTTTGGCTGTAGGTTGATGTAAAATGTCGTTGGCGATTTCAATAGCCAATGTGCCAGATAGCCACACCTTGGCATAAGCATCATCAGCCTCCCATGAGGCATGAACTCCAGTCTTCTCTGCAGGCTCGGGTTCGGTAAGAATATGCTTCTTACCCGTAGACTTCATCATACTCATGAACTGCATTGCCCACAGTTCATAGTTCGTACCATCCATCTTGACAATTGGCGCTGGACCACGAAATGCGCCCATAGATGGGATATCTGCCTTGCTTTCTGACATACTGGAAACGGAAGACTGGAGTGACCGAGAGAAGATAATCTTTGTCTACACTGACATAGACGGGATTAGTTGCTTGTGTAGACCTCAAACAACTAACCCCATGTAGATCTGGGGTTGTACCCTAGGTTTTTTTTTTGAGACTTAGGGCACGCACACACGTGTTAGAAGCACGCGCGCACTGGAGTGCTTCAACTGGAGGTTTTCACGCGTACAGACGCACGCAACTGTGTGCGTGACAGTGCGCACACTCGCGTGACAGGGGCCTATGCAGGAGGTTATGCGCCTGCTGGAGTGCGTCAATGCGCGCCTGGATGTGCGCCTGGTATCACCCCGGATGTGCGCCTATGTGCGCCAATGCACTGGATGTGCGCCAACACGCGCCTGGATGTGCGCCTGTGCACTGGATGCGCGCTAATGCGCACCAAGGCGCCTGGATGTGTGCCCCACGGTGGAGATCCTGCCGCAGATGCGCCTGAGTGCGCTGGAGACGTGCGCCTGAGTGCGCCTGCGCCTGGAGAGGCGCTTGAAGGCGTGCGCCTGCGCCTGGAGAGGCGCTTGAAGGGGGCGGCGGCGTCGATCTGCGGAGAGAAGAGAGAGAGAGAGAGAGAGAGAGAGAGGGCCGGCGGGTAGGGTTAGGGTTAGGGTTTCAGGAACTCCGGTCTAGGACCGTCGCTCTGATACCATGTTGGGAAACGCGAATGAGATGTCTATTCCATAGCCCAAGGCTCTCTTATATAGGAGAGTAGCCTATGGGTAAATTACATAAAGAGACTAACAAGAAAATAAAATAACGAAGATACATAATAACTCAAAATGCGTCAACAATAAGCATTTGCAAAATCTACTTTCCATAGAACACCATGCATTTCCCCCCTCTTCCAGTCCGCAACGATTTCCGATGCAAGAGTAAGGCGGTCTGAGATTTGTCTACCCTGTATAAAAGCATATTAGAGCGGGGAGGTGATGGTGTCAAGAACCCGGCTGAGCCGCAAGGCAAGCACCTTCACCACAATCAGATAAAGGGCATTAGAAATAGCAATGGGGTGATAATCCTCAATCCGCTCAGCCGAAGGGATTTAGGAAGGAGAACAATCAGGGACTTATTAATCCGCTCGAAGCCAGCATTTCCCACACAAAACTCGGAGATGACCTCCAAAACCTCATTGCCCACCAGATCCCAAAAATCTCTGTAGAAGGCCACCGAGAAGCCATCCGGACCCGGAGCCCCATCCGCGTTCAAGTCCCACACCGCAGCCTTAACCTCCTCCAGGGACACCCCCTGCGTCAGACCATCACACAAAGAGGGCGACAGAGATGTAGCCCCGATCCCCGTCCACCTCCAAATCCTTGGAATCTTCCTCGCTGAGAACTCCTTAAAGTAAGCGACGATTGCTTTCCCCATTTCCCTGTCACCGTCCACACGAAGCCCATTGATCGTGATCGATCGCAGAGCATTCGAACGACGCCTTCCGCTGGCAATACGATGGAAAAACGTTGTGTTAGCGTCCCCCTCTCTCAGCCATGTGCTCCTCGACCTTTGACGCCATTCAGTGACGCGCTTAAGATCCTCAGTCGCGATTTGCTTTTAAGCGAGCGAGCGAGCACGCTGCCAACTCATCCATCGATAGCTCCCTAGTATCCTCCAAAGCGTCAAGTCTCATAACTACCTCCTCGGCCTCCAGCCTAGTAGCACACTTGGCAGCCCTGGATTCCCTCTTGAAAGAGCTCAGCCTCGTGCGTAAGGATCCGAGTTTATGGACAAACTTAGACGCCGCCGAACCAACAACCTGCACGTTGGACCAATGAGAAGCCACCATCTCCCTGAAATTATCCTCCAGTAACCAACTCCTCTCATATCTAAAGAGACCCCTCACCGCGGGCGGATCACCGGAATCCCATAAAATTGGTGTATGGTCGGACATGCTCCGCGGCCGAGCAACCACAGAGGATAGCACGAAACCATCAAGAAGCTCCGCTGAGGCCTAAAATCTATCAATACGAGAGTGAGAACTGGAGTTCCTCCATGTGTAGGCGACATCCCCCGCATCCAAAACCTCCAGGGCCAATGAGTCGACAGCGTCAGCAAAATCCGCAGAACCCGGGTCTTAACTACCCCTGCGTTGTCTGTCCGAGGTTCGAAGAGTAACATTGAAATCCCCCCCTATGAGCCACGGGGTACCCGCAAAGGTCCTGCTCGCCTCACGCAGGTCCTCCCACAATTCCCTCCTTCGAATATGACAGCACGGCCCGTAGACATACGAAATCGCAATTGGCATAGAAGAGCCGGCACATACCAAGAGAACCGAGATGGCATGCCTCCCTCGTAGCACCGAGCCAAAAACCATTTCCGACGACCTCCACGCAATCAGCAGCCCACTAGACGTGCCTACAGCATCCAGAGCCCTAACCTCATCAATACCTCCCGGACCGAATGACTTCCAAAGAACATCGGTGATGTTTTGAAGCTTTATCTCCTGCAGCATGACCACATCGCAGCCCACTCGATGAAGCGCGACCCCATGGTCCCCCTCTTGCCCAGCTCCCCAAGCCCTCGCACGTTCCAGGAGAGAATCTTCATAGAGAATCATCGTGATGCCCCTAAATTCGGACCACCCTGAGGCCTCTGCAACGGACCTCTTAAGTGTCGAGCAGGACAGTGGCTCGGAGACTGACGACCGAGCTCTATTCCTCCGCCAGTATCTCTTCCCGGATCTCTTATCAGAATTTCCTTCGGCATCACGAGCACCCTCCAACTCAAGGAGGGCCAGAGTTGGTACAGTAGAAGAAATAGCGCCGGGTGCCAAGGATGAAAGGGCCTCAACAGGGGGAGAAGCTGAGATGCTCGAAGAACACCCCTCAGAGTCCATGGAGGCGCTGGAGAAGCGCGGCACCACGGGAAGGGCAGCAGCAGCGGAGTTGAAAGAGCCAAACACGGGGAAGGCCCCGTCATCCTCAGACGAATGGGCCAGGCAAGATGATGGATCCGAGAGGCCCGATGCGGTCGAGGAGAGTCGAGAAGGAAGGAAGTCCGAGAGGCCCTTCCCGCCCGTAAAGAAAGCAGTAAAAGAATTCGAGTCCCCTTGGGCCTGACCCGCGAGAGGATCCGAGAGCGAAACCCGAAAGCCGGTATCTGAGGCCTGAGGCCCGACTGGCGTGCTATATTTGACCATAGTTCCCTTATTTTTCATGATATACTCACGGGCAGGGTAATCGGATGTGGCCATCAACATAGAGGACTATAGAGGTTGTCTCAGTCTCCGTATGCTAGTGCTACTTCCCTTTCTGCAGGATCCATTTCCCCCTACACATGGCATCTCGGATTCGGCCACCTACCGCTGCGGAAAATTTATCGCCTCATACCTGGCATCTCTATTAAGTCAGGGTTCCAGTGTGATTAATGTGAACTTGGACAGCATCATCGATCCAGCTTTCCAAGTCGTCAAGGTCGAAGTAGTCATGGCCAATTTGATTTATTTCATCTGGATATGTGGGGTCCAAGTCGTGTATCTGATCACCAGGGACACATGTATTATCTTGTTTATGTTGATGATTTCTCCATACTGTCATGGGTCTTTCTTTTGAAGCAAAAATCTGAGGCGAGTACAATTATGCAAAATTTCGTTGTTAAAATCAAAGATATTTTTTCCGCTTCAATAAAATATATTCGTTCAGATAATGCACTTGAGTTTTGTACTACACATTTGTCACATTTTTTAGCTCATGAGGTATAATTCATCAGACTACTTGTCCTTATACATCTCAACAGAACAGTGTGACGAAACGCAAACACAGATATTTTTTAGATATCACCAGGACTCTTCACATACATAGTCGGGCTCCACATTCTTTTTGGAGTAATGTTGTGATGACAGCTTGTTATCTCATAAATCAGATACCCTCCACAATCTTGGGTGAAAAGGCGTCATTTTCTCTGGCTTTTCCTGATAAGGACTTGTTCTCTTTTACCCCATGAATGTTTGGATGTATATCATTTGTCCATATCCTTTGTAATGGTCATGACAAGCTCACTCCTTGAGCTGTCAAATATATGTTTGTTGGTTACTCCCGCACTCAGAAGAGTTATTGGTGTTTTGATCCGGTACAAGGAAAGTACTATGTCAGTGCAGACGTCACCTTCTTTGAGTCCATCATGTACTACTCTCCTACAGGTGATAGGATGAGTCCCTGTGAGTCTGCGGATGATGTTATTCTCCCACTTCCACCTACATATATACCTCATCCTGCACTTCATGTTCTAATGCATTCCCCAGCATCCATCACGCCTCAGGTAAATTCGGATAACTTGATTTTGACTGATGAAACTAGTGGTCTGCATGATGTATAGGATGAGCATGCAGATATACAAGCTGAGCCAGAACTACCAGTAGAGAATGATTTAGGGTTGATCCATCGCCTTGCGAAAAGGCAAACGTTCTTGTACGCGATACCCCATGGCAAGTCAGGTATCCCCAAAGCGGCTTTCAGCATATTTCTAGAAATTTATTGTAGGATTATCAGCTGTTGAAATCCCACGCACATATCAGGAGGCACGCAAGGTGAGCAAATGGCGACTGGCCATGGAAGCAGAAATGGTTGCTTTACAGTCTCTTTGCATGTGGAGTACTATTACAGCTCACGCAAACATGTATGTTGTAGGATACAAGTGGGTGTTCAATGTAAAGCATAGAGCAGATGGCAGCATTGATCGCTACAAGGCACGACTCGTAGTATGTGGGTTCACCCAAGCCTATAGAGTGGACTATCAGAACACTTTCTCTCTCGTAGCTCGGCACTCCACACTTCGGGTTCTTCTCTCTGTCGATGTCACGCGGGACTAGCCTCTGTACCAGCTTGATATGACAAATACTTTCCTCTACGGTGAACTTCAGGAGGAAGTCTACATGCAGCAGCCACCTGGGTTCACTATTGGGGGGGTCTCAAAAGATATACAAACTTCATAAGGCGATTTATGGCCTTAAGCAAAGTCCGAGAGCATGGTTTCAGAAGCTCTCAGATGTGATAGAACAGAAGGGGTTCGTGAGACCCACTCCATATTTGTTCAGAGGTCCTAGAAGGGCACTGTTGCTATATGGGTATACGTTGATGACATCATCATTACAAAGGACAATGCACAGGGGATTCAAGCAGCTAAGGCTTTCCTGGGTCAGCAATTTGTAACCAAGGACCTTGGCAGTCTATGCTACTTCCTTGGACTGGAGTTCGCCAGGAACCAGCGAGGTCTTGTGATGACCAGAGGAAGTATGTTACAGATCTCCTGTCAAAGATAGGTATGGCAGATTACAAGCCAGCAACTACTCCCAAGGACCCGAGCATGAAGTTCTATGATGATGACACTGATGAGGTCGACAAGAGGAGATATAGGGAGCTAATTAGGAAGTTAATATATGTGACCATCACTAGGCCAGACATATACTTTGCAGTAAGCAAAGTGAGTCAGTTCATGGAGCAACCAAGACAGACCCATATGGATGCAGTCCATATGATTTTGAGATATTTAAAACTTCCCTCGGCACTGGTCTTTTGTTTAGCAGAGGCACATCCCTTGCTGTTACAACTTGTGCATATGCAGACTACACAGGATGCCCCAAGGACATGAAGTCAACTTCCGGGTTTGCAGTATTATAGGGAATTCATAGTATCATGGAAGAGCAAAAAGCAGATTGTTCGTCCGATCGAGTGTCAAATCAGAGTACAGAGCTATGGTCAACATAGAGATGATGTGGGTTTGATCAGTTTTGACTGAACTAGCCATTGAGGTGCCTCTTCCTATGCACCTCCAATACAGCAACCAGGTTGTATTGTTTATTGCCAACAATCCAATCTTTCATGAGCGAACCAAGCATATTGAGCTAGACTGGTAGTACACTCGAGATATGATCTAGAAGGGTTGTTTTTCTACATCCCATGTCAGTTCTAGTGAGCAGACAGCAGACGTGCTAACCAAGGCTCTAGCCAGAGGACCCTTTCAAAGATGTTCTAAGTTGAGCCTGATCGACATATATGCTTCATCTTGAGGGGGAGTGTTGGAGAGCTTTTATGTTATATCATTTTTTTTACAATTATTTATTTCTTTTCTTTGTAGTATGTAATTTACCCATTAGAATTTCTCTCTTCTATATAAGAGAACCCTTGTGCTATGCGAATAAACACAATGAAGTATTCTATTCCAAAAACACATCTATTGTATGTTCCCCTGAGCTGACGTGGGAAGTAGAGATAAAGTCCTTTCGAATCATGTCACGGGTATAGTAATAGTCAACCTCAATATAGTTGGTCCTCTCATAGAAGGAAGGGTTGTTGACAATGAAAAGAGCAGCATGGTTGTTGCATTGTAGATACCTGTCACATAACACTTTAAGAGGTCTAGCGCCTATTGTAAAGAGGGACGGGACAAACTATGAGCTCTGGGTTATGCAGTTCATGAGCCTTATGAAGTCGAATGGTAAGAAATATATTCTTACCAAGGAGGAGCTGGTGGAGAAAAGTGGGGTTAACGCCTTGTGGGAGGCGGATGATGCATACGCCAAAGTTTGGCTTTCTGGTACATTGACCATAGGGATCGCCAATGATGTATTACATCAGCCTACTGTTAAGGCGATGTGGGACATCCTCGTAGCAACCTACTCTCAGGCGAGGAACGAGACCAAGATCCTCCAACTCCAGCATGATATATTTACTATCAAGCAGAACAAATGTCATCTTCATTCGTTATATACATCCTTATGTGGGATGTTTGAGAAGCTCCATAGCTTCATGCCTCTCATGGCTACCTTAGAGCATCAGAAGACATATAGGAATGCAACCATGGTTGGTATATTCCTAGTAGCTCTCGATCTTGAATATGATGTTGCTCGCTCCCAGATTCTAGCAGATGGTACTATTCCTCCCATGGAGGAAGATTTCCGCAGGCTTAGCAGGATTACTGTTCCGTCCACCGCCTCTAATCAGACTTCTTTGGTAATGGCAGCCTCCTGAGGCAGA
The DNA here is from genome assembly GCA_037367405.1 of Ottelia alismoides. Classification (NCBI taxonomy): domain Eukaryota; kingdom Viridiplantae; phylum Streptophyta; class Magnoliopsida; order Alismatales; family Hydrocharitaceae; genus Ottelia; species Ottelia alismoides. The sequence goes on from JAZKJV010007004.1 coordinate 1,161,870, forward strand.
GGAGATTCTTCTTCTTTTCGTGGATGTGGACCTCATGGTAGAGGAGGTCGCACTCGTCATCCTTGGACGTATTGTTATCGTTCAGGTCATTCAGAGGATACGTTACTCCAAGCATGGTTTTTCGACGTCAGCCCATGTAACGGAACAGGTCGAGCCTTCAGCTGCTCCTACTTCAGATCAGACGTTTGATGACCTCGTGGCCAAACTGCGAGATATTATGCCCCTTGCTTCTTCACCATCTCCAGGAAGCAACTCAGATGTAGCAATCTCCGCCAGTACTTCTGCTACGGCTAGTACCTTAGGTAGTACTTATGTTTTTACATCCTGACATGGATCTGAGACTATTTGGCGGATTATGGACTCTGGGGTGATGCATCATCTATGCGGGGACAGAGATCAGCTTACAGCATATAGACAGGTTCCACTAGGGAGAACTGTGATCATAGCCGATGGGAATCATTCCCCGATCACCGGACAGGGGGAGATTAGTTTGACGCCTTCGATGCGTCTTCAGAATGTGTTACATGCTCTCGATTTCTCTATGAATTTATTATTTATTAGTCAGATTACGAAGGATTTGCATTGTCGGGCTATCTTTGATCCATCATCTCTTATTTTTCAGGACATTCTTACGGGCAAATTGATTGGATGTGGCAGTGAACATGGTGGACTTTATCGCATGGACCGAACATCCTATGCAGATGTATCCTCCCGTTCAACAGGACCAGTCTCTCCCTTCACTTGGCACCTAGGTTTTGGTCACCTCTCTCTCCAGAAGATGTGTCATATTTTGTCGCAGATTTCACCGAGGTCTTCTTTCCAGTGTGAGGTGTGTCAGTTGGGGAAGCATCACCGATCTGCTTTTTTTGGTCGTCAGAGTCGGAGCAGTGGCTCCCTTTTTGAGTTATTTCATGTTGTCATTTAGGGCCCGAGTCGTGTTCCTGATCATCAGGGACATATGTTTTATCTTGTTGTTGTTGATGATTTTTCTCGTTTGTCATGGGTCTTTTTATTGAAAAATAAATCTGAAGCAGGGGATGTAATCAAAACTTTTATCAATAAAGTGCAGAATGTTCTCGTCTTCTGTGAAATTTGTGGGAACTGATAATGCTTTGGAATTATGTACCTCTGCCTTATCACATTTCTTTTCATCTCGTGGTATTATTCATCAAACAACATGTGCTTACATTTCTCAACAGAATGGTGTTGCAGAGAGAAAGCATCGCCATTTACTTGATGTCACTCAAACACTTCTCATTCAGAGTTGTGCATCACATTCGTTTTGGGGTGATGGTGTTCTTACGGCATGTTATCTGGTGATCGCATGGCCTCGTCTGTCTTGGGTGAGAAAATTCCTTTCTCCATAGCTTTTCCTGAGAAGGAGTTGTTCTCACTTAATCCTCGTGTCTTTGGCTTTGTTGCATTCATCCATCAGTACGCTCCATGTCTTGATGTTGAGATTAGTGTACATCTTTGGTGTTATTCCTTATCTTGTTTTCTTTATGTACCTCTCTTGCTATTTACCCAGGGCTTTTCTCCTATATAAGAGAACTCTGGAGTCTCATGAATAATCGAGCTATTCATTTTTCTCAACATGGTATCGGAGCAATGGTCCTAGACCGGGGTTCTGGTATTCTACCCTAACCCTACCCCCCCACCCCCCGCCACCGCCGGCAGGCACCACCCTCCCTGGCAGCCTCCCTCCCTCCACACGTCGCATGTCACCGCGGCCTTCGACACACGTGCACGCCCATTGGTGATCCCTTCCCCACACGCCCTTGCGCATCGTGCCTCTGCACACAGCGTCCTAGCGCATCGCGCCTCCGCGCACAGCACCGTACATCGCCCCTGCGCACAGTACCATGCACAGCGCCCGTACACTTTTGTGCAGCGCCCCTATGCACAGCAGATTTTGCTCGGTTCTTTCGTGATTTTCATATAAATCACAACTTCCAACTTTAGCCTTCAACAACAAGAGATGAGGATGGTTATATGAGTCTACAGATACAACCAATCCTCTATATGTGATTGTGTAGACTCATTTAGAGCAGTCTACTCCTCAGTTTTGTTCCGGATATTGGCGTTCTTGCTACCATGTCATAGAACAAGGGTGATGTTTTTTCATCGTCCGGTGCCTTCAAGGGCCCAGCTCCCATCGTAAAGATAGATGGGACCAACTACTAGTTGTGGTCCATGCAGTTTCGCACCCTGATGCACTGTCATAACAAGGAGCGCATTCTGACGGATCCAGAGCCAGAGGACAAGACTGGGGCTAATGCTTCTTGGAAGCAAGATGATGCCTACGCTCGCATTTGGCTCTCCGGGATGCTCACTATGGAGATTGTCAATGATATTGTCAATCAACCCACAGCAAGGGCTATGTGGGATATCTTAGCAAACACTTATGGGTGGGCAAAGAATGAGAGCAAAATTCTACAGTTGAAGTTTGATATTTTTCCGACCAAGCATAATGATCGGCCTCTTCATGCATACTTCTCGCACTTAGAGGCATGTTTGATCGTCTGCATAGCTTCATGCCTATTACTACTAGCACTAAGCAGCAGCAGGCATATAGGAATGCTACTATGACAGGAGTATTTCTGTCATCTCTTGACTCAGAGTACGATGCATCGCGTACTCAACTACTTACTGGAGAGACGATACCTCCAATGGAGAAGGATTACAAGAGGTTGAGCAGAATTACTACTTCATCTATTACTGTGGCTTAGACTCCCTCTGCTATGGCAGCCTCTCATGGCAGAGGAGGTACCTCACAGTTTCATGGCCGAGGACCACGTGGTCAGGAGGAGGACGTCAGCGAGGTCTATGTTCACATTACCACCGTTTTGGTCATTCTGAAGAGACATGCTATCAGAAGCATGGGTATCGTGCGTCTGCCCGAGTTGCTGAGCAAACCGAGCCTACTTCTACTCCTGCTTTGGTTCATGACGCATGATTTGATGATATTGTTTCAAGACTATGACAGATGATGACTGCTCCTACTACTTCGACTGCAGGGTCTTCAGATGTTGTGCACGCTGCTAGAGCCTCTCCAAGCTCGTCAGGTATTGCTTATGCCCTTACCAGTAGTAGCAGTTCAGATTTGTCTGATTGAATCATGGACTCTGGAGCATCTCATCATATGTGTGGCGATCGAGCATATTTTACTTCTTATAGGTTTATTACTCCTGGTAGATTAGTGGTGATTGCCAATGGGGTTCATCTATCGATTGTTGGACTGGGGGAGATTGTTCTATCTCCCTCAGTGAGTCTGCAGAATGTCTTACATGCTCAAGCATTTCAGATGAATCTTTTGTCTATTAGCCAGATTACAAAAGATTTACATTGTCGTGCCATATTTGAATCTTCTTCTCTTGTGTTTCAGGACATACTCACGGCAGGGTGATTAGATGTGGCCGTGAGCAGAGAGGGCTTTATAGACTTGTTCAGCCTCCGTCTGTTGGTGTTGCTATTATCCCGTCTGGTTTTGTTTATCATTTCATGTGGCATCTCTGCTTTGGACACCTTCCTTTGCATAAGTTATGTCATGTCCTCCCACAGATCTCCACTCGTACTTCCTTGGAGTATGAGGCATATTAGCTTGGGAAGCACCATCGTTCCTCGTTTCCGAGTTGTCAGAGTCATCACGGTAGTCAGTTGTTTGAGTTGCTTCATTTTGATATATGGGATCCTAGTCGTATTTCCGATCATCAGAGACATCGGTTCTATATGGTTGTTGGGGATGATTTCTCTAGATTATCTTAGGTTTTCCTGTTAAAGAATAAGTGTGAAGCTGGTTATGTGATTAAATCTTTTCTTATTGAAATCAAGAACATTTTTCAGCTAATGTGAAATTTATTCGCACTGACAATGCTTTGGAGTTTTCTACTTTACAGTTGTCAGACTTCCTCAGATCTATTGGTGTTGTTTATCAAACTTCGTGTGCTTACACTTCACAGCAGAACGGTGTTGCTGAACGCAAACACCGTCATCTTTTGGATGTCACGAAGACTCTTTTAATTCAAAGTCAAGTTCATCATTCTTTCTGGGGTGATGCGATTCTTACTGCATGTTACTTGGTGAACCGCATGCCGTCTACTATGCTTGGAGAAAAAGGTCCTTTCTGGATTGTGTTTCCCGAGAATTGCTTACCTCACTTACCCCCAGAGTCTTTGGATTTATGGCTTTTGTCCATAATTTTACTCATGGTCGTGACAAGCTCTCTCCTAGAGCTGTCAAGTGTGTGTTTGTTGACTATTCTCGTACCCAAAAAGGGTATAGATGGTTTGATCATGTTGAGAGAAAATATTGTGAGTGCTGATGTCACATTTTTTGAGTCTATTATGTATTTTTCTCCTACAGGTGACAGGTTGTCTAATGTTGACTCTGGTGAGGACATATTTATTCCCCACCTCCATCATCTCCACCAAGATTTCCTCATGTTGAGTCTCAGTCACCTACACCTCCACCACCTCCATCTCCACCTCTATTGTAAAGCCTTGAACTTGCCATCTCTCGGATCCAATATCAAAAGATTTAAGCATCGAATTGATACAGTGGCTTTATCATGTTTCGTTTTCAAAAAGGATGTTTAAAGGCTCCTGAAACGATCGAATTTCATTTTCGTATCATAAACGCTAAGAACGTGGCAAGAATGCGAAAAACGAACAAAGAACATGAAGAACGCGAAGAACACACGAAGAACACGAACACAAAGAACGCTAAAAACATATTTTCTCTTGAAATGAGAGATGGTCTATTCCATAGCCCTAGGCTACTCTCCTATATAAGAGAGCCTAGGGCTATGGAATAGACCATCTCTCATTTCACGTTTCCCAACATGGTATCAGAGCGACGGTCCTAGACCGGAGTTCTCGAAACCCTAACCCTAGACCCCACCCGCCGGCCCTCTTCTTCTCCCTCTCTCGATCGGGGCGTCTCCATCGCCATCGCCCCGTGCTGTGCGCTCCTCCAACGCCATAGCACAGCGCCTCCGCGGCGATCTGTGCGCATCTGCAGTCCACGCGCCTGTGCGTGAACTGTGCCCTAGCATCCGCGCGCACACCTTGGCGCGTGTGCGCTACAACTCCAGCGCCTAGTGCCTGCGCCCCTGTGCGCTAGAACCGTGCGCATCTATGCGCATCTGAGCGCACTGGTGCGCTAGATCTGCACACATTGGTGCGCGTTGAAGCAGCGCATCTGGGCGCAGTACAGTGATGTACTGTGCGCTCGTTTGCTCCAGTCGCACACGCGGGTAGCGGCTCTGTGTTGCCCTTGCGTGTGATCTTTGTGCTCGTGTATCCAAAACATATCCAGAGCGTAGCGCGCACATATTCATGGGGATAGTTGCTTGACGTCTACACATGCAACTAATCCCGTCTATGTCATTGTAGACAAAGATTATCTTCTCTTAGTCATTCCAGTCTTCTATCTCCAGTATGTCAGACAGCAAGGCAGATATCCCGTCTATGGGCGCATTTCGTGGTCCAGCACCCATTGTCAAGATGGATGGTACGAACTATGAACTGTGGGCAATGCAGTTCATGAGTATGATGAAGTCTACAGGTAAGAAGCACATTCTTACCGAGCCCGAGCCTGCAGAGAAGACTGGAGTCCATGCCTCATGGGAGGCTGATGATGCATATGCCAAGGTTTGGCTATCCGGCACATTGGCTATTGAAATTGCCAATGACATTCTACATCAACCCACAGCGAAAGACATGTGGGACATCCTGGCAGCGACATATTCTCAGGCGAAGAATGAGACGAAGATCCTGCAACTACAACATGATATTTTCACAATAAAGCAGAATGGCCGTCCTTTACATTCTCTCTATACATCATTGAGAGGGATGTTTGAGAAGCTTTATAGCTTCATGCCTCTTACCGCCACGCCAGAACAACAGAAGACATACAGGAATGCGATGATGGTGGGTGTCTTTCTCGCTGCACTTGATCCAGAGTATGAGGCAGCACGTTCACAGATTTTGGCAGACTCGACTATTCCTCCCATGGAGGAAGCTTTTCACAGACTGAGCAGGATCACAGTACCTTCAGCAGCTGCGAGTCAGAATCCCTCAGCTATGGCGGCCAACAGAGGCCGTGGTTTCCATCACCAGGGCCGTGGACGTACTCCTCGTGGAAGGGGTGGCCGCACTAGGCCAACATGCTCATATTGTCACCGAGTCGGACATACTGAAGACACATGCTACTCAAAGCATGGATTTCCTGCATCTGCACGAGCAGCTGAGCAGATAGAGCCCCCATCTGCCGCTGCACTGGACCAACGATTTGATGATCTTGTTGCCCGCCTCAGGGGCATTATTCCGCCATCTGGCCCAGCACCTCCGACAGAGAATCATAATGATGCCGCTGCTTCAGCTTCTGCCTCTACGAGTACTTCAGGTAGTACACTTGCTCTTCACAGTAGTAGATCAGATACATTGCCGTGGATCATGGACTCGGGCGCTACACATCACCTATGTGGCGACCAGAGTCTAATTACAGGATATACTCAGATTCCTCCAGGACGGACAGTAGTGATCGCCAATGGCACTCATTCCCCTATCACGGGTCAGGGGGAGATTACATTGACATCCTCGATGCAGCTCAAGAATGTTTTGCATGCACCACATTTTTCCATGAATCTGTTGTCGATTAGTCAGATTACGAAGGATCTTCATTGTCGAGCTATTTTTGATTCATCTTCTTTGATTTTTCAGGACATCCGTACGGGCAACGTGATTGGTCATGGCTATGAGCAAGGAGGCCTTTATCGTCTGAACCAGACTCCGTTTGCCGGAATCACAGCTCCCTCCGCAGAACAAGTATCTCCTCTCCTGTGGCATCTGCGCTTCGGTCATTTACCGCTTCAGAAGTTGCGTCTAGTCCTACCCTATAGTATGTCTCACACAACTGTTCAGTGTGAGGCGTGTCAGTTGGGAAAACATCACAGGTCTTCTTTTCCCAGTAGTCAAGGTCGGAGTACTAACTCCAAGTTTGAGTTGTTTCATGTCGACGTCTGGGGTCCGAGTCGTGTTCCCGATCATCAGGGGCACAGGTTTTATATTGTTTTTGCGGATGATTTTTCTAGAGCATCATGGGTATTTCTAATGAAAAATAAGTCTGAAGCTGGAGATATTATTATTCACTTTCTAAATGAGATTCAGAATGTTTTTTCCACAACAGTCAAAATTATGAGAACTGACAATGCCTTAGGGCCTGTTTGGTTGCAGGGTTGGGCAGGGTTGGCCCAACCCTGGTTACTATTCACAAGGGTACTTCCTCCTCACAGATTACTATTCACCCACCCCAACCCACCCCAACCCAACCCAGTCCAACCCAGCAACCAAACAGGCCCTTAGAGTTGTGCACCAACAATCTAGCCAAATACTACTCCTCGAAAGGGATTGTTCACCAAACATCCTGTGCTCATACGTCTCAACAAAATGGGGTTGCAGAAAGAAAACACCGTCATCTTCTTGACGTTACAAGGTCCCTTCTCATTCAGAGTCATGTCCCGTATACCTACTGGGGTGATGCAGTTCTTACTGCATGTTATCTTATAAATCGTATGCCCTCATCTGTCTTGAATGAACAGGTTCCTTTCTCACTTATATATCCTGACAAGGATCTGTTCACTCTTACACCTCGTGTCTTTGGGTGTGTCGCATTTGTCCATCAGTTGTCGCCCGGTTCGGACAAGCTCTCTCCTAGGGCTGTCAAGTGCATCTTTGTGGGGTACTCCAGAACTCAAAAGGGGTACAAGTGTTTTGACCCTGTGCGTCGGCGGTATATGGTCAGTGCAGATGTTACATTCTTTGAATCTATCATGTATTTTTCAGAATCCGGGAACATGCAGCCACCACCATTGTCTCCTGATACCGTTTTCATGGCACCACCAACATCACAGCCGTCACCTCCAGAACTACCACCACCACCACCACCACCACAGCCACCAACAATATCCCCGTTACCATTCCATTACACCCGACGGCCGAATCAAGCTCATGGCTCTGACCAGTCAACTAGCTCGCCTATGGTATGTAATGAGAATATTAATGTTGATGAATCTGACGACACTTCTCAGCAGGATGCAGTACAGGAGCAGGGTGCAACTTCAGAGGATCTGGATGTCCCAATTGCTCTACGAAAACAGAAGAGAAGCTGTGCCAAGTATCCAGTATCAGCTGCGGTCTCGTTTGAGAGGCTATCTGGACCATTCAGGACGTTTGCATTGGCACTCTCAGCTACAGATATTCCACGGAACCACCATGAGGCTTTGCAGGATTCTAGATGGCGGCTAGCAATGGAGGATGAGATGGCGGCTCTTCAGTCTCGAGGTACATGGAGCTTGGTTACCATACCTCCAGATGTTACCCCAGTGAGTTGCAAATGGGTGTTTACAGTGAAACACAATGCAGATGGTTCTATTGACAGGTACAAGGCACGCTTAGTTGCAAGAGGATTCACACAGACATATGGGGTAGATTACCTTGACACGTTCTCCCCTGTAGCTCGTCATTCCACTCTGCGGATACTCTTATCAGTTGCAGTTACTAGAGATTGGCCGCTCTATCAACTGGATGTGAAGAATGCTTTTCTGTATGGTGATCTGCAAGAGGAAGTATATATGCAACAGCCACCAGGGTTTGCTGTTGAGGGGGAGTGTTCCAAGGTTTGCAGATTACATAAGGCCATCTACGGCCTTAAGCAGAGCCCCAGAGCATGGTTCCAGAAGCTGTCAGACCTCTTTGAGAAACAAGGATATAAACGCTCCAATGCTGATCATTCCTTGTTCGTGCAGAAGACGGCGAGAGGTATTACTGTAATCATGGTTTATGTTGATGATATCTTGATTACAGGTGATGATGACCAGGGCATTAAGCAGGCAAAGGAAAAGCTGGGGACTGAGTTTGTCACCAAGGACTTGGGAGTCCTTAGATATTTTCTGGGGCTGGAATTTGCTAGAAATCCATATGGGCTAGTCATGACACAGAGGAAGTATGTCACAGATCTACTGAATGAGACAGGTATGCTAGGATGTCGGCCTGCTACGACACCAATGGATCCTAGCATGAAGTTATATGATGATGACACAGAAGAGGTCGACAAGCGAAGGTACAGAGAACTGGTAGGCAAACTGCTGTATGTCACGATCACTAGACCTGATATATCGTTTGCAGTGAGTCGTGTGAGCCAGTTCATGGAGCAACCACGCCAGGTCCATATGGATGCAATATACATGATTCTGAGATTTTTAAAATCATCTCCAGGTGCAGGCTTGCTATTTAAGAAAGGAAAGGAGATTTCTGTCACAGCATGTGCGGATGCAGACTATGCAGGATGCCCCAAGGACAGGAAGTCAACGTCAGGGTTTGCAGTCTATGTTGGAGATGCTATAGTTTCATGGAAGAGCAAGAAGCAGACAGTAGTGGCCAGATCCAGTGCTGAATCAGAATATAGGGCTATGGCCCAGGCTAGCACAGAAATGATGTGGGTGAAATCCTTACTTGCAGATCTATGCCTTGACATACCTCTTCCTATGATGTTGGAATGCGACAATCAGGCCGCCTTATTCATCGCAAATAATCCAGCGTTTCATGAAAGGACCAAGCATATTGAGGTCGATTGTCATTACATACGTGACATGATTCAGAAGGGGTTCATTGCTACATCTCACGTCACATCAGAGAATCAAACTGCTGATATCTTCACCAAGGCTCTACTTAGAGGTCCATTCCAGAAGTGCGCGTCCAAGCTGAGCATGATTGATATCTATGCTCCATCTTGAGGGGGAGTGTTGACGCATATGCTCTACTTGTCCCATTTTGTTATTTTATTTTCTTGTCATTCTCTTTATGTAATTTACCCATAGGCTACTCTCCTATATAAGAGAGCCTAGGGCTATGGAATAGACCATCTCTCATTTCACGTTTCCCAACAAGGACATATTTCTCGGAAAATTTCGGCAAAATTTCCCCTTATATCGGGACATATTTCTCAAAAAAAATTCGATAGAGTTTTCCCTTATATCGGTATATATTTCAAAATAAAATGAAAAGAGTTTCCTCTATAGAATCAATCGAGAGGAAAACAACAGCGAAACTGAAAGAATATAATTAAACTGCAAGCGACGGAGAATCAGTAGGCACCACGCGTCTTAGGTGAGTGGATGTGTGACGAATCACAAGGTTCACTGGCGTGCACAGCCGCCCGCACCTAAGTAGGATATTATACGGATTTCTCCATCAAAATAACTATAAAAGCGGAAAAGAAAGAATAATAAGCAATGGAGAATCGGTAGACACCACGCGTCTTAGGTGAGTGAAAGTGTGACGAATCACAGGGTTCACTGATGTGCATAGCCGACCGCACTTAAGTAGGGTGTTACACAGATTTCTCCTCGAACCATAACAGAAAGCCAATCGGAAAGAAGATGAATCAAAAACCTAACACACGAAGCAATTAAGAGAGGATCATACATTCCTCCTCCTCGTTCTCCTGGCAGCGCTTCTCTAGCGCTCGTTCTGATTAAACAGATATTTCAAACTTTTATGATCAGTGAAGATTTCAAAAGTAATACCATAGAGGTAGTGTCTCCATATCTTTAAAGCAAAAACTACGGCAGCTAATTCAAGGTCATGTGTCGGGTAATTCTTCTCATGTGTCCTGAGCTATCATGATGCATACGCAACTACCTTACCATGTTGCATAAGAACCGCCCCAAGTCCTTCTTTAGATGCGTCAGTGTACACTATAAACCCTTCACTCCCGGAGGGTAGAGTAAGGATGGGTGTAGATGTTAGGTATTCTTTCAGTGTTTGGAAACTAGTTTCGCATGCATCGGACCATACGAATGGAACTTCCTTCTGGGTCAACCTAGTCATTGGCAATGCTATTCGTGAAAAGTCCTTCATAAATCTTCTATAATACCCAGCTAGACCCAGAAAAGATCGTATTTCTGTGACAATCTTCAGGCGTTCCAACTTATCACCGACATAACCTTTGTAGGATTAATTGATATGTCTTCCCCAGAAATAACATGACCTAAGAAAGATACTTCAGATAACCAAAAGTCACATTTGTTATATTTAGCATACAGTTTGTTCTTCCATAGAGTTTCAAGTGTCTGCCTAAGATGGTGTTCATGCAGATACTTATCCTTGGAGTAAGTAACCACTGCATCAGGGCCAGACAGAATGACGGAAAATATACCTGTAGTGTGCAAGTTTCCTGATGTATTTCCAGAGGAACTACCTGGATTACCACCTGAGCAAGAGATTGAATTTAAAATCTCTCTCATACCTGATACTCAGCCTATCTCTATCCCTCCGTGTAGGATGGCACCAGCTGAGTTACGACAAAGAACCCTAATTTGGCCATCTTTAGGAAGGTATGAAAAGTTGCTTTATGATTCCCATTAAAAAAATAAGGTCTAAGTATCGTATGGATGCAGTGGTTTGGAAAGTTAGGGTTTGGAAGTTAAAAAGAGCATAAGTTGGGTATTTAAATATATGAATTAATATATGTGTAAGTCTATACTTGGTAATTATGGTTACGCTAATCTAAGGCTTAATAGAGGAATTACATCATGGAAATTGATGTGTTTTGAGTTGGATCCTGAAAAGGGTCGTGAGTCACGTTAAGGATGACTGGGAGTAGAACTACAGGTCGGGCATGCAACCTGTAAGTTTGTCGGAAGGAACCCGTATTGGTGTTTCCCTACCTAGGTGGTACACGGTTGCCCTGTTATGATAAGTGCGCACGAAATGAATGATTCGCAACGCGTGGTACCAGGAGCCAATATATTCGGGTTGAACGACGGAAGATGTGGTCGTGCCATGTGGAGGCACGGGTGGTTCAATAACGGCTGGGTCACGACAACATGTATATAAAGCCGCTAGGTTATATGATTAAATGTTAGTATGAGGTTTTAAGCAACCGAGTCCTCGAAGACGGTGTGCTCCTTTGTTTGCCAGGCTGAAGGTTAAGACCATGATTAATAAAAGAAAAGGAAATTGTCAGGGTAGTATTGGAGGATTGGTTGAGGCGACGTGCGACGGCATAAGCTTACCAAGATCAACGCAATCTCAAATCCCGAAGTGTCCACAGCTTCGGAGACCTTATAGTGGTGAGGTAATTTCCTAGACTAATCCCTGACGTGGAATAGAAAGGAATAGGACTTATATTATGAGAAGGGTTGAAACCTTTTGTGATAACAAGTTTTGAAAAATTACTCATTTGTTTGCTTCTCTTCTTCGTTACTTAGCATTCGCTAATTTTTATCCTTTGATTTATGGAAAACCCAACAGGTGTCGGTGAGCCATCACAAGGACTTTAGTAATCTAGCCATCTTGCATAGTAGACATCCAGCCAGCTACAGTAGCTTTCCTTTGTAAGGTAGTTAGTATTCTTTATGTGTATTTCCTTCCGGCTGATGTACATGTAAACGGTTATAATGGGATAATGTATCATATGAACTTTATTTTGTGAATGGAAAAGTGTTGAAATATTTTCTTCTGGGTATTTTATTTGCAGTCTATATCTGAATGTTAGTTGTGATTGCTGAATAAATTATTGTTGAGTGACCAGATCCGGATATGGGAGGATCCGACGGCCCGGAAATCGGGGACGCGACATCTATTTACCATGCCTTCGTTCCTACCTCGATTTTACATTCACGGGTCCTCTACTCGCCCCTTTGCTCTTGCACCTTCCCTGCCATCCAGCACGCCACAGGTATGTAGTGAACACATTGTTTCTACTGATGGCACCGGTGCTATACTTGATCCACAAGATACTACACAGGAGGAGCTGATACCAGAGAACAGAGAGGCTGATGACCTCGAAGTACCTATTGCCTTGAGGAAGCCCCATCGCAACCATGTTACGTACCCTCTAGCTGCACATGTTTCCTTGGACCATCTTTCATAGGAATACATGAGGTTTGTTATGGGCCACTCAGCTATTATTATACCACGAACATATCAGGAGGCCATACAGGATAGCATTTCGTGACTTGTCATGGAAGAGGAGATGGTCGCATTGCAGTCTTGTGGTACCTGGAGTGTTGTTTCTGCTCCTCCAGGTGCATCTGTTGTGGGGTGCAAATGGATATTTATGATGAAGCAGCGAGCAGATGGTAGTGTGGATCGCTACAAGGCAAGGCTTGCAGCACATGGATTCGCCCAGACTTATGGGGTGGATTATCTGGATATCTTCTCTCAAGTGGTCAGACACTCAACATTATGCATTCTCCTATCAATTGATGTTTCACGGGACTGGCCTCTTTATCAACTTGATGTGAAGAATGCATTTCTTTATGGAGATCTACAGGAGGAGCTTTATATGCAGCAGCCACCAGGGTTTAATGCTGAGGGGGAGTCTTAGAAAGTGTGTAGGCTCCACAAGGCGATCTACGGCCTAAAACAGAGTCCCAGAGCTTGGTACCAGAAGCTTTCGGAATTCATATAGCATCTGGGGTTTGCCCAATCCACTGCGGATTACTCATTTTTTGTTCAGAGGACACGGAGAGGTACTGTTGCTATTCTCGTCTATGTTGATGATATTATTATTACGGGTGATGATGAGCAGAGCATTCAGGTGGCCAAGGAGTTCCTAGGTCAGCAGTTTGTGACCAAGGACCCTGGCAATCTTCAATACTTCCTCGGATTAGAGTTCGCCGGGAACTAGCATGGTCTTGTGATGACCCAGAGGAAGTTGTTACTGATCTTCTTCTAGAGACATGCATGACAGGGTGCAAGCTTGCTACTACTCCTATGGATCCAAGTATGAGACTATATGATGATGATATTAAGGAGGTAGATCATAGGAGATACAGAGAGCTGGTTGGGAAGCTTCTATATGCTACCATCACCAGGCCAGATGTATCCTTTGTCGTGAGCAAAGTGAGTCAGTTCATGGAGCAGCCTAGGAAGGTTCATATGGATGTTGTCTATACGATTTTGAGATATTTGAAGTCTTCACAAGGAAGTGGTCTTATATTTAACAGAAGCACTTCTCTTGATGTAACGCCGTGTGTAGACGCAGATTGTATAGGATGCCCTAGGGACAGGAAGTCTACTTCTGGCTATGCTATATTTGTTGGCAGCTCACTCGTGTGATGGAAAAATAAGAAGCAGACTATGGTTGCTAGATCTAGTGCAAAGTCCGGATACAGGGCCATGCTCAGGGAAGCACAGAGATGATGTGGATGAGGTTGGTTTTGACAGATCTTGCAGTTAATGTACCTCTTCCTATGCAGCTTTTATATGACAATCATGCAGCACTTTTTATTGCAAATAATTCTGCATTCCATGAACGTACAAAGCATATAGAGGTGGATTGCCACTATACCAGAGACATGATCCAGAAGTGTCTCATATCTACCTCTCATGTTTCTACTGGAGATCAAACTGTTGATATATTCACCAAAGCTCTTACTAGAGGCACTTTCCAAAGATGTTGTTCCAAGCTGAGCATGATAGACATATATGTTCCAGCTTGAGAGGGAGGGAGTGTTGAGATTATTGTACATCTTTGATGTTATTCGTTATTTTATTTTCTTTACATACCTCTCTTGCTATTTGCCTAAGGCTTTTCTCCTATATAAGAGAGCCCTAGGGTCTCATGAATAATCAAGCTATTCATTTTTCTCAACACTTGACAAGCTCTCTCCTAGGGTTGTCAAATGTGTGTTTGTTGGCTACTCCAGGACCCAGAAGGGATACCGGTGTTATGATCCATTGTGCAGGAAATATTATATAAGTGCTGATGTCACATTTTTTGAGTATGTAATGTATTTATCTCCTACAGGTGATAGGTTGGCTTCATCAGACTCTGATGATGAGGTTTACATGCCACCTCCTCTTACGAGTCCGCCATCTCCTTTACATGTGCATGTTGTTCCACCACCATCACCAACTCCTCCTCCACCACTACCTCCTCCTTCTGCCCAGTCGCAGGTGCTCATTGTTCCACCATTACCAAAATTCTATACATGTCGGCCAACATCTGCTCATGGTCATCCCGTCATCCAGCATGCCCCAAGTTTGTTATGATAACATGATTTCTAACGATGGGTCTGGAGATACATCTGTGCAGGGATCGTTGCCGAGACTAGCCCACGGATGGAGGAGGTTCCCAATAACCTAGATATGCTCATTGTAGTTCCAAAGCAAAAGTTTACTTGTGTTTCATATCCCCTTGCTTCTTAGGTCTCCATTCATCGTCTGACAGGGGAATTTCATAGATTTGCAGTTGCTCAATCTATCATGGACATTCCACGGAATTATCAGGAGGCCTTGAAGGATAGTCGTTGGCGTTTAGCTATGGAGGAAGAGATGGTTGCTTTGCAATCACGTGGTACCTGGAGTTTGGTGTCTACTCCTCCTGGGATCTCTGTTGCCAGTTGCAAATAGGTGTTTACTGTTAAACATCATGTGGATGAGAGCCTTGATTGTTACAAGGCAAGATTGGTGGCATGAGAATTTACTCAGACCTACAGTGTGGATTATATGGACACGTTCTCTCTAGTTACTCGTCACTCAACTCTATGTGTCCTTCTTTCAGTTGTAGTGGTACGTGATTGGCCTTTGTTTCATCTAGACGTTAAAAATGTATTTTTGTACGGAGATCTACAAGAGGAAGTGTAAATGCAGCAGCCTCCGGGATTTGGTGTTGAGGGGTAGTGTCAGCAGGTTTGTAGACTCCATAAGACAATATATGGCCTTAAGTAGAGTCCAAGGGCATTGTTACAGAAGCTTCAAAGGGGGAAGGCCCTTCAAGTGGGCTAGATTATTTAAAAAGGGCGAGGGGGTAATGTGCGCTACTTGTTTAGGCCCAACAGGCCATGTAAAAAAAGGAAAAAAATGATAGAGAGCATCTACTTGTTTGGGCCCAAGTTGGCTGTGAAAAAAGAAGATTGAAAGAAAAGGCCAACAAAAAAGGGAGATTGTTTTTTTGAAAAAAGGAAAGAAAAAAATGAATGGCGTGGAAAAAAAGTCAGTCATACAAAAAAGCCGTACGAAGCAAAAAAAATTATTTGTGCAAAAAAGGTGGTAAAGCCTTCTCCTACTTTTAGTAGGGTCGACTACATGGATTCTTGCTCAAATCCATGTTGAAAGATCTGACTATTTTTTTACGATGGTTGTCGTCTACCTAACGTAACCCCCACAAGGGAGATTTAAACCCTGATCTTTTAAGTGGTAGACACACTGCACTAACACCAGACCATTGGAGTGGGTGCTTGTGCAAAAAAAGGAAGCACAAAAAATATGCATGTTTATTTCTCCCAACTTGATGTTCAACGCTCTTTATTCTATCAAGTATGGGAGAAAGGGGAGTCGGAAATGGACATATTCTTCATGACTTCTGCACGTCCACGACTGACAGACAAACATTATAGACTGCTACCTTTATCATCTGTCTTCATCGAGAATCGACTACTTCGTCGGGTGTCTGTCCTCGACTACTACTCCGCGTTGTACGTCTTCTTCTACTACGATTCTTCTCTAGGCATGACAGAGATATGTTCCGAGGGCCTCATATCACGATAACTTTATAGATATGGCAGGGATACGTTCCGATGACCTGAAAGTCGCAGACCCGTCTTCGAGTGAGGTCCTCTACCAGCAATGGACATATGTTCTTCTTTGATGTTTGTAGAGATAGATATTATTATGTTATGTACATGTTCGTTATTTCTTTGTTTCCTCTGGACTACTTTGTACTTTACCCTTAAGGTCTCTCCCTATATAAGAGAGCCTAGGGTTTCTCTGAATAAACAATCTCTGTTTTTCTCCCAACAATGTTCGTGTAAAGATGCGATGTATACTTTTTCTTTTTGTTGCAAGCTACAACTTTCTCAGCTCTATCTTGAGGGGGAGTGTTGAAGAATGTAATAGAGTGGCAATTGTATCTCTCTGGGATCTAATTACCACTCACTCATCTTTAGTCTCACATCTACTATCTATGGGAGTCCGGTCTGTTTATGGGGCTACATAAGGAGCCCTACACCCCTGTACTCAGTGAGAAAGTTCAATAAAAACATATGACCCTTTGAGCCGTTCTCCCGTGGTTTCATCTCGCTCCTTAGGGTGTAGGGTTCCACGTAAAATCTCAGTGTTTAATGTTTATTCTTTCTTTATTTCCATGTTCTGTTCATCGATTCACTTCCGCATTCTAGATTTCAACACCCTCTTAACTTATTGTCTATTTGTAAGCTTTGTGTTAAGCTTAATTGGCCATGTGATATTTGATGAGTTCCGTTGCTATTTTCAAGACATCTGGACGAGGTAGATTTTTGGTAGAGGACGTAGAAGAATGACCTCTATTATCTTGACATACAGTTGGATTCCAAGTTTGTCGGTGTTGTGTCCATCTCCGAAGACCTGCGCCTATGACATCTGCGCCTTGGGTATCATTCTACCAAGGCTCTCTCCATGATGTTCCCTAAACTCTCTACTTTGACGACCTTTCAGTGCGAGGCATGCGAGTCCAGGAAGCATCATTGAGCTTCTTTTCCAGTTCGTGTTGCTCGTCGTACTACTCTTTTTGGTCTTATTCATTGTGATGTTTGGGGCTTGCTGGGAGAAATAGAAAAGATGTATATTCCTGATAACCCTAGACTCTCTTATATAAAGAGACCTATGGGTAAATTACATAAGATTGATACAAAGAAATAAAATAAAGAAGAAGTACACAGAGAATATAGAAATAGTAAGATACAAATATGATATGTTACATCAAATTTCCATCCCATCGTCCCAATAGTCAAAAAGCAGTATGATGCTCAGAACTGAAACCAGATTTGGAATTGTAATTAGAAGCTATTGGTTTCTCCTCTTGACCATGAAGAGAATGGTGACATGTGAGCGCCTCTTTAATAAGAATGAGGTGACATATATGATAACTACTAATTAGAACATATATATCAAAATAAAGAAAAACAAAATATAAATATCTTTAGTTAAAACTTTAATTTAACTCTTAAAGCTAGTGTCTAACTGATTTGGTTTGGATTTAGATATAAAATATAAAAACTAACCAAAGAAACTTCCTTAAACAATGTAAATCACTCTAACAACTCAACACGTTAACGAATAAATAGGTGAAAATTCATTAATATATGCAAATTTCAATGAAGTCGAAGGGTAGATTCCTTTATTTGTGTTGTTTTGCCGAAATGACATGTAATTTCGATGAAATTTCATTGAGATTTCGATGATATTTTGTTGAAATCCTGAAAAAAGAAATAAGGGAGCGTTTCGATTTCAGTGACCTAAAAAAATGGAAATTTCGAAGAATTTCGGTAGAATTTCATTGAAATTTGAGGCCATGGTCTACATAGGTAGCCACCTGGGTTTGCCGATGAGGGGGAGTGTCAGAAAATTTGCAGGCTACATAAGGTTATCTATGGCCTTAAGCAGAGTCCAAGAGCATGGTTCCAGAAGCTCTAGGACTTGATAGAGTAGCAGGGGTTTGTGAGATCGATTGCCGATCACTTCTTGTTTGTGTAGAGGACCTAGAGAGGTACTATTGTCATTCTTGTTTACGTTGATGGCATTGTTGTTACAAGAGATGATGAGAAAGGCATTCAGGGTGCGAAGGACTTCTTAGGTCAGTAGTTTGTGACCAAAGACTTTGGATATTTACGTTACTTCTTTGGACTAGAGTTTGCCAAGAACCAACGACGTCTTGTGATGACTCAGAGGAAGTATATTACAAATCTTCTTTCAGAGACAGGCATGGCAGATTGCAGACCTGCCACTACTCCTATTGACTCGAGCATGAAGATCTATGATGATGATACTGAGGAGGTTGACAAGAGGAGGTACAGAGAGCTTGTTAGCAAGCTACTATATGCGACTATTAGCAGACCCAACATATCCTTTATCGTGAGCAAAGTGAGTCAGTTTATGGAGCAACCCAGACAGGCGCACATGGATGTAGTCTATATGATTCTGAGATACATGAAGACTTCACCTGGTACGGGACTTCTTTTCAGTAGAGACACATCTCTCTCAGTTACAGCATGTGCAGATGCAAATTATGCTGGGTGTACAAAGGATAGAAAGTCTACATCATGCTTTGTTGTGTTCATATGGAATTCTCTTGTTTCATGGAAGAATAAGAAGCATATTGTGGTTGCCAGATCAAGTGTTGAGTTGGACTACAGGGCCATGGCGCAGACTAGCACAGAGATGATGTGGGTCAGATACGTACTTACTGACCTGACTATAGAGGTGCCTATTCCCATACACCTCCAATGTGATAATCAGGATGCTCTTTTCATTGCCAACAACCCAGCATTCCATGAGAGGACCAAGCACATAGAGGTGGACTGTCACTACACTCGTGACATAATACAGAAGGGTCTTATCGCCACTATGTATGTCATCTCTAGAGACCAGACAGCAGATGTTCTTACTAAGGCCCTAGCCAGAGGGCCTTATCAGAGATGTTGTTCCAAGCTGAGTCTGACTGATATCTACGCTCCAGCTTGAGGGGGAGTGTTGAGATATTTACTATATTTCGTATTGTTCTCTTATTATCTAATCTATTTTATCTTCTTCTTGTAATTTGCCTAATAGGTTCCTCTCCTATATAAGAGAATCCTAGGGCCTTTCATTAATACAACTTATTCTTTTCCCACAACAACGTACAATAAGCGGTTGAATCGGACTTGTCGTAGGAGACCTCTTCTTTTATATGTTCTTGCTCCTCCAAAGGTATAACCTGACTTTCCGTGGTTTTTAGAACGACATAGAATTGTTTCATGTCATGTGATTCCATTGAACGACTTTCTAATTATTATCCGCCCAGGTGAGGGAGTTTGTTCGGATACGATGTAATTTACTGACCAACATGCTTCCATGGCGCAAGGAAGTTGATCCCTCTATATCCCAGAAGTCTATGACATGAGAGAATAATCATGTCAAACAGATAGCTATAGGAATTCTGACAACAATAACTCAAGCATTTTAAGGGCTTTGAGCTCGACTCTGTTTTGTGCAGTAGTAGAAGACAAGCGGGCTTAACATCGCCCCGCCATAACGCCAAAAAGGATTGTATATGGGTTTGTGACGAAATCAATGGATAGGATGCAGGAATTCGACGAAGATAACAACGAACCACAAGACGGAACCTGGAGATCTTGCATTTGCGCCATGTACCGTGCACTTCCAATCATAACGTCGGGTCAAGACCAGTGTCAATATTTCCTCCTCCCTTATTGTTGTAGTCGGGAAGCCAAGATGGCTCAGTAATCCAAAATAAGGGATAGGCGGATGGTACTGTTTATATTTCGAATTGATAAGATTTGAATAAAAAACATGTTTTGAGACGTAACCGGCTTGGATTGTGGAGACGGCGTGTCGGCCCTCTTCTTGTAGAGCGCGTCACCTCTCTTAGACTTGCGAATGAGCAGCGTGTCATCCTCCCTTCGTCTCCTCCCCTCCCGGGTGGTCGTCCCGCTCGTCTTGTACGACTTCCTCCTGAAGTCCATCACCCCCATCCAACTGCAAAAGAAATTTTCTGTTGCTACACCCCTTTCGGCGTTTCCCCCAATCGAAGGCAGAGGCCAAGTGGTAGAAAAAATTGCAAATTGCACTTTGAGCGCGTTGGACACATGCTCTTTCTCTCTCCCCCTCTCCTTCTCTCGAGAGATTCTTGGGCCACACCAGACCAGCAGCTTAAGTTGGAAGAGCTTAACAAGATGTTATCTAGAGAGTAAATTCTCCGTTCTATTTATAGGAGGAAAATTAGAGCTGCAAATCTTGAAACTTATTGGTCCCAGGCAGTCGCAAATTATTGGGGCTACCCCTTGCGTGCAGCCAACAATGGCTGCTCCCGCGTCGTTTTCGATGCTTTTTTATTTTTTTTGAAAAATATCGCCATGTATATTCATCCATATATCCCTCCTATATGTCATTCGAATTTTGTTTGAAAAAGAGACTCCTACGGCCCCCATCGAGATGGTGTCGATTTAAAAAATCATGTTACCGTTAAAAAATAACTGTCTCGATGGAGGTCGTAGAAGTCTCTGTTTCTGACGAAATTCGAATGGCATATAGGGGGGATATAGATATCAATATCCATGGTGATATTTTCAAAAAAAATAAAAAAAAGTGCTGAAAACGACGTGGAGGCAGCCATGTTGACTCATTTTATTATGTACTGTATATTAGCTAATGGCGTCCATACAAGAGGTGGGCTTCCTATCGATTTATTTACATAAAAACAAAACAAGAGGTGAAGAAGAGGTGGCTCTCATTGGTATCACGCACATAAAAAAAATCTAAAGACAAAGCTATAATGTCCGCGACCTCTCAGGGCCAATAACTTTCGAGACTTGCAGCTCGGACGAATTTTCCTCATATTTATAGAATTTGATTTTTACATGCGTTTCAATTTACGTGTATATGTTCCAAGGAATGGCTAATTTACTTGAAAGAGGAAAATTCGTTTCTATCTTATACGGGTAACAGTACGATGGACAAAATTTTATTTTACTAAATACTATAGCGACACCACGTCTTTCAAGAAGTTGCTTTGCTTCAGAGCATAGCAGCCTCTTCAAGAGACCGATTCAATGCAACTCGTAATATAGCCACCTCCTCAAAAAGAAAAAGTGCCTCGGCTTTTAAAAAAACAGAGCAAAAAGCTCCAACCTCTTGTAGTTGTTGTTGCATAACTTTCTTATAACCCACATTGCCTGGGCTAGTGATAAATAAATATAGAGTAAATTACACAAAAGTCTATGACCTATACATCTGATCCCGATGTCATACTTAAACTCTAAAAGGTAATAATGTGGTACATGATCTTTAAGATTTGTCTCGATGTGGTTTTTGAACTATTGTGATTTAATGTCAGAAAGACCAATCAACTAAATTTTAATAGTCAAGACCACATTGAGACAAATCTTAAAAATCAAGTACTACATCGTTACCTTTTAATGTCCGAGTCAAGTTTATAGTTCAGGGGCTTTTGTGTAATTTACTCATAAATATATTCAATGGATGTAATCATGTTACTTTTCATCGTATTAAGAGCCTCATTCAAACAACAATCTCTTGTAATCCTTACATTATATTCTAATATATCAATATTTTCATTTAAACAATAGTTAACTCGGTTAAACAACAATCGGTCACATTTGCATCTTACCTCTTTGGACATATTGTAATTTTACTGCTCTTTCTATTGGAACAGACGCTTCGAGAGGTCTCCATTCGAAACAAGACAGTTATCTCGATTGATCCTTACATGCAATCAGTGTCGTCATCACCGTCAAGTCCAGTGAGCGTCCACTTCCATTCACTATTGCCAATCAAACGTAAACATATTTATTACTGCAACAATAAACCTTAAAATCTAACTCATTCACCTTATGCAATAAAGGGAGTACAAGAAGGTGGTTGGCTTCCATTTGATTTTTGATATTTTAAAATATGCGGTGGGTGCAGAAGCATTGTTAATCGAAGTGATCAAGTAGTCCATGCTCATGCAAATCACAACATAAATAAACAAAATTCATGTAATATTATATAATAACAAATATAATGAAGTGGTCACACATAGATTTTTACCTTAAAAATCTGATCAGATAAAACCTCGATTAGAGTCATCTTGACTTGAGATTTCAATCGACTAAATCACTCAGTCCTATCTACTATACAAGTTTCTTTTAACAAGGGCAACTCCTTCTTAAATATATCTTGCAATTATAAAAGAAGTCTTAGTACTAGACGTCAGAGGTTCATAAGGTTTGGGTTTGGATCATGCGGATGCGAAAAAGCAATTAGTAGCAACCTGTACAAAAGAGCGGATTGACTGCAACGAGCTCACGACTTGGAGATCAACTAAGGGCCAGCTCTACTTTAGAATCAAACTCACTTCCAAACTATAAGATGGGCTCCCACAACTTAGGCACACTATGCAATAATATCACAAGATTTGAAACCTTGCTACCTTAAATAATCTGCATTGCACTATGATGTTGAAGACCATAAAAACTTGCGAATCAAATACTCAAGGTTGGAAGCTTGAAGCTTGCGAGTACATAACACCTTCTTAATCTCACAAGCAAGTGAAAAACTCTTCTCTTAAGCACTTAGAATGTAGAGAATGAGAAGCAACTGAGTGTTGAAGAGTGAGTAAAAGTAATGGTTTAGGCTCCTTAAAATACCTTTAAGATTCACCATGTTTACTCATGAAAAAAGCAATATCTTCATAAAAAATGGATAGAATTTATTCCCATAATTATGCATTTGGTATTAAAAAATCAACAGTTGAAAATCAAATTATTTGACTATAAGTAAAGTTAGTCAAGTAGACTTAAATAGTAATAAATGAACAATTCTTAATAAGTAGAACAGTTGAATAAACAAAAGTTTGAGTTGGTTAAACTCAAAACTATCAGTTGCTTAGAAGGATAAGTGGGATGATCGTTTATCCAAAACTAATCATTGGTCAAGTATCCACTGAAGTGAATGTCAGTAAGACTTAAATCGACTGAGCACTAGTAGGCTGAAGAGAAAATCAATCAACCAAAAATCCAATGAGTCAACAGATTTGGAATGAGAACTTGATTTGAGCTGAAATTGTATGGTATGAATATGCATGAAATTTACAATAAAACTCTTTTCTTAATTTACATCAACTCTTAGGAATCTACATCGTTAACTTTGTTGGTTTTTTCTTGATCATTAGCTTTATTCAACAAATATACATATAGCCTCTTGTAGTTCCGTCAGCTTGTTCATAACTTGTAATATATTTAGATAAAGCTTCGTCAGATCATCTTTTGTCGGCATGTTCATTGTTAGCTAGAACATAAGCTTAATAAAACCAAAAAAAATCATCATTAAAATGTTCACTACACGACTATATAACACTAACATTATCCCCATTTTTGATGTTGACAAATATAATTTGAAATGTGTAGCAAAAAGATATAACTATAGTGTATGCTACAAATATTGTATAGAAACTTTTACCGTTTTTCCAAAAAAAACTCAAAAAAAATGAGAAACACTTTTCTATATACTTCTTCCCTTTTTTGACAATATAAAAAAGTGAAGGCTATAGTTTCAAGAAAATATTTTAAAAATAACTAGCTAGATACCAAATAATATTGTGATATCAAGCGAAATTTATTTTTTAAATCTCTGAGATGTCCTTTTTTCCCTTTGATTTGAATATTTTCATTTATTTTATAGTTAAGAATCCTCCTGAAGGATTTGTTTTATAGTTAAGGATCCTCATAAAGGATACAGGTAGGGGATAATAGATAACATTCTATGCATGAACTTTATTTTAAAAATTCGCCTCGTATTCTCGTGGAGATGGACTTCTCTAAGCATTAAATATTCTATATTATTCCATCCATCCACATCCTTACATCATATGCTCTCTTTGGTATTGTAGATTCCATATTTTACTAGTGTAGCTGATATTTATTCTCAAGTTCGTACATGTGTAATCTCCATTACCAATTGTACTTTGGATCCTTGGGCTTATTGTGCAATTTAGACATAGTCATCCAACAAAAAAGTTGTCATTTTATTATAAACAAATTTAGAACTAGAAGTGATAGAAACAAGTTTTTCCTTCTAAAGAATTGTATTTATTTGTAATTTCTTAATCTTATTGTTAGATAACAAATATACTTTAGATCAAATAAAGGTATTTTTATAAATATTTAGTGTTTTATTTAACAACCTCAAAAAAATTTCTAGAGAAAACAACTTCAAAACGTATATCACAGATCCTGGTACACTCATCAGATTGTGCTTCAGACCTTTAACTAGATCAATAAAATTAAAACTAATAGCAGGGGCTCTAATCATACATTGGCCAATAACTATAAATGTATGGTTATTTCCAAAAGTGTTTGTGTCTCTATCCGTGGTTTCCAAGTGTAGGAAGAGATCCTTATCTCCAGTCATGTGCTCGGAACAACCACTTTCCATTATCCATAAATCTCTCTTTACTTTGCCTTATTTCTGCGAAATATGGCTTTGTCATTTTTCTCTGAGGATAAGCTCGTTTCTTTGTTTCCGCAAAATAATGAACAAAGTTTTTTGGTACCATATCTTTTGGGTCCTTGGCTTGCTAGCTTGATTTCAAGTATTTCTCCTTGATTCTGATACCCTCTTAGACGATTTTTACTAAGTAAAACTTGAGTAGAAATAACAGATGTAGAGGTGATAGCTTCACAACTATTATAACCTAAACCATACTTGGTTGTGCTTTGGTAATTACCACCTAATAGCTTGTCAGGATTTTCTTCTCATTTTATGAATTTAGCAAGATCATTAACAAGAATGCTAGTTTTCTTATTTAGTGTAGAAACAATGTTCTCGGAGTTGTATATGTTTGATTTAAGAGACCTACTTTATTTTTCATGTTGTCTTTCGGAAACATATAAACTATTTGTATGTTCAAATATATGCTCTTCGAAGACTTCTACTTGTGAGACATGATTTACTACTGTAGTGTGTGCATTTTTTCTTGGGAATCTTTTTGTTTCAGAGTTAGCTTCTTAGATGTGTTTCCTTTAAATTTCATAAGATAAAATTTTACCTATTAGGTCATTAATGGATAAGGCATCTGAATTGTTGGATTCTTTAATGACCATAGTTGTAGTGCTCTAACGATCTGCTAAACATCCTAGTTAATTTATCGGAATTATGTTCCCCATCTATTTTGCAATATGATGTGGAAATTGATGAAGATGTTACTAATATAATAAATGCAAGCTGGCTAAAGTGGAGTAGAGTCTCTGATGTTCTCGGTAATAAGAAATTCCTTTAAAATCAAAGGAAAGTTTTACAAAGCAGTTGTGAGACCTGCTGTGCTCTATGGATCCGAATATTGATATGTGAACTATAGATGTGTGCAGAGAATGGCAGTATCAGGAATGAAAATGCTAAGGTGGATGTGTAGACACGCATGTAAAGATCATATTTGGAATGATGCAACCAGAAATAAAGATGGTGTAGCTCCGATCGAGGATAAGATGTGAGAAAACCGCTTAAGATGATTTGGTCATTTGCAAAGAAGGCCAACTCAGTTGGGAGATGCGAGTTTTGGGATGTTCAGTCGGCTAAGAGAAGACAAGGACGACCAAGAAGCGTCGGAATGAGACAATACGAATGGATCTTAGTCTTTTGGATATAAGCCCGAGATTGACCCAAGATAGATCTGAATGGAGGCGTAGAATCCATGTAGCCGATCCTACTTAATTGTGGGAAAAGGCTTTGTTGTTGTACATTGCAGTCGAGCAATCAACTATCTGTTAAAAAAGCACTTAAATTAATATGCAATTAATGTGAATGTGGTAAATTTTATCTTACTTGGGAAAGATCAAGGTTGAAAACAAGGAGGCACCCATCAAATTAGAACTGATTTTCAGATCATGAAATGCACACGCTTTTCAGAGAAGAATTTTTTAGATTTTTAAGTGCAAATAAATGGATGAATGCAAATGCGACCAAGTTTAGGGGTGGTTTCGTAAATTTTCAATCAAATACAGTTTGAAACTTATAAAACTTGACAAGAATGTGAATTGATGAAAAATCAAGTTGTTGTGATTTTTTTATATTTTTCTAATGCGAAACGGATTTTTTAATGAATTTTAAATGCAAGAATGATGATCATGAGTAACTTAGTTTTCATAAATACAAACACTCATTATTTCTAGAATCAAAATTATCCCCAATAACTCTAATTGAGAGGAATCCATAACAACTTTAAAAACCTAAAATTACTAAGTGATGCTTTAATTAAAAATCAAATAAAATTTCACCAAATGATTTATTTAAAGGAAATTATGCATGAAAATGAGAAGATTTTTTAGCACATTATATAGATTAGTGAATTATACCTTATTGATTTTTCTAAGAATTTTTATATCAACGAGTTGGCAATTAACAACTCAAAATGGTCAAAATACACCAAATTTCACCACTTAAACTGAAATAAATCCAGCAATCTCAAAATATTATCATTAAATAACCAAAATGAAGAGATCTAATTGTTCAATAACATGTAATTTTTAGAAATTCAAAAAAATGATGAATGATATTTCAAAATATTAATTAAATATAGGTGTCTAAATGCAATTTATAAAAATAAATAATCTAAACTAATGCATGCAGGGACTTCAGAACAACTATATATACCCGTCCGAGATATGCAATTCTCTAGACATGGTGCTTTTGTGGATTCTCTAGACATGCGGGGGATGTGGCTGCAAACCCTCCAAGGTCCACGTAAGGCACGTGTGTCCTTGAGACTCGGGTGGAGGCTTGGATCCGCGCCTCCACGTGATGCACATGTGTGGTTCACCTCAGGTATGGTGGTGCCAAAACTCGAGGTTTGGACCAAGGCTTGGCATAGTTGACATGGGAAGATGTGGGCTGTTAGATATAGAGGAGACCCTCAAATCAACGACAACTATCGCTCTTGGTTACAAAGCTTGAACTATGAATGAAAGTGATCTCCTCCTCAGACGAAGGAGCAACGAGTATGATTGCTTGAACGGAGATCTATGGGCTCCTCAATCGACATATGACTAAGAGACCCCAAAGGAAGAGATGTTGCTCTGTTGTTGTGGATGGTGCACCAAGGAGCACAACTCGTGAAGGAGGAAGCTCGGTGGCGCGTGGCTTGCTGGAAAAATCTCCCCCCTCTTCGAGTGTTCTTCTCAGGCAATCAGGGCAGCAAATACTGTCGGTTGAGTTGTTGTTTGTTACGGTTCTTGAGATGGAGCTCTGGCGGATCTACTATGTTGTGGCCAAGGTCGAGGAGAGCTGTGTTGGAGTTACTGCGATGTCCTGCAAAATGGAAGATAAGATCTAAATCCCTTCACTCGACCTGGAGTATGTTATGCGAGGGGGAAGGGGAGTGGGTGACTGGAGGTCCAAGAATGATGAAGAAGATGAGGACATGATACCTTAGTCCTTTGCAAAGACCGAGATGGAGGAGGAGATGTTGAGGTTCTAGGGAAGGAAGGAGGTGATGCTAGGATGTGGTGTGGCTGTGGTTTTTGTTGTACAACAAAGTAAGGAGAAATACGATTTAAAAAAAAGAACAGGGAGGAGAAGGAGAAATAAAAGATTAGAGATATACTACCTTGAGGTTGGTGATCAGTTGTACCTATGGAAGAGCTATTAATGGATCTCTAGTCTTCACTCAAGACCTCGGTTGGGGTCGAGCTAAGTAGTTGCGATGGAGGTCAACTGCAGCAGGAGGTGGTTCCCTCCTGGATCTTATCGGAGTGAGGCATGTCATTGCTCCATGGTTGTATCTCTTGCTGTCACTGAGTTTGCTCGAGAGCTCGAGTCATCTCTCGCAAATGGCGGATGCAACACCAAGAGGGGGGCAACAAGGGTTTTGATTTGGGGTTCCATTAAATTCGAAAGCAGTAGGGACTCGCAAGTCTTGCGTAGGGGGAAAGGCTTGGTCGTAGGTGGAGCTGGACTCGATCGAGGGTGAAGAACGAGGGAGAGGTAGAGGCGACGAGCTCCAGGTGGTGTTGGATCATCGAAGGCCAAGCGGAGATGGTGGGAGTTCCGGCCATTAGAGTCGTGGGTGGAGGAGCCAGAGGTGGGAGATAAAGTCTCCACTGACCGATCCGATCGCATCGGATGGTGAGGAGGGGGTCACATGGCGATGAAAGGAGCTTTATCCAACGACCTAAAAACGAGGCTAAGGAGATTAAGTGGAGGGTCGTGTGGCAGCTCATGAAATTGCCATGTGTCGCCTCAACAAAATTCAGAAAAGAAAATAAAAAAATTGAAAAATTGAAAAATTAACTCAAATTGAAATTCCTTCACAAAAATCATTCGTCTCAACGAGATCTATAACTTTTATGGAGGGATCAAGACCAAAAGACGTCAATTGTACAAACTCATTTTTTTAGGCAGTATTCCATGTATATTAACTACCATATTTATATTTTACATTTTTATGATTGTTAATTAAGATAAAATTCAAAAGAAAATCAATTGAAATAAAATAAAATACATTTACGTGTTAATCTAATTTTGTGAGGTTTTGTAATAATTGAGAAAATAAATGAATAAAATAAAAGGGACTTATATACATACTCTATATACAGACTAAAATAATTTCTTTTTCTTTGGTTTCTATGGTGTTTTGAAATTGAAGTGTTGCACGTTGTATTATAACACAAATCAAAGAAAATAAATGAAAAAGAAACAAATTACAAAGAGTTAATCATGTACATAAAATGATAAGTCAAAGTTAGTAAGCATGTACAATATACAATGTGAACCTAAAACCCAAATTTCACATTTGAACTCCGATTCTTTTGAATTTTGGTCGTAGTTTGTAGGTATTTGAATGTACATTAATTCAAAAGTGAGTATGAGTTCATAGGAGATTGTATGTGCAAGATATTTGGCTTTTTATAAATCTAATCCAGACTCGGGTAGTCGTTCATTTATCAAAAAGAGAAATTACAAAAGAGCCCTTCAAGGGGAATACATCTGGTAGATAATACAAAAGAGGATCTAAGGTTACCAACCCTTACAAGAGGAAGAAGGAAATATAAATTCAAGCTTAATGATTCAAAAGAAAGGCTCCTCAAGCCCCCCTCCCTACTGTTAATAACCAGAACTAAAAGTAAAGGATTCTCTTTATCACACTAAACCGTATCAGCATCTAAAACATCTTGACACGATAGGGCGCATTCTTGAAATGGAAGTAGCCATCATTTTTTTTCTTTCCCTCAGAAAAAGAGGAAGAGATTTTGGATGGAGAGGAGGAAGAGGAATTAGAATCCTCTTTGTCCTCATTTAATGAGGAAGAGGAGGAATAACTGATATAGATGACATGTGGTGTTTTCTTCTTCCTCTTTGATCATGCCTTGTTGCTCCCTAATTTACCACATTAGGCCCGTGCTTCGCGGCGGAACAAAATTGAGTTGATATGATTTTTTAAAAAGCAAGTTTTATTATTCCTTTTAAACATTAAAAAATAATAAGTTTATATGTTATGAAAAGAATTAGTTTATATTTTTGCGGAAAAAATAGATGATATGTATTTATGCTATTAATGGAATAAGTTCATATAAGACAATTACATATAACAACCACCATAGGAGCATAAAGGAATACTAAATTTCTACAATTATACTGTAAAAAATCTTAATAAACTAACATAATTATACAGCTACATTGCATCAGTTTAATATTGACTTAAATTTTAACAGATGTTTTCATGCAACGAATATGTGAATAGGTTAATAAGAAATCGTAAGTTAAATAATAGAATTACAAAGAAATATATCTATAGAAATTATTTGTATTTTTTTCTACAATTGATGTATACAAAACTGAACCGATTTAATCAGAAGCAAATGTTAAACATCATAAATAAAAAAAGTAGGAAAAAGATTATAAAAAAGAGAAGTCATCTTCATTCCATTGATACAACATCTCTGTGATAAATAAAATTTTAAAGATTAGTATAAATATATTAATATGTAGATATTTCATTATTTAATTTTAAAAAATTTATTGTTTTCTACGTATAATATAAAAAGGATACTTAATTGTAAATTATCTGATATTTGAAGTGGATGAACAAACATACAGTAAAGCGGTCAATCAAAGTTGAATCCCAAAAAAAGTTGAAAAATAAAACCAAATTACTGAAATATATGAAAATATAATCTAGTATAAAAACTTTTCAAATGAAATATATACAATCGGGTATATATTAGTTTATGAAGAATTCATAGGCTAATATTAAACAACCGAAGGTTCTTCCTGTAGAAGAGTTAGTGTGAAAATTTATAGCTGATAGTATAAAATTAATATTTATTACGTTGAAGGAAAGGAAAAAAATTATACATTTGAAGTTTTGTACAATCATCGTTGCGAAGATAATAATTGATCGATTATCTATATGAAGAATCACATCTTTTGGAATTTCACCAACAATTTCCCTATATTGTGATGAAGAATTTCTTTTTGTTGTTCACAATTAGATCTAGAATAGTCAATCTGCAATATTGTTTTTAAAATTTTAATAGTATCTACATATAATATTAACTGAAATAGACATAAAAAATTAAACCTAAGATCTTCACTTTATACGTTTTTTTTTCGTGTGTTTGTCTTCAATTTATGAATATGTATGAATTATTTATGATACTTAATGAAATAGTATTCCCTAAACATCTGGAATAATTTAAAAAAGGTAAGAAGATGCTTTAAAATTCAATTTCACATTATAATATAATTCCATGTATGTATTAAGTGGATTTCTATAAAAAGTTAGAGCTTCGAGATCATCAAAACCAACAAGAAAAACTTATATCTCAAAATAATAACATAATTTCCATGCTAATGTTTAGCGGATCTTCTAAAAATTTAAAAAAATTATTTTTTTTGTATTTTGAAAGTTTTATGTGATCTTATGATTGACTTTCGATTTATTAAAAATATAAAATCATATTTATTTTCCAAACAAACATTAATACTATATATAGATAGTATTAGATAATTTGAGATATTTTTATTAGAAGTTTATAATACGGAGTTGAATTAATACAATTTTATTAAGGTATATATAAAATCCCTTTAAATTAACTTGCTTTTGATTTGTGAGATTGTTATAAATTTAGGAAAAGAGATGGAGATAAAGAGGAGAGAGGAAATAGAAAAGATAGGGAGAGAGAGGGTTTTTGTATAATTATAATTTTAGAAAGAGAGAGATAAAGAGGAGACACGAAAGAGAAAAG
Source organism: Ottelia alismoides (assembly GCA_037367405.1). Classification (NCBI taxonomy): domain Eukaryota; kingdom Viridiplantae; phylum Streptophyta; class Magnoliopsida; order Alismatales; family Hydrocharitaceae; genus Ottelia; species Ottelia alismoides. The sequence continues at coordinate 1,193,656 of JAZKJV010007004.1, forward strand.
AGGTGGAAGATAAAAGAAAGTAGAGATAAAGGATTTTGTATTGTTATAAATTTAGAAAGAGAGTGAGAGATAAAAGGAGAGAGGAAAGAAAAAGATGTGGGAGAGAAAAGATAGGGAGAGAGAGAACGAGATAGAGAGATGGTGAAAATCGAAGGGGGAATAAAGAGGGGAGGGCCTTTATGTGTCAAAAAGCTGGGTGAAAACCCATCTTTATAATAGGTATATAGATTTTCTCTTCAACCTCTCACTTCTCTTGGGCAAGAGAAACTTCTTTTTGCATCTTGGTTTCCTTCCTCAAAGGAAAACGAACCTTTAAATTCACAACCAACTTCTTGATTATGAAAATCCTTATACCATCTCTTTTGGTTGGATCATAACACCTGCACCTGCAAGCAATTCTGGGACCTGTTGTAATTCCTTTTCTCCCATGTTTCAACCTAAAATTCAACTCCAAAAGATCTCTCAAATAGCCATATAAAGGTGCCAAGATGTAATCGGGGGGAGTCATCTGCCAAAAAAGAAGTAATTCCTAGGGATGATGGTGGCATCAACCCCTAGGAAATCAACTTCAGCACATTGAATTGTCAAAGATAAGTTTCTATTATGTGAAGAAGAGCTTCAAACTTCCACTGTAACAGCTTCTAGAGAATGCGTCCTTTTAAAAATCTTCTGTTTTATGCACATTACATACCCCCATTTGCAGGAATCCTTGCTGTTCATAATCCAAAAGATCTTCAATGTCTTCAGCTGGATGTCAAGATATAATCCCCAATAGAAGATGCTCTGGAAAGGTTAGACTATCTTCATTTAGAAAAGACATTTGTAGGATGTCAACGAGGTTAGAGGTACTCAGAAGAGGCAAATGGAAGCTTGTGTTTTACCCAAGGTTTTAAAAACCAAACCGAACAGATTGGTTGAACTAGTTAAATCAAGAACGGGAGGGAAAACGGTCCAACCACTTGGTTTCTATTCAAAAAATAAAAACCAGTCAAAACCCGGCTGAACCGCTTAATCCCAGTTGAACCAGTTGAACCAAACCATCGGTTCAACCATCTATTTTTTGATTAAAAATAATTTCTAATAAATTAACAAAATACAAACTTCTCAGAAATATTAATAATCTAGTCTCATTCTAACCCATATTACAGTATCCCTTTATATCGTCTCCTTCACATGTGCCAATGACTCATTATTTCTTGTACATTCATGCCAAATGAGTGTTGCCTCTCTCTTCCCACATTGTGTATTAAGTTGTCCACTTATAGCAATAACAAACAAAGAAGACGTTGTCATAGTTATACTATGAGAAGCAATAAATTAACAACAATTGTTGTTAATTAGAGTTTAAATAGTTTTAAATTTATTATTTTTTACATTACGCACACATATATATTACGAAATATGATTATTACGTGCTTTCTAGTTTTTTAAGAATATTATACCACTAACTTTTAAGAAATTTCACTTGTGCTCCTTTATTTTCTTAAAATTTCACAATATCATCCTTATGTTGGTATAAAATGGGAGCACAAGTGTATTAATAAAAAGACATACTATTGACTTTGTAAAAATATAGGGGGCATATGTAATTGTATTGAAAATAGGGGTATAAGTGTTACCGGAAAAACTTGGAAGCACAAGGGTAAACAAATTATTGAAAGATATGATGTAATATGTCGTATTTATTTGTATGGTATACCGGACTAATTTGGTTCAACCCGGTTGAACCGTACGAACCAAACCAACAATAAAATGGTTCAGTCTTTTCCGGTTTCTTTGAACTGCTGACATCATCACTGGTTCGACCGGTTGGTCCCATTGGTCCAATTATAAAAACCAAAAGCCGATACATACCCGATTTGATGTCCGGGTCAGTTTTTAAAACCTTTGTTTTACCGTCTCTTCCAGTACGTTGGTTCCAAACTGCTTTATAATAGCCCAACGAGGAGATTAGGCATCTGGAACCTTCATCAACACAAACCCAGGAGATGCGTTGTTGATGAAGACTAAGGCATGTTTGCATATATGCCTTCCAAATTCCAATATGATATTGCACTTTCTGCATAGAAGCAAAGGAATTCTTCAAGGAGACGAAGAAAAGTAAAAGACCAAGGTTGTAACAAATGTGGTCCATCCAGAAGAGCAGATATCTTCTCCTTCCTACTTTTTAGGAGCCATTTGAAGGTGGCTCTCAAGGCATTCAAAACCTTACTATACTCCTCTTGATCAAAGGATCCTTGATTATACCTTAGTGCTACCACTCTGAAGGACAGAATTATCTCCCTAAAGCGTTGCTCACAATGGCTGGTCTTCTTAGGCAGTTTTCCTAAAATCTTGGCGGCATACTTCTCAGTAGGCATGGTAAACTGCAGAAGGACATCCATTGGGAAGAATCACGCTACTATTGCTAAAGATCAAACAACCGGGAGATTTGAAAGATGAGGAATAAACACTTTGATCATCTACTCCGTCCACCTTCTATAATTTGTATGGATCTTCTAGGGGTCCGTTTGGTAACTAGGTTGGGTTCGAGTTGGGGTATCCTCTGTAAATAGTAACTTTTTGGAGGGTTGGGAGTGTTGGAACGATAATTGTGATGTGACGTGACATTGATTATGTGTTATATTAACTTTTTTAATGATTATAATATTTTTTATGTTAATAAATTTATTTGAACATGGTTAAAAAATATTGTACTAAAGAAATTGTTGGATCAATACAAGTAATCCCAACCCATGTTGGAAGGGTTGGAACGAGGGGTATTATGTTGGTGTACACCCGCAACCAAACGAAGGTGACGTGAATACGCATATTAGCCCCCAACAGGCCCCATGTACTCCTTTTGGAGCGGAAGAAAAGGGGTGGGCCACCTAGAAGGCCCATTGAATTATACTTTACTCCAAGAAGGCCTTTTAACGAATACCTTCGGTTCTTCAAAACAATCCAACAATAAAAAACTAGGTCTGCTTCAGGTGAGTTTGAGTAGGGCCCAAATAAGCCTACAAAGGTCCAGAACTTCCTTTCTCACAAGAAGATCAACATTTCTTTCAAAAAGTAAATTCCTGGCACATGAGGAACATAACTTAATATATTTCAAATTAGTTTTCTTCATTGTGGTAACATGAATATCACTTATCTTGTGTGCACACATCTGATCGATGGGCGTGCACTTCTCAGAGTAATCGCCTAGGACGCAGTCCAGACTTTATTCTTCTTTTCCTTCCTTTCATCAAAAATCATGTAGTCTCCATTTAAATTCTGTCGAAATAATAATGATAATTTGTCCATTGCATTAAAGAACACAAAAACAAAGAATTGGAAAAAGTACTTGCTGTTGTGCACACATCAACAGATGTGTGCACTTCCTTCAACAATTGCCAAGGAAATAATCCAGACATAAAATTGAGAAGTAAAAGTGAGATGCTTAAATCATCCTTCCTAATTATTTCATCTGATGAAAGGATCAACAGTTCCCTTTTTTTAGCTTGTAATTGCATTCAGCTTCATACCGCCATTGCTTACTTCTAATTAAGAATAGCTCAGAATCAGATAATGTAAATTCCTTCTGGTCATTCATTTCCCCCATCATTGGATAATGCCATTCTTCTTCAAAAGCAAGAGATGAGAGATGACAATGTATGGCAATTCTTTTGTAACAATTGGAGTCCAACAATGGAATGACAACGCAGCCCCAAGCTCCAACATTTTAAAAAGGCTGAGGGCTTCCTATTATCCAGCAGACATCAATGAAGGTGTTCCCAAAACTGATAAGAAAGTCTGCGATTAAAAATGTATTATTGTTTTAATCGTACATTCAAGATTTGATAAGATCACTTATCTTTTGTGCACACATCAAAATGATGTGTGCACCTCCATTGAGTCTCATCGAGGACTTCGTCCAAGCATTGGTACCCACATTCTCGTAAGTTAGTATTTTCTATTCCATCTTCAGAGTATATGAAGAAATCAGGAAATGAAGTTAAACAAAAAATAGCATAATGATAGAATAAATAAGATGCTTAGCTTTTGTGCACACATCCAAGGATGTGTGCGCTTCCTCTCTTTTTCCCCAAGGAATAACTCCAGACATAAAAGAGGTTGAATTCAAGTAGAGCCTCTTAAGAAAACCTAACGTATGGAAGATTGCTCTTTCTAATAGGAGAGCACCTTTAGCTTCGGTAGGAAGATCAGAAAGTAACTCATAAATTTCTGAGTGTTCATCTGCAACTCCGTTATTAGCCAAAGTATCGGCAATAAGATTGGCTTCTCTATATTGATCATTGAAATCAACAATAAGGTGTTTTAGATCACAATATTCAGTCAATCATCTCCCTAGAGACCATAATGAACAGATTTCTCCTTTCAGTAAAGATATAACAAAGCTTGAGTCTATTTCTATCAAAACATTGGAATAATTTCTTTTCTTGCAAAGTCTAAGACCCTCCAGAAAAGCCCTAATTCAACTTCAATATTGGATGTAAACCCCAACCCGTAGAGCATCTCCTCTTCATTTCTGACAAACTTAAATTTAATCAAGGCTTTCACCAGTGAGACCTCAACCTTTACCTTAGAAAGAACCCTGACGATAAATACTCCTCTGAGTATTTCCTTATGTTCCTTTCAGTCCAAATAGACCACAAAATCCAAGCCAAATTAACTCTTCTTAACTTATGAAGAAGACTTTCTTTTGCAGGTCTAATGAAAATGAGCTTGCACCACTCCCAGAAATTTCTAGTATTTTTATGTTGCAGCCCACATAGATCCAGGTACCATTCCAACCTGCTAAAGCAATTTCACTTTCAAAGAATGTTGGAAAATAGAGAATGCGGAAGCGATTGATAAACAAAGCATAGAACGAGAAAGATAAACATGGAACACCATGATTTTTACGTGGAACCCTACTCCCTAAGGAGCGGGATGAAACCATGGGAGAAGCCCTCAAAGGGGCATATATTTCATTGCTTTTTCTCATATGATACAGGAGGTTTGGGGCTCCTTATATAGCCTCCACAGAGCCTCCAAGTCCCACACTGGTAGATGTGGGACTAAACTCTTGGATGGGGTAAATGGATCCTTACCCATCTTCCTCAAAAGTGACGCATACATCAAATACTCCAACACTCCCCCTCAAGATGGAGCATGAAATGCTCAGCTTGGACAAACAGAAAGAAACTCAACCCACACTATAGGACACTACGGACAATATCAACTCAACACGCACAACTGCTGCTGTCGAGGACGTTGCTTCTCATGCCGTGCATGTCAGGAGGACGAATGAGCTGAAGTGTGAGTCTGTTGAATCTCCTTGTCGGAGAGCATGTGCTCTGAACTGTGCCTGTCAGAGTCACTGCAACTGAAATGAGTCTCCTCGTCAGAGTACTCTGGCCCGCCACAATATGTGGACAACTGTTCCATCTCTGAAAAAGGATCGAACTGAAAAAGGGCCGTGGAAGTGCAATCCTCGTCGGAGTCCACGGTCGCTGGAGAATGGAGTCTGAAAGAAGTCTCCTCATCGGAGAACTGGGTCTCTCCCATCTGGCACAGAGAATGGTACACTAATCTGGAGTACCTATGATACCACATGAAAACCCTTGCCAACATGGCATAGGGAATGGTCCTCTACTATGGAGTCCTTATGGCTCACATGAAAACTCTGGCCGACAAAACAAGAAGAATGATGGGGACCACGACAAAAGATGGCATACATGTGCTCATCTGAAAGGATCGCATACTCGTACGTATCTGAAACTGGAGACTCGGAAACTTCTGAATGTCGAGTCTGAATAACTGTAGAGTCTGAATCAGAATGGCCTGCAATATGGAGTCTGGAGAATCTGGACATACTGAAGAAGACCTGTGACTCTACATATACTCCCCCTTTCTCCCATACTAGTCGGAAAATGACATCAACAAAGTTGGGAGAATACAAGATAAATAGGGGTACATAATACCAATAAACCGTTCTCAATTTTTTCGGCTTCTCAAATCATGAATAACATCTGGCCGTTTCATTTTTTTACGGTTCTTCCCTCTCTTTTTTGAATGCGTACGACTTTTCAAATGTATGCGCCTCTTTTGTTTAATCATATTTTTTTTGAATTTTTTTAACACAATCTTCAACCTTTTTTTCTCAACTAGGCCAATAATTTTTTTTTAAAACTAACAGTGGCCCACTTGGAGCCTAAACTTCACCTTTTTTAGCCCCCTTGGGCTTCCCCCTCCCTTTTTTCAACAATAAACGACTCTTTTTTTAAAAATACACGACCCAACTGGCCAAAAAGAGACAACCCCCCTTTTCATTCATTTTTTTAAATAGGGAACCCTATCTGTGCCAACGCAAACGAA